>JAWWEW010000036.1:8684498-8704363 GCA_035583185.1 Anabacerthia variegaticeps
CTGATGACAAGAAAGCCATTGAGAGGCTGGAGCATGTCCAGGGAAGGGCAACAGAGCTGGGGAAGGGTCTGGAGGACAAGTCTGATGAGGAGCAGCTGAGGGAGCTGGGGATGTTCAGCCTGGAGAGGAGGAGGCTCGGGGGGGACCTTCTCACTCTCTACAGCTCCCTGATGAGGTTGTGGCCAGATGGGGATCAGTCTCTTCTCCCAGGCAACAAGTGACAGGATGAGAAGAAATGGCCTGAAGTTATGCCAGGGGAGGTTTAGATTGGATATTAGGGAAAATTTCTTCACTGGAAGGGTGGTCAGGCATTGGAACAGGCTGTGTAGGGAAGTGGTGGAATCAGCATCTCTGGAAGTATTTAAAATATGTGTACTTGTGGCACTTGGGAACATGGTTTAGTGGTGGGCTTGGCAGTGCTGGGGGAAAGGTTGGACTCAATGATCTTAGAGATCTTTTCCAACCTAAACAACTCTTTGTTCCCCTTCCTCTTCAGGATGGCTGTATCCATGCTAGAGACCCTGCAAGGAACCCAGATTCATCTTTGATCATTGCTAGCCAGAAGCTGGGCTAGCAGCTGAGAGAAGGCCTCTTTCACACCATTCTCTAGAGGCCAGGTTCATGCCTAGAAGGCTTAGCCCAAACCCTCTCCTATTTCCTTTCACCGTGACCATTAGAGAGGAACCCTAGATCAGCTTTGTCAGTGAGCCAAACAGGGGCTGTCCTCCTTGCCAGGGTGTTGGGGTTCTTTTCCTGTCTTCACCAGGCTGACTGCCATAAGAGGCATTATTTAGTACTGTGTGATGGTTATTTATTTGAAGTTGGGGTTTTTGGATTGTTTGGGGTTTTTTCTTTCACTTCCAGGTGAATGGTAAAATGATTCCTAATTACGTTCCTTCCAACCCCAAGTTTCCCCTCCTCCTCCTGCCAGTCTAGCTACTAGATATAATCAATCAGACGGCCTTAATTGGTGTTTCACTGTAGTCACCTACCCTCCAAAATGGAGCAAGGAGAAAAATGCAAGGTTACACACTGCATTGCTCTTACCCTCGCACCCACTGCACTTCACGCGTGCACAGGGAGAGCAGGTCCTGCCTCTCCCCCATCCCACTCCCTCTGGTTGGAAAGGGAGGTCATGGCATTGATCAAACCCAGCCTGCTTGCCCCAGTGCCTGGGGATGATCGGGGATCTCCGTATGATCAGTCGCTTCCCATCTCTATTATTTCTTACAGATATGCACATTCGAAATGTCTCATTCTTCCATAGGAGCTATGGAAATGCACAATGTGCTTTTAACACGCGCATCCTCGGCCGAGTGCAATAACCTCCCCTGGCCCGAGGCTGTCCTGGGCTCGGGCTGTTGCTGTCAGCAAGGCAGAGAGGATCCTGCTGGGGGACAGCCTCCTGATTTCAAGAACCATGTAGCAAATATCCAGTGGAAGAGCCAGTTGGGACTTCGGTCCGTGGTGGGCAAGGCCTGTTACAGTGCTGAAGGCTGACAGGGAGACGTGGTTTCCTTTTCCCTGGGAATTACCTATTATGAAACTCTGAGTTTCTTCAAGTCCCCCCGTTAATGCCTATATCATTCCTCCATAAATCTCTCAGTCTAATACAGAGGAAAATTTTTTTATTGTCTGTATATAGTATATATAAATAAAAAAATATATAAATTATATCTATACACAAATTTATGTCTTGTTTTACAAACAAGAAAGATTAAATATATTAATCTTAATATCCAAACTAGCATTTGTGTCTTTTTTTAATACCTTTCTGGAAATGTGGCTGTTCTTAGCTGTACAAAACACTGTAAGCAAATCCACCTGTTTTTGTTGCTATAGAAATGCACGAATCACTGTACTGGAAAGGCACAGTTTAATAATTCCATCTCTGGGCTCCACAGCAGTTAAGTTACCATGCTATGAAGGAAGCAGGTTTGAAACAAACTGTCTGACCTGCCAAGGTCACTTTTGTGTTGTTAATTTTGGCTTAATTCCCCTCCAGAAGGGGAAGGCAGCAGCAGTCACCCCTTCAGCGCTGGCACTGGGCACTTGGCTGAGGTGGTGAAAGTGTGGGACACCCTCCTGGCCCTTAAGCAGGGGAGAAAGGGATGCTTTAAGGAATTCCTGCCTGATCCCTTCCGGGTGAGCCAAGCTGAGAACCCACTGAGCAGCTCCAGCCCGTGTTTTCAGCCAAGTCACAGCCTTTCCCTGGCTCTTCTGCCTGGGAAGAGGTGACAGGGTGTGACCTCTCAGTGGCCTGATGGTTCTGCTGCCCGGTGGGATTGCTCTGGCAGTGTCTGCAGGGGAAAGCCCAGCAAAAGCAGAATGTCAGACCTGGGCAGAAATCTGAGCCAGGCAAACAACTTCCTAGATAGAGATGATTTCCAATGTATGCTTTTTGCCTGGTGCAATGAACCGCTCTCTGTTTATCAGGGAGGAAGGCATTGATGTGTGCACTCTAGGTGCTCCAAGGCCTCCAGGAACTATAAAATCCAAGTCCAATAGGGATCCAACACAAAAAAAACACCCTTAGGAACTGGGTCATTCTCTGTACGGGGGTTGGACCTGTTGTCTAAAGCAAAGGTGGCAGCACTTGAGACTTACACACATTCTCTGTGCCTCCAGGCTTGTTATTTTAATCTGCATCACACCGTTCCCCATGCTGAACTGAAGATGACACTGAATGGGATAGAACCCACCTATTTATAAAGCTGGATATGGATCAAAACCAAGAGGTTTTCTAACAACCCCCAGAGCCTGAAAATATTATTGACAGCAGGCAGTTTAATCAGTGATTTCAGAGTCGGTGCTTAGTACCATCTAGTGGGCAATAAGCACCCCCTCAGAAAGGAATGGCTTCTTCACAGCACCCTCCTCTTTATTTGTACAGCGATTTTACTTGTGGCAGTAGGTGCTCCAGGATCAGCCAAATGACCCTGTGTGGATGGAGGAGCTGGGCTGGTACATACCCAGAAAGGACAATGTTGCTGTACTTGGTTTTTAAGTGCAGTTCCTACAGCCTCACCCTGCTAAGCATTTGTAAATACTCTTAAAGGAAATGATCCAGGTAAAAGCACAGAGATTTCAAAGCACTTTTTTTCTCCCCCAATCTACCTCCCATTTCACTGCCCCATCTAGTTTATCTACCTGCAGACTGGCTGGTTCCCATTCAGCATCAACAGCTCTTCACTTTGAAGCCACTGTGCCCCAGGAAGTCAAACCAGTAGGTGGGTGTGCATAAATATAAATTAATTTTTCTGCATCACCTCCCACGAGAACAATCTTCCTAGGCATGGCAGGTTGTGTTTGCTGCCCTTTAGCACCTTCTCAGAGCAGCACCAGCAGTACCTGCCCTTCTCAGACTGCCTTTGCTCCAAGTGTTTTGCTGTAGCCTTAGAGCTGATGCAGATTTCCTCTGGGACCTTCCCAGCTCCCAGGAGCATCGCTCAGCCACGGGATGTATTCCTGACAATCTGATGTCATTGCACCCCCACAGCCTGCTCCCTCCCTCACCCTCCTCTAAATTATTTCTGCTCTCAAGGAGTCCTCTGCGAGTGGAAATAGATGGAAAAGGAACAAAAATTGGGCCACTGCAGGCCCCTGTAACACTCAGGAGGAAAATAGAAGACCTTCTGGTGTGTTAGTTTTGGCTGGGGTAGAGTTAATTTTCCTCACAGTAGCTGGTATGGGCCTGTGTTTGGATTTGTGTTGATAACACAGGGATGTTTTAGTTATCATTGAGCAGGGCTTACACAGAGACAGGACCTTTTCTGCTCCTCACACCACCAACGAGGAGGTTTGGGGCACAAGGAGCTGGGAGGGGGCACAGCCAGGACAGCTGATCCTAGCTGACCAAGGGGATATCCCAGATCACATATAAAGACAGAGGAGAAGGAGGAAAAGGGGGGTGTTTGGAGTGATAGCATTTTGTCTTCCCAAGTCACCATTACACGTGATGGAGCCCTGCTGTCCTGGGGATGGCTGAGCACTTGCCTGGCATGGGAAGCACTGGGTGAGTTCCTTGTTTTGTTCTGCTTGCTTGTGCAGCTTTTGCTTTACCTGTTAAGCTCTATGTGAGCAGCTGCATGGCACTTATTTCTCAGCTGATGTTAAACCACGACACCTGGCTGTCAGGGGTTAAAGTGTCAAAAGCAGAAGCTGGAAAATCAGCAGGTCTCAAGCAGTAGTCCCAACACAGGTTTTGTGTCTCGGTGGACTTTGCTAGTCATTGTCAGCTGGAGACAACAACTGGGCACAACGGTTTAAAGCACTTTGAACTCTAATCCCCATGGCGGGATTTCCATCCTCTCCAAGGTCTTGGCAACACTACACAGGACTTGCAGGAGCCCCAGATACAACAGCAGAGCTAGCTGAATAGCTGGGACCCACTTCTGCTTTCATCATGACCAAGGGAGCCGACAGTCAAATAGAAGTGAATAATGTCTAAATTTTATCCTCATTTAAAGCACAGTGTCTGGATTCCTGTGTAAAATATCCTAACAAATTCCTCACACAGGCAGTCAGAGTGGAGCTGGCCAGGACACCCATGGCTTTAATTGGACATGGGAGAAGTCTGCTAGGGAAGACAAGTATCTCAGCCTGCTTACATCACCCAACCTTATCTATATACATGAAAACAGTCCAATACACTTGATAACAAACTTTTCCAAAGGTCTCTGTGTCGGGCTATATAATTCCATGTCTGAGGCAGATGCCTAATCCCACTGTAGCTGCTGCACAACTTCCCAGCCCAGCCGACACAGTGCCACTTGCTGTCACTTGTCCCCCACATACAGAATGAAGAGGTAGGGGGATTTCTGCAGCCAGGCTATTAAAGTTATTAAAAAGCAAACACACTGCGCTCAAAGTGGCAGAAATTCCAGTTTTGCCTCTCTGAGGTTTGTTGCCCATGCCAAGGGCTGGGGATGGGCACCAGGTCTACACACACTGTCCAGGACACTTTACGGCCCTTTAATAAATCCCACTTTTGAAAAGCACCTTGGAAATATTCCTGAATCTAATGAATATTCACTTCTTTCTAGAGCAACACAGCTCTATCCTCACAGTTTTACCTGGGCTTCTTGGAAAGGTGCAGTAAAAGCACTGTGTGAAAAAGATCAGGAACACAAAGGGGCAGGTCAGGATCCTTTAAAAAGCTTTTCATCCCTAAGTATTGTTTCTAGTGAAGACAATACCATTTATTTCCCAGAGTTTTCACCCCTTCCTGACAAATGGTGTGCTGAGCCTCTACTTTCAGCCTTCCACCTTTTTGGCCTTATCTTTTTCTCAGCCTCTCCTTTCCTATTCATTCTCCCACCCTTTCTCTGCCTCTACTTTTCTTTCCACCTTCCCCCACTTTTTGACCTCCACCTTTTTTCCGGCTTCTGCTTTCAGCCACCGAGGCAAAGGGCAGAGCCTTGTGTTACTGCCATCCATTAACAGAACCGGCTGTGAGGCAGTGAAGTCACAAGGCAAGAGAAAGAAATAATTACCCTCACCCACAGGCTTTTTTGCATGAAAATGTGTCCTTGATTAGTGGCTGGTGGTAATTGAGTGGCAATTGTATGCAGGAAAGTGCCAAGAGAGGGACAAGGGCTACTTGTCTTGATTGACATCACCATGAAATTTGATGTGCTGCTTAAAACTTCCTGGAAACTACATTCGCAGGTTGTGACATGCAAAGGTGTTTCTTATGAAGTGCATATCCATAGAATCAGGTAAATAAAAAAGATTGTTTCTTGGGGTTTTTTTTGGGTTTTTTTGGCCATATGTGTGTTTCCAGGTTCTCCTTGATTGGACAGTAATTTAATTCACAATTTACAAAACTTGAGGGAACAAAGCACCTCGGGCTATGAGCTGGTCTTTTCTGCTACCAAAACCAACTCGTGCTTGTCTGTACTGCAAGCCACAGGAAAAGCAAATAAAATTATTTAGATTGGAAGTATATAATTCAATTTATTATATTTTGCTTTCAGAATGAAGCAAGCCAGCTGGAATGAGATGCTTTAATTCCGAATAAGTGTCCACACAAGAAATGGGACACTTCAATGCACTTTCACATCCAGACTTCAGGCTGTGATCATTTTCCTGAGCATCCTTTGGAAGAAAACCTGACTCACAAGCCAGACTGATTTTAGTTTTCAATGGATTCAACCACACAGTCTCTCCTTTGATCTCATTTAGGCCGAGAACCAGATAAACATCTCACTCTTCAAAGCTGGTTCTCCTTGTCTCTTCTTAAGGTCAAAGGAAACTGCTCAAAGACAGGCTGTGGCTGAGGAACCTCCTCAGCAAGTTTTTTTGGCTTTGTTTAACTAAGAATTTGGTGCATTAAGAGCTTCTTCATCAAATCCCTGAGGTTATCCTGTTCCAAGAGCTTTGTGAGCAACAGTGATGATTAGTTAGGGGAGGTGGACTTTTGTCCTCATGAACAAAGTGCTGTCTAACCTACAAAGGCATCGTGGAGGCTGAAACTCTGAGGGGAGCAGGTTTGAGTGAGAACACGCCTGGCTTCCAGCTCTGAACAGGCAAAAACCCCATATAATTGATTTTACAGGTTACAGGTTGCCAGCTCCTGGTTTCGAGGATTAAGGATCTAATTTAATTTTTTTTTTGTCAGATTTGTCACTCCTGCAAATCCCCTCTCTGTGATGGCAGGAGGAATCTGATAGACATAGACCTCCAAAGTCCTGTGTAAGGAAACTCGGGCAGAGTTTCAAAAAGAGGCATAATTTGCATGCTTTAAAACACCTGCTGCTGCCTTCAGGCTCAAGTTCCCAGTGTCTGTCCATGACTAAACTGGGAGCAGACTGGGATGTTAGGGCACAGGAGACACTCATTCTGTATTCAAGAGCAAAGGAGAGGAAATGGTATATAAACCAACACTGAAGCAAATATTTCAAAACCAAGGTGTCCTCCAGACCAAAGTCCAGGAGTTATTAATTAGTGAAAGGCTACAGTGATGTGGATTTGGGGCAAGAATCTGGCTGCTGGAAATTTGGGAGGTATCCACAAATCCCATCACTTAAACCACCAGGTCACCACCCAGCAGTGAAGTTTTCTTCACTTTTATGATGTTTGTTTGTTAAGATGACCAATGTTTACCAACAAGTAAGAAGCAGAGGGCTGCATTCTTCCTTCCCTATTCCTTGGATTTATTGCCTGTCACAGCATTTCACAACTGCTACAGTTACACCAAAATCGAAATTACCATATATTGATATTCCAACTCCATCGATGCCGAGTCTGGGAATTAAAATCCATTTTAATCCAGACAGATCCCAAGTTTAGTGACACTATAAACCGTTACAGAAAACCTCCCCAAAGAATGTTTTGTAGTCATTAATTTATGTCTCTTTGGGGATAGTGGCAGCAGCATTTGGGGCCAGGATAGCTGAAAAATGAAATAACAAAAGCATGACCTGTCTCTGAGAATTGTGGACTATTTCTTCTGGTTGAATTCTCAAGGACTCCAAGTAATAACTTATCACTGCCAAATTCACTGCAGGAGTTTATTATCTCTGAGGCAGTCAGGTAACACGAGTAGGAATTACACAACAGCATGAAAATTGTGAAGAAACTGTGGCTTAGTTTGTATATTTAATTTGTTGTGTATTTATATATACATATCCATCTTCCTCCTTCATTGTGTGGGGAAAATAACAATGACAGGGAGTGAAGAATCAGTCATTTAATGTCATCATTACACTGGGAATGTGAGCAATTATCAATTCATACATTTCCTGTGATGAGCCACACAGCCTTTTATTTGAAGGGGTTTATAATACTATATACAAGTTAAAATTTGAGTATTCTTTCCTTCAAAACAGCAAAGGGTAATTTGAGACAATTAAGTCTTAAAAAATATCCAGGACTACATTGGCCTATTGGCTGGACACTGGATCAGAAATTTAGACAAGAATAAACCTCAATAAAAACACACTGGTGGGATTCCTGGGGGTGTCCTGTGCAGGGCCAGGAGTCAGATTTGATCCTTGTGGTTCCCTTCCAACCCAGAATATTCTACGATACGCAGGTTTAAAGGAAAAAAATCCAGGTCTAAAGGTTAAGAGCTGTTAAGCACAAATGTTTTATTTTTGCAAAAGATAAACTAACTGCATAATGTAGTCACATACAGGCTGATAGTTCAGGGGAGACTAATTGGGTATTAGTCTGTAGTTAGGTATATATAATTATATATACTAGAGAGATAAACAGCTTATATACATATATACATCTGAATGTGTATATATTAGTTATATATTATATGGGTAGATATCTTAATTAAATAGCTATATATATTATATATACCAGAGAGATAAATTGCTAATATATAGATACACATCTCTAAGTGTATATATCTGTTATATATTATATGGGTAGATAATAGCTATCTATAAAATTGCATATAATAGAGAAAGACATAGCAAATATATATATACACACCAATATATGTGTATATATTAGTTATATGGGTAGATATCTTAATTAAAGAACTATATTAATTATATATACTAGAAAGATAAATAGCTAATATATAGATATATACACACCTATGTATGTGTATAAATTAGTTATATATTAAACAGGTAAATATTTTATTTAAATAGGTGTGTATATATAAATTATATATATGATATATATAATATATAGATACCTATATATGTGTATATATTAGTCATATATATGGGTATTTTATTTAAATAGCTATATTAATGATATAGAGATAAATAGTAATATATACACACCTATGTGTATATGTCTGTTATATATTATATGGGTAGATATCTTAATAGCTACATATTAATTAAATATTATATAGACTCGGGCATAGAATCAGGCACAAAACCCCGATTCTAACCTTAAAAAAAAAGGCACCCTGTCAAATTACACATCCTGTCCCAGCAGGACCCACACGGGTTTGGCTGTTTATCCCGAATAAAAACACACGCGGGGCCGCCGCATCGCAGGGCCCGGTTCCCCCAGTACCCCCCGGTCCTCCCGGTATCCCCGAGTAACCCCCAGTCCTCCCAGTAACCCCCGGTCCCCGCCGGTACCGCCTCACACGCGGCCCGCGGGGTGACGCCAGCGCCGCGCAGGGCGGCGGGGGCGGGCGCATCCCGGGCGGCATGCTGAGGTGAGCGCGGGCGCGGGGGGCCGCGCCGGGCTGCGGGGTGTGCGGGCCGTGCCCGCGGGCCGTGCCGGGGGCGGCGGGGGGCCCGCCGGGGACTGCGGGCGCCGAGCGCGGCGGGGGCACCCCGCACGACAAGCCCCTGACCTCGCCCTCCTGGGGCAAGGGCAGCGAGCTGCTGCTGGCGGAGCAGCCCGACCTGATGTCTTCCCTGGACAGCGGAATCCAGAGCGTGACCAAGTCGGACGGCAGCTCCCCGCACGTGGACTTTCCTGACGAGGTCAGCACCAGCTACGGCAACGAGGACGAGGTGTCCTCCAGCTCCGACAATGCCGCCTCCAAGCCCACCCGCAGCCCCCTGTTGGGCAGCTCGCCCAAGCTGCCCCGCGGGGAGCACGCACTTCTCAACGGACAGAAGCCCCTGGCCCTCGGCCTCCTCAGTACATCTACCTCGACCCCCGACAGCTACGGGCTCAGCACCACGGCGGGCACCCACCCTGGCACGCCAGGCATGGAGCAGGTGCGGACCCCCACGAGCACCTCGGCCCAGGACGAGATCCACCCCCTGGAGATCCTGCAGGCACAGATTCAGCTCCAGCGGCAGCAGTTCAGCATCTCGGAAGACCAGCCCTTGGGGCTGAAGAGTAAGAAGGGGGAGTGTGCGGGGCAGAATGGGGACAGCGACCTGGGCAGCTGCTGCTCCGAGGGTGTCAAGGGCACCATGAGCACCATTGACCTGGACTCCCTGATGGCAGAGCACAATTCCACCTGGTACCTGCCCGGTGAGAAGGCCCTGATGGAAGGACAGGAGGAGGACAAGCCCATGGCACCCTGGGAGAAGCCCAAGCCCTCGAACCCCAGCAAAGAAGGTATCGATCGATTGTCCCACGTGGGTGCTGCTGCAGGGGGGATGGTGAGCAGCTTGGGGAAGGGAATGTGGTAGGCCTGTGGCCCCGGTGTGCTGGGAGCACACCATTTCTACAGCCACTGCACCCTTGGTGGGTGCCAGGCACCTTCCCGCTCTGCGCTGGGGTTGAAGGGTGCTGGGTGACTGGAGTGCTGCTGTGGAACTGGTGCTGGGTGACGACTGCCCCACGCCATCCCAGCCATCAGCCCCGTCCCTGTCACACCTCCTGGGCAGGGGGCAAGGGGGAGTGCTGAGCAGAGGGGCTCCCGGGGAACCCCAGCCGAGCTCCCGGGTCTGGGGTGCTGCGAAGGGGCACTTCAGCCTGGGGTGCTGAGGAAGGGGCTCGTGCAGAGCCTGGTGCCAGCCATGCCTTCCACCCACTTTCCCCAAAGTGTGACTGAGGTTTTCTTAAACGGCGGAAACGCAGAAGCGCGTTTGGTGGCAGTGCTGCCCCTCCGGGTCCAGGTGTCCCCTGCTTGCGTTTGGAGCCCACAGCAGTGTGATACTGAACGGTTCTTAACAGATTTTCTTCTTTTCCTTTAATTGGAACACAGTTTAAAATAAGGCTCTGGGTCTGCTAGTGTAAAACTTGCCTAGTTGACAGATGTTTTGTTTTGACATTAGTTGTCATTTTTGATCCTTCCCTGTGTCCAGAGGGCATCATAATTCCCTAGGTTCAGGAAAAAAATGTTTTAATGGAAAGCTCTGTATTATAAAAGCTGTTTAAGATAAGGATGATTATAGATTCAATTGGTATCTATCTTATCAAATCCCTATTTTGCAGGCTGCCTGACTCTGTGTGTAACTGTTACAATGGGTGCACATGCTGTACCTGCTATCTGAGGGCAGGCGGGCAGATTTTGGTGTGTTAGAAATATACGTGTGCAATTGACACAATATAAACTCATAATTTGTGCCTCGGAAAGTTGATGTTTTGGTACTGTAGTGTAGTTTGAAATTGTTTTTATTATCTCTGGTGGTACAGACGGACTTTTTACAGTCTTCAGCATGTAGCAATTTTGCTAAGAAAGGTGTTGGGGAAATCAGAAGGGAGCTGGTTTGAAAAGCGGGCTGTTTCCTACGCTGGTTCTGGTTGGCTTTGCAGCTTTGGCTTTCTGAAGCGTGAATCCTAGCCCCCACGGTTTGTCTCTTTGTTCATGTTTAATGCCCAGCGCAGGAGACTCTCATTTCGAGCAAAGTGTTTAGCATGCACGGCAGACCCGAGGAAGCCCATCAGCATTCTCCATGCTTCACCCAGGCAAGGACATAAATTGGTTTGTTTGGGGCCCTTCTTTTCCATTTTTAAATGGAGTTACACACAGCATCCTTCCTGGCCCCTTCTCTTTTATTGTTTCTTGTACACAACATCTAGATCTGACTGGATCAATAGCTAGTTAGCACAAATCACAGTTCCTGTCACTTCTACCTTGGCAGGCGCAAGCACATATATATGTTCTCTCACACCACATGCACCCCCTTACGTATGCACTTTCACACACACACGCACAGATACACAGATCTCACACTGTGCTGTGGTTAGAAATAGATTTTAAAGAGTAACTTATTGCATAGGTCTTGATTTAATGGATAAAAAAAAATCCTGAGCAGTGATTTAATTCCGAACAGCACATTTATTAAAAGTGTAATTTGGTTTAAAATGATCTATATTTTGTATGTGTGTGTCACACGGAGTGATGTTTCTGCAGCATCTTTAAAAGCACTCCTCCAGTCACTTTGATCACTGCTATTCTTAGTAACAGCTAGTGAAAGAAGTAATTGGTTTCTGGTTGCGATAACCACAATGTTGCTGTTAAAACAGTTCATCACTTGGAAGGAAAACCATTTAATCAGTGTTCCTATATAAGGATATGTTTTAGTATTTCATAGGCTTAACATAAAATTCCAAACCAGTTCCACAACAATGCAGAGAGGCACTCGGGTTGGTTCACGCTTTAGTCACTTGAGGGATTTGAATGGGCTGGTTCCTCGGATGAGGAAATTCATACAGACCCACGGAGAATTTACTTTAACTGCTGTTGGAAGTGATAAAGATACAATAGGTGAGACAAAACACTCTGTTCTCCTCGGTTAATAAAAATAATTTAACTTTACATTGTCATACCCCTGAGTGTTTGAAACTGTGTTTAAGAAAAGGCTTCCTTTAGCCAGGGACTGAGATTTTAAATGTTCTCAGTCAGCTGGGATTTGCGCTGTGGTGTTTGTTCCAGCAGCTCCCCGGTGTGCCGGCTCCAGACAGTGCTCCTCCAGAGTCAGGCAGTTCCTCGGTGTGTGGAATGCCACGCTGGGGAGTGGGCACTGTGTTGGGGCTGGGCAGCCTCAGTGAGAGTGGCGTTGGACCCACAGCCCTCCCTGGTGCTGGCGTCCTCAGGGGCTTCTGAATGACACTTGTGGGAGGGCAGGCAGTCAGGGATCTGTTCCCATTGTGGCACTGCTGCAGTTGGCAGTGGTGGCTCCTCTGGAGCCGGGCAGGGGAGGAGGACGGGGTGTTGGGGAGTGGGTTCCCACTGTGGGAGTACTGGGTGCCACGTCCTCTGCCCACCACTCGGCTGGTGCCAGGAGCAGAGGGTCTGGCTTTGCTGCCGGCCATGGAGGAAGGGGCAGGCTCCCCAAAACGAGCAGGATAGGGAACTTCTCAAACAGTCTGTTAATGCCGGGATTATGGGGGAAATGAGTTGTTCTAATGGCTGCTCAGATTCCTCATAGCTCACCTTTTTCTCGTAATGGCATTGAAATAACGTGCAGGTCTCTGACAGTCGTGTGAGCGGCGAGTCTGGAGGTAACTGGGAGCAGACACCTGTGCTGCCCAAGCCCCTGCGAGCTGTGACACCTTTGGTGCTGAGCGCTGGCCTGCCGTGAGCTCTGGGCTTGTGTTCACCTTGCATTTCGAAATGTAGCATTAGTAATGCTGTCTGGACATTGCTCTGCCCTGAATCGTGTTTTCTGTGTTTTTTCTGATGCATCATTTCTTGTACCAACGTGTTTTATGTGAAGTGGCGGGTAGATGTGGGGCTTTTTCCCCTCAAAATACTTTCTCGAATTCCACGTTTTCCTCTGCCGAGCACCTTGTGCTGGGAGTGAGAGATAATAACACTGAGTCTGGAGGAGCGGTCTTGACTTCCAACACCACAGCTCTAGCTGACAAAGAATAACCAGATCAAATTCACTTACAAACCCGAGGCCAGCTTAATGGGGTTTTGCTTTGCCTGGTTTAACTGAACCAGAACAATTTCCCCTTCAGTGAAATGTGTATTAGTATTCTCTAGAAACCCAGTAATTAGGTGCAGGGGGGGTTTAGTTTTTAGGTTTTAATTGAAATTTCGAAAATCCCATCCTGCAGATGTCAGGTGAAGATGTCAGTATGTACCTAGAACTGTGCAGGCACTGACTGGAAAAAATGGGACTATATTCTGCTGCTCGGTGGCCCTTGGGCTTGTCGGTCTGGGCTGACGGGCACGTGCCACGCAGCACCCTTAGCCTTCAGCTGTGAGTTTTTCTTAATATTTCATTGTTACACCAAACCTGTCACTGGAATGAGCAGCAGGCCAGCCCTCTTGCTGGAGCAGTGTGTAATGTCTGTGAATTACTGCAAATACATTAACAAAGGTCAAATTTGGTCCAGATGCGGCCGGGAGCCTTTGTTTTCCTTCCCTTCGCAGTGCGTTCTGCTGCATGCTTTATTTTAAATACTGCTGAGTTCTTCTAGAGGCTTTACCAAGGGACTGGGCTTGTTTAGTGGGAAGGAGTTTGTCAGACCTGTGGTGAGGATTTTCAGGCACTGAGCCTTCCATGTGAGCGATGTGCTGTGGAAAGGAGTTCAGCGGCAAAGCCCAGCGCCCTTCGCAGAGAGGGGGCTGCAATTCCCGACGCCGCTTTGTTTGCCTGATGCCACTGCTGAAACTCACACACTTCTAAGAATTTAGTGAAAAAAAGAAGCCATTGCCTTTGTCAAGAAGTTGTACGATAAACTCCACAGGTAGAAAGTGCACATCTTTAACAAATGACCTGGATTAGCAAGCAGATTGATGAGGGAAGAACACTCCCGCTGCTTGTCCTGGAGAGAGTTTGGTGTGCATTAGATTTGGGTTTAATATGATCCTTTAAACTCTTCTGACCTGTTAAAAAAAAATGTAATTGGAAAGGTTGCCCCTGCTTGGCCTCATGTGAATGACAGAAATTCTCCATTGTTTACCTTGACTGACTATAATTTTTAATATTTTCTACTAGGAAACGGTCCTGTTTAGAAACGTTTTCCTTTGTTTTATAAACATTCTGCAGCAGTGTTTGTAGACCTTTATGGCAAATATTAAAGAAGACAAGGGACAGAATTTTCAATAGTATTTGCTCTCGCTGTGCTGCACTAAGATATTTAATGCAGGAAGTGTGTGAATTTATTGGTGTTTCAGTAACGACCGTGGCCACTGTTTGACTTTGCATCCACCCGTACGGCTGGCTATTAATTTTTGATCTCTAGATTTACCTGTTCTCATTTCAGTGGACAGGCTGTCTGTGTTTGAATTAATGCAGATCACAGATTTGGTTTGCATCATGGTGCTTTTGTGCCCCAAAGTCTGTTCTTTTCTGATGGTCCGTTCAGTTGCAAGGTGAGTTTTAACGGGGTTGTTTTGTATACACTTGGTGTGAAGATGTGTGTGAGACAGACTTTGGGAGAGATGTTTCTTGAAATTGGTGTTTTGTGTGATTGTGCTTCAGATCTTTATGTATAATGTAAAAAGAAATTAATTACACTTAGTATTTCTGTATGAGCTTGGAGGACAGCATAGATTTATTCTGATCTGTGATGTATTACATCATGTCTGCTCTTAATTTTTAAAGTGCAATACCTGGTTTTTTACCAATGACCTTAGTGGAATGCTCGACTTAGTACTGCAAATAATTTTTTGCTGAGAAATGTTTTAGCAATGTCTACAGATACAGTTTGTTGTTACTTGTATAGAACAAAGGAAAAGGCATCAAACAAAAGTCTAACCTAAAACTATACAGGCTGCTTTTATTTGTACCAGCTGACTCCCAGCCTCGGCAGCGTTCTGTACCAGGGAGAGGTTTTGGTACAGTAAAATGCCTTTATGTGGCCATATAAAATTTTAGTACTAGACAAATTACTGTACGTTTTCAGTCTGTGGTTTCTCATGTATTTCTATTAAATGCCAGTGCGAGGAGAGTCTCCACAGAAAGTGCAGCTCTAAAATGAATCTTCAGGTGGCCTAACTCATATGCTTTGTTAACACTAAATTTCCTGAAATATCAGAAACAGTTTAATGACATAATGTCTCGAGCACATTGAGAATATTGAAAGAGCCCAGTCAAATTGTAGGCAGAGGATCATTGTGTTTTGTCTCTAATATGAAATAGGTTGTCCCTTGCACGTCCCGGGCTGGAGCCCGCTGGGTGCAGGCGGTGTGGATGGTGGGCTGTGCCTGCCTGGCCACCACAGCCCCGGCCAGCACCCCCCTCCCTCTCCAGCCACGCTGGCCTTCCCACTGGAAAACTTACACCCTTGGAAAGAACGATGTTTGCACCTGTAAACACCTGCTTAAGGTTTGCAGGACGTGTTTAGGATTGGTGTGTTGCTTATTTTCAAATACACAATTGTTCTTGTTTCATTTCTTGAGAGTCATTTTTGAGCAAGAGCCTCTGTTAGGGATGGCTGTTCAGAACATGGCTGGCTGTGCACCAGCCCTTGGGTGAGGGACACAGGGAACCTCATGGAAATTAAATAGGTGAAGCTGTGCAATCTTCCAGGAAATTCAAGGTATGCCCTGACTTCCCTGTTCTTGGTTACATTTCTCAGCTTTTAAAATGTAATTGTGGCTTTTTGCTGTTCTGTAGATAGACCCATTTTGCACACAGCGATTAGATGACGGGCTTATGTAAAAATACTGAGATTCTTTGTAGTTTGCTGCTTTTCCTTTGCCAGATGCTTTTGTGCTGGTGCAGTTAAAACATTATGAGTTATTAGTGACCTTTTAATACAAAGGGGTTGGGGGTTTTTTGAACAAATTTAAATATATTTTATGGATTATGTGCCAGTGTTCCAAAGTCAAATACCTTCTAAATTTAAAGCTGAGAATTGAACAGCTGGAGGTCTAATCCATTAATTTTTACAAGCTGACTTTCTTAATACTTCAAAGAGAACATCTTAGATGATATTGCTTTGCTGCTCCCCTCCTCAGCATCCCTTCTTCTCGTCTCCCCCGTAATGCCCTCTCCTTCAAGGCCTCATGTTCTGCTCATCTCCTGGCAAATGACAAAAGCATGTGAATGTGGGGAATGCATTTTCCTTAGTTGATGTAATAAGTTGTAAAATTTGATGGTCTAGAAATGTGCTCTCGTAGGGTTCCACTTTTTATCTATACTGATGCAAAAATAGGTGGTCACTGCTGTTCTGTGTTTCCGTCTCGTACTCGGGTTATTATTTGTAGCGGTGCCGGCATTGTCGTACAAGTATTTGTGCTGTGGACTTGTGTCCTTTTGGGACACCTAACTCGCACCTAGTGCACATCTCTCTCCCTTAGGATTAGGACTGATCCATGCTGGCCATTTGGAAATAACATTTTTCTGAGTTTTGCCTTGTCCCCGTGGGCAGGAGCTGCTCGGGCACCGCCACTGCCCGGGATGCAGGTGCGTGTCCATCCTGGAAGGAGCCGTGTCCCACTGCGGGGTGAGGAGCTGCTGGGACGCTGCCCTGGGGCACTTGGTGCCTGTTTGTTTTCAATTCCAGCAAATCTGTGTCTCTTCAGTGTTTTAACATAACACCAACAAGCATGACACTGGGACATCTACATTTTCATTAGCTTTTAACATTTGTCTAAAAAAGGTTTTTTTTTTTGTTTGGTAGCAGGAACGTGGTTACATTTAAGCGCTGCTTTGATAAGATTTTTTTTTTTACGTCAAAATAAATGCAGTTTATTTGAGTTTAAACACAGACAACACATGTGAGAGCTTGGAAGGGCTCTGCCAGCTCTGACCGTGAGGGACGCGCCGTGGCCCCACTCCCGCGGCAAGTTTGCATAAACTTTGGGATGTTTATCTATTTTCAACCCCTCGTTCTGTTCGGAGCATTTAAAAAGCAAAATGAGGAGCCTTATTTTTTTCCTCTCGAGTCTTCTACCTTCAGTTCTGACCGCTGGGCCTTTAGACTTAATCCCAGAAAAGCCTGCGATCAGTCAGGGGTTGGAAGACAGTAGGTTTTTTTGTGGTAAAATATATGTTTTCAGAGTTAAGTCTGCATTTAATTAATTTTGTGAATGAGTATTCATAAAATTAGTATTCACAAAATACTAGAAAGCATTCTATTGCTAATAGAAAGATCATCCTGAGGCTGGGGAAGGACAGTTAATTGAAAAAGCAGCCATTTGTAAAGTGAAGAAAATTTTAAAACATTTCATATCCTAATTAAGAATGTACTGCTGATTTAAAATGGAGAACATTAATTTGCTGTGTGAAGCCAATACATTAGAAGGCCTTGGAAAAAGTCATATCCTTCCTTCCTCCTTAATCCTCTCCCAAAACGCAGTTTAAGAAGAAAGGTAGGACTTTTTTTCTTTTTCTTTTTTTTTTTTTTTAACGTAGCCTGAAACCATTATGCTAGAAAGATGTAAATTGATCCATTAAGATAGGAAATGAAGGCTGGGCTGGAGTTATTATCTGGTCAGAAGTTTAGGATCTTTTTTCCTAGAAAAATCTTCCACTACTTTTTTTTGCGGGGTGTGGGGGTGCTGGGTATACTGTTCCTCTATAATGGCATGTAGAAGCCCTTTGGTCTCAGTGAGAGCAGTCAGAAGAGGCAGAGGATGTCGATGAGGGTGTGTGAGGCACACTGTGCCTTGTCACAAGCAGTGCCGTGTCTCTGGGGACCGGGGCTGAGCCTTCTCTCCCATCCAGCACTGGAGGTGAGGCTCTGGCTGTGTGGCTCGTGGAAACCCTAAATGGTCCAGCTCCTGAGGAGATGGCACAGTCTGTCAAAGCATTATCATTGTACTTAGGAGATTGGGGTTTACGTAAGATTTAGAGCACAGTAAGGTCCGTATTCAGGTCCCACTTTATGATTATTTTTATTATTTAAGATCGTACTTATTGCACCATAAATTGCCACAGTGCTTTAGAAACCTAGGAGATGTTCTCACTGCTAAAGATATACAGTGTAAATGAAATAAAACAGACGTTGTCAGGCCAGGCATCTGCCGGTTCACTGCCAGAACCTGGTGCGGTGCCGCTGAGGCTTGGGCAGAGGATGCTGCCGAGGCACATGGTGGAACTGAAGGGACCGTGGGGATGAGTCTCAGCCCTTGAGTACCCAGCAAAGGCTGGCACACAAGGGCACAAGGGCCAAAGGGTGCTCGGGCAGGACATGCAGTGTTTGGAAAGTGTGTGGGCAGGAGCGAAGGGCTGAGAGCGTCTCATCCCACCTGGTGATCTCATTTCCACATGGATTCTTCCTTTATCCAGTGGTGAGGGCAGTGCGGCCACACTGCCCTCTCTGAGGCAGCATTTCTCCTCCATAACCCCAGTTATGGCACTTCTGATCTGTTTGTGAGTGAATTTCTAAATAAATTTTTCAGTCTGAGCAACAGGAAAAGAGACTTAAATGATGCAGAAGTAGTTTGATGCGAGGTGAGTTTTCAGCTCCTCCGACACCTGTGGATGGATCACAAAGGGAGGGCTTCTCCTGCCCACTGTCCAGGGCGTGGGAGAGGAGGACCCAGACCCCAGGTCTGAGGTGCCCAGTAGCTCACAGCACTCTGGGTCGCTTGCATCTGGAGCAGTACTGAGATGATACTGCTAGAAAGGTGTCCCTCAGACCTGTCAGGCATCCAGGTAACTGTTTGCATCTGATGTTACAGGTATTTTTTGGTCTGACTCACTTGATTTCTTTAATTTTTATTGGTGCCAAATGCTAGGCTGAAAAACTTTTCTTGCCTAGTCTGAAAAGTAGCCCAAAATTTCAGACCAAATACAGTTTTAAAAGAAAGAAGATAATAAATAGGTCTATTGTTTGTATTCTACCAGAAAAAAAAAAGAAAGGAATTCCCCAGTAATTGTAATAAAAGTTACCACAGTCTATGAGACAATAATTCTGAAACCCTTTAAAAATAGTATTATTATTCAAAGTGCAAAGAAGGTGGTATTTAATGATGGAACAGATTTTATTGTTGCTGGATATAGGGTCAAATGCTTGCAGCGCATTTTTGATTTAAACAAACCAAAAACACGAGTGCTTTTTTTGAAGATAAAATCAGTGTGATTTATTTTTTTTTCCTGGATACTGTAGTTCCCTTCTCTACCTCTAAATATAGGCACATGCTGTTCTTTTTGTGCTGGAAGACACCGTGAGCAGTCCAGCTCCAAGTGCTCTTCCTACCACGCTGTTCTGGAGGCAGAGGGAAAAACAGGGCTGTCTCAAGTGCAATTCACATCTGATATGAATTACTTTGAAATAGGCAGATCCCAAAAAAAGGGAGAATAGTAAAACATTCCCTCACTCTGGTGGTGGTTGTTATTATTGTTTTTACTACAAGCCATCAATGGGAAGTTTCACCCCATCATATGCCAGTTCCTTGTGCTGCTGGCGGGCTGGGTGGGAGCGAGATGGGTGGGAAATGTGCAGGGAGATGGGGCAGTGCTGGGGACAGCTCGGGGGATGTGGGTGAGCTTCGCTTTTAAACTCTGTGCATCAAAGCAGTGTCGCATGTTACGTGGCAAAGTGGTTTGTCCTGTAGGTGAATCCGGTTCATGTACTGCGTCCTGCTGTTACTTACTTTAGCTGAGGTGCAAATGGGAAAGGCA
>JAWWEW010000036.1:8704463-8832072 GCA_035583185.1 Anabacerthia variegaticeps
GAAGGGAACTTGCTGCCTGCAGCTGTAGGGCTCTGGGAAAGGCAGAAGGGAACTTGCTGCCTGCAGCTGTAGGGCTCTGGGAAAGGCAGAAGGGAACTTGCTGCCTGCAGCTGTAGGGCTCCGGGTGCTCCGGGCTCTGCCAGGGCTCCTGCCAGTGTGGCAGTGCTGGGCTGTGGTGGGGCTCGGGCATCCAGCTACCGTGGACCAGCAAACACCACTTTGGAAATGTGAGGCTTTAACATAGTGAAGTCTTGCTCCAAATAATTATCCTCTCGTGTTTGGTGTAGTTTTCCTCAAGTGGCCGATTCTAATGGTGTCGCAGTGTTTCCGTTACAGGAAAGAACAGATGAAAAAATCTCTTCTTTGAACCAGACACGTGTGAGCCTTAGAGCTGGGAACGTGCATTGGGAGATTGTGATACAATTACATTTTATGTCTACCTATTAAGCATAATGAAGGGTTGGTTGCTGGCCTTAAATTTGGAAAGAGCTTACTGTAGAGCTTAAACCAGAAGTAGATTCCTGTAATTACTGCTTTGCTGCGCGGAGTGTGGTGAGGTAGAGGGAATAAAAACTGTTCATTGTCCAATTGTATTTCCATAACTGCTGCACTTTTACATGTCTGTTTTGAAAGATAAAAATTTTTGTTATACTAATTTTCTGAAATAAGCTCATAAGAGCCAACACGGGGAAAAAAGAGGTGAAGAATGTCAAATGAACAATGCTTAGAAAACATGGAGATTCAGCTTCTTTGGTGAGCCCTGCTGTGGTGCTTGGAGTCAGTGGCTTTGTTTGTTAAACACTGGGCCACTGTGCTATTGCAGTTTG
This sequence comes from Anabacerthia variegaticeps, assembly GCA_035583185.1. Taxonomy (NCBI): domain Eukaryota; kingdom Metazoa; phylum Chordata; class Aves; order Passeriformes; family Furnariidae; genus Anabacerthia; species Anabacerthia variegaticeps. Next base: position 8,705,291 of record JAWWEW010000036.1, read on the forward strand.
GGTTCACTTGAGTCTGAGGTCCTTGATGATTAAATGAAGAATGTAAAAAACTTTGAATTTTATGTTTGCTTTTCTTTGTACTAGATTAGGCAAACCTGGTAAAACATGAAGCAGTCAGTTCTGAATCTGCTTTTGCTTTTACTTGACTTTGTTCTTGCTGCCTGATGGCAGTGTGTCAGGGAAACTTGGATGCCAGTGTCAGTTGTTTGGAATTATTGTTTGGATTATATTCAGTTTCAAATGATATGAAACTCTAGTGAGAAATGAGCATTTGTTTATGCTGATGAAATGAGTCTTTCCTAGCCTACGCTTGTTTTGGTTGTATGTATCAGTACATGTTACAGCTCAGAATGTCCTGGTGCAGTTTTTTTGAGTGATGTGGCCCCATTCTGCTCTTTGTGTGCATTTGGGACTGGGAATTGCATCGAAGAGATTTTTCTTCTTCAGGCGAGCAGAAAGAGAGGGAAGACCAAACCTCTTCTTGACCCTTAAGGAAGAAACCTCCTAAACCACATCCTTTTTCCTCTCCTCCTCAAAAATTTGGCTTACATCTTCAATACAGAAGGTTTTTTCCTTTTCTTCTCTGACCATCTTTAAGGTGTGCTCTGCTGGCCTTTCTCCTCCTGGTTGTAGAACTTCTCTTGGAATCTGTTTTAAGGGGTTATATTTGACATGTTCCTGAAAGCTGCGTTCTGCAGTGGTCTGGCCCAAATAGAAATGTGAAAAGTTCCTATTATTGAGCTGTAAAAGAATACTGGAAATGGGTTATGCAGAAAAAACCATTTAGATAAAAATGCAATTTTCCCTTCCACATACACTGCTAAGAATTAATAGCACATTCTTCCTCAATGAGTACTTCTGTATTATATTTTCACCTTAATGAAATTCTTTCCAAAACAGGAGAGTTTAATTTAAAATTTTAGAACAAAATTGATCTGTTTATATCTACAGTTCTCCCTCCTTTCAAATCTCATGGGAGTGACTGCCATGGACTGTCTGGGCACTCTGTGGGGAACAGGTGTTGGGTTCTGAGGGGGGTGTCCCATGGGAGGGTGTGTGTCACAGGACCCTCCTTACCCTGCTGGCACAGCTGGATTTGGGCTGTCGCTGGGCTGGTGTGTGCTGTGCTGTGCACGCCAGCTGTGCTTTCACAGCTCCACTACTTGGCCAGTGCCCACCACGCCGTGGGGACACAAACGTGTCACCTACCAGGACATGTCTGCCAGAAATACTCCAAAAGGGAGAAGGGCTAAGCCCACCATGGTCTTTGCATTGGCCGGTGCAGGTTCGTTGTTGCCCATCTGGGGCAGAGGTGGTGAACCCAGGGGTGACGTGGCCTGGAACAACACCAGCACAAACACAGCCATCAGTTGTAATACATCCCTTTTCTGCAGAAGGTAAATAAATGCCGAAGGAAAGAAAAGAAAGAGAAATCTTCTCTGGTGGCAGCAAAAACGAAGTGGAGATACCCCCAGGAAGACTTGCCAGTCCCAGCTAACAGAAGACCAAAACATATTCACGCTTTTTAATGGTTTCATTTGTAATGAAAGTGTTTTATTATAATGGTGAGAACAAGAGTGTGCGGAAGTGGTAGGGCTAATAGAGAGACTCTGCTTTAAACAGCTCTTCATTGCTGAGTTGCAGTGGAGAAAATGATTTTATTAAATAAACTGTTTGGTTTTTTCATAGTATTAGTAAAATGGTTCTCCTGTATAAGTAATGCTTATAGCAATGGAAACACAGACAGGATTGATACAGCTCAAAGTCTCCATGTTAAAAATACAAATTCCTTTGGCAGTGATTCTGCACAGCCTTTGCATTGTGTTTGTGACAAATTATTCTTCAGGGGCACTCTGTGCTTGGGCTGTCCCCCGAAAGGTGAAATACATGAGAGACGTAAGGCACTCTGTTTGACTCTTACTCTGAAGTAACACTGAGCTTAATCCAAATTCTGTTTTTGAAAGGGGTATTTATAGTCAGTGAGGCCCTGACTACCTACAGTCATATTCCACTAGTCTCCCAATCAAAGAGCAGCAAATACTCTATTGCTCATTAGGTGGGTTACAGAACAGCTATTTATTCAGTCAAAAAACTTCCCTTTTGTGATTCATTTTCTGTGAATCACAGTAGTTCGGTGAAGAGAGCAGATCACGACTTTTACAGCCAAATATGCAATTCCCTGGAAGCAAATGTTGAAAATTTAAATATTTCGGTATAGTTCTTTGTAACTTGCAGGTTTTGTATTAATGGGACGTTGGCTCTTCAGTTTCCTGTAAAGGCTCACTCCCTGGGACAAGCATGCCCATGGGTAGGAGTGTGCACTCCCCATGTGAGCAGTTCACCCCTCAGAGAGTGCTGCTGGGTTCCACGAGTGGTATGAATTTCTTAGGTGTCACGATTTGATTTTTTAATAATTTTTTTGCTGTCAGTGCTCAGTGTACCTACAGGCACGCTGCATGCCAAGTTGTGCATTTAAGCATTGGCTGCTACAGTAAAAATCTTGATGGCCATTGTTTCTATCAAAAAACCCCATCTCATCTTCAAAGTCACTGCTGTTACAATAATTTTCTCTTTGAACATGTCAGGATTCTGTCTTTGATTATAGACTGGATTGTCTCTTGTCATTGCATAATGATTTTTTTTTTTGGGTAGGCAGAGACATTTTTCAGTTCATCACAGTTCATCCCCTATTCCAGTACTTCTTTAAAAAAGAGATTATGTTGAAACCAGGTATTTAAGAATATAGATCCTCAAGAAAATAACTGGTTTTGACTTTTTATTTTCCTGGGAATTTTATAAAGCGGATGCGAAATACAGCTTTATTTTACAGTCTGAACTTAGACTGTGTGTACATGCAGTCTCTTCCATTGTGGGGTGATGCTGATGCCATCAGAGTAATGCCACCATGGGAAAACTGTACAGAAATGGGGGACAGAACTGCATCAAGCACAGAAGAGATTTATCCCTTGGGAAATGGGTATCCTGCAAGAATGGCAGGAGAACTCCAGCCCAGGTGTGATAGGCAGACCCGTGTCTGGTTGTGATTACATGTGTGCAAGCTTCCAGCAGGTCGTTGTAAAGCTGTTACGAGGGGTGTGTTGCTTCAGAGGGTTTAGGATGACTAAATCCAAGGTACCTCGTGGAGGGAGTTGCCTGTGTTGGGCCCATGCAATGGACACCTTTGCTGCAGAGTTTGTAAATCCTTGCTGTGGTTCTGCCCTTGTGCTTTGTAACAAAAGAGCTAAAAAGGAGTCACTGTGTCTTTAAACTTGTAGATCCTCGAAACCTCCTTGGGAAGTAGAAGGCAGAAGGTACCCTTTCAGGATTAATTAAACAGAGATATCTTGCTGTAGACTTCAGGGTTTACTGATAAACACCAGCCCCTCACCCACGTCTGGTGGTGCCACTGTTACTTAATCAGGACTGCAACAAGGAATCTGAGCAATCTTCCCTTTCTGCTCCTCTGTTTCATTTATCTGTCCTCCCAACCTGTTTGTTTGTTTGTGTATGCTTAGGTTTTCCATGCCAGGGAGAAGCAGAGTGGAAATGTCAGGGGTCAGACTGCAGGCAGGAGCAGGCAGGGAGCAGGCAGCATGCTCTGCAGCTTGGAGTTTCTGAGAAACCGGAGATAGGTTGTTTCAAGCGAGATTAACTCCTTCAGCACAGCTACTTTCTGCTGAAGAAGACCTGGGAGATGGGAGTCAGGGCAGGTCCATTAAGACGCTGAACTTGGACTCCATTCCTCTATCCTTGCAGTCCCGTGGGTGATGGGTGCTCCTGCTGTCATTTCACTCGCCCTTGTATCAAAGCCCAGCAGGCACATCTGCCTTGGCAGCTGTGCTGCTGCAGGAAGAGACGGTGTGGATTAGACCTGAGGAGGACAGTGGGTAGCAGAATTCACTGCAGTGCTGTTATGGATACCTGAGTTACTCAGTGCATTTCCCAGTGGACAAAGCATCCAAGGAGGGCTGCTGTTCAGAGACATGCTTTTGAGTATACGTGTGGCTTGGGGTTTGCACTCAGAAGGTACCTAAAGACCACTCGATGTCCTTGGCTTCAGAAGAACCAGTTTTTATGTTGGGCAGATGGACTCTGTGTCTCACAGGCTCTCAGCTGTTTGCCGTGGGGTGGCTCACACGTGCAGCAGCCCCGGTCAATGCTGCTGTGATGGCTGGGGTTGGGTGAAGTTTTGGTTGTATGACTCAAGCTGTTGTAGCTGCAACTTGCCCGGCTTGCGAGAGGGAAAGGTCTAATTCAGGGTGGGGTGGAGGATTTTTTGTTCGCTTGGTGCCACCTCTGCATTTGGGTTGTGGCAGCGAAGCAGGTGCTGAAGAGCCCAGTACTGCCTGGTTTGACAGCGCTCACTTTGCTGGCAGTGCCCTGCTTGGGACAACTGCAGGTAGGGATTACAAGATCCTTATGCCCTTCTAGTGGGACAGTCTGTGCTTCTGCACTGACCGAGTCTAGACCAGGTTAACAACAGTTTCAAAAACAGCCATAGTTGTGTATGGGGCAGGAATGAATCATAGAGCAGGGTCACAGAATTAGTTGGGTTAGACGGGTCATCTCGTTCCAACCATTGGCAGGGACTTCCACTAGACCAAGTTGCTCCAAGTTCCATCCAACCTGGCCTTGAACACTTACAGGGATGGGGCAGCTGCAACTTCTCTGGGCAACTTGTGCCAGTGCCTCAGTATCCTTTCTTGCTAATATCCATCTAACCCTGCTCTGTCAGTGGGAAGCCATTCCAAACCCTGGTCAAAGGTCCCTCTGCAGCCCTCTTGGAGACCCTGTGGGCTGCTCCGTGCAGCCATGTCCTGGGCTGTGCTGTGCTCCCCTGTGCCGGTGCTCGGGCGCTGCTCAACCCTGTGTCTGTCCCCTGTCCTTGCCAGGGGCAGCCGGTGCTCCTGGCCACGCTCCTCGAGGAGGTGCCACAGGGCAGAGCCCACAGAACCCCCAGTGTAGTGGAGTGAGCTAATTGGCTGCTGCTCTTTCATTTTCCAGGGATATTGAAATTGTTGCGGGTCATAAATCATGTGAGCATATGGCCAGAAGGAGAACGTGGGCCCATATTTCAGCTTTGGGCTGGAAGATGAGACTGTCCGTCCTGTGTTGTACCAGGCCCATTTTGTTGATTTACTGGCCTGTGAAACTTCAGAGTTAATTTTTTGTTGAAGCAGGGAAAGTCTGTCTACCCATGACTTTCCTGCTTGAACAGCTGTTTGCTCCTGATTCGTTGCTATTCTGAGAATTTCGTGAAGATTCTCCACAGTGATGTGCTTATATTTTTCTTATTCTAATAGTGGCACTTACAGCCATACCTAAGAACGCCAGGTTTCTTTGTGTGTTTTTTCTAAGCTGAATTTCCCTTGCTGCGATTTCTTCTCACATGGTTTACATTTCTTCCCTCTGATGATTTTTTTGCTTTTCCTTCAGATTTAATTTTTAAACAGGCTGTTCAATCAAACCCTGGTCCACCATCAGATTTATGGGCCCCAGCTCAAAAACCATACTGTTCTGCTGTTTTAGGGGGTGTTTCTGAATGTGCCAAATCCATTGTGGGGCAACAACATTTCCATCTCTTTCTGTAGTCAAAAATTGGGATTTTTCTACAGCAGAAGAGACCTAGCAAGAATTTGCCCAGAAAGTGCTGGGTTGGTAGCATCAGCTCTCAGTCTGATTTGCCAACACTTAAGTGTTTTTCAGCAGAGATTTTGACCCTTCTTTAACAAGCTCAGGCCTTCTGCTTTTTTAAGTTATTTTTGGCAGACTCTTTAGAATTTGCTCATGAATTACTTGAAAGGAAATTGTGGAAAGTGATTGGGAAGCCCCTGTTTTTGGACTGTCACACCTCTGCTGTCGGTAGAGGTGTGGCTCAAGGGAGTGCCCACAGCATCACGGAATGGCTTGGGTTGGGAGAGACCTTGAAGCTCATCTCATTCCTCCCCCCATGGGCAGGGACACCTTCCACTAGGGCAGATGCTCAGAGCCCTGTCCAGCCTGGCCTGTCTGTGTCTCTGAACTGGGTCTCTGCAGGTGCCTTGTGAGTCTCAGCTTTGACCTGGGCTCTCCACTCCCACTGTTCTCTTGATCTGTGATGTGTGAGCTCCTTTTCTGTTCATGAAGGCTGATTCCCAAGGTCCCCTCATTCACCTCTAGACACCAAGCTTCAGCTGGATGTGTCCTAAAGAGGAATGGGATGTGTTTCAAGGTAGTGCTATAAATAAATGGCATAAAAGAGCTAATGATCCTTGGTGCTAGTTCTTCTCGCTTACTGTTAGCTTTTGTAAACTCCTGCTGTATTTTCAGGAATATCCTTGAACTTGTGTGGTTTAACCCCAAGCATTACTGCACATGATCACTGTTTCTTGGTGTGCAAGAGCCTCAGATGTGTGAGGCCCCTGGGAGGAATTGACTTTGCCTGTGGCAGTTTTGTGTTACGGTCTCTCGTAATTGTGAGTTATAGATGGGGCAGAGGCAGCTCTGGGAGCTGTGGGCAGAGCCAGGATGGAGACGGAGGGACCGAGGAGGGGGCGGCTGGCACATCCCCTGTCCTGGCCCTGGCAGCCAGGCTGCATGCAGATCTGGCTTTGGGATGTGAGAACACAGGTCCTCTTGAGCTCTTGGGGAACAAGGCGACAAAACACTTAGAAGTCTTTGGCCAGCTAGATCTGAGTATTTGCCTCGCAGGAGACTGATAATATTTCAGAGCCAATTCCCTTTTTTTGCTTGGCTAACAAGTGCTCATTTAATTTGCATCCTGAAGCTAAGTGACCACAAACGACTCTTCATATTTCATTCTGTTTTCTCTTAATTTAAGGGAAATAGTTTTCCATGTATAATCTGCAGGACTTAAATATTCTATGTATTACTGTAATTTCTGTTCCCCCCCCCCCAGTTATGCCAAAGCTCTTGCACAAACCTGATGAGAGAGCACTGGAATTTAGGTGTTTCCTCCTCTGTTCACTCTGTGCATAATCACCAACTATTCACTGCCTTTACTAGCTCCATTGATACACCCCTTCCCTTGCCAGTGTGAGTGGGCATTTTCCTTCTATTTTTGGAGGCCTGCTCTGTGTGGGAGCTGAAGGTGATGCTGGTATTTTGAACCAAGTGTCCTCAAGCAGAAATGAGTGGCTTCAAAACTTACTAAAATGATACGACAGGTTATTGAATGAATAAAGGGTAAATATTGCTTTTGGGGGCCCATCCCCTGGGCAAGTCCAGCTGGTGGTGATGGGGCAGCAGCAGAGTGGAGCTCAGGCCAGCTCGAGCTGTTTTTCTGTATTGAACATGCAGCAAAAGGTTCCTTTGTGGGAAAAATCAGCTTGATAACACCCAGTAGACCGGGACAGAGTCTGAAGGCAGGCAGACACTGCCAAGCTCCTGGCAGCATGGGAAAGCAGTGGCCCAGCTCTGAGGTCGATGCTGTGTGGGGAAGTGGAGGCATTGCTACCATTCCATGACCACAGTCCGTGCGAAATGTCCAGGTGGTGATTAATTCAGAACATTTAAGTAGCATCTTTTTGGCCTGTCCTGAAATAATACTAGACAGTGTCCAGAATTTGTTTTGGTTAAGTAGGGGTGTATTGAACAATTTCATTGACTTCTGTGCAACTAAAAAATTCTGCTTTTGGATTTTATGGAAAACCTTTGCTTGTGCGTTCTGGCTGTCGAGAGATGGGCTTTGCATGGGCTGGAGCTGTGCATAAAGCTGCTGTGTGATAATCTGCGTACATATGAAATGAATTTGAAAGTATTTCCTTACTCATCACAGATGTGTGGGTTGTTACCCTTGGTGAAAATAGGTTTAGAGCATTTAGTTAGTGCAAGTGAATGATGTACGCCAGCAGCGCAGGAAATACGGGATCAGTCAGCCTATATTCCTCGCTGACGTGGAGGTCTCCTTCTCCTGCTGGGGGCTGGATTCAGGAAATTCAGAACTCTCAGATGGCCACAGCCCTTTGGGAGGAAGGGTTAGGTGGGAGAATCCGGTTGTAGCCTCTTCCCAATGTTAGGTCTGAGTATGAGTGTGATGGAGCTGGCAGATGGGGCTTAAGCAGTTCTTTCTGAGATGAGCAGAAGTGCTCAGGTTTTTGTGAGGGCAGGACATGCCCTGAAAAATAACTCAGAGCTCCCAGAGGCTTCACTGGTGTTGGATGGCAGCGTTTGGATGTTGTGAGTGTTGAATCAGCTGTGCTGGGTTAGGCTGCAGTTGCCAGATTTGGTTTATTTTCTTTTGGGAGTGTCCAGATGTTTGACTGTTGGTGGCTGTTGATTTGGTTTGATTTTTAATGCCAGTTTTCCTTGCTTCTGCAGGGTCACAGTTCTCATACCGTGCAGAGCTAGGGAGAGCACAGTTTTGGTGATGGCACCAGCTATTTGGAGCCCTTTGGTTGAGTTAGACCCTGGTTAGAGGTTTGGCCATCAGGAGCTCAGCTTTATGTGGCCATGGTTTGCCTGTGTGGGGTGGGCAGGGCCAGGCATCAGACAGCAGCACTGCAGCTGGGGTGGGACCTGGTTTGCCAGAATGGTCTTTTGTTCTGTGAGAACCAGACCCCAACATCAGCCTCTTTACAAGGGAGGCAGGCAGGACCCCTCTCTGCGGTTTGCATGTTTTGCAGGGAAGCCAGCCTGAGTGTCAGTGTGTTAAACCAAAAAGAGGAACTGAAGGTAGCCAAAAGAGGGGAAGGATATGAGTTAGAAACAGGCCGTTATCCCTGTGGCCATCTAGCAAGAGACAGGAGCTGCTGCTGTCGCAAGGCACAGAGCTTCTGGATTCTCCTGGAATGCAGGGCTTACCTTTCTTCTTGGAGACTCCTAGAGCTGTAAAGCAGTGATTTAGCAGTAGCATCCAGAGAAATAAATAGGTGTAGGCAGTTTCACACTTGCCTGTGAAGCCGTGGAGGTGTGTTGCTTTCTTGCCGGGCAGTGGCAGCAGGGTGATGAGTAGTGTGTTCCCTCTCTCTTGTCTCCTCCCAGCACAGTGGAGGGAACATGGTTTTTAGGACAACAATGTCATTCTCCTCATCCACACATCGTTCATCCTGCATCTTCAAGGTCAAGCTACGTGTAAGGTGACTGCTGCCTTTTCCATTGATAGGGTTAGCATTTTTCCTACTTCATGTTTTTTTCACCAGTTTCTTCAGACAGTGACATGTGGTTCACATCTGAACTTGTCCTCAAGTGATATCTGTCCAGCTTGCTCCTGGAGCTGTGGGGTAGGACACTGCAGTCTGACTGTAACCCTACAGCCTGACAGCAAACCCTTAACGCTGCCGTGAGTTTGGGCAGCGTCCCTGTCGTGGCATGCACATCCTTCCATCGCTCCTGGTGAAAACAGGAGCAGGAAAAGAGGTCAAGGGACAAAAAAGAAAAATATGTATTCGCAGCAAGTACTTTGTGTCTCCTGCTATTTGAATTCTGTGCAAGCAGCGAGCTCCAGTGGAGCCCCACGCCAACTCGGAGACCCCTGAAAGCAAAATAAACATCTCTGCAGCATGGGCCGATACACTCTCCCTTTAGAGCCACAGGCACCTCCAATTAATCATGCTGTCTGTGAAGGAAGGGGCTGAGAGGACCAGGGATGCTGCCAGAGCTGATGGGCTGGCGAAGGGGTGGGCAGCACGCAGCATTAAGGGTGAACAGGCTGTGTGCCAGCCGGGGTGAGCAGGAACTGCCGTGCCATGCTTTCGGGTGAGCGCTGTCTTGTCTGTGTTGCAGCACAGTCAGGCCTTTAATCCTGGTTTGTGGGGTATATGAGTGCTGTGGGATGGTGCTCAGCGCTGTGCACATGTTTGACGAAGAGCTTTCCCTCCTTTGTGAGAAAGGCTCTCACAGAGCAGCTCAGTTAGCTGGGACTCAACAATAAATCAAGGTGCTAACCAAGCCAACTGATTTCTTGAAATGTGAATGAGTGAGATTAGGTCTGATACCCTCGAGCTAGGGTGTCTCTGCAGTGTGCTCCTGGTCAACAGCACAAGAAGTCACTTGTCCCCATTTCCACTGAGCTTGTTGTGACAAGTCCTTGGCATCAGCTGTTCACCTTAACCACCAACACTAAATTCTGTTCATACTGGGGAGGGCAGCGCCTTTAAGCATCTTATGGGCTTTAAAAATGGTAGAGGTCACACCGATTAAATGAAAGAGTAAAATCAAAGTGAGGGGAAGGTTCTAGTAATGGGCAGTTGGGGCTTTCCCTCAAGTACAGCAGAGCTGGGTACTGCTAGTCCACGACCAGAGGCAACCTATGCCGGGGCAGTGGAAATGGCAGGGACAGATCCAGCCCAAAGTGAGCATGGGTTGCCAGGGGCTAAGACCCCTGGAAGTGGTGCAAACTTACGGCGTAAGCAGGTGGCATGTGCCATGTTTGTGTCTAGGAACAAATGCAAACCATTGCTTCCTTGTACTCCAGGGCTGAGAAAATGCCTTTGTCCAGGACTTTGTCAGAGCTGCAGCAGTGAGGAAGGAGATGGTTCATTTGTTGATCAACACAAATGAATTAGTTGTGCTTAAAAATACAATTTTTGGAGTGCTTAAAAATATAATTTTAGGAGTAAATTAATCTGTGGAGGCTAGGTCCAGTGTGCAGGGAAACATGAAATGTTTTCAGACCTTATTTTTCTTGAAAACTGAAAAAGATGGTTCTGTGCTGTGTACAAATGCAGAGCTATGTGCCTGAACCAATATGTCAAACTGTCATGTGGGAGATTTGGTGAAAAACATCTTGTCCTAAGGGAATAATTTTAAACACTATATGTAGGTTTGCTGCCTCATAAGGGATCATTACTCAAATCTATTCCCTGTTATGGTAGCTCGGCCTCTGCTTAACGGGCAGAGAGTGAACAGAAGCCCATTAGTGCGTCCTTTAAGAGTGGTTATCAGATGGTAGAGGGGAAACAGATCTTTGATCAGGGAATATAGTGTTTTTGGTCAAATTCTGAGATTCAGCCTTAACAAGATCAGTAGCAATCCAGGGCGTTCACGCTTGGCTGGCCATCGAGGGCGGCGGCGGGGCCGTGCTGTGCCGGGCGGCCGGACCCTGGGCAGCACGGGCAGCTCCGGCTGTGTCAGAGCGGTGAAGAAGTGTAAGGGATGAGCCCTGGGGCAAGGAGCCATTCCAGGGGTCTTCACCTCCTGTCTGTCACTTCAATGTCGCAGGAATGCTGAAATGTGGAGTGGAACCCACTCCCAACCAGACCCCTACCAGACTGTGGCTGTGCTCTCGCTCCTGTGTGTCACTGCCGCCCGTCCTTTTGGTGGTGGTGATTTTGGCAAAAATGAGCAGCACCTGAAGAGCAGCAGCATCTCCTGGTGCCTTGTAGTATCCTCGGTTGCCTTGGCTACACCAGCCCTCCCTCAGTTAACCTCCTCTCTGACAAGAAGATGCACGCAACGTTTGCTAGTTTACAGGTGAACTCGTTTTTAATGGGATTAATTTACCTAAAAATTGGGACACTTCTGGGTTTGCACCGTGCTTGGTGGGGTTGTCACAGTTAAGAGAACACATTTATTTTTTAATAATGCATAAGAAGATGCTATATGGAGAAAAAGGCTTCATGGAGCAGCTTAACTGCTCAGGGGCTCAGGAAAAAGAGAGTGAGAAGAACGCTGTTGGGACTGAAGGTGTGTGTACATGGTGTCTGCAGGAGTGAGGAGAGTGTCAGGGTCTAACCTCACTAGAGAAATGTGTTTTTCCTGAGCTGATTATTGAAAAGCAGTCTGTAGCATATGTATTGAATTTTTTGGGGAAGCAGAACTCCTGGTCCTCTTCCTGTGTCCCAGCTGCAGGCTCCAACCTGCTGGCCAGGCTCCTGCCTTAGTCACCACGCTGCCATTAATGCTGTGTAAACAAACAAATAGCAACCTTTTCATTTTGGAGCCTGCGTGCCTTTGCAAAGTAGAGCAGAATGAAAGAGCAGCTTCCTAAATGTGCAAGGTCAGAGCAGAGGGTCGGCCTGGGGGGAGGCTGGGGAGCCTGGCAGGGCGCTGCCTGCTCGCTGTTTGTCTGGGGCTGAATGCCTGGAATGCGTTTGGCTGGGTAAAGCTTGGTCAGAAGCTCTTACCTAAAAGCAAACTGGCTCTGGGGACCACCACGAGGTCACCAACTGCAGTGGGGTAGCACACCATCATGGTTGAGCTGTTTCCAAACTCCTTTTGGTCTTTGGTCACTTTACTCCATGTGAACATGGTGTGGACTTCCATACAGTGTTTTATCTTTTACATCTGCTTCAGCATTTGCAGTTTCAGAGTGTCACAATGTTCTGTGAGCCAGTAGTTGTACTTGTGCCCGTCCTGGGTTCTGTTGGGTCATGTCCTTTGGTTTGGAGAGGAAGTCTCCACCCAGACCATCGGAAGATTTTGGGTGTGGAGGATGGCCCTGATTAGAAGAGTACTGCTTTTATTAATAACACAAATTTCTTGCCTTAGTTGCTGATACAGGCAGTTGTGCAGTTTAAAGATAATTTGTTTGAAAATACCTTGCTTTCAGTGTGGTACTTCATGACTGACAGTGATTTGTCTGGAACTTGACAGTGGTGAGGCAATGATGTGGTGACACCATCTTGCATTACCTGACTGATTTTAACCTGTCCATTTCCTCTAAGATCACCCCTCCAGATGGGGGGTGCTGTGGCTGGCCAAGGGGTGTTGGACACTGGGGCTCTGATGGAGACAAAGAGGATGGCTGCTGAAACAGGTCTGCTGGGAGAGTGTTACTGTTCTGGACAAGCATCAGGCAGTATCCTGTGCTTCGGAACAGAATTTTCTTCAGGTGGATCAGCACAACTTTAATATTTTGCAACAAAGATTTTTTCCAGGGAAGCATCATACATTTGTCAAGACAGTAGTATTGGAAATAAGTAAATTGCACTGCAGATTTCCCTCCAAATCAGCTTTGAGAATTCTTGTGCCAATGCAGGCTTTTCTGTGAGCTCTCATCCTCTTTTTGTGTTGGATTTGAATGTGCTCTTTGCATTTTTTTGCATTTTCTATGCTCTTTAACGAGAGAGAGAGGAGAGCTGGAGCTCTCACCGTGGTGTCCTATGGTGAGCTAAGCTCGTGGCAGTCAGCATCAACTTTGCAAACTGAGGCTCAGTTCCTGCTCACCTCTTTTGCTTGGGTTTTCCACTCAGGCCTGTTCATTGTTGTGGGATAGATTTTGCTTTGATTCCTTTATCAGTAGTTTGCTTAAGAATTTTATCCATAGCAAATGGCTTAGAAATAATTTGCTGATTTACAAGCAAATAAGCCTCATTTTTTATTCTTTATTTGCCTCTGACACATGAACTTCTTCATGTAGTCGTTGCTGAGAACGGGCTCTGTTGGGCGTGCCGGGGGCCTGCACAGCTGGAGCAGTGGAGCTCTGGCTCCAATCCTGCCCTGAGGATGTGCTATGTCTGCCTCGGCTCTTGGGAGTCCTTGGCCAAGGGGGTCTCCTGCAGCCCTGCAGAAACACCCCTGGGACCCCTGGGCCCTTCGTGGCTGCAGTTCAGCTGTGGGACTCTTTCCTCTTTCTCTGCAGCAGAGGAAGAGAGCTGCTGTCACAAGGGCTAATCTTGAGGCACTGGCTCTTCCTGTGCCGAGCCCAGCATGTCCTGTGCAGTCAGGGAGACCTAAGAATAAAAATATTGGGTATTGAGTGCCTTCTGAACAAATACAAGTAAGAAAAACATGTTTCTTTCACAATTTTGTGAACAATCCCATCTGAGCTTTGAACGTTTTATAAATAAAAAGTTTTTCATGTATATTTGCATTCAGGACAGTAAGTTAAATTGGACACCTGATCAAATAGTGGTTATTTAAGGAGTCTGTTTTTTTGCCCTGTGGTTTTCCCAAAGAGATGGGGCTCAGGGGTGACAGGAAAGGAGAGTAGAAGTTCCACGTGTTGGGAAGGCAGCTGTGCCAGTGCCTCTCTGGAGCTCAGCGTTTGGGTATTACATAGCAGCCTCTGCTCTGTGCTTCTGCTCAGCCCCTTGGTGCTGCTTATTTATCAAAACTGACTAAAACACCCAACACCAACTGCAGGGAATTACAATTCATTTGGAGTGTAGAGAGTGTGAGCACCTTTGTTGTGCTGCTGCCTGATTCTTTGTTGGAGCAGCATCCGAGAGCGTCAGCGAAAAGTGATCATGGCACATGGGGCTGGCTGGGCTGTGCAGTGGGGACAGACATCGGGGTGTGACTGCAGACAGTCTCTGTGTGGAGTTTGTGAGGGGCTGCACTAATGCAGGGCTGAGCAGGCAGCAGTGCTGTTCTGGAGCCCAGTTCCTTCTCCCAGTGTTTATGACATCGCGGCCCCAGGTTCTTGGTAGTGTCTGTGTGGTGTTACTCTACTGTTTTAGATATGAGCATCTCTGACATCCTGTTGTAATCAAGCATTAAAAGTATTTTCCATTTAAATGAGGCACTTCCAGGCTAGTTTAGGATTATTTTTAAATATCATTGTGATCATATAAGAAGCTGGTTTTGTATCTGGTGTAGCAGCAGGTTCAGTGGAAGCAATAAGAGCTGCCTGATGAAGTGTGGTACCCCACACTGTTCGGCTTTGTGGAGCAGGAGAAAGGTGATGGAAGGTAAAGTCCTGAGAGGTTAAACATTCACAGCCAATTTTTGGCATCTTTGTCATGTTCCACCTATTTTAGCTAGTCTTCACATTGCCTGTAAAATCCAGAGGAGAAAGGCCAAGAGATATTGTTTAGGATGTTTCAGTTAAAGCCTTTGATTTCTATGGTTAACAGAAACTAATGATGGCTGAAGATCATACAAATCCCTAAAATGAAAGAAATTTCAAGAAAACTATTATCGCGGTACTCTGTTAAAAGAGGGGAACAGGGAGCCCAGTGCTGGCAGTGACCATGAGGGCACAGTGGGTTCGGCTCTGGCTTCCTTCTTGGACGTGTTTCAGCACCCAGTAGTGAAGGATGCACAGGGAAGGGAATCTCCCGACTGTGCTGCAGTCCAGGACACACTCATCAGTCCTGGGTCTGTCCCCAGCGTTCAGACAGGCCACTGGTTTGTTTGTCCCAGTTTGTTCTTCTGGCCCAGTGAAAAATCAGCCATGGAAGCTCTGCTGGGTGGGAAGGGGCAGCCACAGCAGTGGTGGTGACGCAGCGTCCCCGCGCTGGGGGAGGTGATGCTGTGGTTCCAGGAACGGGGCACGGGGAGAGGGTGAGGCAGTGCTGCTGCTGCCATCTGTGAGTTGATGGGGTTGTGTGTCACGGGTCTCCTAACCTCTCTCTGTGAACCCTTTCTAGCCCACGACCTTCCCCCGAGCAAGACCTCGGCGGCGGCGGCGCAGACAGGCACCCACCTGCAGTGCCTCTCCGTCCACTGCACGGACGACGTGGGCGAGGCGAAGGGCCGGACTGCGGTGCCAACGTGGAGGTCCCTGCACTCAGACATCTCCAACAGATTTGGGACTTTTGTGGCTGCCCTGACTTGAACAAAAGAAATTATTTTTTTCTTTTTTTAATTTCAAAGGGCCGCTACTGCTAGGTGGACTATTTTTCTAGGTTGGTACCTGCTTAGTGGCACATGGACTGGAAAGGGTTAATTTAAAGTAAACCTCAACTTTTTTTTAATCTTCTGCCACAGTATGTTACCAGTGTTAACCCTTCTGCAGTTAGCACACTTTTGCTTAAGATTTTCCTGCTAGACCACTTTTTCCCATTATTCTGTAACCTTGGCATACATTTATAGATGAGGCCTTTTCCTTTTTCATCTCAGCGTATGTCCAAGTCACGTATGTCATAATAAGACAAAGATTCTCCTCTTTCTCATCCTTTTTTTTCCTCATTTGCTTTGTTTTTCTTTTTTTTTGTTTTGTTTTGTTTTGTTTTGCTTTGTTCAGTGCTTATTACAATGGTGATCCTGAGGAGCAGCAGTTCAGGAATAAACACCAGTGAAAGTGAAATGGTCAGCATGAAATGATACGTTATACTGATACCCAGCATTTGCCAGTAACGTGCAAACCAAGCAGCTGATGCTCTGTCAAATGTTCAGGCACAGACCTGCCCTTTCCTGAGAGAATGAGGTTCTCCTGGTATTGAGGTTCAGCCTCATTTGCTCTGCGCCTCCCGGTGGGGCCAGGATACTCCTTCCTCTGTGTACCTGGGTGCAGCCCTGGGATGGAGCTGGTTCGGGCACAGTGGGGAATGTACCAAGAGGTTTTTCTAAATAAGTCTAACAGGAAGTTTGCTTAATGGTCAAGAGTCATTATCTCCTCCTCCAAAGGCCTGGTCTCCCTCTCACTTGCCTGTGCCTGGTGGTGCTCCTACAGTTCCCACTTTATTGATGCTGAAAAAGAAAATCCCCCATACCCTGTCCATTTTTGTCCCATTTTTACCTACAGGAAGATGTTGTTGATTGGTAGCGGGTCCAGTGTCCCCTGTGCTTGTTTGGGGGTGCCCCAACCCCTGCCACCTCAGGTCCCAGTACAGTGGCAGCAGTTGAGGATGGCCCAGTTTGGAGCATGCAGGGGGCTGTCTGCCTAGAGGCAGTGTTTCCCCTTCTGCCAGAGCAGGGAGATCCCTGTCAGACCCCCAAAACTCATTCAAGGTCCCGTTTCTGCCACCCACTGAAGAACAGAATTGCTGGATACACACAATAAAAGGAAAGCCAAGCTTTCCTGCTCGGGCTAGATAATGCTCATTCGAGATGAAAGTTGGAAGCAAACCAGATAAACCCACGACTGACATGACGGTCTGACTCTCCAGTGGTTTTACATAATACTGTCCATTATTTGTGTGTCCCTGCACCCAGGAGTGGCCCCATCTTGCCCCACACTGGCAACTTGCCTTCCACAGATCCTGGAGCTCAGGAACAGCACTAGAGGATTAGGTTTTGGCTGCAAAATAAAGGTCGGCCTCTCTAGGGTTATTTGTTCATGATTTCACAAATGTGTCCCTGCTGAAGGGACAGAGTTGAAGACTGTTTTGTATTTTATCTTTGATGATTGTGCTGGGTTTTTAATTATTTTGATGTAATATTCTTGGTGGACACCAGTGGAGAGGAAATTCTGCCTAAAAAGCCAAGGGTGGTCTGGAATCCTCACTCTCAGTCGTATGTGGCTTCAGAGAGACTCGCAGTATTTGGAAATGTGGTTTGAATGTGCTCTTATTAACCATGCATGGATTGATTTATGGGTCTGGTCAGTGAATTGACTTTGGATAAATTTGGATAGTTTTGAATCTTGATTTTCAATATTATTTTACTTTTTATTGAAGATGGAGCTGCCATGAGGATGAGGATTTTTGCCCATCCTGAAGCAACTGGCTGTGGAGCTGCCTCACGCCCGCTTGGTTTGGAACAAAAAGCTGGGATGATTTGTACCTCTGTTGGGGTGCGTGACCGGGAGTACAGAGCTCCTCCTGCACCTGCAATAAAATAGCACGATCCCCAGAAAGTATCTCCTGGTAGAATAATCACTGTCAGCCTCCCTCTGGAAGGTGCCTCTTTGCCTGGGATTCCTCAAGTCCCAGCTCACCCAAGTATGTGATTTTAAATCCTGTCAGCAGAGCTTGGGGGGATGCTGAGCTGAGGGTGTCTGTGCCTGCCAGGGCACTTCTGCTGCTGCAGGGGGCTCAGTCCACAGAGACAGGTTCTGGGGTGACCCCACTGTGGTACTGTCTTCCATCACAGCTGAAAATTTCCTCCGAGCTCCTGGCCTGGTGGCATTCCCGAACGGAGTGCAGCCCCTTGCCTTGCTGCTTCGTTTTTAATTTTTCCTGCTGCACTGAAGAGAACAGGTTTTTCAGGCTTCCTGAGGTCAGGGATGCACACCCTGTGCCGAAGGAAGGAACCTGTCGGGGAACGCCAGGTTCAGACACTTAAAGAGAAATCCTTGTTTGAGCGGAACTGTGCTGTCTTGGTCTCACCAACAGTTCTGCTGGTTCAACACTGGCAGCTTGTGCTTCTCTTCTGAAGTTGTTCTCATCCACTTGGAACTTGGTTTCTCACTTGCTTGTGGAAGTGCAGAGTGTAAGCAATTCCTTAAAAATCAGTGGAATTCTGTGAAATGAGGCCAAGCTGTTCTGAGGCCAGGGGCTGTGTCTCCAGGTGCCAGGCCACAGGAGCTGTGGCACTTGGCTGCCACTGGCTCCACTTCAGGAGGTGGGTGCAGTGTGGGGATGGGACTGTCAGAGTGTGAGGACTTGAACCAGTGACTGGTCATGTGCTGGGACTTCTCCTGAATCGTATGGTCCTACACAATCCTCTTGCTAACCTCCTGCCCCTTTGATCCTGCCTGAACGAGCTCTGCTTGGGTCAGCACTGGTGATGCCAGGACCAACCAAACCTGCACTTCTCGGGTTTTGTTGCTTTTTGCCAAAGATCAGAACAGAAACGGTACATCCTGACCAGGACAGACATCACATCCTGCTTATCACCTGGTGATGTTGTACTGACAGTGTATGCAGAGGGCTCGAGCTTTGTCACAGAGCTGGTGGTACCTGCAGTAATTTCATTGTACCCGTTAATTTTACACTGAATGCACTGATTAGTTTTGTTAACATGCATAAAGTGTCAGCATGGCCTGACATGTTAAGAATGGAAATTATGTCATTTTCTGAATAATAATGTTCCAACTGAAGCATGTTTGAAAGCTGTAAGTAAAAGCCAGTTGTGGAAGAGGTAAGTTGCACTTTTGTGCAGAGGGAAACTGAGGCACAGGCAACATCAACCTGAGCGGGTCAGGCTTAATCATGGCAGGGCTGAGCTGCCCCAAGGTCTGACCTCTGCTCACTGCGGAGCTCCACGCCTGGCTTGCTTCCTTTGGGGGCCAAGCTGGGTCAGTGGGGAGAATTTTAGGAGCTACGTGTTCCCCGAAAGCCAGGGCAAACCCAGGATGGTGAAACCTCCCACCCACGTGTCCTACATGACTTCCAGATGAGGGACGTTGTACAAGAAGACAAAGACTGGTGGTACCTGATGCACAATCTGCTTTGGATTGCAAACAGCAGCTAAAATGTGGCTTTGTCTTTGTCGTGGGGATTCTCCCTGGCCAGTCTGGTGCCAGAGGTTGCCACACAACCTTGGGGCTGCACAGGGAGAGCAGGCACATTCCCCATCTCTGGGCCCTGTGCCCTGGCTTGCTCTGTTTGTTAAAAGAAACCCTGTGCTTAGTTTGCAAGTTGTAGGAAACTGAGCAAAGTTTATCTTGCATTTCACTTAGGAGGAGCAATAAAAGATCTCTTTGCCAGCTCACTTTCTCCTGCTGTTACCCATTCGCTGCTATTTGAGCATCAGTGAGGTGGTGTAGGCTCATTGTTAAGTTTTTCACTTTGTTTGAAGGTGAAAGGGGATGAGCACCAGAATTCTGTCACCTGGATCACTTGAAGACCTGTGCAGATCCTGTGGCCTCCATGGTCTGTCTGGGGCTGGCTGGCCCTTCAGAACCTGACATCGAGATTGGACTTCAGGCACCACCAATAAGGCAAAAAGCTCCAGTTTCAGTAGGCAGAAGGGGTGAGGGGGCAGCAGGACGGGCACTGGGAGGGTGGGAGGCAGTAGAAACCAAATGGTGCACTTGGCTTATTTTTGTTGAGCTGCAGTATAAGGTTTTCTCAGCTGCTGGATTCACAGCTGTTCAAGGGATGGTGTGTAAGAGCATAACCCATTTTTATAGAATTGTTTCTCCTTTATTGCTTAAGGCTAATGGAGGAAATAGTCTAATTTTGTCTTAGAAATTCTCTGTTAAAATTGTTGGTTTGGGTCCATCCGCTCACAGGTTCTGATGGATGAAACTGCAGGCTCTGATTTCTGGCAGTTATAACTCTATCACCATTCACTACCCAAGAATATTACAGCTTTAAAACAGCCTTAAGCAAAAGGATGTTATTTCTTTGTACTAAATTTGGTTCATGGAAAAGAAAAAAAAAACTCAAAACACTGGTAATCCGTACTGCATAGCAAACTCTTCTGAAAAATGTTATTGCACATGTAAAATATGAAAACTTGACTCTGCTGTGTGTTAGGCAATCCTGTAATTTTTTTAATTTTTTTTTTTAAATTTTTTTTTTTATTCTTGTTAAATTCATTTCCTAAATGCTTGGTTGGAAGACTGTGACAATAGCTCATGAAATTGAGTGTTATTTTTCTTTTTTTTAAATATGTAAAGTGCAGTCTTCTGTATTCCTGCATATTGTACATATCTGTATATGTTTTACTGAGCAACTAAATAACAATAAATATGATGTTAATGGTGGCTACTGTATATTTCATACCAGCACTGTTGATTTTTGTAGTAACTCCTTTTTCCCCTGGGATGTGAAGAAATGAACAGACACTGTTCCCATTCAGGTAAGCTCTGGGCCTCACGATAGTGGAGAGAAATTTGTCCATGATCTGGGGAAACCCTTGCCCACTCATGGCTCTGCTTGGGGCTCCTGAGAGGTCTGGGATGCACTTTGCCCCTGGCACTCCAGGGCTTTGCAAATTCCTCCCTGCCAGCAGTGGCAATCCTCTGCCTCGGCAGGATTGGTGGGGTTTAATTTTGACTTCTTTTTGATTCTGAGGGAGAAAGGAACGCAGTGTTCCTGGCAGCCGTGCAGTCCCTGCTCTGCAGTGAAGCCCATGGAAGATGAGACCTTCTCTTCTGCCCAGTCTCCTGTGAGACTGGGGACTTGTTGGGCAGCAGGAGCTTCTGGTGTTCATTCCCACTGTCGGCCTCAACCCCTCTTCAGTGTGTCCCCAGAGGCACCGTGGGATGGTGTGGTGGTTCTGTCTGTGCTGGGGTTGTTGGGACCCTCTCAGTTTCCAAGGGTTTGAGATGGCCATGCAGCAATGCTCAGACACTGCTTGTGGGATTCTCCATGTGCCCTCTCTCTGTGGCAGCATCTTTCTTTCTCCTCTTGTTACTGGTGGCTCTGGAGCTTGTCCAGAGGGGCCAGACTATGCCTGGGGCTTCTGGGCAGTGGGAGCTGCAGAGCTGCTCCTGCTTCATCTTAGTTGTTCAGTAATACTGGCCACGAGCTGTGTTAATGGTTCAATTCATGTGGCTCCTCTGGTGCATGAGCCCATTTCTTGGTGCCCAGATCTCTCACTGTGCAAAGGTTCCTTTGCTACTGCCAGCAGCTGGAGCTGCCTCTCCCGCTCCAGCAATGCCCTGCCCAGCCTTCTGCTTCCCAAAAGGCATTAGTAGCTCACTGCTGCACATTGCACTAACATGAAAATCATCTGTCTGTCATTTCATTTCTGCTCTTGGCACTGGCTTTACCTGTTGCCTGGTAATGTCACCTCTGGTGATGCCAGCACGGTACCTGCCTATCCCAAACACTTGCCTTCGTCCCAGGGCTCTGTGCTCAGAGGCTCACCTGGTCTGTGTCAGTATTAAGCATGGGTTATAGTTTATGAACTAAAGAAAAGTGGTTGGTCACGGAGCTCTTACAGTTCTTGCTCTTCTAATCATTGTTCCCTGTGCCCTGTGACTGTGCTGAGAGTTGAAATCTGTCTGTAGTCGTGTCTCTTTCCCTAAGCCATTTAACTGATTTAATTACGTCCTTTGAGTTGTTTTCCGCACGAGGCTTTGGCATTCCTGTCACGGAGGAGACGCTGTGAATGCTCATTGTACGTTCAGCAGTCAGGGATCCAGGGCAGCGCAGCTGGATCCTGTGCTGAGATCTGCTTGGCCCCTCTGCGGACACCACAAAGCAGTGTGGCAGTCGGGCAGTGCCAGCCAACATTCCTGCCAGAACTCTGTGCTGTCGTGCTCTTTGTGGGCTCCTGTGTGTGACTCCAGAGCTGTTTAAACCCCCTTTTCCCAGGCTGCTTGGGCGAGCTGCTTGCAGTGTGCCAGTGCCGTGAGAGTCTGGCAGAAGGCATCACTTTCCTTAAAAACAAGATTAAAATTTGGATCAATGACATCCTCTTGGCTGAGAACATTGTTAGAAACTGCAGTGATGATGGGGTTTAATATTAGTTATTTCTAAAAGTCTGTAGGCCACTCATCTGAAGTGGTTACTCTCATGCCCAGGAACCAGTTTGTAGCCTCCCCAGCAGTTTTAGCATTAAGGCCAATAACATCACATATATTTTGCTTGTAAAACATCTGAAACCTCTGCTCAGGTGAGCTTCGTAAGGCTCTGCCTGCAGGGCAGAGGTGCAGATGGAGGTGATTTCAGTTCTCAGCTCTCCTTTTCAAGATGTTGCCAGAGCTCATTAATGACAGTGCAGGAAGTGCAGGTGATGAGACCTGAAGAAAATCATTTAGGTCATCCAGGGTTCATTAGTGCAGGATTGTGCCCTCTTCTGCAACACCCAGAGCTCTGGCTAACATAATTAAAGTGGACTTTTACTTTTTGTGAGAAAGAATAAAACAACCATCCAAACATCCCCTTATCTCAGCTGTGGACTGGGCATAATGGTCGAGATGATGGAAGGGGGTTCCAGGCTGCCTGTTTCCATCACTGGCAGGCAGCAGTGGGTTTGTGCCAGTTGGGTGGTGCCAGGGACTCCCTGGAAGGACCAGGCAGACCCCGATCCCGGGAAAGGATATGGCCCATGGCGGGGATGTGGGAGGTGGGATCTCTGGCTCCTTTGCATTCTCACTTGGCCTTGGACACGTGTCACCATGAGCCATGTCAGAGCCTCTTTATTTCCTTTTAGATCTTGCTTGGGTCACACCTGTGAAACAAGGAACAGAGGAGGAGCCCTGGTAAATGGTTGCTGTGTCCTCTTGTGGGCTCCCGTTAGCAATCCACAGACAAAGGAGCTGTCGAAATGTCACCGTAAATATGATGTTGAAATATTCATTTCAGTCTCAGTCTTAAAGAAGGCCGAGAAGTTTGGTGCTATGAGGGCTCATGTCCTGCTGAAACATCCTCCTGCTTCGGGGTTAACTGATGGAGAATATTCAGTGCTGAGCTTCAGGAGGTGGGAACTCTTCTGAATTTCCTTTTATCCTCTTGCAAAATGCCCATCTCTCCCTTCCCCCTTTCTTCCCCCCACCCGCTTTTCTCTTTATAAAGCTGGAATTCTTCCAGACTCTGCTCTGGGCTTGCAAGAAAACTTTACTGTGTAAATTTGCTCTTTGTGTTGGGAGTCCTTTGTTTAAACAGCATTGTGAGCTTGCTGGGGAGGGATGGAAAGAGGGGGAGCTGGGAGGAAGAATTTGAAAAGTCCTGACCCCTGATGAATAAAATCCAGCACATTAACACATTCTTCAATAAATTCATGATTGCAGATAAGGTGGGAGTCCCCAGGGCCGGGCTTTTCATTAACCCCCTGCTGACTAACCCAAACAGACGGGAGTGTTTTGTCAGTGCCAGGACAAGCAGAGTCCTTTTGTGGCGGAGGGGCCGGGAGCGCATGGGGAGCGCTCCTCCAGGAAGCCAGGTTACAAAATGGGACTCTATTTCTGAACAAACTCCTTTTGGTTAGTTTGATGAGATTACAGAAGGGAAAAGGCTTTAACAAGGGGCTTATTGAAGCTAAGTAACTGTTCTGAATACAGTGAGGACCAGGGCACTAAACATATGATTCCCAAGTAAACAGGCGCCTCGACGGTATGGCTGAAATAACAAAGCTGGGCATGCTCTGCGTGGCTCTGCCGTGGCATGTGGGGATGCTGGAGACATGAACATGTACGGGACCCCTGGAACAGCCTGGGCACGGCCCTGGGCACCACCGAGCAGGGCTGCCCCGCACTGTGTGCTGCGGTGTCGGGCTGGGCAGGGGTGCGGGAGGGACTCGTGCACGATGTCCACAGCCTGAGGAACACCTTGTCCAATATTTTAGCCTTTGAAACCTTATTTGTTCCTCTGCTGGAAAGCCTACTAGGGAAATATTTTGCTTCTGTGGAAACCTATCCCCAAAATGCTTCCCTCCCATACTAGGGAGGTCTCCCGGGTTGTTTATTAGAATACCTAAATTTTTAAATGGTCTGAATTCTGTGGCTTGTGCTCCCAAGTCTTGGTCAGCCAAGCAACTCAGGATATCACTCAGTCCAAAAAAATGTGTTTTGGGATGAGATCCAAAAGAATCCTGGGTCTGTCTCAGGCTCCTGCTGCCTGCTAATGATGCTGCTGTGCCTTTCCCATAGTGCCCACCTCCCCAGGCGGCGGCAGCTGATGGTGGACTCCAACCTTTTGAGAAGCAGCTCACGCCCAGGCCAAGGGAATCCCGTCCTTTGGGAGTAAATGCCAGTGCTCTGCACAGGACCCTGCACACCTCACCCAGGTCCAGGAGTGCTGTGGATCAGCCCTCCTGTGGACCTGCACACCCTGCCAGAGGGTGCTGTCACACGAGGGGCTGCGGCAGTGCCAGCCCTGGCAAATCCCACCTGAGACCCTGCAGCCCAGCCTTCTTCCACTGCTGTGTTTTTGTTGTGTAGTTTCATTAAACTGTTAGTATTTTAACTCGCATTATTTTAAATTATTTCCCATTGTTGCTAACAGAAGCTTTTTGTTAATTTCCATGCAAAATAACTCCTCTTTTAGGAGAACTGAAGTGTTCCAGCCCTGACTGGCAAAGAATTGTTTGTCCTCTCCTGCAATCCCTTATAAACAAACACTGTGTCTGCTGTGGCCTTCTCTTCCAGCAGCACTGTGAGCAAATGTGGCAGGGGCTGCTTTGTGGTCTGTTTTAAACTATTTACGTTTCCAAGGTTAATAAACATAGAGAAATGTTGTATCTGTATTAAAATCAAGTTACCTCAATTCATGCACCCTCAAGGTTCCTTATTCTTGCTGCAGTGAGACTAGACATCACCAGTTTCCCTAATTAATGGCCCACACCCTCAACTCTGAGAGCTCGCTGTGTCTGGCATGATGCTGTGCACGGGTCTTGGTCTGGAATAACCCCAGTGGCTTGTGCCACGTGCAAACAACCTCCAAAATGTGTTTGCCTTGTAAGCCTGATACTCTTCATCACAGCACTTGCTAAGGAGCCCAGATGAAGACAGCCTCTTGTGTGAGAGATTACTGCTGCATCGATGCAATTTCATATTTTACCATTGCTTCATCTTATTGATAAGAAACACCTGGAAGAGGAAAATCCTGGTTGTTTAGGTATGTAGAAATGATGGGTTCACACTCTGGCCGTGGGTCCCTGTGGCCTGTCTGCCTTGTGCAGTCTGAGGGTCATTTCCTTCTGAATATCCCTCCCAAAGCCCTCTCCCAGCGCTGCTGGCCAAGCAAAGGCAGCAGTTTAATAGATTGAACACATGGCTTTACTGGGCTGATATGTTTGACTGGAAGGAGCAGTCGCTGCTCCTTCCCATGGAAAATCCATCTGTTCCCCTGCATTCCCTGGTGTGTGGGGTCTTGGTGCTGGGGCAGGGGGTGCAGTGCAGTGGGTATTATTTGCTGTGCACCCTGCTTGGCTGAGTGACGCGCTGCACACTGGAGGTGGTGAGGAGGAGTTGATCAGGCGTGTTCACCCCTGTCCTTTCCCTTCCTTTACTATTTTGAGACTTTGTAAAAAAAGGCTGGGGTTTATGCTGGGCTGTTATTTGTTCCTCTGGCCATGCTCATGCTCGCAGAGGGCTGTGGAGCCCCTTGGAAGAGCCCCCAGGCAGGCTGTGTGTGCTGCAGACCCGGGGCCCAGGTGCTGGGGCTGGGCTTGGCAGCGGGTGGCTGCAGAAAGGGTCTGCTGGGGTTGGAGTTCTGGGGATTAATCTGAATACAAGGGTTTGTGTTTCTTTTCCCCTGGAATAATTTAAGTTCAGCTCTTTCCAGGCACTGGAAACCCTCCAGCAAGACTCAGAGAGATGGCTGTGGGGCAGGGGGAGAGTACTCACTGTGCCCCAGCCAGCCCCAGGACCCCCAGCCCCACTGAGCTGCAGCAGTGGAGTCGTGTGGGTTGGCTGAGGTCTGTCCATCCCGGCTGCATTTCTGTTTCTGTGGCCTCCCCAGAGGACTTGGCAGCATGTGCTGGTGTCAGCAGCCCGCAGTGTGGGCTGGCAGGTTTGTTGCTTTCCCTCCTGAGCAGGCTGTTGTTGGACAGTCATTAGCTGACGGTCACTGTCCCAGCTGCTGGCATGGCTGGGTGGGAGGGCAGTCGGGATGCTGCTCCCTGCCTTGCTGACCCATCCGCTGTGGCTGCAGCAGACCTGCCTCTGGCATGGCCAGCACAGCCCGGGGCTGCTTCGTGAGAACACATGGCCAGGATGGCACAGGTAGCTTCTGGCCTGACATCGAAGGCATTTTATCTTAATTTGAACTGTTAAGAAGTATACCTTTTCCTGTGATTTATGGAGCAGGATCAGGCTGTGAGGCCCAGATGGGTCCTGCACAGCCCATGGGGGGTGACCCGGGTTGGACCCCAGTGGGGTCGGTAGGGCCAGTGATGGGGCTGGCTTGGCCTCCCAGCACTTTGAAGGCTGTTTGTGTTTGATGGGCTGATGCGTGTCAAATGCAATCCAGCTTCCCACTGTCTGCTCTGGCAGCCCCCTGAGGTTGGCCTTTGACAGATAAAGCACCCCCTCCCCAAATTTCTGATTTCACACCGATGCACAAACATTCTTTGGCAATTTGAGCCCATTGTATTAAAGTAGTTAAATTCCTTAAGCATGTGCTTCTGAGACAACAGTGGTGATATTCATTACAGAAATACCAGGGTGGTGGCAGTGCTGGCTCTCTGGCCGTGCCAGGAGACCCCTGGCAGTGATGGCTTCACTGGACCCTGAGCCAGTGGGTCCAAGCTCAGCAGAGGCTGCAGCAGACACCGACACACACTGAACATCCGTGCTGTCTGCAGTGCTGGTGCAGCCTGCACATCCCTGCACTCCTGCAGGGGCCTCATCCTTCCTGTGCCAGAGGAGTCACACTGGTGTGGCCCGAGGAGTCAGGGCTGTGCACTGACCATGGGAGCAGGGGGGTGTGCACGTGTGTGAATGAGGAAGTGTTAAAACATTAATCTTTCTTGTGTAGTGCCTTTGCCTTTGTGCCAGACCTGGAGAAATCACTCTGACCATCCTAATGTCAGCTCATTGTGTGACTTGGTTATTGGACCTGGTCTGGAAGCCTCCTTTTCCATCCAGGAGTAGCTTGGGAATCAGGAAAAAGGGTCCCAGAAAGGGAAGCAGCTTTGGGAAATGCAAGAATTGAATTGTTCTTTGCTAAGGCAGAGCTGGAGAGGGCACCATTGCTGGGATGTATTAAGTCCTGCCTCTGCTCTGAGAGCCCTTGCCTCAGAAACTTCCCCATGTGATGGAGTCACTTGTGAGTTAAGATCTAGTTTCAAATGTCTTAAGTTATTATTGATGCTTGAAAAGGTTACATCTGCAACTCATTTTCTATGTCATTGACGTTCTTTTCTGACAAATAATTTCAGAAATATGCAGTAAAGAGTTTTGGCCCACAACCACTACAGCTCACCAAGTGTGCAGACCACGTCTTTACACATTTTGTAAGAAAAAGCTTAACTCCTTATGTGCTCTCGTGGCTCTTCCTGCACAGCCAGGCACGAGTGGGATATGAAGTGCTTGCTGCTGACCAGACCTTCTTGCTGATGCAGTGTCCAGGTGAGCAATGAGAGGCACGGTGGGCACAGGGTACAGGCAGAGTGACCACTCCTGCTTACCACTGGGGTGTCATGGGCCAGCTGTGGAGAGCTGGCCACATCCCTCTCTCCAGTGCTCAAAGCATGATGGGAACCAAAGGGAAGGCAACTGGTAGGTGACCTGTTGTAGTGACAGCCATGTCTTCGGTTCTAGAGAAATACAGATTGAGAAGGGGGTACTCTTAGTGCTATTCCTTTCTTTATAGGTTTGTTGGCACCCAGAGTTTAATGTGTAGGTGTTATGTGGTGTCAAGACCTGGAAGATCTTTGGACATTGTGAGAGCAACAAATCTGAAAGTGAGAATTCAATCATTTTACTGGGCTAGTCAGACTCTGTGTTTGCCACTGCTCCTTACCTGTGCAGGTGGCTGAAGCCAGGCTTGCTGTTCCTGGGCTCACAGGACTGCTTGTGGCTGCTCCGTGCAGAGGGACAGGATTCACCAGGCTTCCCTGTTGCTGTCACAGCATGGTGATGATTTCGGGGAGACATGACCCAGATTGCTTGAATGAGAAATCAGTAAGTGTCCTTGACTTTGTGGTTAAAGCCCAGGTGTACAAAGGGGAAATGTGGGAGAGTTGCCTCCTATGAGTCATCATCAAAGCCAAGCATCATTCGTGTAATTTGCTTTGGAAGGTGGAATTTGTCTCTTTAATTTACCAAGCACTGCTGATGTCCAAGATAGCATTTGTATCACATGAGAGCTTTTACAGTGCTGCTCAGACAGAGCTGTGACTTCCTTCTGGTCTCATTAAATGTTAGGCATTTGACACACTCTATTCTGTGATCTAAACTTCCAGCCTGGCTGAGAAAGGTGCTGCTGCAGCGAGCTGGGTGAGGTTAGATGTCATCTGAGTGTCTCTGCTTGATGTGCCTTTGCAGGCAGAGCTCAGCGGGAACTATTGGGATGAAAGCCAGAGCTTAACCTATGGGCGGTTTGAAATAACTTCATTGTGGAGTGGTATCCAGAGTGAAGATGGGACTCCACAGGAAGGCTTCCCTTTCCCCAGCTTGCCTTTGTTGTTGCTGCTTTAGTGAATATTAAGAGGGGTTGCTGACCCTTGCAAGCCCTCGACCTCTGTATCTAAAGGCTGGTGGAGAAGAGCCTTCTTCTCAAACTCGCCGAGCCAGTCTTTCCCCAGTGCTCTCCTTTCTTTGCCAGTGTGACACTATGGAAATGCGAGCTATGGAAATGCACCTTCAGAGCTGCCACCCCGAGAGCAGACTCGGTGCAGTGCGCTTCCACCGTGTGTGGCTGACTGCTCTGCTCCGCATCCCTCGGGCAGGGTCATGCCTTCCCTGCGAGGGGAATCCATAGGTGGCCTGGAATCTTGCTGGCCTTACGTCCTGCAAGATAGACCTGGTAGATCAGGGTGATAAGAAGGACCAAAAAGTGCAGAGGAAACTTATCTGGGAGAATGTGGGAGGCACATGGCAAAGGCTGCACTTGGATCTAAGAAAATGGCATAGGAATGGCTGTGGTGGCTCTCACAGACAGCTGGTCTGTGCACAGCATTGCTGCTTTCCACTTGGAAAGCAGGACAATACAGGTATGGAGAGAGGCACTGTCTCTGTGCTGCACAGTGCCTTCAGGAACAGGGCAATCAGAGATGGATGTTTCCCAGCATGGGGCATGGTGTCTTCTATCAGAGCCAGACTGTCCTGCAAATGTCATGGGAAAGGCAAAGAGCAGTGGAGCAAATCTTCTTCCCCTTCGCCCTGCCCCATTCTTGCCACTGAGGAAGCAGCAAGGTGTAAGTGTGACATATCTTGCCATCAATGGCCATCAAAATCTAAGACATTTACTGAGAGCTTTTACAGCTGACTTGGAGCTGGAAGCTCTACCTTCAAACCCTGTGCTTTAGCAGCTAATTATTTCTTTTTACATTTTATGAGAAGGTGCCTAGTGAAGCAAGACAATAACTTTTAAAACTGGCTTCCTTTGGTTAACAAGCTGATTTGAGCCCTCCAAGTCCTTTTCATGGCTCTGAGAAAGCATAACATAAAGGTAGATTGTGACATAACAATAACAGTAACATAATGATAGCAGGCTGTCTCTTTCATCTGTATTTAGAATGTTTTTGTTATGACAGTAAATATTTGTCCTTTGGCTAACATGGGTTTATTTTCTTAAAAACTTCTAGTGTACTGTAACTGAGTTCTTGTATTTGTATTATACACTTGTATTTTTTCTATTCTACTTTTGTTCTTGCTTTGCAATACTGAGAACCTGACATTGTACCATCTTCTTTTCACGTGGAATCATGTCTGCAAGTGGAAATGCAGCTCCTGTTCTCACAGCTCAAGCTGTGGGAGCTCTTTGCAGAGGAAGTCATGTCATGAACAGCCTTTCGCGAGGTCCCTGCCCCATCAGAGCTTGAGATTCTTTGAACTTCTCTCCCTTTGGGGATCTGTGCTTTGCTGCCTAAGAACTGTCAGAGGATGTTACTGTTTTCCTCTGTTTTGTGAGGATGTTCCCTAAGATGTGTTCCTGTTAATCCAGCTGCACTAGGAAGCACAGTGCAAGGCTCACACTGCTGAAGTGAATCTGGCTCTGGTACCAGAGCTCCCATGATGGACAGCAATGACATGCTGAGTGGATTTGCAAAGAAAACCCAACTGTCTGCACATGCAGGGCAGCAGGACAGTGGCTGCTGTCGCCTCTCACTTTGCAAACACCTTAGCAGCTATGAGGATTTTTTAATGTTTCATGATATTTAAGGAAGCTTCGTTTCTAAAATCTGGTAAAACATCTCCCAGGCTCCCTCCTGTGCAGTATCTGTCAACCTTTTGGGACCAGTCAGTATTAATTTGAGAGCCTTGGGAATTTGTTTGGATATTATGGTGCTGAACACAGTTTGTATGTCCAGAGAGGCAGAGTCACTGTGTATGTTCTTCGCGGAATCCTGGGTGTTTCTGCCTGCACTGTCTGGCTGTTTAGAGTAGTGTTAGTGCATGCCCACGAGACAGATGTGCTAATGAAGGGGTAGGATTTTTTGAGGAGGGCGTGGTGGGGCTGATTTCCTCTTCCAGGCTGTGGAAAGAAGGGACAAAAATTATATTCTGTCTGGGACATTCTTGTTTCAGTTGCTAGAAGCTTCCTGCTGATCTCTATCCTGCGTTTCTACCTGGCCTGCTCCTCCCTCTGTGTTCCCATGACAGCTTCCCATACCTTCAGTTTCCATAAGGCTTCTCTTTCCCAGTGGTTTTCTTTCTCTGTACTGTCAGTGAAGCATCCAAACACTTATTTCTGAGCCTGGCCAATACTAGCATCTATCATGGGGTTGTCTCTACAGCACTTTGTCAGTCCTAGTTGCCTTGCCCCTGTTCTGGTTGGGCTTACCTTCCTCAAGCCCTTGTGAGTGGCCTCTGGAGGTTTGCAGTTTTGGTTACTTACAGTTGTAAGGAGATGAGGAAATATTAAAAGAAGAAAGAAATGGAAATAACAGAGTCAAATTTCTGTGCAGTCTAATAAAGGGAGAAGGGATCCTCCACAGGTGTTCTCCAGGGTGACATGCTCTGCTCTGGCATGTGAGCATGCAGCACTTGCTCACAGGACAGTGTCCCATCTCCAATCTGCACTCAAGTGTTTTAGAGGAGGAGAATTAATTAAAGTGACTTAATAGATTTCTGGCTTGGGTATAATATGAACTGTATCCTCAGAGTAAGAGGATTTGTGATCTGCTGGTGGGCAGAATCACCATTCATTTCCCCTTGTTTTTGAAGGTCTAATCGAGCTTTCTGGCTGTAACGAGATCAGTGTGCACAAGGCTTTGACAGAGCTCATCACAAAGAACACCTCTTCCTGCCATAGCAAACGACATGAAGATGAGTGTCAGGTTTTAGGGCTGACCTCAGCTCCTGGCAGGCACAGGTAGAGTCAGACCTGCAGCCCTGGTGCTGCACGGAGCTGGGACTGGCACAGAGTGGAGCGAGGGCAGTGCCAGCCTTGGCCATGTGGCCCATCACCTGCCCCAGAGGTGCTGCCACATCCCCAGGAGTCACAGAGGGATTGCCGTGGGGATTTGTCCAGCTGAGGAATGAGGTAACCTCCCAGTGTCAAATGAAACTTTTATACTTTTCTGAACAACTGACTATAATTTCCCTGGTATTCCCAGGCTACTTGCCTGCACTGTGTACTCAAAGCCATGTTTTCTGTGGTATTTTTCTCAATGAGATAATAGAAAATGCTGCTGCTACCTCAGGTTAGCTTTGTGCTTGTAGGAAGATCATTCATTCCAAGCCATAACCACAGCTAAAAAAATATATTGTTCCTTAGACCACTGCTTCGTTGCCCAAATGAAAAATGGCAACATGCAGACCTTTTTTCAGTCAGACTTAATGCCAGGGGAGCACAGTGCTAAGGTGAGTCAGGCCTACGGTGTGGCTGGGGGAGTGCGGCTGCTGCCTTGATGGAGTGGGCATATTCGCTGTGCTTTTTCTAATTTGTCCTTTTATTTGAAGTTATTTCCTTGGCTGGCCCCAACTTGGTTTCCTGGCCTCCTTCTTGGCTCTGTATTGTTGTTCCCAGGGCTGGTGTCTGCAGACAGACCCTCTGGTTCTTTGTGCACTGGTACCCAGCCACCCCTCCTCTCTGGTGGGGGAAAGCTCCCACTTGGATGTTGGGTTTTTAATTCTGGTCATTTCTTTGTAATTTGCAGAGCAGGGGCAAGATCAATAGAGTCGCTTTGTAAATTGGTGATAGGAACCTAATTAACAGTGTTGAGGATTTAGCTAACAGTGTTGGTTAGGAATCCTAAATGACCTAATTTGTGACTTGGCTTTTGGCTGGGGATTTGGCTGACATGATCGGGTGGAGTCAGCAAGCGAGACACCTGTCACTTGTTCATGGGTGGGAATATGAATTAATCTGAAAAAAGCAAGCACCTGGGATGTGTGTGTGAGCTGCTGCTATTATAGGGGCTGTGAAACACGAGCCACCTTCTGAGCCTTCAGGTTAAAAATCTGCATGGCAGAAAGTAGAACGTGTGTATATTTATACTGTGCAAGTTGTGGACAATTTATTGGTGTGATGATGATCTTTGGCAACTGAGTCACGTTTCCAGGCCTGCGGTCTGCCCGGATGGTGAGTGAGGAAGGTCCCAGCCAGCACTGGGGTGAAGCAGAGGGTTGTGGTGGGTGGGCAGTTCCCGTCTCTGTCAAGGTGGTGGGGGGCTGCAGTGGGGGACAGAGCCACTGGCCGAGGTGGGTTTTGGGATGGCAGCACATGCACAGCTCTCCTGCACTGCCTCAGCCTGACACCCATTTCAGAGGGCTGTGGGTGATCCCTGGGCTTCAGGAGACAGCCTGCACGGAGCACTGTGCAGCCCAGAGCTGAGGAGAGCCAGCTGCACACCATGGGACCTGGGAAGTGTTTGTGGTCGAGTGTTCCCACTGTATGACAAGTCACTTAATATGCATTTTCACATGTGTGAAAGCAGGGCAAGGGAGGCCCCTGTGGGTGTTTCTCCTGCTGCATCCCCAGCCTGGGAGTGTGTGAGCTGCCCATTCCTGCCCTGGAGCGGGTGCTCTGGGGGTCTCCTTGGCCCCACAGCCTGCCGGGGGCTGCCTGGGCGCCGTGCTCAGACCAGGGCTGGTGTCGAGGGCAGCCACTGTGTGTCTGCTCTTGTGACAGCCCGGACAGCCCTTCCCTGGGCTGTGCATTGATGGTGAAGAGGGATGGCCAGGGCTCTGTGGAAGGCTTTGTCCTGTGCAGAGGTGATGGCTGGGAGAGGAGGTGCTGCTCGTACCTGCCCAAACCCTGCTCAGCTCCTGGTGGCCCAGGCTGGGCTGGCCGTGCTGGACCTCCCAGCCCGTCCCTGCTGCTCCAGCAGAGGCTCCGTGCCCGGCCCTGTGGCTGTGTCCTGCCTTGCCCACAGTTTTATTGGTGCTGCAGCTGGACCGTGGCCCCTCTGCGGAGGGCTGTGCCCATCTCAGGCATTCTTTGGAGGCGCGGTGGGGGACGATGCTGGGCGCTGCCATGTGCTGCCTGCTGCGCATGGATGTGACATTTGGCTGGTGCTGCCAGGCCACCAGGACTGTGGAGCTCTTTCTCTGCAGCTTGTTCTCCTGGGGCACAAATTGCATCTCTTAAAGCACTTAATAAACTAACAATAGCTTGAAAGGAGGCAGTGAACAGAGTGACGTCCCAGGGAGGCAGGGAAGAGCTGGAAGGGAGAACCTGTGAGCAGGGTGGGCACAGAGCTGCTCTCAGAAGGGCACTGGCCTCTCCTTCTCTGGGGAGAGCTCTGGTGCCACTGTCCCCCGTGACCTCTCTCACTCCAAATTGGTGGTAGTTAGCAGGGTGTGCAGTGTCAATGGATTGTAATCCGGTCATACATCTGGAAGCAGAACCTGAGCCTGAGATTTAATTGTTTGCTGCAGAGTGGAGGGAGGGAATGTGCTCAAGCACTTCCTCTGACTGATGTGGGATGGGGACTTTGGGGAATAAATAATGTGATGACACCAGGACTTAGATTCTTTTTGAGCTGCATTGATTTCATTCAAAGGGCCTTGCAGTTGTATTGATCTGGGTCTTTCTGTACCTGCAGAGTCTGGGGAGTGGGAGGGCCAGTCCCAAGCACACGTGGGTGTGTGTATGATATTTTATGAAAGCCTCTGGGTGCTTTGCACACAGCTGCTCAGCAGCTCCAGGGTGTTTGCTCAGGTGCCTGTGTAGGGGAAGAGTCTCCCCAAAGGGTCCTGCAGTTAACCATTGCTAGCTGCCCATTATGGATGGGGGAGCAGGAACCTCTGTATCCGGTTATAGACTTTAATTAGTCCACTGTAATCGAGCCAATGCACAGGCTAACCTAACAAAACTGACAGTGGTAAAATGCCCTGAACACTCCCACCCCAAACCAGCCTGTTTTTATCAGGCATTTGTCCCGAGCTAGAGCCCCTTGCCACTGTAATAAGGGAAGCAGCAGTCTTCAGGGTCACTTAGCCTCCCTGGCTGTGCCAGGGCTTGTTCCCCCCTGACCCTCCTGGCTAACCTCCTCATTCTTAATGGGGGGCTCTGCTCTTGTCTCTCAAGGGCTAAACTTGTTAAAATGAATCACATTTGGCATATCTCCCTGTGGTGCCTCTCCAGATAAAAGTGGTCCTAGCTCGCATGCTCTATTTTTGTTTTGTTTCTGTATGTGGCAATTTTCTCTATACAAAACCCTCTTTTGTCAGTTTGTAGAAGAGATTATGGGGAGACAAGAGCCCGCCTTTTTTATATCCATCTTGCACTTTCTCATGGCTCCACGGATGGCATTGTTCGTGGCCAAGGAACAATGACATTTTTCTGTTCCCATATCTGATGTGATTAAAGGAGCTGCAGAGCAGAAGTTACACTGAAGATTATAATGAACAGAGGAGACCTCACTACTGGACATCAGATGCAGGGAAAGATTTTAGCCATGGACTTGCTTCCTATAAAAAAAACCCAAACAGCTTTTTTCTAATCTGTGGGAAATGTCTGAAATTATGGCCTCAATTGGGCTGTAAATGGACAAAATGCATCCTGCTTGTGCTCTCCCAGCCCTGGAGTGCCTTCCTATTGGGCTCAGCGTGCCACCCTCAGCTGCAAGGCTGTAGCTGGGAGAGTGCATTTGGATCAAAAAGCTCAAGGAAGAGGCTTACCAGCAAGCTGGTAGGCTCGGGGCTGTAGCCCTTTTAGGAAGACCAGAGAGGACCTTGCACGTAAAAATTTTTAGCTGAAAGAACTTGAGATATCTGTAAAAGAGCAGGAGCTGGGAAAGCTGGTTCTGCATGGCTGGACTCCTTTCCTTGAAGTCCTAAACAGCCAGGAGGGTCCTGCTGGGGGTCTTTGAATGGGGACTGGAAATTGATGAGAGATTTTAACCTTGTTTCCTGGAGAAATATTTATAATGAGTATACTGGCTGTTCTCTACCTGCGAAAGTGGGAGCACTGTTCTGGGTTGCAGCCTGATCTGTGGAGGAAGAGGGACTGATGAGTTAACGTGAAGAGCAGGGACAGGCCTGTCCATGTGGGGAGAAGGTACACAAAGCATCTGGGTCTGCAGGCACCAGCTTTGCAAGGCAGACAGTGTCATATTTTTATTTCAGTTTTCAGAGTTATGGAAGAAGGGCATCTGAGGTCTTTTGGTGACTGGCATCCCTGCAGAGAATTAGTTGTTCCAGGGCTGGCATTGGAAGGGAAGGGTGTGCTTTGTATTGCAGTTGTGTTCTCCAGTGCAGTTCCTGTTTGCTGTACACATTTGCTTTTCCTCTTGATAACTCCTCTCTGGTCTCCTGCAGCAGAAGCAGTGTTTACCAATGCATATTCGATCTGCTGTGTGGTGCTGAGATGCACAGCTGGAATACTAAGTTGTCTCCATCGTGAATGCATGGCAGGTTCTTGCAGAAGGCCCAGTTTCACAGCAGCATGAGCACTGCTGCTGCAGAACCTGTGAAATCCTGTCCTGAAGTGCTTTTGGGTGCAACCACCCACCCTGTGGCTGTTGGAGGCCTTGGGGGTCTCTTGCCAAGTGACTGAGGTTCCCTCTGCTCTCCATCCTCTCCCCAGGAGAAGGGGTTGGTGGGTGCACAGAATGGATGTCTGGCAGTGATCTGCTCAGTGTGCCCATGCTGCTGCCTGTGCCCTGCCCTGCACTGTGGTGTTTGGGGGGTCTGCAAAGGGATTTAGGTGTTCAGATTGGCTGGATTTGGTTCTTGGCTCTCTGGAATTTGCTTTTACCAAGTGCTTTAATTTGGGTTCATGGAGACAACACAGTCTGTGTTTAAAAAGAAAGAGATTTATTTAAAAAAATTGAATTTCTGGTGGCAGCTGCTGTTGCCACACTGAGTATAGCATGCGCAGAACAGAGGGGATCTCTGTCCTGAGGTCAATATGCTCTTACTAGGCAAAAAGAGAGGTGCTGGGGCACCCTCCAGTTCTGCTTACATCTGCATTTCCTCAGATATACAACTGATTGCACTGGTTGTGGGAGATGTCTCCCCTGGAAGGAGAAAGGGACCATATTATTTTCTGAAAAATAAATCCTTGGCAGGCTTTCCAGAATACATGTGGTCCCATGTTACTGGGGGATGTTTAATCCTGGCTTGAGGGGCAGAGGTTGGTGTCATCCAAGCAGCACAGTACACAACTTGTTAAATGAAGTTCTACCAGGAAGGAGAAAAGCTCTTCTACCTACAAGGTGAGGCAGGGATCAATGAATCAAAGACGTAGGTATTTCATAAAGCAGGTGGCAGGAGGCAGCCCTTGGATTACTAGAAATAATGTGATATATTACCCCTTGATTTGGCAGAGTCTGCCTTATACTAAAGAGGAGGAGAGTGTAAATTGTGATGATTTGTGTAGAGTTTCTGACATTATCTTGGCAAAAAAAGGGCAATCTATACAGATAAATGCGCTTGATTGAAACCGTGCATGTAAATTTTATATGCACTTTTTTCCATGAGAGAGATCTGGGATGGACCTGAGGAGATCTGTATAAAATGAGGGTTTGTAACTTTCTTTGAGGAAGTTGTTTTGCCAATACAAAGAGCCTCAGGATTGTAATGAAGTGTCTCAGGCTCCCTTTTTCGTTGATGGACCTTTTTTCTGCAGTAGTTGATTAATACTTGCTGCGTACACAAATGCACTTTGCTCTTTGTGCATTGAAAATCCTGCCTGCACATAAGCTGTTAAAGTCGTCATCTCAGAATCAGCTTGCCTGACACTTAGGCTTTCTGGGTCAAATGGCTTTTTGTTTCCAGTTTGCAGCATTGCAGGGGCTCCAAGTTTTGTCTTCTCTAGGCGAGTCAAGTTGTAATGACAGAGTGGGCTGCTGGGATGTGAAGTCTTGGACCAAGTGCATCTAGGCTGGGAGGAATTCAAGTTCATTGCTCTAATTTTGTAGGGTAGACACGTGTCTGAGTGACTCCTCACAAGCATCTCCACATGAAAGTTAGGTCAGTGCTGGGTTCAGATCA
Source organism: Anabacerthia variegaticeps (assembly GCA_035583185.1). NCBI lineage: Eukaryota > Metazoa > Chordata > Aves > Passeriformes > Furnariidae > Anabacerthia > Anabacerthia variegaticeps. The sequence continues at coordinate 8,742,732 of JAWWEW010000036.1, forward strand.
TCACACTGGGATGTGAGGCCCCTGGTGCTGTGCTGAGTGTCCCTGGGCTGCTGACTGTGACTCTACAGACAAGCAAATTCCCTGTGTATATGGGCATGAAAATCTTACCACAGCATGTCCTTCCATTTCTGGTTTCAGAAATGGATGGACTCCATGCTAGTGCAGGCCTCTGAAGAAGTTCCTTAACTCTTGGCCAAGGACAGATCCTGCTTTAGATCCTCTGACAGCAGAGCTGTGCATGGCCAGGACTCTGGCCGTGGGGAGCAGGGAGAGGATGAGCTGCAGTCCCAGCACTGCTTGGATGATCCCAGGGAGCCTGACACTGCTGGCACAGCTCCTCTGCCATCCACGGTGCTGCAGGCAGAGCCCTTGGCCAGGGGTGGGCAGGTGGGCTCTGCACGGGGTTCTTTGAACAGCTAATGCAAGTTCCCTGCCCATAATTCTTTCTCCTCCATTATTTCATTGGTTCTAAGTGTTCCCGCTTCATATAACCCTGCAAAATCAACAGTTGAATTTAATATGACTGAGTAATTCATATGGCACAGGTACTGACAGTGGTAATTCAGCCTCTAAATTATGATCATAAATTTCCACGCCATGGCACTGCCGAGGGGGGTGATGATTTTATTGGGCAGAGCAGAGTTACTCAACTAATTAGAGAGCCTTTGGCTGCTGGGGGTGCAGCACAGCCCGCACAGGGAACATGTGGCCGGCTGGCAGCATGGGCACATGCCAGGGCACGACAGCCCATCGGCACGACCATCCACTCGGGCCTTTGGCTGAAGCTGCTGTGCTCCTCTGCAGAGGTGACAATGGTGACAGTGGTGGCTCTGCCTGAGCCTGTGGCCAGCCTCGGGACAGGGAGGGAGGGAGGGAGGCTGGCAGGGGCACCGAGGGCATACACGAGCCTGTGCTGTGCCTGCAGTGACGTGCAGCTGTGCTGGCTGCCAGCTCTGGAGCCCGTCTCCAGTGCTCACATTGACAGGGCTGACTGGGAAAGGTGAGAGAGCTGAGCTGGGTCTTTTAGTGCTCCTGTGCAGTGTCATAAAAAAGAGTCTTTAAACAGCTAATAATTTGGAATTGAGACAAAAACATACCGATTGCTTCCTGTTTCTGTATTAGGAAAGACCAGCTTCAGCCATTGTATCTTGTGCTGAGCTCAGCTGTGGCCTTATGTAGATAAAGAAATAGTGGGAGCAGCAAGCACCCAAAGCTGTCAGCATCAGGCTGGGAAAGATGATGTGTCTTGGTACCTAGTCTGGGAAGTGAAATGAGCCAAGGTGCAGAAGCAGAGCAGGCTGCACACGTGGGAGACAGGTGTCTGGCTTCTTGGAGGTTGTGATGGCACTGACTGCTGGGGGCTCTGATCCTCTCCAGCCCAGAGCTGGACACAGCTGGTTGGCACTGCTGGGGGTGTGAGCTGAGAGATCCATGTGTGACCTGAGGAGTGGGAAATGAGGGGGGTGACCTGAGCACAGGCTTTGTGGGGTCCCCAGGACCCACCAGGCAAGCAGGGAGCAGTGTGAGCCATGCTCTGCCCTGCTCAGCCCAGGCTGTGAGTGCCAGAGTGGGGCTGGCTCCCACCTGCTTTGCAGAGGACCTGCTTGCTGGCTGTGGCACTGGTGCCACCGTGCTGCTGCCGTGTGACAACAGCCAAACCGGGCCCCCTCCTTGCCCAAAAAGTACAGGTAGGTTCTAAGTTACTGAACCGTGGGAATGGTTTATGAGCCAGACATGCAAGAATGGTCCAAAGCTGGAGAAAATGTATTTATTACAACACTTTTCATGGGCAAGTTATCATTTTGTCAAACTTTATTAGAGAAAGTAATTAATGGGCTGTAAAAGGTGCTAGTGCGTAGCCAGTAAAAGAGCTAGTCCTGTGCAAATTGGCAGTTCATAGATTGATGGTTCCTTCTTTCCCCATTTATTAATATGGAGAATGCACATGAAGTGTGTTATATGTGTGGGCTGGTGAGCCCTGTGTCCGTGTGCAGGGGCTGTGCTTCTGGGGCCTGGCCATGGCAAGCACAGGGTGGGGGCTCTGGGGTGCAATGGGTCCTGTGACCCTGCTCCCCTCCAGGTTCTGGTGGCTCCTCTTGGTGAGCAGCACTGGGGATGAGCTGGATTACACACATCGTGCCAGCTGGGCTGTGGCTCCTGCCCTGCAGCGAGAGCACTGTGGCATGGCCCAGACCCTTGGGCAGCAGCCATTTGTCACCACGCTTGGGCAGGGTCTGCCCTGGGAGATCGAGCCGGGCTGCAGCCACTGCTGTGCATGGGAGTCAGGCAGGTGGTCCTGGTGCCAGCCCTTCCCAAGGCTGCAGTGCAGGGCTGGGGAGCTGGTCTCTGTTGTCAGCTCTTGACCCAGCCAGAGCCCCTGTCTGGCCTTTCAGCTTGGGGACCTCTGTCCCTTGCAGACAACTGCTCTCCCAGCCAAAGGTCCCTTTCTCCTTGGCCTGATCTGCTCTGGTCCCAGCTCCGTGTGTGGTGTCTTGTTTTCTCCTGGGGATTACGTTAATACCATCGATTGGTTTGTTTTAAATAGCTCTAGCTGCTAGGTCATTATTACTAGATGCTGATGCATAATTTATTGATAGAAATATTGGCTGCCTGGTAGAGGGACGTTGGCTTCCACCTGTTAACCCTTCACCTGCCTGCATGACCTCTCATTGCTTCAGTGGTCTTGTAACATGCAGCTTTTTCCAGGCTGTGGAGAGGGATTTTATTTTCCATAAGCTTCCTTCTCTCTCTCCCCTTTGGAAGGGAAAACAAGCAGGTCTGTTGCTGGCTGCCTTACAGCTAGGGGAAAAACCAGTGTGGTTAAGTGGTTGGGCTGACAGCAGAGCACATGTCAGTGCCCATGGCTGGCACTGGTTCGTACTGGTCTCATGCCTTGCTGTTGCAGAGTGCTCCCTGTGACTTGGCTGCCTTGGTTTGGGGCACTTGTGGGTTTGCCTGCAGAGACAGGCCAGGAAAAGTGGCTTTGAGTTGTGAGCCTTGGCTGAAGGCAAGTGGAATGGTGCTGCTCTTTGGGGAGAGAGTCCAGCTGCTTCTGCTGCTGGGGGATGCTGCCAGCCCATATGCAGTGGGGTTGGAGGTCTGTCCCCAGCCTAAAGCTGGCAGTTTGCAGGAAGCCTGTTGGCACAGGTCAGGCTGCTGGCAGAGCAGTGCTGCATTAGGGAGCTGTTGGCTGGGCTCGGGGAGTGCCTGATGTTTAAAAGATCAGAAACATGAAACCAGAACTAGCCAGTGAAAACAAGGGATTTTTGCTCAGACTCCACAATTGCTGCCTGCTGCTCTGCTTCTGCTATTATTGCACTTCCTACAGTGCCAGGAGTTAATCCAGGCTTCCCTCTGTGCTGGACTCTCAGCTGCATGGAGCTGCTGAGCCTGCAGCCAGCACATCACTCACTAGTAGGGCCCTTGCCCCAAGGACCCGGGACAGACTGCTGGGTCAGGTTGGTGGACAGCCACACCAAGCAGTCCCTCCATCACTGCCCTGTGCCAGTGGGAAGGGTTCTGCCCTGAGCATGGCACACCTCAGGGACAGGCTTCTGCCTCTGCCATCCCAGCCCTGGTCCCAGCAGCTCTGCAGTCGTGGGCCTCTGCAGATGTGGTATGAGAGAGCCCGTGTGATGGGAATCTGCCTGATTTCCTCAGCATGGAACTGTAGAGCAGGCATGTGTCTGGGGACTTGGTGTCTCTTGCCAAGATCTCATAGCTTCTGAACCTCTCTCTAAATTATACTTTGGGTTTAAATCAGACAAGCTGATTCTATGGAGTTACTGTATATCTTTAAATGAATTATTTGTAGAACAATCCAGTATCAAGATTTTTTCATTTTCTATTTTCTGTGTGCACTCCTGCTATTCTAAGGAGCACCTACTGAACTCCTCTAAGAGGAGGGACACACAGAATCAATTAGGTTGGAAAAGACCTCTGAGATTAAGTCCAACCTTTGACCAAACACCATCTTGCCAATTAGACCAGAGCACTGAGTGCCACAACCAGTCATTTCTTGAATGCACCTGGAACTGGAACCTCTCTGAAGCAGGGAGTGAGTGCCCTGGCTGCTCCTGTGTTCCTAGGTGAAAGAGTGGTATCCTCACCTGCCTTAGGGAATGGGAGTCCCACGGGGTGAACAACCCTCCAGGAACAGGATTGGGCCTCTGCTTTGCACAGGAAATTTTCTTGTGGAACTAATTTGGAAGAGACCTCCTGAACCCTTTTAAGACCAAGCATGGGTTGTGTGGTGCTGGGCTGCTGACTCCTGGTTCATGGCCCTGCATTGCCACTGAAATCAGTGGTTAGCCTGTGCCTTCCTGCAGTGCCTCTGATGTGGTTAAACCCCCCAGAGCAGATGCCCATGTCCTGGCAGGGACCAGGAAGTGTCATGCACTGTGGTGCTGTGGATCCTGTTCTGGTCTGTGGAGACGAGGAAATGGGTGGCCACTTTCTCTGCAGGCCGTGGTCAAGTCTTTCATCTTACATTATCCCAGTTTTCTTTGCAGCACTGACATTCACGCAGATCCTCATTTCTGTGTCTCTTGCTTCTGCTGCCAGTGTGGCAAAAGCCTTGCAGGCACCTCTCCAAGCACGTCCTTCGTCTTGCCTCATCTTGTGTGGATCAATAGGCTGCTTGGGGTGTTCTGCTCGCTGTAGCCTTGTTGCTGTCAGTGGGGACCCACCCATGCCCACCCTCCGCAGTGGAAGGAAGGCAACCAGATGTTCCTCATGGGCTCAGGAGACAGGAACATGGAAACAAAGCTTGGCCGGTGTTCATGTCTCATACTGCTGGTCTGCTCTGCCGGGCCAAGGAATGCTGCTAAAGCACAGCATGATTAAGGGCCTTACAGCACTATTGTGCTGGGGCTTCACTAACCAGGCCCAGAGTAATCCTCCTGTGGGCTCTGTGGGAAATGTATGGGCATCTTCCACACCAGCCTTCAACTTGTGCAAGGGTCTCACTGCCCAGGTCTGAATGTCTTCAGAGCTTCCTCTGAAGACCCTTGGTACCCTGGTGCGCCAAAAAAACGCCCCAAGGAAGGCTCTTCATATGGTATCTGGTGCTCCGGGCCAGAAAAACAGGAGGAGGATATGAAAATGAGTAATTGTCTTTAAAAGTTATCCAGATGTACTTGCTGGCCTTTCTTATGTGTACCCTGAACTGGTTTCCATCTCCCTTGCTGTAGGTTCTCAAAATATTGCAGAAAATGGATTTTCAGAGGGTAAGGGAAGGAGAAATCAGTGAAGTCAAATGCTAATTTCACATGAAATGTCTTGTTTGACTGGCAGAGCTGTAGCTGGTCCATTTCTCTTGCTGTTTCTACCCATGGTGATGAAGCTTTGCAGGACAGCAATGGGGAACATCCCATGGGGCAGAGATAGGAATTACCCCTTCCCAGTCGGTGTTCCTGGCCTGCAGCATGTTGAGATCCTGGCTCTGCTCCCTGTTTATGAAAGAAAAATATTTGTTCTGTTTTTTTCAAATTGTTCCTGTTCCCCGCAAAAGTGAATTCTAAGCCCTTCCAAAGTTTTTAATTAGTAGGTTAGTTAGTACTGGTTCAGGCTCCCGTCTCTCCTCCTGCAGAGGGGAGCAGTGCTGACCTAGAGCTGTGCCTGGGGAGGTGGCAGTGCTGCTGGAGGGGTCCTGGGTCAGGCTGGTTGTGGTGGGGTGACCCTTCCTCCGAGGGAGCTGTAGGAAGGCACAGGGGCAGGGCAGATCTGTGCAGCTCACACACAGCTTGTGCAGGCACCTGGCAGGCTTCACTGCCCACCAGGCGTGTAAGGCTGGGCAGGGGGTGCTTCTCCAAGGAGAGCAGTAGGAGCTTGTGCACACTACAGAGCACTGTCCTAGGCTGGGGGTTGCTGCAAAGCACTGCCCTGTTCTTTGTGTCTGTGTGTGGCTTTCCTCAGAGATGGCACACAAGGGAGTGAACTGTCCCCACTTCAACCTCCAGCCAGCTCTGCAGCTCCGTGTCAGGCGCGGGACTCCTTTAGCACACGGCGTTCATTCGCACTGAAGCCTCTGGCAGCTGTTTTCCTTGGATGCATTCCCTAGATCAAGAGTCAGCACATGTTCACCACGAGACCTATTTGGTAAATGGGTTGAGAACAGAGATAATCTTAGACTAGTTTGGTTTGCATAGGAGCACTGACACAGCTCGGCTCATGTTTGAATGCTAATTTGGAGCTGAAGTCTGTGTTGGGGTCAGTCATGCAGCTTCTGGTCAGATCCTTATCACGTGAACATGGATGTGCATGTATCTGGTTGCCTGTTGTCTGTGTGAGGGTGTTGTACCATGGAGGGGAAGGAGAAATAGAAGAAATCTAGTCATTCATAAAAATGAATAAATGAGTGTATTTAACATGTATTTCAAAACCCTTTTAGCTATGGCTTGCTTATGTGTCCTAGAGAAATCTCTGTGCCTGTCTCCCGTGGGGACTCTTGCCCTTTTTCCAAAACCTGTCGTTATGAAGAGCTTTGGATCTTCTGAATGAATTTACAGTGTAAAAGGTACTGGGGAGCCAGTTTGTCCCCTCTCCTGTACAGGTGTCTCCTCTGCCCAAAGTCTGGACATCTCTATTGGAACACTGCAGCTGGGCTGCTTTGGATGCTTTTACCAGCAACTGTATTTAAATCACTATCAACAGAACTCTGCTTTGCCTTACTCAAAAGATCACATTAGGTGATTTAACCTGATATTCTGGGTTTAGGAGGCAGATTAGCTGCTGCTAAAATGCAAAGTCATATGCCACTGTCACCAGCAGCAAATCCCAGGTAATTGTCACTTAGTCAACAGAATGAGGCAGGTGCAGCACAGGCATGCTGGAACATGCACCCTGGACACACTCCTGCTCCTTTCTGGAGCTTTGAGACAGCACTGCTCGATGTGTTTCTCGCTGTGATGGAGGTGGGGGTGGTGTGATCCAGGCTGAGCCCTGCCTGACCTGTTTGGGACTTGGCCTCAGTGTAGAGCAGCAGAGTCATGCTGTCCCAAAGGCCCTTCTCTTCCTCGTGCTGTAAATTCATTTTTGTCAGAGCACCGCAAGTGCCAGTTAAATCAGTTGAGACAGACCTGTATCTTAAGGAAGAGCTGAGCCTGGGCTGAGTGTGAAGTGAAGGAGAAGGGAGGTTCTTGCACCCCAAGCCCGGGATGGTTGGGCCAGCGGTGCTGCCAGCTCTGCAGGTACTGTGCCACACAACACTCCTCAGGCTTTGGCCACTGGGACCAGCTGCACGTGGCTGGACACACATGCAAAGCTGCATGCAAGAGTTGCTCTGAGAAAATCCAGATACTGGAGAAGGCTTACAAAAAGCAAAAAGATTTGTGCCTAAATGCCCATGCAGTGCTTTGTGCTTTCACCTGCTCTGATAGTGGGGGACTGGACATACATCTGAGCTGTGCTGCAGCTCAGCCCTTTGCCATCCAGGAGTTGTGGGTGCTAGTAGCAGGAATCCAATGCTCCTGTACCAGCAGAGATGCAGCACGGGACTGAAGGCATATTGTCCTTGCCTTGTGATATTCGTATGGAAGAATAATCCATAAATCAAGATATTACAAGGCTATTTTGTGATTCTTCAACTGTTATACATGTGTCAACAATAAATAAAAGAAGCATTTGATAGCACTAGTCCATGTGCCAGGAAATCCTCCTGATTGCATTTCTTACCTAAGGAAGGGAGGACCTAAGGCTATTTGGCTGAGCACGCTGTGCTGTGATGCTCCTGCACAGGCAGAGAGTTCTTCCTGAGCTCTGCCAAGAATTTGCTTGTCACAGAGATGTGTAATGTGATTGCAGTGGAAAATACATGCAAATGTTTAGCCGCCTCTTTTTTTTTTCTAGAGGGGAAGAGATCTTGATTAAACAGTAATTAAGAGTGTTTTGGACAACTCAAGGCAGTCTCTCTCCCAGGTGCTTAATAAGTGCCAAGACTGTTGAGTGAAGTGTTTATTTAGCATGGTAATAGGAGGCGGGTTTCACCAGGCTCACCAGAACCTGGGCTGTTATATGTGTAGCCTTGGGTCCCATGTGTGCCAGGCTCTGTCACCTGTGTGGGGCAGGGTCTGACCCCCATGTGTGGCTGGCTTTGTCCCATGCAGGGCGATGCACATCAGAAAAGCCTCCTCTGCCCACTGCCTGTCCCCATGGCTGCCACTTCCCCCCAGTGAGATGGAGGATGAAGCTCTCCCTGCCCACGGAGGTCTCAAGGTGAGCCCAGAGCTGCAGGTGGCAGTCCTGGGACTGGGCCATGTCCCTGGGATGGTGAGTCTGTCCCTTGACTTGTCTGTGGGTGGGGGACAAACAGTAAGCTGGAGGCTCCCTGCATTGGGCTTCCTCAAATCCCATCCTTTGGTGCTGCCTCTTGCAGCCAGCAGGCAGGGAACAGCCTCGTTGGCTCCTCAGTTGGCCCTGGCATGTCTCCCTTGCCCACTGCATCATCCCCCAGGCTCTGTCCCTGCTGCTGTGTGCTCCATGGATCTGCCTCTGTCCCTTCCACACCACGCTGGACGCTGCTAGAACGGGTGCTGGGCAGAGGTTTCTTGCAGCACTGAGGTTAAAGGGTGGAGAAAGCATCTTGCCTTGGATTTGCAGTATTTTTTCAAAGATGCTGTTTGCATTGATAGATTTTTGGATGATGCTCTAGCAAAAAAAAAAAAAAAAAAAGAAAAATCAATGTCCCAGTGATTGTACCAGGAAGGGCAGTCGATTGGTGAAAAAGCTACAGCAGGCGTATTGGGAAATGGATTTTTCTGCCCTCCAGACATTAACTTGAAATTCTTTGAATTGAGGAGAAAACAGTCTATGTCAGAAACGAAAAATTAAGGAGGTTAACGTGATACTTTTTCCACTTTTAATTTCTTTGAATTCTAGGGTGTCCTTGGAGGCTGCAGGTGAGAAGGGCAGGAGAGCTCCTTCCTGAGCTGTGGTCTGCCTTGCCTGGTCCCACTGCCCATGGCAGAACCACTGGGCACCCACTGCGGGCTGGCAGCAGGGCAAGGGGTGCATGGGGCCCAGGGAGGATGCTGCCCTCGGGGTCTGCAAGGTGCTGGGTGTGTAGGAGCAGACGGGGCACATATCGTGGGTAAGCACCCTCCAAGTGTTGCAATAGCTGGATCTCTGTAGAGATCAGCTGTGGGATTGAAGCTGTTTGCTCCACAGAGTTAATGAGAATAAACTGGGGTCTCTGAGGGGGGAAGCGATATAAACCATATGGGCAGGGAGGTGTTTCCCGTGCCTGAGATGCTCCTTGTCTGTCTGTAAGGATGTGTGCTGATGCACATGTGTGCACATACACCCCTGGTACCCTCTCCTGTGCTGGCAGCTCTGTCACCAGCAGCACAGCCTGGTGCTAGCCAGCGCTCCTCTCGGAGCTCTTGGAGGGGAAAGCTGAGCAGGAGATTTCATGTCGTTGTCTTTCTACTTCGGGTAATTGTTTGCACTTCAACCTTTCTAAACAAAATGTCTCTTTCTTCCCTCTGGGGACCACTTTCCCAGTCCCTTGGGTGGTCTTTTTATGCACGTTTTTATCCACTCTGTGGTAGGCTATAGGCAGCTCTCCAGAGAGCCGGAAAAACCTCTGCTTGCCTTACCCTGTTGCAGAAGGAAAAAATGAACTCCAGAGACTCAGTTTTGGGAAATTAAAAAGCAAGGTGAACATTAAAAAGGGACGTAAATAACGGGAGGCTTTTCATCCCCCATGACCTATAGGGGGGTCCATTTCCCCTGCCCCTGGGGACAGTTGGTGTGAGCCCCCCTCTCCTGCCCAGGCTGGGGGATGCAGACATGCTTTTCATGCAGAATGAATGCCTGCAGCTCCCGATGCTTCCATGCAGGGCACTTTTCACTTCCCAGGGCCGGGACACTGGCATCTTCCTTGGGATGGTGGATGGGGTCAGGATCTATCAGTTCTCTCCTCATGATGAATGTAGAGGGACAGCGGTGTTTGATGGCCATGCATGGCCAAAGAGGATAGAGGACCAGACAAAATTACACTGTTGAGAAGCTGCAGTGGTCTTTGCATGCACATTTTGGATATAGTGAGTGATGTGCTAGTCAAGCCCTGTCTTGCAAAAAGGCAGAATAAAACTAAAGAAGCTGAGAGAAGAAAGTGGCAAGAAAGATTCTGTGTGAGGCAGGCTAGAAGAGCATCTAGGAAAGGAGTGTTGGGTTGGTCCCTGGGTGTGCCAGCCAGCCATGGACAGTCACGTGTGGAAGGCAAAGGTTCATTAGAAAACTACTAATTGTTTTCTTCTAGGGCAGGAGCTGGGCATATGTAATGAAGTTAGCCAGCAGTTTTGAAACTGAAGTACCTTTTATATCACGGTGTTCAGATATGTCCTTGAAGTTAATGGTTATAGGTTGTTGTAGAAGCCAAGACAGAAACGGATTCAAAAGGGAAACAGGCAAGTTCATGGGACAAAAGTCTGTTTGGTCATTAGTGATGAAGGTTTGATACATGGTTTGGCTCATTCAGTCCCTAAGTAGGTCATGATGAAGTGGGAGGGTGTCTTCCTGTCCTAGGGAAGGGAGTAGTCTCCTGGATCCAGTTTTGTGCATTTTTTCCCTAAACATTGGGATGTCTGAGGCCAACCCTGCCTGGACAATTGTGCTTCAGCTGTGGGCAGAGGCTCCAGCATGAGAGTGCATCTGTGCTGGAGATCGTGCCCTGCTCCTGCTGGAAACAGCCAGGGTTTGGCAAGGACACACTACAAGAGTGGATCTTTCCTCTCTTCACCTGAGTTAACTGAGCCATGTGGGTGTAAGCCAGGGCAGGATTTGGCACATTAAGTTTATGCGATGGATCTGATGAAGAGAAGATGTGTGTTTCCTCACCTTCACTATCATTATTTACTGTGTAACTGGAAGGCAGAGACAGCGGCCACTTCACATGTTTCCATCTGCATGAAAGTTTATCATTCGATCCATTTCTCTATTTTAGCTTTGTGGAAGTGAAGGAGAAAATCACCGAAGTTAACAGAGAGGTAGCAGGGAACAGCGAAGGACATATGGGTATGTAAGGGAAGCAGATGGCCTATCTGACTAAACCACATCATATAAGTTTATGAGTCAGGCAGGTGCTCTTTCCTGCTGTTTTATAGTGATGTCTTAAGGATTTCCCTTTTGATATACGAGGGCAAATCATCAGCCGAGCCCTTCTCTATCAGAGGCTAATCCAAAAGTAAATCGCTCTAAAGCAGCAGGAGAGCGGCCTTGCAAGGCACCCACTATAGAGATATTCTTTTGTTATAAATCATCAGAGTTGTGTTCTTAAGGGATTATGCTGGAAAAAGCAAACAATATAAAAAGGTCAAATACAAACAGTAAAAATGAAATAGTTTGTTGCCTTATTCTATCTGCTCACAGAGGAGAGACTACTTGGCCAGGAGAAGAGATGGTTCTTCCATCCCATTGGAGTGTGGCTGGAGCCAGAGATGGGGCAGGATGGAAGTAGGCAGCAAGGGATGCTCCGGGTCTGCTCCACTGGACACTGGGGGATCTGTTCCTTGGCATCCCTGGGAGCAGCCCTGAGCTGTGGAGCCTGTGCTGGCTGGCACATCCTTTTGCAGATTTATTCCTTGTGCCTGTAGTGCAGCCTGAGCCCCTGCCTCGCCAGGTAGCAGGCACAGACCCAGGCCCCAGACTCTCCTGCTGGGAAGGTGCTTGGCAGTGATGCCCTTGAGGACCCGGGGCTGTCTCACAGCTCTGTGTTGGCCCTTCAGTGTGCCCTGGTTAAGCCCTGTGCAGCAGGGCTGGGGAGCAGGGCCAGCACCCTGTTCCTTGCTCTTCTGTCATAATAACTGCCTGCAGTTCATAGAAATCAGGGTTTCTCATTTGGAGGATAAGATGGCAAACTGTTTTCTTGCTTGTGGATGCTAGGAATCCCAGCAACCATCCACACATGTCTGGACAAACTGGGGCACTGCTCTCTTGCCTCTCCCTCCCACCACAGCTGGTCCCTAGAGGTGTTTCCCACGGGATGTCTGGAGGGTGCATGACACTGTGGGAGTGGAGTGATGTTGGTCTTGTATCTTTTACGCTGTTGTGGGGTCAACGTGCGATCCCTTGGAATGCCAGGAAAGAGTTGTGCCGTTTTCTTCTCAAAATCTCAAAGTGTAATTTATTTAAAACGTGAGTAGAATCACCAGAGCTGCTGTTGAGGGCTCTAACATGCTTTGGCTCTTTAACCTGACATCTTGGCATGGGCAGCTGTGAGCTCCGTCTGGCAGAGCAGCGGGTACCACACACAGGTATAAACACTACTTGGCTGCCCACAGGCTCAGGCAATCCCTTTTCTGTGGCATCCCTGGTTCCCCTGCCCTCTAAAGATGGAGAACTTGATTATAGCTGGGGTCTGGTCTCTGCTGGGGTGCTGCAGGCTGGTATGGGGCCGGCAGGCAGAGGGGGCAGCCCCTGCAGGCTCCTCTGTGCAGCAGGTCTTGTGTGCAGGAGGGTCTGGTGCTGGGCACTGGTGGCTGCTGCTGCCTTCCCCTGTTCTGTGTGTCAGATCAGTAGCAGCATTTCTGCTGCCAGACCATGAGCATGTGCCTCCCTGCAATTATACTGAGGCCTTTGGCTGTCCCTGACACAGACTCGGATTAGGAGTCCCTGTGCTGACACGCTGACAACAGTCGGCTGTGTTTGGTGTCCAGTTAAGTGTGCAATTCATTGGCACACGTGTGCGATGCTCCAGCCTGTGCTGCCTGCTGGCAGGCTTGGCCCGTGCCCTGCAGCCCCGTGTCCTTCCCCACAGCTGGGGATGCAGCGTGCACAGGGCTCGTCCAGCCCAGGGCAGGGCTGGGGATTGCTGCTGCGTCTGCTGGACCACCATGCTCTGCCTTCTGGTGAAGCCCTGTGGGCAGCAGGCTGCCTCCCTGGCTCTGGGAGCTGCCAGCCTCTCATAGCCCCCTCCTGCCATTGGGGTACCCCTGGCTTTCCAGCCTGGCAGCAGTGCCTGGGCAACACCACGCACAGGACCCACCAGCACCAACTACAGCAAGCACTGCTCTGTGAGGACATGTGGTTCTCCCATAACCAAGCAGCCATTTTTGTCTCCCATACACACAATTTCCAACTCCAGCAGGCAAAGCTGGATTTTAATGGCATCAGTGTCCACCATTCTGCATCTCCAGTTCCTTCACAGAGCAGGTACAGCACTCACCTAGCTTTTCAGAGGAAAACCAGGGCAACCTGAGTCTGTCACAACCCAAAGAAACAAGGTCAGATGCAGGTTGCAGAGGCATTCCTAACTACTGAATGCTGGATTTGGAATGTGGGAATAATGTCCTTTTAACTTAGTACTTAATGACTAATATAGCTTTATAAGTCTATGGGAGCACAAATGATCCTCTTGCTGAGTTTAATGTTTATAACTCTAAAAGAGATGAACTGATTTTCTTTGAATTCAGCTTCACTTTAAAACATCAACTGTGTTTTCTTCAGCCTTGCCCAACCCTGTGAGTTTCGCTGAGATCTCAGGAGCTCTGAGCCCTTAGAGCTGAAGAGCTCTGAGAACTGTAGCTAGCTGTGAGCAGGTGTGGAGTGGAGGTGGCTGTGGTGCTGCTCTTGGAGTTGAGCTACATTTCACTGCTTCTTGTTTAGTGCAGTAGCTATCTGACAGCGATAACTCTGTAAATTAAATTCCCATTTTTTTTCAAAACACAGGAATATGCTTTTCCCCTCCAAAGTGAAGAGAGTGGGAAAGATGGAGAATTTACATCAAAAATATTTCTCAGAAATAACCAAGAAATTCTGAATTAAATCTTTAAATCATTATATTTAGTCCAGCTGATGTATTTGCCATGGAAAATTGGGGCTGATCAGTTAGTCCTTGGTAAATTTATAAGCAACTGAAAAATGAGACTTTTCTAGTTAGACATTTCAGTCTTGCTGGATGGGTCCATCATCTCTGCTGCAGGCAGGTGCCAGTGGGAATGTGGCGTGCACCCCATCCCAGCTGGCTGTGGGCTGGGCTGGGGCTTGGAGGTGCCCACAGGCCTTACCCTGAGTCCCTGACAGAGGGAAACTCTCCTGTAATGCTTCCTTTTCCAAGCCTGCTGGGAAATGAGATGCAGAAGGTTGAGTGAACGAAGCCAGACTGCACTGCCAAGTGTTGAAAAGTTAAAATATGCAAAACGTAACCTCAGGTGCACAACTCTGACTCTGCCCCCTTGTGCATATTCATTAGAATACAGCCTGGAATTACCTGTTGTGGGTGGTCAGAGCGTGCCTGGGTGTGGGGATGCTGCTGCCCCGCACGCTGCTGTGCCACAGGCGGGTTTTGGTTTGAGGCTGCCCCGGTGCAAGGGCAGAGGCTCAGGCTGGTGCAACTCACCCAGGGTCTGGCGCTGACCTGGGCTGGGACTTGAGACTCTTTGCTGAGGAGCCACCTTGGAGTGTGGGCAGAAGGCGGGCAGGTAAAATATGCTTTTTCTTGCAAAGTGACAGTGCGAACACAGGGCTCCCAGGAAGGAGTTAATATTGGTCTGTCTACAGATGTCCTGATGGAGTGAAGGCAAGCAATGATATTTTATATCATTTTGATATCCGGTCTAAATTAGGCCCAAGGGAAAGACTGTGGCCTATTTAACCCAGCATCTGTCAGTTATCATTATTTTCAGCCAACTTTAGTAGTTTCAAGTATAAAATTTATATCTGGGGGGAGGAGAGGGAAAGAGGCTAGTAGGACCTGGATTTGACTACCTCAGATTTTGTTGAAAGAGTTTGTAGTGACCTTTTAGAAGTTGTTATACAAGTTAAGAATTGGGGACAGCACTGTGGGTGACACTGGCTGTCTGGTCACCAGTGGAGAGCTGTGTGAAGGGGGCACAGGGAGGATAAAAGGAGGATATTAGTGAGGTTTCCAGGGATGTGTCTTGGGCCTGGATAGTAGTATTTGGTTAGTTGTGTTGCAATAAAAACTGGAATTTAATAATAATGTAACCTTGAAAAGCATTTCCAGGGATGTGTGTGGCCATCCTGCTGAGCAGACTGAGGCTGACAGATGGGATGGGATGTCTGTGGCCTGTGATGGTGCTTTGGCCACTGCTGAGAACATTGGTGGAGCGCTCAGGGAGAGCAGGGGCTGGTGTCACTGGGTGATATGAGGATGCTGGTGGGATGCAGCTGTGAAAGAGGCAAATCTCATCCTGATGGGACTTTCGGTAGAAATGGAATGCTCCACGCCAGCCCACAAGCTGGGAGGACCCTCACAGGAATGCTCAGGTATTGGGTTTTGCTCCATCCATCCCCTGCACAGCCAAGAGCCACTGCAGCAGGGTGAGCCTGGAGTGAGACCCTGGCACCTGCTGGGACCTGCCCTGCCATTCTGGGGAGGGAGGCCCTGGATGACCTGAGCTTGTCGTGGCACTTTGCAGACCAGACGTGCTGGTGGTGTGCTGTGTGACCGTGTGGTTCCCACCCCGTCCAGCCTCCTGTGCTGCCGCCGGCTGCAGTCAGGCAGCTGAGCAATTTTTTTACCTGCTGTCATCTGAAACCAAGCAGAAACCCTGAACTCCTGATGACTGACTAATGCAATTGCCCTTTTATTTCCTGATACTTCCTTGAGAAGCAGAGGGACTCTGAAGCCTACGCTGTCGTAAATCCTTGCTCAGGCTGCAGGCGTCTAGCTTGGGTGCAGAAAATGGAAACTTTAGTGGTTAGGGAGGAACACAGACCTCATCCTTCCCAGCAGCCTTCTCTGTGCCACATGGTGTGGTAGATACTTGGTTCTTCATACACTGGGTTGTGGTGATGGGTTTTTTTTGCAACAGAGACCAGAAGTTCACACCTGCTGTGCAGCAGTGCCTGGCAGTGCTGCCCCTTCTCACAGCAGCTCGGGGTGAAGCCACAAATTGCTGGTGACCACGGTGCTGCCTTTGTCACCCAGCTGAAACCTGCAGAGTGTGTGGAACTGCTGCTTGCCCCTTGTGCTGGGCTGACCCTGGCTGACCCCTAACAACAATTATTTTAAGTTCTCTGGAAGCTAGAACGTTTTCTTAGTCCAGCAAGGAGGAGTTCCCCTGTTCCTGTGATTTGTGATCAGAGCAGCCTCTTTCCAGGACATGGTGGAATATCTCCTTCTGTGGCCTCCTCTCTTGGAATGGCTGGTGGGGAGGCAGCATGGTGGGAACGTGCCTTTGGATGCCCAGCAGTGTTTGCTGTTCCAGCATGCCACCGGTTCCGGGGTTTCGAGGTGTGCCTGTCACATCCTTATGAAATCTGTGGAAGTGCTGTGTTGTGTAATGCTCTTGTGTAAGCAGGGCATGGGCGGGTGTTGGGGTTTTGGCACATGAACTGTGCTCTGTCATGCTCCCTGTGTTTCCACACCTGCAGCCTGGAGGGGATCTGTCCCAGGAGCTTCCCATCCACTTTTCTGAGTGTGTCACAGGGACAGATACCAGAGCCGTTTCTCAGAAGGCACTGTTGGTGGAAGGGTTGTCTTTAGCCTAGGGATGGTTGGCACTTGTGTCTGACTCCTTCTCCCATGTTTAGCAGCACCTTTTCCAGAGACATGGCAGAGGGCTATCTTTGCAGGATGTGAAGCTGCCGGTGTGCCTGGACACTAATGAGAGTGGCTTTTCAGGGACTCCTTGTTCAAGCAGCACTGCCTTGCTCCCTGCCCTCCCGTCCCAGCTGACATTACCGTGGCACTGTGCTACCTGTTATGAAACTGTCTTGCGGAGGGATTGCCGGGTCTTCTGTGGCACTGGCACCTCAAAGGGGTGCTCGAAACAAGCGCAGAGGGAAATGTATCCCCCTGCCTGTGATCATGCTGCAGTGACAGCGGCACAGCCGGGAACGTGGTGAGCAGGCTCTGAATGTCAGCGCATTGTTCATAGCGAGATACGAGATACGTGTCATGTCGCATTAGCTCAGCCCGACAGCTACCGGTGGGAAAATATTTCTGTGAATTCCTTGGAGTGCCCCCACCTCCTACAGGCAAGGACTTGTGCCTGGCGAGGCGGCAGCAGAGCTGTGCCCAGCCTTGCTGGGGGAACAGCGAGACCATCTGGTGTCTGCATACGTGGAAAGTCACCCAAGTGTTGTGTCCAAAGGGCAAGCTGCCTGTGCTGGGAGTACTCTCATGGAGAGTGCGTCTGGCTGGTCAGAAGGCAAAGCTCAGTTTTATTTCTTGGTAGCCTCTGCTCAGGGAAGAGAAGTTGGGGTTAGCATGATTTATTTGGTGAAACCCACCATGTCCAGGTCTAAGGGAGCAGCTGGCAGTGCTGGGAGCTGAGGGAGCCCTCTTTTTCCTGCCCAAAGGAGGTAGAGATTGGGATCTAGAAGCATGCTGGGTGGTGCAGAAGTGTTTAGAACAGGACAGGGTGGTCCCTTGTGAGTGTGAGGAGCTGCTCAGTGCTGCAGGGCCTCAGAACAGTGCAAGGATGGAGCTGGAACAGGGCTGGAGGAGAGATGAGATGTGAGAGGACATTGGCTCATGCATGGGGAGGGACTGGCTGCAGCCTGAGGGCAGAGCCCCAGGGCTTCCCTGGACTGAGAGGCTCACTGGCAATGCCAGGATGTCCCTCTCTAAGGGGTGGGACTCCAGTTTTCCCCATCTGCAGAAAAACACCTCTTCACCCATGCCTGAAACTCCCTGTGCCCCTTGCAGCTCCCTTGGTGCTCTGGGCTCCCAGCTCCCCCTGCTTGGGCTGCCTCAGCCCTGCTCTCCCTGCTGGATGGGAGCTCCAGCCTCCAGCACTGCCTGCTCTCCTGACTTTCTTACTCCAGCATCATCTTTTCCAAGCCCCTCCCTCTTTATTTTCTTCCAATGTCAGAAAGGTGAGGAGGTCAGATACTAATGCAGTATTTCTTTCCTTTTGTAAAGTGAACCTAACAGATGAGGAGTGTCAACACCGATTTGTTTTTCAAGTGTTTCTGCAGGATTATTTCCCTGTTAAAAGTGACAAGGAGGTGCAGAAATGTTGGCCTTTAGTCAGAGATGTCACCTCATCTTTGCGTAGGTGAACAGGCACAAGATGACAGAGCACTTTTTTGTGGGAAACATGAAAAGTTGAGCCCAATTTAATCATTTCCTTAAAAACCAAAAGAAGAACATGCTCCTTCTCTTTTCCTGGCCCTCGGTAATGAGAGGCTGGAGAGAGGAAGAACCTGTTAGGCCACAGTAAAGTGTGTTTTTGCAGAACTGCTCTTGGTACCAAGGGGATGGCTTGAGCAGGGTTATTCATCTGTGGGTTTTCCAAGTTCCTCTGCATCTTTTGACAGTAGAATCTGATGATGGTTTCAGCACAGTCAGGAAAAGAAACACACAGTTTTAAGATTTCCCCAGTGACACTTCTGAACACAGTTCGGATTTTGTCCTCTAGCAAAGCAATGCCAGGGGATAGCAGCCACTTTTTTTTTTTTTTTTTCTTAATAAGATGGTGAAAATAACCTCATGTGGCAGAGCCAAAAGTCCCAGGCATGTTCTGGAGCACCAAGGTAAAGGGTGTTCAGTGGAAACTTCCTAATTGCTCGTCTCCTCATATCTCAGGCTCTGTGATGCTGCAGCAGAGCCCCCAGTGTGAGCAGAGCAGCTCTTCCAAGCCTGATGGCTCCATGCATTTGTACTGACTTTGCAAGCAGTGACCCATTGATCTGAAGTTTCCCTGGTTTTCCTCAGCCTGCGTGATGTGTGTGTGCAGGCAGGTTGTTAAAATGGATTTTTTCCCATCAGCTGTTAATACCTCACCACAAAGCCTGCGCGGTTGTCTGACAGCCTGGCTGAAGTGCTTCAGCAGCACCCATTTGTGCAGGCTGGTGATAAACAGTCTCTTTCGTGCAAAAGCTGAAGCAAAGGTAGCTCTGGGAAGGCAGCCAGGTTGAAGCTGAAGCAGAATGCTTCTCCTGCAGCCTTTTACCTAAAGATGTGCTCGTACTCAGACAATTTAGCTTCTCATAGGGAAAAGCAACACTGGAAACACAAGTGAACTTTGAGACATGAGAACTGTTCCCTGTGGGGAGGTGTCAGCTGGCGGGAGCAGAGTAGAGTGGAGCTGGGTGAATCAGTGTGTTCTGTTGTCATGGCTTTAAGTCCAGAAATACAGCAACTTTGGAGAAAGCTGTATTTAGAGGAGCAATAAACAGGCAACTGACTCACATGGAAACAACATCAGTGGAATAAATCCATGTGAAAACAAGGGAGGTAAGGCTTGGGCTTCTGCAAAGAGTGTCTCTTGTGGGCTCGTTCAGTACACTTACATCTGTGGTAGTGGAAATGCAGGTATTGAAATGCCCAGGATGAGTCTGGCCTTGTCCAGAAATGAATTAGCAGAAGTACATAATGTCTATCCACCTTCCACTGAGTTCTGGTTTCGTTAACAGTGTTCTCGTGCCTTGCTTTTAACAGCTTTTGTGATCTTGGGGCAAAGTATTTCCAAAAGATTGAGATAATTCTTTTGTGTGAAAAAAACACCCTAAAAGCCCTGAAGTGACCCCATATTCTAAGTGAAGGAGTGGGCAGGCTGATGTTTTTTTCAGATAGGAAGAGTCAGTGCAGAGCAGCCCTCGATGGGCAGCACTGCAACACAGAGCACTGCCTACAGTGCACACTTGGCCCTATTGTCTCTGCTTGTATGAACTAGTCAGTGGGAAATGAGGTATTTCCTCCCTGCAGCCTGCTCTGTTGGAGTGCTGGAGGCCGGATCCTGCCAGGCCCTGCACCGCGGTGCAGCCCTTGCAACGCCAGGCTTTGGGAGGTTCTCACTGCATGAGCAGGATCAATCTCTGTGCCAGGTGTCTGGGAGGCTGTGACCCTCTGGGGTTGCTGGGCCATTGTAAGTTAAACATGTTCTGATTAGCCTGCACTGTAAATCCAGCATTTTAATTCTTTCCATATGTAAGAGCCAGTCTAATAAGCCAAAGTTTAAGACCATGCAATCTATTTGGAATAACCATATGGATTAGGAGTTAGACTGTACTTTTCTGCGTCTTATATTTACACTAATAGAGAGACAGTTGCTAATGCACATGTAGCTCATGCTGGTACCCATTTTTTAAAAATATGACACCAAATGGCTTGCATTAAAATATTTGAAAAGCAGTAAAACTGTGAAAGTTTCTCTCTTGCGCAGACACAGACACATCTGTGAAATGAGGCGTCTCCAGGCAGCCACATTCCTGTCCCTCCCTGTAGGCTTATCAGGGAGGCTGGAGACCCTTGCGAGGTGCTGGGCCAGCCCACGCCCCCACAGCTGCACCTGCCGGGCCAGTGTAGATCCCCTGGGCATGAGAGGAGAGCAGTCTCTGGGGCAAGAAGGATCTGGCTGGATCTACACCCCTCCTGCAATGTCAGGAACAGGAGGAACTTGTGGCTGTGGAGAGCCTGGGGCTGCCTGCAGTTGGCTTGGCACATGTTGCTGACTGTGTGGTGTTGTCACCCCCCATTCTTGGGGTGGATTCCAGTTGGGGTTCACCCTGCTAATGTCCTCCCATGGGCTGGAAAGAGGTCTGGAGAGAGGAGCACCAGACCTGGGTGCTCACTCAGATACTGGGGTCATTGCATTCATCAAAGTCATTACTTTTACTGGTCTTTTTCTGCCATTTCTTGGCTACTTTGGGCAGATCCCCAGTTTGAGTCTTTCTCAGTCTTTGTATTCCTCTGTCTTTACATTGCTACAGATTTAAAATATTATTTTAAAAGAAAACCAGCAGTGCTCTGCTTTTGAAGCTTTGTTCTTGTGCTCAAACAAGAACGGACATTCTTGTGAATGTCCCTCAGAAGAAAGTCAAACAAGCCTCTCATGGTCACCTCTTCTGCAAGGACCTGCCAGCACTGGGGTTGGTGAGAGGGGTTTATGGGTGGTCACAGGGCCCCCAGCCCCTGGTGGTGTCTTTACTTCATCTGCTGCTTGTTTCTTTTCAATGAAGTGACTGCCCTCCTTATGTCCCTGCAACTGGTGGGACAGGGACACCATGACTAAGGCTGCTGAGGAGGGCCTGGTGTATGTCCCCAAGGTGAGGACAGTCACTTTGCTTGCTGCTCATCACCTCTGGCTCTGTCTGGAAGGGAGGTGGGCATGGCTGCCCCTGCCTCTGTGAGCAGCTGTGCCGGTGGGCACTGCCTCCCTTCAGGCTCTCTGAAGCTCTCACTGAGTTCACGGTGAACAGCACCAGTCTCTGCTGGACTGGGGAAGTGCTGGGGCAGGGAGCAGTGTCCTCTGTCCTTGTGTTGCAGCCCTCGGCCTTCTGTGTGGGTCTGGTGACCAAATGTAGCCAGAAGCATCCCCCTGTTCCTTCAGGTGTTTCTTGTGGGATGTGTTTTGGTGAGGGCAGGAACCTGCATCACTGGCTCTTCCCAGGGTACAGAAAACATCTGAGACAAGATTATAAAAGAGTTGGCTTGTCATGGGAGCTGGAGTCGGACCTGGGTCTGTGTGAGCACTGGAAAGTCTTTCCGAGTGGGAGTTATGCTCTGCTGTTTGTCACTGGCTCAGACAGAGAGGAGGGAGTCAGCGTGAGACATGGCAACTTCTTCCTCTCTGTCTTCAATATTAATCTAAATGCCAAAACACAGACCTTGTGGAATGCACTGGTGTTGTGGAGAGCACCAGCTTCTAATTCCATGTGGCATGGAAATCTCCTTGCAGGTGTAGGTGAATTCTGCTAGTGAGGCTGTATGGAGGAGCTGCTGGACTGGGCTGCCTGAGGTGAGCAGGAAGCCTGGGGAGAAGTTCCCAGTGTTGGGCTAGAAGTGGTTTATTGAAAGGAAAGGATCATATTACACTCAATTTTTGCTGAGTTTATCTTGGTTTTTATCAGATTACACCCAGGATAGCTCATCAATATTGTGATCCTGCTGACATGTAAGTGAGCCGCTGCATAATTCATGGCTGCTGCAGGGCTCCAGCACTGGGAGGCACATATTTAATTAGGCACCTCACCATTCTACTCTTCTGGAGCAGCCCCGGGATCACACTGGTGGAGATGGATGCTGCAGTGGCCCTGCCTGTGCAGCTCCTGGCTGTCTTGCAGGAGCCATGCTGGCACTGTCCCCAGCCCTAGGTCAGGGACAGACACACTGCCTGTCATGGTGCAGCACTTTCCAGCAGGGACCTGGGGAGGGGAAATGTCCCAGCAGAGAGGAGAAGTCCTTCCTCTTGGGTGCCTATCAGCTGTAATGTTTAACTCTGAGAATCCATGTTATCCACAGAAACACCCTGTCCTTTGTTAATCTTTTCAAGTTCAGATTCCTGCTGCAGTGAAGTCTGGAGCTGAATTTTGTGTTTATGGTAAAGTATTCCTTAACAATTGGAAATTTCTCAGTCTGGTCTCACTCATCTCCTTCATCCTGGGCTGCAGGACCGAGTTACCAGCTGGCCTGGCTGGCCCTCTCAGTACCATCCCAGCCCTCTGGGATCATTATTGAACCCCTGCTCATAACCTCCCTCGTGTGGCAAACAGGATCCAGGGGGGCAAGGATCCATCACAGGGGTTCAGCAATGGACCCTCCCAAGCACTAGCCTCTTCTCTGGCTGTGTTCAAGGCAGTGTGTATCTCCTTCCTCTCACAGTCTGCTTGAAAATGTATTTGGGATAGGGAGAATTCTTTTCCATTTTTGTGGTGCTTCCCTCCATTAATTTTCTGGTTGTAGTACATTACTCATGGATAATTAAGAGTGAGCTATTAATACAACAGTTAATATTCAAGTGCAGTGAAGAGGAGAGAACAATAAGTCAAGGAATCATATACTACAAGACATTTTGGTTTAGTGATGAAATTTTTTTTGCTGGCTTTGGCTATCAGAGCATAGTGCTGCTTCCATTTAAGTATGGTCCTGAGAACTCCATTTATTGATAGAATACAAATAGGGCATTAAATCAAGAGAAGTGAATTTGAATTGCTGGTCATATATACAATTATAAATGGGATTGGCTACTTCTATCTAGTATCGTGTATCTTAAGTTAGGAGAATTATGTTAGGGACTGCTAAAGAGAGCTTGGAGTGTCTTAAAATTAACAAGATTGAAGTCTGTCTAGGAAAAAAAATTAGTGCTAAAAATGCAGCTTTTGCTTTAGGGATGAAAAGCTGTCTTTAGAGAAGTGGTGGTGCCTTGTCCAGATGGAGGAATGTGGGGAGGGTGAGCTGTGCACTGGTACCAAATAAACATGTCTCAGCTTTAAGTGCTCCTCCCTGCCCTGCCATCCTCATATACTGGGATGGGTGGATGGACTGATGCCTGCTGCAGAGGAGAGGAGAGGGCAGCTATCCCCTGTGCCTGGCTGGGCCCATCACCATGTTTGTCACCCTCCTCCCTTCCCAGTCCTGGCTGGCTGCTCCCAGCACTGCTCTGCACCACTCGGCCACATGCTGGCAGAGTCCCTGTTATGGTATTTTGGAGGTTCACTGGGAGCATTCTCCTCCCAAAGGCCAAAGATTTAGGTGTCCTGTGTTTGCAGTGTGGTGCTTTCGGGAGCAGCTCCTCGTAGGGACGCGCTGGGGCATTTCAGACCAGACCAAACAGATAACACCTTGCTTTCTTCTTGTGCCATGGGTCTGCCTCTGCTTTGGAGATGAGGAGGGAGGCTCTAGTCCATGACTGTGTCCATCTGGAATGCACAGTGGATGATGGCAGTGGCAGTGCACACATGGCCAGAGGGCTTGCCTGGGCTCCCAGCTGGAGCCAGGGGCATGAGGGGTGGGCACAGAGGAGGTGGGATACCCCAGTGTCATGTGTCCCGGTTGGGTGGCCTTGATGAGGCAGCAGGGGTACCTGATGATGGTGGGAGGCAGCTCCACTGAGCCGCTTTGGGAGCCCTTCAGGGATAGAGCGCGTAAATATGTCACGAGTCAAGCACATGCAAAGGCTGCCATTTACAAGCAGGTAATTGCAGGAGTTCCCACACAGCTGTCTCTGAGACAGTGCAGGATATTGTTATTTATATCCCCACATTTGTCCACTGTTACAACCTGCATCCCTGCCCCAGCAGTGCCACTGCCTGCAGCCAGCAACTCCCTGGTACCTGGAGGGAGTCGTGGTGGACAGCTGCCCCTTTCCTTGGTGATGGGGCGCTGCTGCCAGGGGAGAGGGTTTGTCAGTCACTCGGGCACTGAGTTACCCTGTCTGGATTTTGCAAAAATTTGTGTCATGGGGCTTCCTTCAGCTATGCCAGACACAACTGATCACACGTGTGTGTGTGTGCACAAACACTTGTGTGGATACTTTATTTTGTGTTTTATTTTGTTTGATGAGCTGAATAATTGGCAGATGGGAAAGGGTAAGTGTGGTGCTGACCTTTCTTCAGGTGGGTAGTTTATAGTTAATAACAATACTGCTAACTGTGTTGGTTTCTGTAAGAGGGCTCTTCCTCCTAGGGCAGTCTTGGTGCTCTCCGAATCCTAAATGCAAAGTCCCTAATTTCTGTAGGGAGAAAGACAGACCTACTGGAGAATGTAATTAAACATTGGCACTGTATTGATTCCCAATTAAGTAGCAGCAAAACAAATTATTTACTGGTATAATAACAGTGTTGTCGGAGTGTTGACAGCGTTTAGACCCAAAGCTTTCCTGGACCCGTGTGCACACGTGTGTGTTCATACAAACAGCTGCCATTGTCAGCAAGGAGCCTGAAGTGCAGCCACCTGTGTGTGCATCCTTGGACATCAGCAACTGCTCAGCACTTGGGAAACAGCTGGGTCCAGCCACAGCTGCTCCCCGGTGTCCCCTTCCAGAGGAGCAGCTCAGCATCTGTAGCTGAGCAGGGCTCTAGGGATGCTGCTGTCCCAGGGCTGGCTGAGGGGCTCAACAGAGGTCCAGGCTGGTGTGCAGAGGGGACCAAAGGGTCAGCTGGGAACAGGAGGTGTCTGTCACCACTGGTTTTGCTCTGGGCTCACTTGGCTGTTCACTGGTAGAGGGACTGAACAAGTGCTCCTGACCCTGGTGTTGCAATCCTCTCTGCTCGTGGTGCTCAGGAGTGCTGCGCAGCCACGGAGGCATTTGTGGCACACGTGTGCTTTCTCTGAGGAGCAGGGTGGCATTGTGTGTCTTCTGTTCTGAAGACTGGAGCAGACTGTGGGGTGTGTGCATGGGTGTGCAAACCTGCAGCTGAGAGCAGGCATCTGGGGAGGGGAAGGCTTCAGAAAACAGTTCCTTACCAAAACAGCCCTGACCTTTGCAGGGCTGGATCTGTCTGATGCAACAGGCTGAACCTTTCCAGGCTCCAGCTCCATCTTAAAAAGCTTCAGAGCAAAATTGATGGCTGCGGCAGTGGCCCCAGAACTTACATCCAGTGCTTGCCCAGCTGCTGCTGGGGATGGGGAGAGGGAGCTAACAGCCCAGTGTGGGAGCCACAGTCTCTGTTGCTCTTGTGTGCAGCCCAGTCGGTGTTGGCTGCTGCCTGTGGGTGCCTGCCCTAAGGGCTGGGTGCTGCAGTGTGGGCAGCTGTGCCCTCCTGGGCACTTTGGGGCATGGAGGAGAAGCTGAGGGCTCAGGATGGGACTGAGCTGTGCAGTCTGGAGCACCGGCATGGTTTGGAGGGATAGATGGAGGTATTCATTTTGACCAAGGGTGAGAGAGTCAGTGTGTCCCTGACGGGCACTCACACCCAGTCCATCAAAACCAAGCAGGAGTTCATTTGCAGCATGTCTGGTGCGCGGGCAGGAGCTGCCGTGCCCTGGGGATCAGTGCTGAGAGGGCTCCTTGCTGCCCGGCTCTCCGGTAAACCAGCATTAGTTACAGAGATGCTGTTGTTTCTGTGTCCTGTGGTGAATAAAATTAAACAACTCTTTATTTCTGAATGACAGCCCAGGGACTGCACTTCTGCTCTGGCTCGGTGTGAAGTGGCTTCATCCCAGCACAGCTCCTCTGGGGCCTGAAGCCCTCAATTCATTAGTTGTCAGGCTCGTAGGTGGATTCTGCATTAGGCCTTTAATTTAGTGTATTGCCATGGGCTACTGACCACATGACACTGCTCAAATGTGAGCAAATCTAACGAGGATCCAGGACTGCTCTTTAATTTGGTGAGAATAACAGAGTGAGCATGGGCCTGAAGAGTGTTAATCATGATGGAAAACTGGCTGAAACCAGGTCAGCTGGTGCTGGTTCTCAGTGCAACATGATGGAGAGGATGGAGAGGGAGCACGGGGATGGAGGAGGGAGTGCTGCATGCCCCAGCTGCCCGTGGGACTGGCAATCCCACTCTGCTGGCAACAGGAGGCACCATGGCCTTTACTGCTGCCTTTCCCCCTCCCTGTGACTGGTGCTGTGGCCCGCAAACCTCGTGGGCTTGGCTGGGGTCCGTGGGGAGCCACGCTCAGGTCCCCAGCCCAGAGTGGCGTTCGGGGCTTGGTCATCCCCTTGTATCATTGGTGCTGTGGGAAGGGGCAGGTGCTGCTCTCTGGCCGTGACAGTCCAGGGGTGCTGGGGGTCCTTTTGGGAGCGGGTGGCAAAGCCCAGTCCCAGCTGTCACTCGTGTGCCCCTTGGTGCTGTGCTGTGTCACTCAGCATAGAGACCCTGGAGTCACTGGCCCCTTGTGGGAGCAGCAGTGAGTCCCCACAGTTAGATTTGTTCTGTACAATAAATAAATCCACACTGCTCTCCTGCTGGCTGTTCCTGGCTGGGGCCAGCTCTCCTCAGCACACATCACACTGATTTACCACATTCTCCTGGAGCGGTGCCTGAGCTTGGCTGGCTTCTTTAAACCATCCTTTTTGGAGGGGTGGGCTCTGGGAGAGGGGCACAGGAACCCTCTGTGGTAATTCCTGTTGACTACAGTGACCAGCGAGGCAGAACTGATCAACTGCAGGCTTCCCTGCTGCTGAGCTCTGCCAGCAAAGTGCTTACATCTGCTTTTACACTAATGGGAACTTTATGGACTGGTGTGTCCCCACCAGGAGCAAATTCCAGCAAGGTCAGAATCCAGAAACTTGCCACTTGACACCGTCCATGAAGCCCTGAGCCAGCCGGAGGTTGTACCGAGGACCTTCTGGGGCAGCAGATCTAACGCTGTCACCTGCAACTGATAGCCTGAGACCCCCCAAATGCTGCTGCTGCCACTCTGCTCCCCAGTGGCATGGCCCCCTCCCTGCTCGGCCACACTGCCAGAGGAGCCACGTAGATGGGCTCCAGGTCAGGCGAGGCACTGAGTGCTCAGCACACAGGGAGCTGGGATGGCTGGCAGAGTGGGCTGTTCTTTGTGCCTACCCAGAAGGTCAGAATATGGCAGCACTGGCTCCTGCTACCTGCTCCTGTGCTGCTGCTGGTGAGTGGGTGCTGGGTGAACAGCATGGCATCAGGGCAGCCACCAGCCCAGGACACACCATGAACGGGGAGCACAGGTGCTGTGTTATCAGTGCCCCAGGTACTGGAACCATGACACTATTCCTTTGAGACCCTGAGTTTCCCTGAACTTAATGAATGACCATTACACATTAATGTTTATTAAGGTGATTAATAGTTTAGTTTGCACAGAAGAGAGTTTGCAGAAACATAACTTGCTTCTGCACAAGAATTACTGTTCAATCAGTTCAGACAAGGCCTGCTGACTTGTGGCTGCTTTGGCAGTCCGAGTGTGAAGGATTACGGGCGCTCTCTGATTAACTGTCTCTTTTTTAATCTGACATTGCAGGGCCCTAATTGGTTTGACTTTGAGTAAGGAGAAGATGGTTGGTTTCCACAAGGGTGTCCCACAGAGCTGTGTGGTCTGTGCGGCTGCTGGCCCCAGGCAGGGGTCCCCACCCTCCCCAGTGCTGGTGTGTCCGCCTGCCATTGCATGTCCCATATTGCTCACCCGGGATGTTGGTCAGGTTTTGTGAGCTGCAGGTGTTGTGGGAGACACCTGCTTGTTGCTCCTCTCCTTAACAAGGACCAGTCAGTAATGAAGGGGCTTCTGCAGCCTGGCCCACAGGGCATCCACTGGTGTTCACTGTCCACTGGCTGCTGTGGGGTGGCAAGCAAAGTGGGACCATACCTTCTGAGCACGGTTGCTCTTCTCTTTCCTTCACCTTTCTCAAAGCTCTGTCTGGTTTTTTTCTTTGGAAAAAAGCCTGCACCACTCTCTGGGTGCCCTGTGACACAGAGATGGCCAGGATGAGTGATGGCAGGTGGCCATCGAGGCATTTCTCCAGCTTCCAGCCCCCAGGCACAGGGGCTGCCCTTGTCCTGTGTTGAGCACAGCTTGGGTACACAGACTGCTGTGCCTGGGACCCTGGCCACAGAAGGGGACAGCTCCCACTCCTCACTGCTGAGCTGTGACTGCCATGGTGCAGCCAGTGGGAGTGGGTTAGGGTCCCTGCCTGGTGCTGGGTGCTGGTGGCGATGCCCAGAGAGCCCAAAAGCTGCTGTGCCAGCCTGGCTCCCTGGCACCTCCTGCTGCCCCCGCAGTTTGCAGTGGTTTGTTAACTGAAAGGCAATTCCAGAGCAGGCAGCAGTGAATAAATTCTGTTTTTCTCCAGCATTTAGTGTTGCTTTCAGTTTGCTTTGATGATGTCTTCTCACAACTAGTGTAAACAGACTTCTCAACGGGGAGCACTCACATGTATACTAGAAACTGCACATGAAAGACAGAGGCATCTTGAAAGCCATAATAACGCTCTGAGTGCCAGTTAAAGGATTTGTCACTAAGAGCACTTTACAGATAGAAAGAACTTATTAACTAGTGTGACTAACAGCTTGCAAGGTTTAATTGATGTGTGTTTGTTGTCCTTTTATATCTCTCCCCCTCGTCTTCCTCTTGGCATCGATTCCAGCAGTTGCTGGTGCAAGAGCAGCAGCCTCTAAGCTGCCTGAATGGGTACCAGAAATAAAAGGGAGGCCAAACTCTGCCCTGAGTGCCCCTGGGTCTGGGGCTGTAGTGGCTGTGGGAGCTCAGCCCCAATATCCCAACTCCCTCTAGGAACTGGGGCTGGGCCTGTTTTCTTGCTCTGGGTTCTGTTATTCCTCCACAAGTGACACAGGGTTTTTGAAGATAAAGCTTTTCAATGCATGAATAGGATGGATAATGAATGTTTCTGCCAGACAGACTGTTCGTTGCAAGATTGATTGACTATTAAGGTCATAACGCAGCAGCCACCCACACGAAGCAAACAGGCTAATGTTAGACTCCAGGTTAAGCCGAGAGTTGGTCAGCTGTCCACGGGCACAGTGGGGGCTTCCAGTCATCTGTCAACAAGTGATTGATTGATGTGGACACCTTCCAATCTTATTCTGATGATTCTCAGCAGCTTGCCTGCCTGGTGGCCATTTTTCAGGATTTGGCAGCACTCAGACCTCCAGGACTCCAAGTGATGACTGCATGGGGGTTAACCCTTTCCTTTGATCCCAAATGCCTTTGTTGTGGGCAACAACGGCAGCGAACTGGGGAAGGATTGTGTTTGTGAGCCCTAGTTATAGAAAACACCAGGAAACTCCCTAAGTGAGAGCGATGCTTTGACTTCCAGCTGTTTCTAAGTGAGTTGTCCCGATTGAAGTGGTGAATGGGGATCTGCAGAGAATCATCTAGAGGAGGGCAGGTACAGCTCTGTAACCTGGCTTCCTCACCATACTGTCCTTCGTGGGCAGTTTAACATGCATCAGAGCCCCAGCAGCAGCAAGGCAAATCCTAACAGCTCACGTAGGAGCAGGCTTGGTATTCAGAGGGAAAAAAAATAAAGATTGGGGTGTACTTGTTCTGGTGTGGGAGACAATGATTTAAGAGAGCTCTGCTGGTTTTAAGGATCTCTCCTGGTTCAGTGCTTTGAATTGACCAGCAGAACTGTGTTGCCTGGATGCTTGCTTTATGTGTGCATGAAGATGATTTAAATATATCTCTCTGTAGTATTTTATGTACATTATAATTGGTGTATGCCCACATATGTGCTGGTTGGAAAGTGAAGTTGCACATGCTGTATAGTGCATGTTTGTGATGTCTAAACAACTGTGAGCGTTCTTTGGTTGCATCGTGTGACCCTGGATGTTTCCTTGTCCATTTTTCAGCAGTTTTAGTTTAACTGTTTTGGAGGGCCCTGATGCCTGACTTCACCTTCCCATGGTTTTAGCATTCCTAACGTACCCTCAAAGCTCGCTGTGGGGAAACGTCAAGAGCCTCTTCTCTATGAGCTGGATCTTTATGTAAATCAAGTGCATCTTTGAGTTTTGATGGTGTGATCCAAGCACTGTGGCAGAGCTGGCACAGAGCTGTTGATGGCGACAGGAGAGCTGTGCTCATCTGCTCTGAGTACTGCTGTGTTGTTGTGCACACCTGAGGATCCCAGCGTGGCCTGGGGGCTGGTCCCCAGCTCCAGCAAAGGACTGTGGTCAGATAATTTTTCCAAGGAAGATAGTGCCAGGCCCTGGCCCAGGACTGCATAACATCAGTCTCTCCCAGCTGAGCAGGGATGGCATCTAAGCCAGAAGGAACTGGGAGCTGGGCTTCCATAGCTGTTGCTGAGTTCTGCTAATCCTGTCTTCTCTCCATCCTTTGCAGATGGTGATTCCTGCTCAGATGGTGCCCCTACACAGCACCACACCTGCCTTGCTGCTGACTGTCTCCTGGATGCCAAAGACCATCTCTCACTGCCAGGCTGGGCAGTGTCCAGCTTGGAGCTGCTGCCCTGGGCAGGCTCTCTCACAGCAGCACTGACTTGCACCTAAGGGAGGACCTTGCCCAATGCCTGCTATATCTGGTACAAGCTTCAGCTGGCCCCTGCCCATGGGCAGGTGCACCACAGTCACACTGGTGGAGAGGCTTTTTCCAGGCCAGCATCAGCACCTTGGCCAGAGAGAGTAGGGGTGTGCTGCGGAGGGAATGAATGACCTGTGCTCCCATAAACTAAAACAGGGGACTGAAATGCCATGTGTCTGATGCAGAGTTTTTCCAGGGCACAGCAGAGCCTCGTGCAGGGCTTCAATCCTCTTGTCCACAGATCTGAGGACTGTCGGTCTGAGTGCATGAAAGAGCAGGAATTTGTCTGTAGGGACTTTTGTACGAGCACCATGGTCTTCTCCTCCTCGTGTACCCCACACTTAAGCTTGTGTGTTTAGTTCCTGTTTGGCAGGACAGAAGGACCTGTGTGGCCTCTGATAGTGAGAAGATGAGTCCACAAAAAGCAAGTAGTTAGTTCTATCCATGGAGCGGTGTCACTAATTGCTTATCTTCCCTCAAGCATCCTTTCCTTCTAGGCCTTGGCCAAAAGGCACTACCACTGGGTGCAGCACACAGTCTGAGCATTTTCAGTAAAAGCTCCCTGCCATCGTTGGTCTTAATATGTGTGGGCAGATGCAAAATGCTCTGGGACTGCCACAAAGTGCAGAAGTTGATGAATCTGTTCCCATTTCAGCTTTTATTGAGCAGGAAGTGGTTTGTTTGGGCTTGGTCATGCCACGGAGCAGTGGTAGGGTTGGGAGAGCCCGGCCCAGGTCATTCATCCCTAGCAGCCTGTGTCCTCTGGATGCTGAGCATCAGCCAAGCAGGGATGCTGCCGAGTGCTTTTTCTGCTGAGTGCAGGTGGTGAAGAGTTGACAGGCACCAGCTCTGCTTGCTGACAGCTCCCGCTCAGCAGAGTGTGTGGGATTTCCCTGGAGCAGCCCCAGATGGACCCGGAGCAGTGCAGGTGGTGCTAACCCTGGGGTACAGGGAGCAAGCCTTCCCTGTGCCTGGGGAGGGGGCACCAGAGTGTCTCCTGCAGCTCGTTAGTTATGTAGGAGAGAGAGACCATTATTTCTCCCTGACTGAACTCTAAGGTGGCACTGTGGTCATTAAGATAGTTTTGTGTATTGGGGAGTCACTCTGAGGGGGATGCACTCAAGACCAACCTCCCCCTGGGCTTCCTGCTCCCTGCAGTGCAGCCCCCCAGCAGATCTTGAGCAAAGGATGTGGAGCCTCAGAGCTGGCAGCCACGTGGATGGACAAGGGCTGGGGGCGAGCAGCCTGGCCCCACTGCCTGCTCCACCAGCCTTGGTGTCCCCGTGCTGTGAGCCCAGCCAGCATGGCCTCGGGGCTTCTCCTGAGGCAGCTCTGGTATAATAACACTGATGAAAAGCTGATTAATCCTTGTGAGCAAGCTGCAATAGCTTCCCTCTAGAACTGAAGAGATTACCACTGATTTGTCATCCTGATTGTTTCAAAGAGACGTGCAATTAGTTGCTCTAATTTAGCTTTGCTGCTCACCGAGCGGCATGACAACGGCGCAGTAATCAGTGGGGCTGTGATGGCAGAACTGGTGCTGCAGCTGTGCCGACACCATTTCATGAGCGGAGGGTGCCTGCCAAAATGGTGGAGCATCACGTGCTCCTGTTGGAGGGGCCAAGACCCCTTGGTGGTGTGTGGCACGGGGGCAGCAGGGCAGGCCTGGCCCAGAGGGTCGTGCTCCGAGCTGTACTGATGGAGACAGGGCTCGGGGTTCTGTGCCATGCCTGATTGTGGCTCTCACAGGTGCTGGTGGTTCAGGAGACCCTTGGGCAGCTGCAGAGAGTGTTGGCCTGAGATCTCCGCTGTGGGGTGGGCTGCCTTGGATGTGGGCATGATGTTACACTTAGTTAAAAAAGGAAAGTTGTAAGGAAATCTTATCATCATCTTCTTCTGCTCCCTCCATTATTGTCCCTCTTTGCCAGGTGCAAACAAACTCTCAGGTACAGGAGAGGCCAGGTATTTGCTTGAGGGTAGCCCCTTCTGAGGACTGTCTTTGCTTTGGAAAAGGTGCAAAGCTGCCACAGAAGATGAGGAGCTTGTGGCACAGCCCCCCGGCTCGCTGTGCTGGGTCAGCAGCCAAGCCCCTCTGGGCAGAGAGGAGGGAACACATGGGATTTCAAAATGTGCCCATTTTCAGTGAAACCAATCACTTAAAAATTCAATTCAAAATGAAGAAAATAAAAATGCTTTAAAAACAAAACCTGCCTGTGGCTATTTCTTGGTTGAAGCTGTCTTGTTTTTTCCCTTGTTTTTTTTTCTTTCCTGGGAAAGCATTTTGTTTCTGGAGTGAGCTGGCCATGCTTGCTGGGGAGTCCTTGAGGGGGCTCGGAGCAGCACTGGTGCTGGCTACCAGCAGCCCCCACACCTCGGCCCCCAGCCAAGTGCTGCACAGCTGCTCGGCTTGTGTTCCCACCACAGCACGGCACGGCCCCTGTCACCGCAAGGTCGTGCTTCGCCCTGGCTCTGCAGCCCCCGACCCCTCCAGCTTGGCTGTCAGCTGTTGTCCCCCACTGGGCAAGAGCCTGGCCCCCCATGGCACCAGGGGACCCTGTGCTGGCCAGGGGACCCTGCACGTTGTGTGTGTCCTGGGGCTGTGCTCTGGCACTGCCCCGGGCTGAGCATGGGCTGGGGCTGGGGTGATGCTGGCACTGCCCCTTCCCTGCCCAGCCAGCCCGAGTGGCTCAGCTCTGCTCCCTGGCAGAACAGGGCACAGAACAGCACATGGCTAGCACAGTGTCCCCGGTCCTTGCTGTCCTCATCCCCGGGCACTGCCCGGTGGCAGGTCCCTCAGCACGGGTGGCAGCCGGCTCGCTGTGCTGGTGACAGCTGATCCAAAGGGCAGCTGAGGTCTTGGTGGTGCCAGGTGGGCTGGGCTGGACAAGTGCCATTGGCCCAGACACGTTCCCCTTGCCTTTCCTGGATCGGGTCAAGGTTGGCCTCTGTGAGCTTGCTGAGGGATGGTCTGGCACAGGGAGCACCCACAGGACATTTCTGAGTGCTCCTGCTCCTCTCAGCTAAATATAAGCCCCAGTGGGGAGCCTACCTCTCACTGGTTTTATGTTTCTTGCCCCTGCACTTCCTAAACCTGGCAGCAGGCCCAGTTGTCTCCAAGTCTAAGATGAAAATACCCTTGCAAATCCCACTCATAAAAATACCTGCTGTATTCCCAAAACATGCCTGAGATAGCTTCCAGAGAGGATGGGGAGCTAAAATAAGATGCATGAGCTCAGAGCCCCATTTTCCACTGGCCCCACAGTTCCCATTGCTGCAGGACACTGCGCCATGGACTGAAATGGAAGTGCTGCTGCACGGGGTGGCCTTGGGCTGGAACTGGACAAGCTGCAGCTCTCCCCTGAACAGGCACTGCTGCAGCCCTGTGTGTGCCAGCGAAACCTGGCGCCCCTGGGGACAACCTCTCAGTGGTGGCAGCACCTGGGCAGCAGCCCTGACCAGCAGCACTGCCCTCGGCAGAGGAAACGGGGTGAGAGCAGGGCTCAGAGCACTGGGGTGTGTTTGGTCCCCAGACTGGCCCTGAGAGGGGCAGCAGGGGGATGCTGTCCCCAGGAAGGCTCATGTGGCTGGGCCACGCTGGCAGTGGCACTTGCCCTCGGGATGCAGGCACTCTGCTGTGGCCTCCACGTGTCACCCATCAGCCGCTCCCAGCATCAGGGGCTGAAGAGGACACACAGAGCTGTTGTCCTGCTGAAGGGCACAAGCCTGAGGCGTGGGCACAGCAGCTGGGGACAGGGAGGAGAGTAAGCCCCATTCTGTCTCTGGGCAGTCCCCAAGCAAAGGGACAGGCTCCTGGGAGGTGGCACGAGCTGTCAGTGACCGGCTCCCCAGCAGGGGCACAGTCCAGGGAGCAGGGTGTCAGGATTCCTGGGAACCAAGATCTCAGCCCTGTCCTCTTCTGAAATGCTCTGCTGCAGTCTGCAAATGTATCCCAGATCTTCTTGCAATCACACATCTTTTCTTTTCTTTTTCTTTTTTAACAACCCACCACTTCTATTTAGATGCCAAAACGTTTCCTGGATCAGGCACAGATGTCCCCACAGTCACGTCCTACCATTGTCTTTGCTTGGCTGCTCCAAGCAGCCCAAGGTGGGGCAGATGCACCCGCAGGTTTCCCCCAGCTGCAAGCAGGGATGTGGCAGCCCGGAGCCCTTGGCCCGGACAGTGCCTGCCTGCCCAAAGCGGGCTGTGGGGCCAGCAGCACAGGCACTGGGATGGTCACAGGGCACAGAACCCTCAGCAGCCACCAAAGGCATCCTGCGACACCTGGGCACGGCCATCTGCCTGTGCTGCTCCCACTGGAGACCCCTTCTTGTACCCGCCACACTCCGAGTTAAACGCCTTGGTGTCTGCTTTTGCCTTTATGGCTCTTTGGGGCAGACTGCTGTGCTGCTCCCGAGGTCTAGGAGGGATTTTCCCCCCCGAGGCTGATCCCCCGAGCTGCGTGGAGACCAAACCCCTTTTGAGCTCAGCAATAGTGCCAAGGGGCCCCGGACAGCCCTTATGACCTGGCTCTGCCTGCTCAGCAGCCCTGGGACAGCCTTAGTGCTGGGTGCTTGCATGGATGCCCTGAGCTGAGCTTTGTGTGGGAGGGCAAAGCTGTCCCCCCTCTTCAGACAATTACATCCCAAATCTCATTTACTGCGGGGCTGAGTGGCAGTACTTAAAAGTTCCCCACTCACTTGCATTGCCTTATATGTCAGCAAGTGCTACTTAATGATCTGTGAATGGAGGGAATTCTGGGAATGGGCCGGACCTCGTGTGAAATATCCATCCAGACTCTATAAATAATGCAGCCTCTTTATGCTGTGCACAGTTTGGAGCTTCATGGGAGGAGCATCTCCCCGCTATGACTGGAGGAGCCTGTAAGTGATTTGGGAATGAAACAAAGGCGATGAAATGCAAAGAGAGGGACCATTCAGTTTCAGAAATATCCTGCAAATGTGCCTCAGCCACTTCTGCCATCTCCTGCACTGCCACCACCCCGTGGGCAGTGCCCACACGCTGTGCCACACGTACCTGGACGTGGTCCCCGACACTGACCCTGCACTGACCATGGAAACCCCTGGCAGTGGAGAGGGGTCCCTGCCTGCTCCTGGGGCTCTGCCCCTTGTCGGTCACTGTGACAGACCCGGGGCTGCCAGGCACGACACAGTCCCACTGGCACTGGTTGTAGTGTCCCAGTGAATGGCAGATGCCCTGGCCCCTGCTCACGAGTTGTCCCACTGTTGACATGGCAAGCGCTCCCAGACCTTGGCTGCCTCTGTGGTGCCGGGTTTATGGCTCACTGCCTTTTCCTGCTAAGGAAAAGACTTGGCAATGGGGAAATAAAGGTGGATTTCTGTTAAGAGTGGTTCTCCGATCACTTTTCTAGGGCAACGTGTGGTTTTCCTGCGTGTTTGGAAATGCCAGGCAGAGATGGCTGCATCAGCATTGTCACAGCATGGGTGTTCAGCACCCTGTGCTGGGCACACCAAGGCTGTCTCCTCAGAGACACGCTCACAGCCAAGGACAGCCCTGGCTGTCACACACAGACTCGTGGGCAGATGGACAGTCCCTTTCCTGGGCACATTCTACCTGCCTGCAAAGGCAGTCCTCCCCGTGCCGTGCCATGGCCAGTGTGAGGTGGCTTCCTGGGCGTGGACGGTCCACTCTGCTGGGGCAGAAAGGGTCACATGAATTGATTAATTAAAGGATACATTTCTGTCATAAATATTCAATCATTGCTCTGCACGTCTTGTGAAATTTGCTGTGCCGGCGCTCACAATGGCACTTGCGTGATTAATAATGGCAAAGCAGGCACGGGCTGGTGCTGCACCAGTGTGGCACTGCTCAGGGCACGTGGAGCCTGGCCCTGGCATGGCCCTGGTGTTATCTTCAGTGGAGCAGGTGGAGCGGCCCCAGCGCAGGGCTCATGGCTAGGGCTGTGCCTGGCTTTTATTTTTAACACCCTGCTCCCAGGCGGTGACAAGCCTTCGCTAAGTGAGGTAATAGCCAATTGATTTTGTTCCGTTTTGCAGTGGGCAGTAATAAATCACACGGTTTGTCAGGGGGTGTTTCATGTTTTCAGTGAGAGTGTGCCAGCAATTAACCATCAGAAAGCTCTTGTGGCTCGGCTCTTGAAGACGTGGCTGAAGTCTGAAGCTCAGGAATGCGGGGCCCTCTGCCACCAAAACAGAGCAGCCATGGTGGAGATTTACAGGGGGGGTTTATTTCCAGGCTCCAGAGTGGATGGAGTAGGAATTGATTGATGAGCGGGAGGACAGCCATTCATGGGCATGGCCACCCATGAGAGGACACAGGGAGAGGGGAACTGTGAGATGTCCCCATCCCTGTCCCCACCATGCCCCGTCCCTGCTGCGCCCCAGGGACCCCCAGCATCAGAGCCAGCAAAGGTGTGTTGCCCATCCATCTGCCCCCTCCACAGCCACAGTGGCAGCAAGGTAGTGGGATGAGGACTGGGTGAGATGGGGCTACTGGGCACTTTCTGGCCCTGGTATAGCCTTCTCTATAGGCTGCTGTCCCGGGCTGCCTGTGCCTGGCTCTGGAGGTGCAGGACTGCTGTGCTGGGGTGCAGGGAGGCATGTGGCAGCTGCTCTTCCCTCCAGCCCCATTCAGTGGGACACAGGGTGTTGCTTGGCTTGGCTTGTCTTAGTTTGGTACTTCTTGCACTGTACCCCAGCGGTGCTGCTGGGGCTGGGTCACTGCAGCCCTTGCCACGCTGTTGGGGCTCAGGGGGTTGAGGCACACACAGGTGTGTGGGGTCAGCCCAGTCTCTCCAGCCTACTCCATCCCTCTGGGCTGATGATTCCCAGATGGTAATCTCTCTGCTTTTATTTCCTGTAACCTTTGTTACTCTGGGAAGGCAGAGGCAAAGCCAGGGCTAGAGGCCAGGGTGAGGGATGTGGCAGGAGGGTCGGGACCCTGGGGAATAATGCTGGTTTCAAAGCAAGGCCTTTCACAGAGGCATTTGCATTTGGAAATAGGGAGCGCCTGCTTTGCATGCAGAGCTGGAGGCCTCAGTCCTGGGGGGAACCAACAGGATCAAGTGGCCAATTGATCCCCGATTGGAATCAGGAAATTATCTGTGGGGTTATGTCTCCCTTGCTCTGTGCTGAGGGGTCTGTGACAAAAGAACCTTATCCTGCTGAAGGCCCAGTTGCCATGGCCATGCTCAGGCTGTGACGTTCCTGTTGCAGTGCCGTGGATGAAATGTCCAGGAGCGCAGGAGGAGGGGTGGGCGCTGCTGGCCCCCAGCCACTGTGTCACTCCCAGTTAGAGCAGAGCAGCAGAGATGCCTCCTCCCAGGGCCACGCTCTCCCCGCTCCCCAGGACACTGCTGGAGGCAACCAACGCAGTTCCAGTGTCTGTCTTAGAGAGCTGATAAACACAAAAGCTCTGGAAGGGGCGAGGCGAACACACATGGGCTCTGCTGCTGCTGCCCAAGGCAGCATTAGATGACCTCTGTCCTGCACCCAGCACAACTTGTCTGTGTGTGTGTGTGTGTGTGTGTGTGTTTGTGACGGGTGGAGAAGACCCTTGCGAAGGCTCCTATGTGGTAGGAAGAGCTGTGTCACCTGTACCTTCCTCTCTGGGACTGGACTGCCCAGTAAGACCAGTTTCCCCATTGGCACCAGTTCTTAAAAGCCTGTGACTCCACTGGAGGTGCTGGTGGTGGTACCAAGGCACCAGCACCCCACCGTGTGTGCCCAGCCATGTATAGGAAGGGGGCTGGATGTTTTCATGTAAATCCATCTGGGATTTCATGGATTTGTTATGGGTTGAAGTTCCAGATTTGGTATTTCTGCCATGGAGCTTTGGCCAGCAAAAGCCATGGAGAAATCCCAGTGAATGCAGGCTGGTGCCAATGCTGTCCCTGCTCCTGCCTGAGCTGGGCTCATCTCGCATGCACAGGGAGTTCATCTGACTTCCCTGGGGTTACCCCATTAGAAAGAGGTTCCTAATCCTGACCCCAATGCTGCATGGTCCCACTGTAACCCGGTGAGGAGGACCCATCCTGCAGCTGCCGTGTGCGAGGTGCATACGGACACAAACCAGTTGTTTTCATACTTCCTCCATGGGAGGCAGGGAACGGATGGAAAGGCACTGCTTCCTCCCCTCAGGCCCCCAACATTTTTGTGATTTCATGGGAAATTGTAGGAAAGGAGTGCATGTTTGCCGTGTACTCAGAGGAGTACAGTTCATGGGCTGTGGACGAGAGCAGGTCATGGGCCCCTGGGCGTGCAGGGAGCTCAGCTCTACTCCCAGGGAGGAACCTGCCTGTGTGTGCATCCCAACCCTCATTTTGATTTTCATCCTTGCTTTTATTTTCCAACATCCCAAGTGACTTCTTTGTTACATGATTAATATGCCTTGTGAATTATAGCCTGGAGTGTGATGTGTTGCTGGGAGCTGCATGGGAGCCTGAGGCAGGTGATGCTCCATCTCCAACTCCCACAGCCCTTTCTCTTGCAGACTTCAGGGTGGAAAAAAATTCTGTCTCTGCTTGGACTCTATTTATTGCCACAGTGTGAGACTGATGAGGGGTGACACAGCTCACACAAGTCCAGGTAATGCCTCATATGGAAGCAAGTGACCCAGAAACATCCTGGAAAAGTGCAGCCAAGGAAACAGTCCCTTGGAGTCAGTCGGGGTGTTTGCAGACACTGTCTCCCATGTCTTGGTGCCCACTGTGATGGAAATGGAGGATTCTGCCCAGCAGCTTGGGCTCCGGCAGCACCAGCGGCTGTGAAGTCTGGGCAGGGGCAGGCTCAGGGAGCAGAGCTGTTGAAAAGTTTGAAGCTGGCACTGTTGTTTAGCTGTTTCATGAATACCTAAACAATGGTGCTGCACAGCAGCCGTGGTTTTTCTTTGCCTTGATGATAGGGCTCTTGCCTGTGACCTTGGCTGTCAGTAAAGGTTAAGGGCTGGTGCCAGTGGGGCTGGGGGCAAGGTGAGGTGCCAGGGCTGTTGTTGTGCCAGCACACTTGGCCCATTCAGCCCCACCACTGCAGTAACCCATGCTCTAACTCACACCTCATAGTGTGCCAGAGGTGGCAGACGAGGAGCTGGTACAGGAGTAGGAGGTACCTGCAAACATGTGCTGTGGGCTGGAGGCTCCCCAGGGTCCAGTTCCTCCCACAGAAAGAGGGAACTGCAGCGCTTGGCCCCTCTTTGAGTACAAACTTCTCCACTTGGAAACCAGAGAGGTTCAGTTCCTTTTCACCACGGCTGTCACACTATTGCACACCATTTTGTTTGGACAAAACCTGGTCCTTTGGAGCATGAGGAATCTCAGGGCTTGTTCCCAGCACAAGGGCTGACAAGGGGCTATTTTGGACATTTCCATTTCCCAGTGGAGGATGTTTGTATATAATCTGAAGTCAGGATCAACTTTCTAGAGGCAGTGTGTACTGGCTGTGGTGGCACTGGGCTCGGCAATCAGTGCTGTGTAATAAACAGCATATTTTTCAGAAATGGAGCAAAGCTGCAGGACCTGGCAACATCTGTCCACAACCACTGCATCACATGTGAGACCACAGACGTGTTCTGATCATCCACGTGGTGCAGCACTTCTGCTGACTGATGGGCTTCTGATGGCCTCCAGAAACAGGGCATGAGAGCCAGCATGGCTCCCGGTCCATGGACCCCCAGAACAAGCAGTGAGAGATCGGACCCAGTGCGGCTCCTGGTCCATCGATCCACAGATCAATGGCATGAGAGCCAGGACCCAGCGTGGCTCCTGGCCCATGGACCCCATGGACAGAGTGGGCGACTCTGACTGTGGAGGCTCAGCCAAAAACGGGTGCTTAGCTCGGAGGAGCTGGTGTGAAGCAGCACTGGCAATCTCTGGAGCTACATTTCTGAATCATCACTGCACATGTCTTGTTTCTATAAAAGGAAACCAAGGACAGATTTGAAATTGTCAATGTCTTCTTTGTCCAGCTAAAATCAGAGATTTTTCTAGTCCTTGCTGTCTGTGCTAGAGAAGGAATGCTGGACCTGCACCGCCACTTATGCCCTGTGCAGTGGGCGACACACCTCAGGATGCTGGGAGGAGGCGTCTGAAGACAGAATCAGGGCTGGCACTTTGGAAAAAATACATGTGGGCTCTTCCCAGGGTGACGTGATTTTTAAAAGGGGAACACAGTGGAACCCTTGTGAGTGGAAGTGGTTGTTTCCTTTCCTCCTTGCTCTCTCACTAGCGCTGGTCACATAGCTCAGAGTGGGGCCTTCAGCCTCCCTTCCTGTTACAAATTCTGCGGGACAAATCAACATCTTCCCATTAGGAAGTGATGACAAACTAGTCCATTTGGGGTGATTAATTGACATCTTAAATTAATCACGAGCGCTCCTCCGTAATGCTGTGACTCAAGATATTAGCTGTTCCACCAGCCGCATGAGAAAGAGCAGAGACCATTACAAAGCCCATTTGTCAAGCAGTCACTTACAGAGCCATTGTGGTGGCTGAAAAAAGGTCAAGTGACTTTGTTATTGTTAAGTAGAGAGCAGACCGAAACTCCTAATTCCTTACTCTGTGCTTAATGTGCCAGTTAAGTAGTGGTAATTGGCAGCAGCTGTGCCCTGGAACCGATGGGTCTGTACTGGAGCGGGGAGTCCTGATGTGCTCAGCGGTGCAGTGCTGCTTTCTGAGGGGGTGTTAAAAAGGGCAAACTGGGGAAGGGTGAGCCCTTGGGAGCTGGAGGTGCTGCTGGCAAGTGGCCGTGATCAGGAGGAAGAGGTAAGAAGTGAGTTTATGCTGATTTGAAAATTTAAAAGGCGGTATACAAATCAAAATGTGGTTCCTATGGGGGTTAATGCAGCGGCGGTGATAAGCTGCTGGGACCTGGGGCTGTCGCTGGTGTCAGCGGTGTTGGGGTGCCGGGTCAGAATCGGGTGCAGTGCTGTCCCCAGCTGCGGGACGGTGCTGGTCTCCCTGCCCGGGCTGGAGCAGGAGGGGACTCCCACCCCAAGGGGCTGCTCTGGAGGCTCTGTGCCCCCACCTCCCCCCTCTGTGCTGCCGGAGTGCAGAGGGTCCTCTGGTTTTGGGGGTTTTGTGTCCTGTGCCTCTGGCTGGAGCGACTCACCTGGCCAAGGAGACCTGGGAAGCAGAGATGCTGTGTCTCCAGGTGACTTTGGTGTGTCTGACTGCAAGCCAGCATTTTTCCTTGGCTGGAAGCAAGCTGGCAGCAATGAGGAGTGCATGGTGGCATCTTCCTCGTGGCAGGTGACTCACAGACCAAGTGCCACGGCTGTGCCATGACCTGTGTTTGGAGGAGCTGACGAGATGAGGTCAGAGGATGCAGGGATTTCTAGAGAGCTCAGACCTGGGACTGCTGCAGCTTGTTCTCTTTGGGTGGAAGTGGTGAGAGGGCAGTTCTGCAGGGGCAGGTAGATCTTGGCATGGGCTAGAGGTGCTGTTCAGTGTGGGATTCCCCCTTCCAGCCTCCAAGGAGTCTCCCGGCTGTGCAGATGTGTGTACTGGCGGCACAGAGGTGTCACCTCAGTGTCACCCAGAAGGCTGAGCTTCCTTGGAGGCACAGGGATGCTCAGCATATGGACCTCCTCTTGGCTCTGTTCCAGTTTTCACACCCTCCTTGCTCTAGGCCAAGCCATGCAAGTGTCAGACTGCTGCTGGGCTGTTTCTGGCTCAGGCAGATGGTTGCATAAGGGTTTCAGCCCTGTTTCCAGGCCTACAGTTTACACAGCTTTGGATAAACAACGAATCTTTCAGGTGTAAATGCAGTGTGAGCAAACCTCCAGCTTCCCCTGGGGCTGGGGCTGTTTCCAACCCAGAGCGATGCGGAGCAGAGATAAGATGGGCTGGAGGCAGGTCAGGAATGCTGTGCAAGCTGAAGGTGAGGGCACCCAGAGCAGCCTGCAGTGTGGGTTACCTCTGCCGTGCTGCCAGGGGTATCTCTGCCAGGGGCTGTGGCTCAGAGCTCTTGGCCCATGTCCCCAGACCAGAGACCTCCCACCTCTCCATGTCCATCTCTGTTCCAGGAAGGAGCAGCAGGTTTGGTCACTGGTGCTGGTGTCCTGATAGACCGTGGTGACTGTGAAGGTGGCTGGGGGGACCCTCCACTGCGTGCTCGGCTCTGCTCTACTGGCAGAGCCGGGGGATTCAGCACCTTGTCTGAGGAAAAAACCACGGAAGCTGCAGCAGCAGCGCAGAGTTAGTGGCTGCAAAGCAGAATTAGGGAATGGTCCCCTCCTGCAGCTGGCTGGAAACCTCCATAGCCCCGAGTCGTTGTTTCCCTCTGTGAATCTGCCTTAATATTTGAATGCTTGGAATATTTATTTTTCATGTTGCTTACTGACACTGTGAAGGGGAAATGAGTAAATCTTTATGCACGTTTAATCACCTGTTAGTGGAGGAGCTGCAGGGCACTGCTGCTTTGTGTCTGCAGATAAGAGATTGCAGCTGGGCTTGCCAGGGAGAGGTGCTGGCACCGGTGCTGTGGAAGAGGCACACCGGGTGAGGGGGTCTTTGGCTGGGAGTGCTTTGTTGGGATTACGGCAAGGAGAGAATGATAAAGCAGCTTTCCCTCCTGAATGGAAAAGAAGCTGGTGCCTCTAGCAGGAAGGATGGGGGTGTTTCTGCCTGGCCCCACGAGCTGCAGGCAGGGCTTCCTGTGCCTGGGTGCTCCGAGGGCTGGCAACA
Organism: Anabacerthia variegaticeps; assembly: GCA_035583185.1. Lineage (NCBI taxonomy): Eukaryota > Metazoa > Chordata > Aves > Passeriformes > Furnariidae > Anabacerthia > Anabacerthia variegaticeps. The sequence continues at coordinate 8,786,018 of JAWWEW010000036.1, forward strand.
CTCTTCGGGCTCCCAGGAGCATGGCACGGAACTCCTGTCAGGACTGGTCCTGTGGGGAGAGCAGGAACTGCAGCCATGCAGTGTCATCTGGGGGCTGCTCTGCTTTCACCCATCCCTAGCAGTGACCCTGAATGGCACAAACAGCACCTTCGGACCTCCACTTCCCCCTCTTTAAAATGCAGGCAACTTAAAAGAAAAGGAAGGGTCTTCCAGGGGAAGCTGCATTTAATCAATATCCTTGAGGGCCTTAGCTGAGGGTCTTTAAGTGTTGTGGTGTTCTCGTTAATAAGGACAGCATTTAAAGTGAATCAGCTGACAGGCACAAAAGAATAGCAACTACTTCAGTATTCTCCGTTTCATTCTATACTTAAAGCCCCTGTCAGTCTCCAGTGAGGAACAAGGAGAATTTATGATGAAAAATCAAAGTTGTCCATGAAAATCAAGGATGAAATCAGTGGGCTGATGGATGACTGGCACGCGCGTGTCTGTCGCCGTGGAGGTGCTCTTGGCAGGGCTGGGAACTACGGATTCCTGCGCAGAATTGCAATGCCATCCCCTCCCCTTGCTGCTTCGTTGGAATACAGGGTGGGATTGCTCCCCGGGCACCTCTGCTTCCCCCACGGCTGCATTTTGGGGAAGGTGCAGCCTTCCTCACGCCTTCATCGCTGTGCTGGCCCGTGCCTCGCTGCCTTTAGGAACCAGCAGCGGGCAGAGAGGGCTGGGCAGGCTGCGGTGCCGTCGGTGCCCGCAGGGTCCCTGCGCTGGGCAGCGGGACCGGCGCTCAGCTCCGCCGGCGATGCCGGGGACGTGCGCTCCCAGCTAATTAGCAGCGCCGCAAAGTTCATCAATAATAGATCTCGTGGCGGCAGCTGATTGCCGGCTCGCTGCGGGTGGGCACGGGGTGGTAAATCAGCCTGATTGATTGTTGACCACTCCAGTTTTTACAGCAGTAATTTAAAGCAATTAAAACGTCTCTCTCAGAAATTATCAAGGTAAATAATGCCCCCTCCCACAGAGCCGCCTGGGGCAGAGGGTCCCTGAATATCCAGGGCTCCTGGGACAGTGACCACCCCTGAAGTCCCGCAGAGTCCTGGAGCAGGGATGCACTCAGGGATGTGGCTGCAGCTCCTGGATGGGCCCCACAATCAGTTCCCCAGAGCAGTGTCCTGCACACGTGTGTTTGTGGCACGTGGAGCAGCGCTGTTCTTGGGAGGTGGTGTGGCTGAGCTTTGGGCTTCAATCTTTGACTCTTGGGCTTCTAAACTCAGGGGTAAAGAATACCTAAATACTGGAGTTTCTCTTCAATAGGAATTGTGCCCAACCCATCTCCTGCAGCTCCTCCTTTGCACAGCCTATCCATCCTGCTGCTGTGGTATAAATAGAGGCTCCTTCATCCATGAAGGGTGATTATCTTTTATGAGTGTGAAGGATCTATAACTCTTGAGGTGCAATGGGAAGAAAGTGAGAAGAGATAGGGAGTCACTCTGCATGGATCAGATGGCCTGTTCTGTGAAGTGTTGGCTTTCAACTAAAACTTGGATTTTCAGAAATAAGGAAGGGATACAGGTACACTTCACACCAACTGGCAAAGTTTCCCTTGAGACTGGTCGCCCTGCAGGTCATCCTGGGCTGCTGTTCTTGGCTGATGCTATGGAGGGATGAGTCCCAGCTACAGGTCAAGGTGTTCAGGTGTGTCAGGGCACCTGTCTGCCAGCATCACCAAGCTGGATTGAATCCCTCCAGCTCACTGCTGCTTGCTCTTGCCTCGGTTTGGGTACTCTTTGTTCCCGTGGGGTGCTGGTGAAAGAACCTCCTGCTGGTCTCCTGGAGGTTTCCTTCACTGTGGGCTTTGCCATGTGCCCAGCCCTTGCAATTCTGTGTGTTCCAGAACCCCTGGGCAGGGCGTGTTAAGTCAAATGGGGCCTCGCTGCTGTATCTGCCCATGGTAAGTCCCTGGCACAGCGCAGGGATTGAATTGGCTCACGCTGTAACAGGGCAGAGATGTGTGGGGAGTACTGTGGGTTGGGGTCTGTGGGCAGGGGCAGCATTTGCTGGCAGAGCCCTTCCCTGGCCCAGGGCATGCTCCACAGCCCTGTTCAGGCTGGAGCAGTCAGGAGCTTCCCAGTAAAACTTTACAGCTCCACAGAGCTCAGCCAGTCACCAGCAGATCCTTCTGGAAAAGTGATGACAGTCGGTCTTTCCCTGAATACCTTCGATTCCCTCCCGAGGTGCTTGCCTGCAGTGGCTCAGCTGGTGAGCTGGGTCCCCCTGCCGCGGGGCAGGGAGTATCTGGTCAGTTTTGTGTCAAAAGCTGTGTTTGTTTATCTCCGGAGATTCGGCAATATTTATGTGGCTGTAAGTGATTAGTTTGTGTTTTGGTAAACCCCTCCTCATCTGAAGGCATGAGTAGTGTTTTGAGGGCTGTTGGGGGCTTATGCATGTCTTTGTGCTGCTGCTGATTGTGGGATGTGCACATTTCCTGACAGGAGCGCAGCTGTGGCGTTCTGGATGTGGGCACGTCCTTGGTCTTAGTTGCTCTTCTTCCAAACTTTGCTGATGCTTTGCAGAACCTTTTATGTTTTTTGGAAGGCTGCTAAAGTCACATGAGGTTTTTTTTTAGTTCGAGAGCTTTGTTTTCAAGCATCGAGGTGCGTGACAAGTAAGTGAAATTGGAGAGGTTCCTTGCAATCCAAATGGCTTCAGCCTTGTCCAGCTTCAAGACGAGAGACCAGGACTGCAGCATTGGTGAGTTGTCATCCATCCTGCCACCTCCCAGTGCCACTCATGTGCCATCCATGCTGGATAATTGACAGGGACTTGGTGATGCTCTAATAGCTGAATCCGATATTCAGACGTTTTTCAGGAACTGGCTGTTTCTCACCATGTCCTAGTACTGTATTTTGGATGATATCTTTTATCACTGTGATGTGATGACACTGGGTCTGGAATTATCCCGAACTCCTTGCAAGCAGACAGGCTTTGGGTGACAGTGTTGATGAAGCTGAATAATCTTACAGCTTTCCCTTTGATGTGGCACCCACAGCCCTGTCTGTCTGCCCCAAGAGGCTTTGGAAGAGGCTCATGTCAGGAGATGGCAGGGGCATGTGCACTCTGTCCTTAGGACAGCCAGGGTGGCTCTGGTGGCTACTCTGGCCATGACTCTGATTGTCAGAAGTTCTGAAACATCCTGATGTCTGTTAGTAGAAGTGTGGTGATCTCCCCTGTTTTTACTCAGTGTGTTTCTGTTTAGAGAGAGGCACAGAAAAGAACTGAATCCTGCCCAGTAAAGACTGGGTTCATGGAATGCCACTTATTTTGAATAATCTACAGAAAGTCAAAGGAAGTTGTATGTTAAGAGTAATTTAATGAATTTAAGCTGTAGTGCCCTACCTGCTCCAGTCAGATGCTGAATAGGGAGGAATGAAGTGCAATTTGTCAGGCCTTTGGTAACGGCTGTGTTGCCATTAAAAGAATATGATCTTACAAAAGAGGTAGGATGCTAAATCCAGCAGAGTAATTAAGCTACTCATCTAATTGAAAGTTCCATGATTTATTGAGCCATAAACCCCAATTCTTTCCACTTACTGACCAGGACCTACGATATATGCTGTTGCCTGATGGGTTCTCATTTCCAGCTGGGCAATATGCTCCTTAAAAACAGCGTTAAAAATGTCACTAAGGAAGGCATCCTTCATACTAGGCAAGTGATTTAGCCCTGTCTGAAGTCTGCAGCATGTCAGAGTTATTCCTGCAAAGGACCCCAGGATCCCATAATGGATGTGTGTGCTGGCACCTGTGGGAGCAGAGCTCTTCAGGGCAGGAGGTGGTGGCAGAGGGGTTCAGCAGATGGTCTGTAATGGTCACAGGGGAGATTAAGATGTTACCACCCGCTCACACAGCAGTTAGTGAGGTACAAATGCTTCTACTGGTCCCTGTCACCATGCTGGTGGGACAAGAGCAGCACGCTCCTGGAGGGGTGGATGGTGCTGGCTGCTCCTGGTTGCTCATAGGCAGCATTGCCATCCTCTCCCCAGGACCAAGGCTGAGCTGCACCAGGAGGGATCGCTTTGCTCTCCTCCCTGTGCCATGCTGCAGTCCCTGGCTCCAGAGGGGTCTGGTCCTGGGAGCTTGCATGGAGCTCTGGTCCTGTCACTGTGTCCCTCATCTCACCATCACCAGGCTACATCACAGGCTTGCCAACACAGCTCTCTGGGAGCAGCCAGGATGTCTCTCCTCAGCACCACTTCCACCTTTGTCTCTGCTGTTTGGACTCTTTGGCTCTTGCCCTGTCATTCCCTGGGGTCACCTGTGCCTCTGCAGCTCATGGCTCCTCCAGCAGGCTCATGATGTCTGAGGATATTTCCAGCCTCCAAATACTTTTAGCTTAGGGGTTTCCTGAGCCGCTTATAAGCGTGTCTCTGGAATTGTAATGGCAGATGTTGTTGTTTGGATGGGTGGGTGTGGAAGTTGTGTGTTGTTACACATCACTTGTGTGTGACAAGACACCTGTGGCTGTCAGAGTCCAGAAAGAGCTGACACAGTCAGTGAGAGAAAATGAAAACAGAGGAGAATTAAAGCAGTTGAGAGTCCAGTGATGATTTGCAATATCCTTCCTTCAGCCATTCATCTGGACAGAAGCCTCTGGAGTTCTGTGATCCTACTCATAAACACAGTGAACTCGTGAAACCTCACAGAATCCTCGGTCCCCCAGGTTAATGTGGGCCTGATGCAAGACTGCTCTTTGTATTATTTTTTTTCCTGCCAATTAGGTATTTCTTAGGACATCTTTTCTTTAACCTGTACCAATTGTCTTAATTGACTTCCGCCTTAATTGGTAACAAATCATTTCCACTGAGCTCTTGTAATTCCTCTATATCAATTGGTTCAACCTTTCTGTGGGAGTATGTGTGAGCTGCTGCGGGAGCTGGGCAGGAGGTTCTGGTGCCTGTCCCAGCTGTGTCTGCCCCATCTCCTGTGACTTCCCCTGCTGCAGGACTGGGAGGAGCAGTGTGACTGCCCAGTGTCACACTGGTGTCCAGACCCATTACCTGGTGCCCTCTGGCTGGTGCCACAGAGGTGACTGAGTTCATCCTTGGCACTGTTTCCCCCGGATGCTGCAGTCACACCCACAGCAGAATAACTTGAAATAATGGCAGGGAGAAGGTACTGCAGCATATGACAAACTTGGGTGTGAAATCCCAATGCACACTGTAAATCAAGGAAAAAGGGACTTGGAAAAACACCCCTCCCTTGGATGTTATTTTGGGGGGGAGATGTAATTAGCTGTAACCAGAATATTATTTGACCTGCAATGTTGAAAATCACGAATTGTTTTCCTTTGCATGCATATGAATCTCTTTGTGCTATTTTTAGTTCTGAAAGCTGCATCTAATGTCCCAGAATACTCAGACAGAAAACCTGGGGCTGCCTGTATGCAAGTGGAAAGATCCTTTGTTCCTGAGAGAGGTCCCACTTGGTTGTGATGAACAGGAGAATTTGGTTGTGAGGTAATGGAGATGTCTGTCCCCAGCACTCAGCCCACTCGGTAGCAGGTGTTTCCCCATGGAGCAGCTCATCCCTTTGGGATGCTCCCACATGGTGTTCAAGAGTCTCACCCTTTGTAGATGTGCAGCGCTTATGAGGTGGGTGTGGAAAAAACTGTGTTGTCTCTTCCAAAGGTGTTGGAATCCATGGCCCAACCAGTAGTCCCTGGGAAAGCTCCCTCTGTGGCCGCAGCCGTCAGGATCCTGGGGGGAAGAGCCCAGCCCCATCCCCTGGGTGTGTAGGAAGAACCAGCGGCAGGGCTGATCACTGTGGGGTTACTCACATCTGGTGCCCTGGCCGAGCTGCTGGTTCCCTCTTTATCCCATTTCTGAATGATCACACCCGACCGGCATGTTTGCACTGGCTGGTGCCGGCCGTGCCTTCCCCGGTGCCGGGGCGTGCGGAGCCACTCACATTCCCAGTGCTGGTGCAGGATTAGTCATGCTCCTCCAGCGTTGCCAGGCATGCTTTGGTGGGATGTGATGTTCTCCTCCCAGTGCTTAAACTCCTCCCTTGGCAGATGCCCAGTGGGTCAGGAACTCCCTGGTTCCCTCGTGCCCCGCAGGGAAAGGCAGAGGGACACTGCACTGTGTGATCCCTGAGTCATAAGAGGTGGAGGGTGTGTGGTGTGTGCTGTGCCCAGGAGGGTGCTCCCACGGGGAGAAAGACCATGCTGTGACCTGGACAAGGAGACCTCCCTGACCACTGGGAGGGGTCCTGGGCACAAGTGCCCCGAAATGCAGGGCAGGGTACATCCTGACTCTAGGCTTGCCCTGGCAGACCAAGAGCTGCTCAGCAAGGCTGGAGCTGGAAACCTGGAAAATACGGGGTTTTTTCTTTCCCTTTGTCAAAGTACAAAACTGTCATTTTGCTGGACTGGGTCCCTGCTTACCCAACTCCATGTTCACCTCGGAAAGCACAGATGAAGATGATCCTGAGTCCTCCAAGGTGCAACCTCCTGTTTGCCACCCAAGGGGCTGGCTGGGCAGCAGGGTCCTCTGAGTAGCTTGTGGTCTAATGGGGGTCTGGAGGTGTAATTCCACTTGCAGCAGTGGTGACAGACTTGGGACATGCAGGTGAAAGTGTTCCCAACTCTTCCAGGCTCGTCCATACCTTGTAGGTAGAACAGAATCACTTGAAGGGATTTTGCTGTGAGGACAAGAAATGTCTGACACCTTCCATCTTGTGGAGCTCTCTGCCTCTGAAGCCAGAGAAATTTCTCATATGAGTTGTCCAGACTGCTGCCAACAGATCCAGTTTCCTTGGAAAACGCTTTGAAAAGAAGTCAGGAAGGACCACCCTGATTAGAGGACCAGCCCTTGACCTGCTTTCCATGAGCTCTGCTCTGGCACTCAGCAGCCTCCTGACAAAGCATGGATATCCTTTGGAAGGGAAGGGAGGCCTCTCTCCCTGTCGCAGGGATGACTCGTGGTATCAAAATAACTGGCAATAGAAAGGTTTGAGAAAACAATCCCTGCAAAGTATTTTCTCCAGCACAGCTGGAGCAGTCCCAGCAGGAGCCTCGCCTCTCAGGAGTCACAGGCCGGGGCAGGGGCCAGACTGGAAGCTGTGTTTCCAGCCAGCAATAATACAGATGAAAATGCCAGGAGCAACTTTGCAGTCCTGCTGCCACGAGGTGTGATGGAGGGTCTGGAAAGATGAATAATCACCTCTGAAAGGTCCACTGAGGGAGAGATACAACCCCTGAGAATGCATGTTGTCCTGCTGGGATGTCCTGCCCTGTCCAGAGTGTGTCGGGAGGGGTTGGTGGGGCTTGGGGGACTGTGAGCTTGGGAGTCTTTGGATGGAACCTACAATTAGCAGAGGTGACAGATGAACTTTCTGCTGGGTGCTGAATCACATCACCACTCTGTGACCCCTGGTGATGGCCCTGTATTGCATCCTACAGGTCCCTTCCAAACCTGAGGAGGAAAGCTGGCACCGTCCTATTTGCAAGACAATTACCCTGTGTGCTCTTAAAGAGCTTCAGCAGCACTTTAAATCCAAGAGACAATCCGAGTTTGACTTGGCTGAGTGACAAAGGCCATTTCCTTTTTGATTAGCCCTGTTGTTGCTCAGCTTCCCTCCCTTTCCATCCATATCTGCTCATGGAAGTCTGTCTGAGGCTGTTTGGGGGGTTTGCAGCTTGCAGAAGTGGTCGATGGCGCACAGAACCTGGGCAATAATTAGGCTTTATTATCATCTTGCTAAATATCTGGGAGGTTTCAAAGACCTACCACCTTTCCCTTCAGATGGTGGGAAGTGATTTCCAAGAGTTTTGAAAGGATCAGGGTGTTCAGCTGCAGCTGCTGAGGACCAGGGTGGTCAGTGGATGCAGACAGGGATTTAGAACCAAAGCCTTGGGGCAGCCAGCTCTGCCCGGCTCCCAAGAAGAGCCCGAGGGGAGCAGGCACGTCGTGCTCTGTGTACAGGAGACACTCAGACAAGGGATCTCAAGTCTTTGGGCTCTGGCTGTAGGCAATGAAGAGCCCATGTGCCAGTCCCGCCGTGGAAACTGCCTAAGGATGCCCCAGACTTTGATGCACCATCCACACCAGGGAGCGAGGGTGTTGGGGCACACTGTGGTGGGACAAGGGGGCTCACGGGAGCCTCCCTGCAGCCACCCCAGCAGGGTCTGCAGCCCAGCCCAGGGATGCTGAAGGAGCAGGATGGTAGAAATTGCTGATGGTATCGAGGCCAGGGAGAAACGATTCACGATAAGGTAAGTCCTGACCTGAACTTGTGACCAGTGGTTTCAGTGAGAAGGGAGCAAACCTGCTTGGTGGTGTGAGAAACCTCATGGAACTTCCTTGTTTAGTTTTCCCACAGCCCTGTGCTTCCTGCTCTCCCTGGCACTGGCAGTACTGAGATAGCATCGGGAGAGGCCATGCTGGTGGGATTTCTGTCCAGGCAGGAGCAGGACGTGCCAGCCATCCCCCGGGGCAGCCCCGTGAGCATGGGAAGGGCTCGGAAGGCTGCTCTGGAGCCAAGGAGGCTGCCCACTCCCTAAGGTTATGTTCAGGATCAGATCCTGGCTGTATGATAAACCTGTGTGAGGGCCACAGGATACCGGGGGGGAGGACTACTGCTCTGGCGACAGGAGTTAATTTTCAGAGTGATGGTCCCTGCCCAGAGAGAGGGCATGCGGTGCCTCCCTGGACTGAGATTACTGGAGGGGAAAAGGGTGGGACATGAGTCTGGCTCTTCCTCCCCCTCCCCAGGTCATGGGCTGTAAATTGGTGCAGCCTTTCTGGGCAAAAGGAAAAATACCAGTTGCCTGCCAAGAAAAACAATAGGTCTTTCCACTGTTGAGCCATGTCCAGACAGTCTGGGCTGGTGTCCAGCCCTGCATTGGCGCTCAGCTCAGCCTCCTCTCGCTGGAGCTTTAATGGGAGGGAAAGGAGAAGAAGCAGAGAGTAATGAAACACAGGAATGTCTGTGACATTCTTCTAAAAAGGAAAAATGTGGAGTTTCCAGTCAAACCGAAAGACTTATTGGGTTCGCTGGGAGGCTAAGTCCAGCTCCTTAGGACAAACTGCTAGATAAGGAAAACAATTTAGTCCCATGTAATATTCACTTCAGAATGGCACAGGCTCTGCCAGGATCTGTTTTGACTGCACTGCTCTCATTGATTTTTCTTCCTAGTTCTTCAGTTTAGCAAACAACATCCTGCTTGTCCCCTCCAGAGAGCTGGATGGTGGTCACTGTCACAGGACCCCCAAAACACAACCTCAGCTGGCCTAGACCTTCTGCCAGAAGCATCAGCTGGACAAAGGTTGGGCTGGGCACCACAGGCCAGCAGAAGTGGCTGAACAGCACCAGGGTCCAGGTGCTGCCTGAGGGAGGGCAGGGGAAGGAGCTGGTGTTGCACTGGGGCCAGAAGGGCATCTGCTGCTCAGGGCCTGCTGCCTGTGACACGGGGTCCCCTGAGTGTCCTGTGTCCCTGCTTGCTGCAGTGGCGCAGCATCTGCCTGGCACATCTATGGAGCCTCTGCCCAGTGTTCGCCCAGCACTCGCCTGCACTCCCAGACCTGGCACTGCCGAGGTGTCCTGTGGTCCTTGGCTCAGCAAGCCACTGCCTCGGCTGCCCAAAAGCCACAGGAGTTTGGGAACACTGTTGATCCCAACTGATTGACTAATAATCAGGATTTTATGGCACACTCACCAGGTTTGTGCAGGGTTCACCATGCTGCTATATATTTTATTTGGCATCTCCCTGCTGTTAACTGTTCCAGGGCTGTTTTACACCATGCTGTGCCAGAGTGGTGAACACAGAGTGACCGAGTCCCATGGCACAGGGAGATTCTGTCTGCTCGGGGAGCAAAGGGCATACTGGGAGCAGAAACTTGAAGTTCTTGCAGGAGCAAAAGGTTAATTACACAAATGGCCAAACATCTCGTGCACCTTCTCTTGCTGATCTGGCAGTGCTGTGGTAAGCAGGGACAGGCAGCTCCTGATGGGTGAAAGCATGTAAAGAGCCCAGTATGATCAAATTTTGGGCCCAGTTAGAATACACAGCACAGTTGGTGCTGTGTATTTCAATTTTTTTGAAGGTGTTTGACATTTTGCCCAGAGAATCTGTAGGTGATAGCACATATTATGTGGATTGAAAATTGGCTTAATGACAGATTTCAAAGTGTGGTCAGTAATGGCAGTGTCACTCCCTGTGGTATTCCCAAGGAATGTTCTGACATGATTTAATGTGTGACTTAACAACAGTGATGATAGAAACCTTTGCTGGTAGTGCCTGCAGATGACATGAAAATTGGTGGTGTCAGCAGCGAGGTCAGAGCTGTGATTCTCCTTGTTCAGTGGTCACAAGCTAAGGTGATGCATCATCATGGAGCTAAACACAAGGTAAACCCCCAGAAATGAGGTGGGATCCTCAGCCCCTGTGGCTAGGATGTTCCCACAAAACTCTGGGGCAGCAGCAGGTGTGGGGTGGTGTCAGCTGCCTGATGACAAGGTGGCTCTGGGGGTTTGGTGTGCACCTCCCCACCACAGTTGTCCCTCCCTGTCTTGGGCTATGCCATGGACTTGTACTGTTTTTAGTTGAAGCTTCCCAACATGGGGCTGAATTTTGGATTTTATTCCTCTACAAACCTGGCTACCCATGTGACTATTGCCTGTGCAGAGTGGTGGAATTTGTAGTCTTTCCCAAGCCTGGACTGTGTACGTGGGTGAAACACTTGCCGTTTGTACTCTCTGTGTATTCCCCCTGTGCCCCTCAGATGGAGAGGAGGGTCTGAAGCCAGATTCCGACCTCCATCTGAGCTGTGCCTTATTGCTTGCAGCAGAGTGGAGCGGGGCTGGCTTCAGCTGGAGGGACAGAGAGGAAGATCCAAGCATGACAGTATTCCCTCTGAGGGCAATTACTCTCAACAGGCAACAACCACAGCACGAATTCTGGCACCTTGGACCCTGCTCTTCCTCCCTGGGTTGCTTGGAGGGTTTGTCTGATGCAGAAAGTGAACTCCCTTGCTGGAAGCCAGTGTAGCCTCAGCGATAGCTACAGGGATCTCATCAAGCAGGAATTTCTTGGCAGAGGATAGGACCTGTCTGCCATATGGTTTCCATGTTCGGAGCAGAAGGTGATCTGTGGAAGTGGAGGAAAAAAAATTCTGAACTTCTGTGGTTGATTTTCACTAGAGACTAATTGTTGAGCACAGCTCCATGGAGGGACTGGGGACAGGGCTGACCCTCAGCCCTGACAGCTCCCATGGTGTTTCTCAGAGGAATACCTCAGGACCTCCTCTGCAGAGCATTCTTATCAGCAGGAGGCTTTAGATTTGACAGCTCTGATACCTGTTTGAAGGGCTTAGACAATAAAAAAATCAGACAATAAAATGTAAAACTCTCCAGAGTGTAAAACGTACAAATGATGGTCACGTCCTGCCTGGCTTAGGCTTCCCACTGCCCCCCTGGGCTGCACTGGGTTCAGGAGATGCAGCTCCATTGGCAGCCATTCAGAGGGAAAGCCTTGGCTGGCCTTAGGGGGGATGTTGACTTTGAGGCTGCTTCTGTCTGTAAAACCTATTTTTCCCCCAGGATAGGAAAGCTGGGTACAGTCTGTTGTGAGATGTCTCATAAGATGGATTCATCTGCCACCTCTGCCTTTTTGGTGTCCTGTTCTCCAGATGAAGGAGGTAGAGCATGTGCTGTGACCACATTAGAGGGTTTTTGCACTCTCCCACCTTTCTCCTAAACCTGCTGTTAAGCCACTAGAGTATGTTCCTAGGGGCGTTAATATCCGACTGTCTAACTGGATAGATGAACAAATCTGATCTGCCTCCTGTGAAATGCTCCTTTACTTAAAATCTGAGCCAGGAGTGAAGCTTATATTATGTCCTAGAAGTGCTGGAAGCATGGGAATGGCTCAGCTGGAATGCCAGGGCTGCTCTGCATCAGAGGAATAGCTTTGGAGGACAGTGAGAGCTCCCCATGGAGGGTACAGGCACTGGGGGGCTCTGGGGAGCCCCAGCGTGGAGCTGAGGTCAGGGGGGAGAACCTGGTGTGCCCACCAGGGTATGTGGGGGGAGAGCGAGGTGGGCACGTATTGTGAGACTGAATATGAGGGCTTGGGCTCAGCAAGATGCTCTTCTGCCTGGTTAAGAATTCATCCTGCCCTGGGAGGGCCTGGATTGCACCCTGCAGCTTCCAACTGGCAGCAACAAAACAGGATAAATGGCTGAGCAGGCACAGAAGAAAAGTCTTTCTGTGCCTGACAGACAAAGACACTCACTACTCTTGAACAAATATTTAGTCCATTTTTGCTGCCAAAATCATCACAAGGACACATGTTTGCAAGAGAGCTGTGACCCACAGTGCCCTCAGACCTGCAGCCCTTGGAAGGCAGCTTAGAACCTTGTCCTGTCCTGTGCCCGGCATGGACAGGACACAGATCTCTGGGCAGGAGCGATGGTGCTGGGAAAGGGGTGTTGTGGATAGGGTTTTATGTGTGAGCCTGGGACTGGCTGCCATCGGTCTCCCAGCACTCTGTTGCCTGTGCCCACGAGCATGGTCGAGATGCTGCTGCTGTGTCATCCCCCCGTGCGTGGCTGTCAGTGTTGAGCCAACCCCTGCAGCAGGAGCCACTGATCCCTTGCATAGGGTGCCTGCTTGGTGCCTCAGAAAGGGCTCTTGTACCTTGGCCCCACTCTGGGTAAGGAGGCAGGGGGTGCCAGGGTCATCCCTTCCCAGTGCCCTGCAAGGTGGCAACAGCTCATCTGTCGAGTGCCCTTTCTATGAGTCACCACTTAGTTGGGAAGTTCCTGCTAGTTCTCACCAAGAGAAGGTTGTGCCCTGGCATGTTGCTGCCGTGCTCTGGGGTACCTGCTGCTGATCTGGGGTGTGGTGATGCTGGAGCTGGCAGCAGCCAAACTTTCTGCAAGAGAAGGGGACCCCTCCTGTCCTTCCTGAGGGCCGAGTGACAACCAAAGTGGCACCGTGTGGCTGTCCTTAAATGTCTCACTCCCGTTCTGATGGAAATGTTGCTAATCAGCACTGACTAAGGAGAGCCAACTAAAGAGCAGTTGGTGTATTTGAATTCTTTCAACGTCTTTGCAGTGTTTCTATAAAGGCACAGAGTGTTTTAAAACATGAAATGTAACATCAAAACAGTAAAAGTAGATCAGAATGTTCTGTCTTGCATTTCAAACAATACCCTGGAAATTTCCAAGTCTTTCCTGTTTGTCCCACTGCTCGCTGGACTCCTCTGGTTGCCATCCTTCTGCTGTTTACGATGGCAAAGCTATTTGATTTTTCCTACTCACAGGCATCGATCTGGAGGCATTTAGCATATTTTGCTAAAATAGTCTCTGCAAATGTTCCTAGTGCATTCAGGCAAAGTGGAAACATTCCAGTTGCTTCCATGGGCTGGGCTACCCTGTCCCCGTCGAGGCAGGAGCCCTCCTGCCGTCCCTGAGCAGGGCAGGCAGAGCCGACCGGGGCTCGTCCCAGGAGGAACGCTGTGCTCCAGCCAGAGCTCAGCCCCAGTAGTTCCAGCTGGGGACCCAGAACCTCTCCTGACTCGAGGTCAGACGAAAGCAGAGTTCCCTCCTCCTGCTCTAGTTCTGGCAGGCAAATTCCATCACTGCACAAATATTTTGGCAATCAGCAATAATGGAAAAGGAAACGCAGAACTGTCCAATCCATCAGGAATTCTCTAAACTAGGACACAGTGAGGAGGGCGAGCAGCAGGGCTGGCTGGGGCCCTGGGCAGTGGCTCTCCTGTGGCCACAGAGCCCAGGCATTCATGGCCTGGGCAGGACCGTGGTGGGTGATTTGTGCCCACAGACCCCACGGATGGAAGTGGTTTGTGCTCTAAGTGCTTGCAGCAGTGTGGGGTGGTGTGTGTGTATTTTGGTATCTATAAACAAAGCAGCTTAAGAATGCCTTGATACCAAAGGTTGTTTTTGGCTTTGGAACAAATACTCAATGTCTATTTTTTTGCTTTTTCTTTTCTTAAAAAAAAAAAATGAAATAGTTCAGCTGCTGAAAATGAAGCAAAGAAAAACTGTGGAGCTTCTCAGTCATGTGATTCTCTGAGTTAAAAGGGATAATTTTGAGGTCTTTGGAAGCAGCAAATCTGACAGCTCACAGGCAAGGGAAATTGCACTGCAGGTGGGGGCTTCAAGAAAGGGGGGTGTGGGGGCTCCTCTGGCCGGAGCCCCTGAGGCCAGAAGAGCTTGTCTCCCTGCAGGCACCCAGCCCAGCAGTGGGAGGAGTGGGGATTCTCGTGGTGGGTCTGAAGCTGGGACAGTTTCAGAGCGAAGCCCCCAGACCCCGGGGCTGAGGACTGCCAGGTGCAGGACTGCCAGCTGAGCTGCTCTGGGGACACTGCACTGTTGGTGCTGTTCCCTCTGCCTGCCAGGTCCTGGGAAGGTGGGCTTCTCCCACTGCTGCTGGCACACCGTGGGGCTGGGGGTGCTGCCCCCGCCCCAGGCACCGCTGGGTTCCAGCCAGTGGCATCCCTGGTGGTGCTGGTACTGTCTCTTGACATGGATCTGGTGACACCAGAGAATAATACCCATTTCCTTGGTTTGAGGAGCCAAATCTTGTGTTTCATGCTGTTTTGGTATTCATTTCAGTTTTTATCATTTTAAGGTTCATGCGTTTCCAATTGTCATGAATACCATGCTAAAATTAATAGTTCTATGGTTGGTTTATTACATTTAGTAAAATTATGGGCATGCAATGTTTGCCAAGAAAAGACGCAGCAGAGACTTTAATCATGTAAATATGATAATTTAGTTGTTACACTTGTTGAAATGATGGGATTAATTTTTTAAAAGTTTGCAAACTACAGGAAAAATGTAAACCATTAACTCAGTCAGACAAGCCAGCTAGTAAGCGGGTGATCCCCCCAGGCCAGGAAGGAATGCTGCCATCATGGCAGGGAAAGGGGCACCAAACAGTTTTACAGTTCTGGGAGTTGTTGTTATTCAGGCCAGACACTCTGACTTTTTTTGATGAACTCAGAAAAGTTCAAAACTGCAGCACTCTTCGTGTCTCACTCCTGCCCGCATGGTTTCTAGGCATGAGCTCATGGGTTCTGTATGGAGAACAAAAAATGATTCACAAATCAAAAGCTCTGCATCTCAAGGAAACACTTTGGTACCGAAAAGAGCCAGCTGATGTTCCAGCCCCAGCCCTCTGCCCCTGGACCGGTGCCTACAACCCACTGGGAGGTGTGTGCACAGGGTCACTGCTTTTCCTGGGGGATCAGGCAAGACAGTGAGACACTGTCCATGCCAGTGTGACAGGATGACACTTGACACTGCTGAGACAGGGCCCCTGAAATTCTGCCATAGAACACACTCCAAATCCTTCTATTTGATTTTCCTCTCCTGAAGCCTACCTGACTTTCTGGGGTGGCTGTGGGCATGAGGAGCCTTGCACAGGGTCCTATGCTGGAGTTTAAGTCTTGATCTTGGAGGTATTTTCCAGCTTTAATGATTCCATAATTCTGGCTTCAGCCAGGTTTGCCTGACTAACTCTGGGTACAGGTACTGCTGTGCATGTGCTGTGAAAATCTGGCCACAACTTTGGAATCAATTCCACAGAGCATTTTCTGGAAGACTGTCAGGAAAGAAGAAAGAAATGTAAAATAAGTCTTGTTTACTATAGATGATGATGTGGCAAAGTAACTCAACAGCCAGTTCGTGGAAGTTTATGACAATAATCATGACTATGTTTTATAAGTGTATAGCAATGTGAGTGGACTCAATTCTGGCTGAATTTAAATAATATGGCTTTGTGCAGCAAAGCCTAAATCAAATGGCTGTAATTTATGCTGAAATGTGCTACAGGATGCATTTAGTCACAAGTATGTGCTGATTGTAGCATTGTGCCTGATTTATGGCGTTTCACTTTTTCAGATGAAAATCCCTACCAAAAATAATATTTAGCGACTCCTTTTATTTACGGAGCCCAGCAGTTTTCTGTGGCCGTGTGGCAGAGGATCGCTTATCTCCCTCCTCTGATTCCCAGCAGCCAGCCTGGAGCCGAGGCTGGACGTGGCTCCCCGTCTGTGGGTCGGAAGGAACAGCAGAGGTGCAGTGGGAGCAGCTTGGAGCTCACATCCAGCTTTGGTGCAATAAGTGTCCATCGCATTCAGAGCCTGGCTGAGGTTAGTAAGAGTGAACTAAACCATCCCCTCTCTGCCTCCAACAGTGAGCCAAGGCAGGTATTGAAAGTAGGTCAGGGGGAGTGGGGCAGGCTTTACCCCTCACCCCTGAGGTTTTGTTGGCAACTGATGGGAACATGGGCATGGAAGGCACATGGGTGCTCGGACTGTGGAGCTGAAGGACTCACGTCTGTGAGCTCTTTCCTGACAGCGAGTGGCTGAGATCCGATTGCCTCTGACATTTGCCAGTTCCTGGGCAGCAGAGCGGCCGGTGAGCCCGCGGGACCAAACGCGGCTCCTGCAGCTTTCAGCTCTCATTAAACCCAACCCTTCATGGCTCCTGCCGTAGGGTCAGGGCTGGTCTCAGGATGGTGCCATGGGGATCACCCTCCCGCCTCTGTCCCGGGCTGCTGCACTGCACGGCTCCTTCCTGCAGGATGCTCAAAGTCTCTGCAGCAGTGGGTGCTGAGCTCTGGGGTACTCCGACAGCCAGCACTGCTGGGGCTGGGCACGGGGTGCCTTGGTGTGTGTCCCAGCCTGTGCTGGCTCCCAGCAGAGCTGTGGGGACACGCAGAGGTCCCAGTGTACAGAGGCAAACCAAAGAGGGCACCAGCTGGGGGATCCCTGTGTGGGACCTGCACAGAGCTGGTGCTGGGTGAGCACTTGGGGTGTTGTGATGTAGGGTCTGGGTCTCTCCACTGGAGGGGTCAAAGGCTGAGCCATTAGCAGTGACTGGCCTGTGTGCAACCCTCTCCTGGTGTCTCAAGTTGAGGGCACGGGTGGTGGGTAAGGCTCAGACAGGCGGCTGCAGAGGGACGTTTGCTGATGCAGGTGGTTGTGACCCCATGGCCTGAGCAGTGTTCCTTCAGCAGCCATCCTGCCTGGAGCATTTTAATTGGGTGTGACAATGTCTCCAGCACAATCAAGCTGAGAAGCTTCATCTCTCATCACTACCCAAGACGAATGGCAGCCCCTGAGCACCTTTGCTACATTTTTTGGAAGTCCCAGAAGAGGCTTCTGTCATCAAGTGAGTGGGAAGGCTTGGGTGATTCTGACCTTGCAGAATTACCTGAAGAAAGCATCAGATCTCTGTCTCTGCTAGGCAAATATGTAATTTAGATACTAAAAGAAAGATTCATTTAAAGCCATTTGAAATCTCTAAATCAATAATTTCCTCTCATAATAGGCCCCAAACCATTCTGGGAGTCTGCACATCCATTCAGAGAGTCAGGATCCACAGTACTCCATCCTAGGTTAAAATTAGTTGTGCTGAAAGTTTATCAGTGATTTATTCTGCAAAGTGACTCTATTTGTAACTCTCCTTCCTGAACGTTTCAGCACCATTGTGTTTGATGATAAGAACTTGTTGTAGCAACCCCTGTCCCTAAACACTTGGAAACTCTTGTTTAAATAAACATGCAACTTGTGAGCAACATGCAGCTCCAATGTGTATCTTATTAAAAGCTGGCAGGAGTGGAGCCTTCCAGCTTTCTTGCCAATGTTTGGAATACAGTAGCATTTTTACTCTCAGTAATAAATTTCTGTAGAACGAAGGACCATAATATTTGCTGTTTTGGGGGGAAACTCAGCTTAGATAGGTGGAGTGATGGAAAATATTTCTCATAACTAGGACAGAATGAAGCAGGTAAATATTTAGGTTGTTAACCTTGTGTCTGCCTTTTGCAGGGCCCTCACCCATGAAGGAGAGAGGGAGACATTTCCCAACTCTTTCAGGGAGAGGCCTCATGTTGTTTCTTTCAAAGAGAATCAATTTGAAACTTGCTCAAAGCCAGACTGAGAATTTTCTCTTGTCCATCCCCATCCACTCCTCACCCTTCCCCACATGCCCCTTCAGCTCGTGCTGTCTCACTTTGACCCAGCACTCCTTGTAGAAGGAACTTCTGCTGTCTTTAAGTTAGTGTGTTCTAATTAGTTTGCTATTAATTAAGGGGTTCTGATGTTATGATGTGAAAATTAGCTGGCAAACCAGACTGCCATTATCCAGGATTAGCAGAATTAGACTCTGAATTCCAAAATAACTTCTTCATTAATAATTCTGGTTTTCCAGACATTACACAGAAACTTTGGTGATTAACAGAAGTGTGATGTGTTCTCATTCATGGTATCCCTAATTAGCAGTCATTTAGTTATTAACTCTGGGGCAAACGAGCAGGGACAGAACTGGGGAGTGTCAACTTTTTTTTTGCACGAGTGTTTTGCCGCTGTTTTTACGTCTCGTGCTCCAGGAAAGCTTTGTCTGCCAGACCCTGGGTTTCCTGCAGAACAGTCCCTCTCCTTGTGCAGGGTCAGAGCACAAGCTGCTTGCAGGGAGCTGGAGGAGATTCCCCCATAGATCCCCATAACTCCCTGGTGCAGCCAGGAACCACCAGACATGGCTGGTGCTGCTCACTTGCTCCAGCCTGGCAATGGGGCTGAGCCATTACCTGCTTCATTCCTAACTCGGCAAGAGTTCAAGTGGGCAGGAAGCTGGCCCTCTGCCTGGGAGAATTTGTCACAAGATTAAGGAATTAATGAGAAAATACAATATATTAAAGAATGAGAGATTTTGCTAACCTTTTACCTTGTCTATGTCTTAATTGCCTCTAAAAATCATGGGATACAATGAATTGTCATTGATTTTTCTCAATACCTTTTATTTCTGCAGGAGCCCGATAAATGGCAGTGAGAGGTGATGGTTCAAAGGGACTCAGAAGATTGATGAGGTGGGCAGGATCACAGAGATCACTCTGGGGTGGGGGGGGCCAGCATCTCGGTGATAGCACCATGTGTGTGGCGGAGTATTGTGGCTCCTCTTGCCTGCCCAAGTGGTGGGCTGAACCATTGGCTGTGGGGTCTGGCACAGAGCAGCCGTGGTGCTGGGCTGGACCTGCTCCTGTGGGGTTTGGTGTGAAGCAGCCGTGGCAGGACCTCGCTCGTGGCACTGCATGATGCTGACAGCAAACAGTGGAAGATGGTGCTGGGGCCTCCTCCACTGGCTGGTGTGAGGAGCTAGGCAGCCCTCCAGCTGCACATTGTCTCAGACTTTTTTTTAATCCTAAAGGTGATATTTTGGGCAATATAACTTCTCCTGGAGCCGGTGCAGGACAGAGCTGGAAGCTCTGCCACCTCTCACGGCCATGTGTGCCATGCATTTGCACAGCTGCAGCCCTGCAGGCAAGACAGGGACCAGCTCCAAGCACTGTGGCCATGCAGTGTCCCCTCTGTGGGCTTTGGGTTTATCAATCCAGAAATGAACACTGCTGTTTTGGCAATGCAGTTCTCATCCTGGAGGTTTCCAGCCCTCATTGCAGAGAATCTTGACGAAACTTCAAGCAGAGGCATGGGATTTGTATCAGGAACAGAGACAGAAAAGCCCTTAGGTCTGATCTCCTGCTTACCAGAGGCCAGATGAGCATGAGGATCCCTCTGGCCTAAAATGTATGATCTGTTATTAGAAAACACTTGGCAGCCTGATTGGCATCACTGGGAAGGGACAAGAGTTGGGAGTGGGAAGGTTCTGAACTGAAGCTCTATTCCCAGGGCTGGTGTGCACAGGGGTAGCCCCAGGCAAAGAGTAACCTCAGAGTTTACAAACCTCTCAAACAGTGGCACGTACTGTGCCCGGAGCATGGCTTTCCAGACAAGGAATAGCTGGCATCTTCAGTTCCAGCCAGCAGGAACTTGTGGCTGTGCTCCTATGCTCCTTCTTGTGACGTGCCTGGGCAGTGTCCAGGTGGGACCAAGCTCCCCATAGGCAGCAGCATCCTTGGAGTCCCCTTCCTTGCTGTGCAGTATGTATCCGCCTCCAAATCAAAGCCTCAGCCTCCAGCCAGCCATTCACATCAGCTGCTTGGGAAGCCTCAGCCATAATGGGATCATTTTCCTGCAAGCTGTTTCAGGAGGCATCACCCAGGCAGTCATATTTCTGTGCAGCATCTGTCAGGCTTCTGCACCTCGGTGAGCTTCAGGCAGGACCATTGATGGTTTCACTAATGCTTTATTCAGAGATCGGTTAGGATAACTTCCCTCCCTCTGTTCTGCAGATATGATGTAATTTGGACAAATCTATGGAAGTTTGAATGAAAGAATTGTCTTGTATATATGATGAAATATTCTAATTGAGAATGATATTCAGTAAAGACCAAGACAGGTGCTTTCTTCTTCCTGGTATTCCTAATTGCTGATGTGTGACTGGAATTTGTATGTCCCAGATTTATTACTGTTCCATACTACCAAACATTTGCATAAAACAATTTAAATTAGCTTTTGCACTGGTATTTGATATAAGGTGGATCTTGCTGCCACATACAAATTCTACTTGCAAAGAAGGCACCAGTTAGGGGGCAAATTAAATTTGACTCTGACTTGGGTAATGCTGGGGTTCCCTGCACGTGAATGGTTTGGAGTTGCCCTGCTGTGGTGGTTACTCTTGACACTTTTCTGGTGTTCTCAGATCATTAGATGATTGCAGAAATCCTTCCATGGTCCCCAGCCTCAGTCACTGGAAGCAAGTGAAAGTGTTTGGAGTGGAGCCAGGACATCAGAAGCCTGGCTATTGGTGCTGCCTTTGTGTGCTGGAGGAGAGAAAGGCCCACCTTCAATGTCTGTCCTCAGAGATGTTGGCCCAAAAACCTGTCCTGGGAATGTTTGTCATAGTACTGGAAACAGCTGGAGAATCCAGATGATTTTAGCAGTCTGGGTTTTGTCTGCCTGTGATTGTTTCCCTCAGCTTTCCACCCCTTCCTGCTAACCTCTGGGAAATGTCACCCTGAAAGCACAGCAGAGAGGGAGGTGGAAGTAATCCTGTCCTGTTTGTCCTCCTCGTGGCCCATCCCATCAGACAGTCTTGGCACCCTTCTTCATGCTGCTCCTTTCTTGAGCTGTATAGCACCATGGACTGGAGACTGGCCTCCTTTTCCTTCCTGGCCTCCTTTTCCTCCACTCTCTTGGTTTTCCTTCTGTTTCTGGCTGTTTTCTTCATTTGCAAACCTCAGTTTGTAGTTTTCCCAGCACTCCTCCAGTTTGTTGGGCTGTTGTGCTGACAGTGCAGGGAGCACAGGTCTCCCCACAGACCACCTGGGAAATAGGAAATGTTCTGAACCCCTGGATTAACTGAAACACCATACTTAGGTCCCTCCTGACTTCTCCATTTTCATCTCCTGGTCTGACTCCCTCTAGTCCCAGCAGCCATAATCGTGCTCACACACCAAAATGGTTCAAGGCAAGCTGGAGAGCCCCACATGCCAGAGTAAGTGTACCTTCCTCTGGAAAAGCCTGGGATGTGCATTCAGGCTTTCATACAAATCTTCCCACTTTGCTGACATCTGACCTGACAAAAGCTTGCATTCCCGTGGCCCTCAGAGCTGGGGTGTGCTCACCAGGCAGCTCCCACTGTCCTGGAACCTGCTCGGGCACACTTGTCTGGGTCCTTGTTTCTCATTGTCACACTCTCAAGTGGGTGGAAAACCTGTGGTTTTAAGGGCACTGGACTCTTTCCAAGAGCCATCTCCAGGCTGGAGTTCCCAGAGGGTGCCTGGAGGTGTGTGGGGACGTGTCCGTGTGCCCCGCAGAGGGTGCTGGCCGGGACAGCAGCTCCCTGCCCACACCTCCCTGCCACCCCGAAATGTGTTCAGGAGCTGTCATTAGGGCATTCAGGAGAGCTGTGTTCCTTGATGCTGTGTGTGTTAAAGGAAAGGGAGTGGAGCACAGACCAGCCCAAGCAGGGTGCTGTCCTGTGAGGGCTGCGGCCGCTGCGGCGCTGGCCCCGGCGTGAGGAGATGGCCCTCTTCCCCATTCATGTATTTGGTATTACAAAATGACTGCGGTTGTCATAGCAACATAAAGAGAGCAGATCTCATTACTGAGGCCTGGCCACATTATTTTCTCCAAGGAATTTCTTCTTTTCATTATTTTTCTCCAAAGGTCAGTTATCCTCTGAGGCAGAGTGGGAGATTCTGTGAAAGGTGAAGCATATTCATGGCAGAATTCCCCTGGTGGAATTTACAATCATTTTGCTTTTTTTATACTTGTAGAGAGATTTCTTTTAGTATAACATTTTCTTTTAACCCTTTCTGTGGGAGCTTGGCTGCTCTGCATAGCCAGCCAGGCTGGTGACTAAGAGGCTTTGGGCAGGGATTTGCTATAGAAAGCGGAGAATTAATGTCAAATCATGCTTTTATTATCACATAAACTGAGGTGTGTCATGCTGTTTGCGAGCATTTGCTGACTTTTTGTTTGCTTTTAGCAGCTTCACAAACTGTAGGAACTATTTCAAACTTTGTTCTGGATCTGTTTCTTCTCGAAAGCCATCGCTGTCAGGGGATCATGCTGGTGGCCAGGGAGCAGCTCCAGCCATCACACCGGTCTGGGAGCCAGAGGTCATGTGTCCTCACCTCAGTTATCACTTTGAATATTGGGGTGCTCAGCTCAGCTGGAGATGCAGGAGAATATATGCACAAACAGGGTGTTCCCTGAATGGAGGTGTCCAAGGTGTTCCTCTGGATGTGGCACTCAGTATTCTGGTCTGGTTCACAAGGTGGTCATCAGTCACAGGTTGAACTTAATGATTTTGGAGGTCTTTTTCACCCTTGGTCATTCCATAATTCAGTGATTTTGACTGCAGCATTTCATCAGTTCCAGAATTTCACACAAACACCCCAGTTACTTTTGTAATAAATATTTCCCATTAGTTGGTTATTAAAGCTTTTGAACAAGCTTTTCAGGTCCAAGGGATCTAAAAGAGAAATGATAATGCCCAGCCAGAAAGAGGGGAACACAGATTGCACCCTTGTGGTGGGGTATCTATGAGGTCATGTGGAAGACCTCTCTTGCTCTCCTATCCATCACTTAGGAGGTTGGCAAGGGTAAAGAAGTTTTTCCAGCTTTGCACAGTTTTCAAGGATCCTTTGTCCTGAGATAGGAGAGAGAACTTGGACACACAAAAAGAGAGAGTAGCTCTAGATTGTCTTACAAGATGCAGAGCCCTGCATAGCTCAGCTTTGTAAATGGGTGTATGGGCCTTTATGCTGTACCAAAATGCTGTTTTCCTTTTCAGTTCACATGTATTTGTAAATATTTGTGTGATATTACATAGACAAAGGGTCTGGAGTCCTGCTCACACCTGTCACATGCACTGCGTTAATGCCATGCAGTCGGAGGGAAGTGATCCCTGCTCCCTGTGCCCAGGAGTCTGGCCCACTGAGCTGTACAGCACAGCCTTAAAGAAGTAATTCAGTTGGATATTCTGGTGTTATTTTTAATTTCTTTGCTTTAATGTGGGTAAGCCTTACAGTTCTAATATTATACTGATATAGCACAGAAATGTTTCATTCTGCACTATGAAGAAGAATGTGGAAGGAACTCACAGTGAGCAGGAGAGGCTGTGGGGAGCATATGGCTGTCAAGGCTTTGCTCATTAGTGGAAATCTGCCTGAAAATAGGATCACTTTCTGCTATAAACCTCAGTCATGCCAAAAGCCAGGATTTTCCAGAACGTCTCCTTTGTGTGCGGCATCACGCCGGAGCACATGTTCATTGGGCTGCCAGGGAGTGGGTTTGGGAAGGCAGGAAAGCCTTGTGGTGGAGTGTGGGATGTGCAGAGCCACCTTGCAGGAGCACTGGCTGGACATGGCTGGGTTGATCCTTGGGGCATCCTTGCCAAACCCATTAGCTTCTGAAAGCTCCCAGGGTCACTGATGAGTTCCGTGTTAGAGATACTGTCCTGAAACCCCCCCTTTAAATGTGTCCTTGGCATTGCTCAGAGCAGGGTGGACTCATCAGGAACAGAGCAGGGTGAGAGGGAAGGGGGCACTTCCGACCCCTCATGGCCTCTCTTTCTCTGTTGTGCCCAGCAGGCTGCACCAAGCAAGGAGCAGGGCAGAGGGGTCAATACTACTGACACCCTTCAAAGGTGTCTTTTAAAAATGAATGAATGCTAATGAGTCCCCAGCTGTAAAAGTAACAACAATGCCTGGCCATTTCACAGCCCTTTTCATCCTGTGCTCATCATGGTTTAGCACTGTCAGTGCTCTCAGCAGCAGGGGCAGAGCCAGTGTTATTGCACTCGCTGGGGCTTCGATTTAGATGTCCATTTTCTGTAAATCACATTTTGCATGCAAAATGAGTGTTTGCATATGTAAATGAGCAGGCATCTAAGTGGCCATGTGTGCTTGCTAATATCTGCTTTGCATGTTCGCTGATGGTAACTGTGCCTGGTGAACAGGAGCGTGTGAATTTGTGCGTAACCACCATGGCACATGCTACGTGGTGGCAGAGGAAACCCAAGAAAATCCAAATGTGCCGTGGTTTAAAATGATTTAGGCAGCCCTAGGTTGTTGTTTTACAAACAGATCTGCTGAGGGCTAGACCGCACCAGTGAGCTTCCCTCAGTGCATGAGAGCACGACGCTCTGTCGGAAACCCTGGAAAAGCCAGGATTTGTGCTGAGAGCATTTGTTCCAGTCAAGCTCAGGCATTGTGGATGCCGTATGGTCGGGTGGATCTGCCAGGTGATGTTGCTGTGCAGTTTCACTTCAGTTCCTCACAGGCTGAGCCACTGCCTGGCTTTAATTGTGGACTGCAGCAGGTAGATGGTGTCATGCCACATGTGCCACGGAGTGAGCCAGAATGCTTGGAATATCTGATGAACACGGGTTATTATGGGGCTTTTAACTGTGCATTTAGCAGTGGTGGATGTAAAGCTTTTAGCTTGCACTCCTGTTTATTAATTAATAAAGGGCTCTGTTTGGACATTACTTACGTCCCCCCCGTGCCTCATTGGAGCTGCGGGGCTCATCGCAAATGATAAGTGGCTCAATGCACTTCTCATGAAATTCACTTAATGCTGGCAGCCGTCCCTGCAGCTGTGTGCCAGAATTCGTGCTCTGCTCCTCTCTGGCAGGCTCTCCTCCAGGACCCCTTCTCCACTCAGCTTTTGTAGTTGGCACAGGCAGAGGGATGCTGCGACGTGGGCACAGTTGAGGCCAGGGCTGTCCCCTTGAGGGCTGTCCTGTAGTCAGCAAGGCTGAGCAAGGCTCTTCTGAGCCATCCTTGCACATCTCCTTCCAACTTGCTGGAGAGATGGAAGATTTAAGCTGACACAGAGTGTCCTGCAGACATATGGCACAGGGTGCATGTGCCAAGGAGGGACACGAGTCAGAGGCAGCATGGGAGTGGGGCAGTGCCAGGAGCTGTGGTGGCAGGTTGGGCACCACACTGGGCAGAGCCGGTGATGCTGGTGGGAGTGGGGCAGTGCCAAGAGACGAGGTGGCAGGTCGGACACTGTGCTGGGTAGAGCTCCCAACATCCATCCAGAAGAGCTGATGAAGCAGGAGGGTAAAAACAGGAAAGGAAGAGAATCCCTGAGCTCTGAGCAAAGTGCTGCCAGGTCCCAATGTGTTTAATGGTGTTATTTTATCACATGATTTTCCATCCCACCTGTGCCCACCTCCATTGGTTCTGCCCAGTCCTGGAGGACTGTGCTCTGGAGCTGCAGCATCTCTTGACATCAAGGACAGGTGCCTGTGCAGGGCTGCAGCCAGAATCCGTGGTGTCTGGCCCCACAGACATAGCAGGGGATGTGGCTTCAGTGAATGCAGGTCCCAGCACTTTACTTGTCACCACAGGGCCCCTTGCCAGATTTTCAACGTGCTTCAGGTCTGTGGTGTTGGGAATCGGAGCTGAGGGATGGTGAGAGGTGCCTCTGTAGCTCCTCTGGCAGCAGATGTGGTTGGCATGTGCCTGACTCAGCTGTAGGCACGGGTGGCTGCTGGTGCTGGGCTCCTTCGCAGCCTCTTCTCTCTCCCTCTTTTTTTTTTTTCAATTTTTCAACTGACTTGTGGTGGGGCAATAACAACAGAAACATCTTTTTCTGATTAGGATCTGTTCAGGTATTTTTGTATCTTAGCTTTAATTTGGATGACAAATCCCCTGTATCTGTGACAGCGAGAAGGGAAATGGGCACTGATAGTTTAGGCAGGATGAAGTGGTGCGATAATGTGGTGTTTGTGCTTATTGCAAACATGTGCAGAATGGAGAAAGCCTCTTCACCTCCCGCAGCCTCGGCTACTCTGCTCCCAGGGTTCCAGGATCAGCACATGACCAAAGGGTGGACCCAGCAGGAGCCAGAGCAGCTCCGGGCGCTATTGCAGAGAAGTGCCCCATCCTCTCCTTGCCTTGTGTGGAAAAGCCTGAAGGCAAATTTTGTTTTAAAAGTTTGTAGGAAGAATGTTCAGGGCCTTGTGCTGTGTCTCCAGAGCCTACAGGCGAGGCTGAAGGAGCTGGTGCAGCCAGCTGGTTCCTGCTCCCCAGTGCCAGGGTTTCCCTGATCCTGGACGGAGCCACTGCTGGCACCGCTGTGCTCTGAGCCTGGTGGCCAGGGCAGGGCTGAGGTGCTTCAGCTGCTTTCCATTCCTTCTCCCCAGCTGTCACCCTCCAGCCTGTGGAGACTCAGTAAAAGTTCCTGGTGCCAAATCCCTGGTCCTGGGCTTGGTGGCTCAGCCTGATTTGGCTGTGGATGTGCTGGTCTGGCCCAGGTCAGTGTTCCTCCACGGTGTAGGAAACACAGAGCAGAGGCACCTATAGCAAGGATGTTTTTGTCATGAATGTTGAAGGTTTGTTTTCATTAAACATTCTGGAAACGTTGCTCTTGGTGCCTGAGCATTCAGGTTATGGAGCATCCTGCATCCTGAAATTTGCTTTTTTTATTTAAGTTTTTTTCTGACTTGAAAGGCTGGTTTTTATAACAGGTCAATTTCAGCCCATTTGATATTGATATATGAAGATCCTCAGGGATTATTGTAATGCATTTTTCATCCTGCTGTGATAGTATCATATAAGGAAAATGGGACTGACTGTTAAGTACAAATTGAAAAAGACATGGTCGTTTAAGATAACTCCTTATCTGTATACAAGGAAATGGTATCAGGGAAATAGACCACCAGTTGACAGAAATAAATTTTGCCTCAGACTCCTCCTTCTCTTCCCCAGCTGCTCAGGGTTTCTTCCCCGTCCCCTTCCCCTTCCCCTTCCCCTTCCCCTTCCCCTTCCCCTTCCCCTTCCCCGTCCCCGTCCCCTTCCCCTTCCCCTTCCCCTTCCCCTTCTTCTTTTATTCGATTACATTTATCATGGAGTGTCTCTGGGCTGGAAGTGAGCCTGGCTGGACTCCCGTGGGGAGGGAAGCCCTGCCCAGTGAGGGGAGCCCCAAAGGTCCCAGGGATCCTGGGGATCCCAGGTGTGACTGTGACTGTGCCACTGCCAGCCTGTCCCGCCTGCGCGGCGTGGCCGGAGCCGACAGGATGTCGGAGTTCTTGGGATGAGCTCAGGAAAGGGACACTCATATTTATTTGCGTGTGTCTGGATGTGCTGGAGTAAGTGGAGGAGCTCAATGAATGATTTCTTTAGTCAAGTGAGAGCTGTTTGTTTTTACAGCCCTTATAAAAAGAGAAGAAACAAACTCAATAAGCCAAGTCACACTCGATCCAGTCAGAGTTTTTTATTCCTGGCATTTTATCTCAACTCTCTCTTTTTTAATAAGCTATAAATCAGGGCTTATGGTGTGAACAGTGTTGGTGGGTCCCGTGTGCACCCCCTGGAATGAAACTGCCCTGCCAACACCTTCCTGCAGACAGTCTGTCCTGTCCCTGGCTGGTGGGGTTTGTTGGAGAGTCTTCCTCACAGAGAGCTGCAAAACCCATTTGAATTTATGATCGTTTTGGAGTCTGAGCAGGAAAAGTGTGTTTTTCCAGCTCCTGTGAGGTAATCACAGTGCGATGACATATGCTGCCATTCCCTGTGCGCTGCACACGCTGTGCTGAGCATCAGCTCTGAGCGTGCTTTCTCCTCCTCGGTGATTATTACATCCCGTTTGGGCTCCAGGCGTTCTGACCATCAGCAGAATGAGGGCGATTACAATTTGGCATAAGGCACTGCAGTCAGAAGCCAATGTTTAGAGACAGTGGTATAAGAGAAGTTCCATAATTGGAGCTGGAGGACTGAGTTTGCCAGAGTATCTATTGCTGGCATCGTGTCCTTCTTGGCACTGCACCTATTGGAGCTGCACTTTGGCCCACACCTTGTTTCATACTGAGCCTGCAATTAAAGCACAATCAGTGGTCCCTGTCCAGCCCTGGGATGCAGTTGTACAGCCCAGATTCCTGTGCATGCCCAAATGGTCTTTAAGGCGTCCGTGGTGTAACACACACACACTCTCTGCCAGCACCTCTGCCAGGGCTCATGTACAGATTCCGAAGAGAACTTTTCCAGCTTTGATTTAGCGTCAAGACAGTCCTGAAGCAAAATCTCTACACTGACCGTGGCACTGCTGTCTGACCTCCAAGGACTTTGGGGCTTCATGTCTCCGGCTCTCAGGTTCCCTTTCTGTTATCCCTGGGCACTCAGTGGCTGTTGCATTTAACAATGGCTATTCTCTTATTATTCTCTTGTTGATTTTGTATTCCTGTGCTTGATTTCCAAGCAGAGATACTGCAGGGCACAACAGCCACCGTGACTCTGAACCAGAGCAATCGCTGTTGCTCATGGAAAGGCAGTGAGGGAGGCACACGTGGGGTGCTTGGGAAGGAGGAGTGAGTGGCACAGAGAAGGTGAAGAACTGGAAACATAGGAAATATCTTGGCGACTGGAAAAGTCCTCAGGACATTACAGCCAAATGCAGATCTGCAGCAGCGATGCAGGAACCACATCTGACTCCAGAGAGGGTCTGTGGAGGCTTCAGCCTTTGCCTTGCGATTTGATGTGTGCCAGTGACGCAGCAGATCCTTGTCTGTCCCCAGAATTGTGAGGTGGGTGTCTGCTGGGGAAGCTTTGTACTGGGAAGGATGGTGGCACCATGCCTGGGGCCAGTGCAGAGTGCAGCCAGATGTGGGGGAAGCTCCGCACTTGAGTGTGGCAAGGAGCCCATTGGCTTTTTGGAGAAGCATTATCCCAGCATCTCATTTACAGCCCACGCCTGGTGGCACTGGGCCTTCTCTGAGCTGGTGGCTTGAGATAACTGATTCAACAGCATGCTTCATAATTAAAATATTATAGCTGGAAATGTTGAATATCTTCCAAGTATGCCAGGAGGCTTCTGTTTGCACGGCTTGGAGCACAGGCTGTCAGGGAAGGCTGGTCGGAGCAGAGACAAACGCATTTATGTTGCATATTGCTCCAGCATCTCCAATTCACACAGCCCGTGCTGCTGCTGGCAGCTAGTAATTTCCTTCACACCTAATTGAACTTTGTTTTAAAGTCTTTTGTCTGATTAATGTCCGGAGTGCTCTGACATGACTGCTTGGCCTTTCATTCTGGTTCTCCATCAATATTTACAGTGGGAGGCTTTGGAGAAGGCACCCCGACTGCTGCATGGGGAGGGCTGGAAGCTGAAGGGCACAGCTTGAGGGAACGGCTGTGGGAGCCCAAACGTGAGCCCATGGAGTGAGGACAGAGTGGCACTTTTACACCCTGCAAGGACAGTCAGGTAAGGGCTGGGTCGTGCAGAAAGTGTCCCTGGCAGCCTCTGGCACAGCAGGGCAGCAGCAGCTCAACCTGCACTGTGGAGGTGCCGCGGGTGGTCCTGCCTGTCTGTGTTCCCACTGCCTCCATGCTGGGGGGGCTCGAGGACAGGGTCCAGTGCAGGTGTGGGGGCTTTGGTGGGGTCCCCTGTGCTGTCACCTGGTGCCTCTGTTGTGACCTGAACATCAGCTGGGAACAAAAGCATCTGCAAGGGAACAGCCTGTCTCTCTCTTCTGGGGCTGCTTAAGACTGTACAAGGAGATAAGCAAATTATATGGCCTTAAATATCGGTGGGATCTGTGATTCTCCAGACAGCCATCAAGGCAGGGCTAACAAGGGCACTTTAAACACCGAGTCAGGCATTTCTGCTGCAGAGATCCTTGTCTCAGCCTTCCCCTGGGAGAAGAGCCGACAGCAGGTTTGTTAAAGAGCACTGCTTTAAGTTTTTCAAAGTGAAATTCTTGTTTTTCTGCTATTGCTAAGGAAACTGAACATTTTGTCCCTGCTGGCCCCTGAGCTCCCACCATTACTGCTGTGGTGGTGCAAACCCAATCCTAGGGCAAGTGCCCTTCCTGCACACGCAGAGAGGAGGTGGGATGCCAGAGCATGGCACATTGGGTTCAGGAGCAGTCCTGGCTGGGATGAGGAGGGTCTGGCAGGGAAGGTGCTAGCAGTGGCAGGATCTCTGCCCAGCACAGGGGACCCTGCCCTTCACACCATGGACAACGCCTGAGCATGGCTGGCTGTGGTGCCATCCCCATCACCAGGGCCACAGATCTCACCAGGGCTGCAGACCAGGGAGTCAGAGTGGGGCACTGGGATGAGGGTTCTGTGGATTGATCAGCTGTTTCTTGGGCTGTCAGGAAGGATAATCCTCATTAACACACCCTTTATTGCTGCAGCTCCTCAGAAAAGAGATGGAATTCCAGCATTGAAAAGAAAAGTGCTTTCACATTAGTAATGTTTGTCTAACACAGAAAACTCCAGGTCACCTGGAATAGTTCACAAGTGGTATCTCGTGTTTTGGAGGAGTGGGAAAAAAGGGGTTTCAAGAGGCAAAGCACTCCCTGAGCTAGGTGGGAGTCACAGGGCTGCGTGAAGAGTGACCTCTGCAGCGTCCCACGCTGCTCTGACCCTCACCAGGAGCTCGGTCCTGCCCCTCCAGCCCCAGCAAACCCTCACCACAGCGCCTGGAACCCACAGCTCTGCTCCGGCTGCGCTGGGAGGAACTCAGTCTTGCTCCGAGTGATTTTCAGAGGGCTGAAGGATATTATTCTCTCTGGCAGACTCATCAATACTTTTAATTAGTTTGTTTGTTTTTTTTTTTTTTTTTACCCTGCATCCATTTCCTTCCTAGATATCAAGCTCTTAACAGATTTGAGTATGTTTCGAGCTGTCATACCCAATGCCATTTAAATCACTTCTCAAGGGCGCTGGGCCATGGATGTGCAGTGGCAGTTTAAAGGGATTAGAGCCCTTTGTTTTTTCACAAGTGGTTCAATTTACAAAAGATCAGGGTTCAAGACCTTCACACTGTAAAGTGACTTAAAGCCATGAAATCTATTTCTCACTAATTCTAGATTACTCTCTACTTAGGAGCCCAGGGTGCCAAAAATGGTGGGTTTTGTTAAAATGATATGAAGTCCCAGTCTTTTAACCACTATTGCATAGTGTACAGTGTCATGCAAATTCCAGACCTATGTGAGCAATTATGGAGCAATGAACATGATCATTTCGATTAAACCAACACGTGTTTTCAAAGATTTTATTTAACTCAGATAACCGTAAAACTTTGTCACTTCGCTTCTCCTCTCGGGCATACGCACAAAGCCTTAAATACCCCACGTATCTCCTTTGTAAAGTCTGAGCATTAATTGCCCATTGCTTATTCAAGCAAGGCCCCCATTGAGGGAAATGGGATTTTGTCTGAATAAAGGCTGCAGAATTGGACCTCTTGTCTGCGGGTGAGAGATCGGCTACTGGTTTGGTTTTAGGGTCTCCCGCTGCAAAACCGAAACATTAGGGAAGATGGGTTTTCTGTTAAAAAAGTTTTATCTTACTCAGCATCATACTTGTAGTTTGAAATGGAGAGAGCCGGTGGCCCACGCGATCATGAATAAAGAACAGTGGAAGAAACTGGGTCAGGCTGGCAAGAAGGTAGGAGCTGCCCCGATTGTTTTTCTTCCAGCCATTAGCTTCACAAGAGAATCCTTTTTCTCACTGGACGACTGTACTTTATTTTTCTAAAGCAGTATCCCTCTGACAACCCAAAAGGAATACTGCATCTGCAAATGAATGGTGCCTGCAAAGAGACAACATGAAATTTTTAAAAAGCATGGTAATAAACGCTATTCAAAAAAACACAATCTCTGAAAAACATGGCCTATTGAAATGACAAGCCGAAAATCATTTGCTAAGCACTGAAATGGCCCCTTTTGTCACCCCAATCCTTCTGTTGACAGTTACCTTTCAATCCTACAATTGTGCAGTAAGTACTGATTTTTATTCAATGTTCTATTCACCCTGCGTATTAATGAAAAGAAAAAAACTTGTAAGAATAGCCTTTAATAGGCTGATAGACAAGGCTCCCCTATTCTCCTGCTAGAGCTCCTCTTATCAGCTTCTCACAGTATTGCTGCTCGCTCAATTCTTTCCCATTTCTAAACTTTGCTCACCCATCTGGGCTTGTTCTCAACTGAGATGGAAACATTTTTATTTCACAAGTCTTGCTGACCTTTTCTTCTTCTTCAGGCAGCGTTAGGTGAAGCTCTAACCTCAGACCAGCCTTTTTTAAAGCTGAGAAAAGCACGAGTGGATCAGGTTTCGGCTCTTCCGAAGGGGACTGGCGGGGCTGTTCCCTCAACACTTGTGAGCTCGCCAGGACCGTGGTGACAGGGCAGCAGCTGTGGTAACACAGCCCCCTGCTACCCAGTTCTCACTGCCCTGTGCTCCTGTTGGGGGTCTGAGGGCAAGGGAAGGCTCGTCGCACTCCTGGGTCTCAAAGGGGCCACTGGCGTCATCGTTCCTTGGCCAAAGTGGTGACTTTTATGTAGCTGTTGCAATTAGAATGTGTGTAATGAACACTGGACAGTGTTGTCCTTGGCTGGGAGTATCCAGTGCTGATTATCCCAAGGTTTCTGGAGCAGTAACGAGCAGCTTTGCCCAAATGTAGCAATTATATTTATTACGATTAAACCCCAACTTTGTAGCACATGTCCCCTGTCTGTGACTGCAGACATGCCCTCGCTTACTTGGAGATGGTGGTCGTGGGGACCGGCTCTGTGTGGAGGTTTGTGGGGCTGCCCCTTCCCTGGGGCTCCTCAGAGGACTGTCCCTCTACCCAGGCTGCCCAGCACGACCACCACAGGCTGCAGACCATGGAGCTGTGAGGGGCCCTCTGTGTCTGCTCCCGAGCCCGCCCCGAGATGGGATGCATCGCCTCTGCTCCGGAGGGGAGAAGCCTCCTCCTCCTCTGCATTCCCCACTCATGCAGTTTTTCTTTCCAGTAGGGAAATTCAGCACATAACTATCCAGGACTGCAAAAATGTAAACAGTCTGTGTTACATGTCTTCAAATTACAGCCCTGCTGCTCGACACATGTGCAGCTAATCGAAGCCCTCTGTTCGCAGAGCCCCGGTTCCAGTGAGTACCAGTGACTGCCCCTGCCTCCTGCCCCGAGTGCCCCATGCCCGGGGTGCTCACTGTCCTGGGTCCCCACTGCTGCTGTGCCCTCCACATCCCACTGGAATCCACCACTACCCATCTGGCCCTACCGCCCAGTGAATATTAATGAGGAGTCTACTTAGGGATTGTTTGAGGAGAGGAAATTGTTTTACATTGTGATGCAATATTTCCACACCGGGGTCTCATTTATGCAGCATATTAAAGTCAACACTTGGCACATCTATCTCCATAAGGAGCTGGGCCCATTATCCCCAGTTACTTTTAAGCAGTCTTTGGCTGAGTCCTGACGTGCTGCCAGTGCCATACATCACAGGGATGCAGTTCCTTAAACTGCAGCTCGTGATTGATAGTTTAACCTTTTTCTCAGAGGTTAATTCGATATATGCTGGTGTAAACTATAAACCACAGCTCCAGCCTGTCGGGAGGAGGTAATCTGCATGGCACTCTTACGAGAGCTCAGGTGCTGCAGTAATTACACTACTGTCTTCTCCTCCTCCTCCTCCTCCTTCTGCCATTTCTCCCTCTTGACAAGAAGAGGAGGAGAAGGGTACTCACCAGAACCTGAGGAGTCCAGCTCTGTGGCAGAGAAGGCTGATGCTCAGTTTGAGGGACTCCATGAGGTTCCTGCTCCTGCCAGCTCCCACAGTTCTGCCAGGGTTTCCACAGGAAGGTTGGGATTTTGGCATAGTGGGGCCTTTGGGCTGCTCCCAAGAGCATTCCTTCCCAGAGTCTTTGTGCTGTTCCTGAGAAGGGCAGTAGAGGTGGCAGGGTGGGCAGCATCTGTCCCAGCACAACAGGGTCCTTTCACAGGGCTGGGGGATGTCAGCACACACTGGGGACACCGATGCTTCCTGTCCCACATGTCCCTGTGGTTGCCCCTAAGCCCTGTGGTGCTGTCACACCCCACGACCACCCATCACGGGTGGTGCTGGCTTACACTGTGATGGCCACAGTACCTGTGCCCACAGCAGGAACCTCACTGCTCTCCCAGCTCGGCTCCCCTCCAGAGGGGAGTGCAATCCTCTCCTGGAGTTTCAGCCTCTCTTGCTTTATTTAATTCTCTCATTTGTTGTTTTGGCTCCTCAGGACACCCAAGGGCTGTTGTCCAGTGGCTCCGTGGTGACCCTTCCAGAAGGGCTGGGAGGTCACCCAGTTCCTCTGCTCTGGCAGGTTCGCTGGCAGAGCATCTGCAGCACCCTGGGACTGTGGGAACCTGGTCATCAGGAAACCCTGTCACTGCTGCCAAGCTGGAGTGGGGTTTGGAGGGTCTCCAGCGTGTCTGGGGGTCTGCAGCAGGTTTGGGGTCTGCAGAGGGTTTGCCATCAGGCTCTAGCCCTCCCTGCTGTGAAGGTCTCGTGCTGGCTGTCCAAAGGCCGACTGTGTGTGTGGCACTGCTGTAACCTGCCAGCATTCCCCAGGAATGGCTGTGTGCTCTTCATGCTTCTTTTTGGCCTCTGTCCTCAAAGCGTCATTATTTCCATAGGAAATAACTATTTCTGCTCAAGATCAATAAGATTTTGTTGAGAAAAAGGGAGAATTTTAAAGGCTTGGTTTAATTTAATCTATTTCTTTGCAGGACGCTCCCTTTGATAACAATAGGAATTCGATTCCTGCCAGAGCAGACTCCTTAATTAGACCCCACAAAATGAACAGTAACGTGTCTCTGGGCTGAAATTCTCCCTTTCTGGAGCTTGCAGAAAGGAGGGAGTTTCTAACTCATAATTGCATCTGAATGCAAATGGCTGTGCCAATGTGAATATATTAAAAGCAGCAGCGTCAGCAATCACTGTGAAAAAAAATACATACAAATGAGGCCCCAGCTTATTGCTCCATTTGGATGCTGTGAAATGGCACCTTATTGTGTTATTATAAGATTTCTTGCTTAGTTAACAGAAAATGCTTACAATTAAGTCTGAACTCATTTAGTGCTCAGACTAATTCACATTAGAAAAAGGATGTGACCTTGGCTCCAGATCCCTTTTCTATGGCTCTTGCTGTACGTGGAGGTGGTGGCTCTAGTGGTGGTGTGTTGGGGAGGAGCTGTCCCATGTCCCCTGTGTCCCCTGTCCTGGCAGTGAGTGGTGCAGGGAGCACAGTCCCAGGGACAGGGCTCACATGTGGGCTGGGCACTGCAGTGACCCCTGTCCTGCCTGTGAACCCATGGGGTGAGATGATGCCATGGGATGGACTTTCTGCTTTTTCTACTTCTTAATTCCTGACACTCCTGTGGTTTGGCTCTGGTGTGTCACCTGCTGGTCAGACCTGACCCCTGTGCCCAGCCCTGGTCCTGCACTGGGCCTGTGGCTGTCTGAGGAGGGGGTACTGCCTATGGAACCCAACTTTGCTTGC
Source organism: Anabacerthia variegaticeps (assembly GCA_035583185.1). Taxonomy (NCBI): domain Eukaryota; kingdom Metazoa; phylum Chordata; class Aves; order Passeriformes; family Furnariidae; genus Anabacerthia; species Anabacerthia variegaticeps. Next base: position 8,821,730 of record JAWWEW010000036.1, read on the forward strand.
CAGGTGGCTGGTACAGATGGAGTGAGGGTAACAGCAACAGAAAGGAGGGCTGAGGTTTTAGGGGTGCAAAACATCTGTGGTGACTGCTGTGAGCTCCCTGCAAATGGCCAAGGTCAGCCCAGATCTGCCCTTTGATAGTGAGTGAAAGGGACACTGTGAACACTCACTGTTTGGAGTAGAGAGGTGTTTCTTCTAAGGTATCCAAATTAGTGGAAACCATTGAATTTCATCTCCTTGCGTATTTGCCCTTTTTTATGACATTGAGAAATACCATCCCTGTATCATGTGGGAAGGCTGCAGATAAATGAGGGCAAGTTTGTGTGTGCATCAAACACTGTGATGATATGTCTTGTAGAACAGCCTCCCTGGTGCAGCACATAAACACTCTGTCTTCCAGGCACAGCTTTAAACATGGCAACTCTGGCAGGGGCCATGTATGGAAGAATGAGAATAATATAAATATTGAGAAAGAGTTGCACTGTGGGAAACTCAGCAGGCACTGCATGGTGAGGTTCAGGCAGGGTGCCAGCAGTTTCCAGAGCCTGGCCATCCTTCATGGCTTCTGGTGGCTCTGGGAGCTGAGCTGGGGATCCCAGTCTGGCACTTTCATGGCACACTGACATCTGTCCTTCCCACCCTTCCCCTTTTCCTTTTCCTTCTTCTTTCTCTTCTCCTTCTCCTTGCCCTTCCACTTCCTGACTCTTATCTAGGACTCCTCTCTCAGCCATATAAGTACCAACCCTTCTCCTGTACAACCAGTATCTGTAGGATGAAGCCTGTGGATAAATTATTATTGTGACCCTCATTGCACTGTGAAAAACTTTGTGGAGCTGCTGCATGAAAAGTAAAATTTGCATTTAAATAGAAAATGTTTGGCAGTGTGTAACCCACTGACTGTGTGTGGCAGGGGTCCCTGGCCCTGGTGAAACACCAATGGCAGTGGGGTCCTGGGAAGCAGAGCTCTAGGCAACTGCACCAGAGCCTCCTCTGCTCCCTGGCCCCCCTCTGCACCTCTGCAGGGTGGGGACGTGGCCCTCCATCACTCACTGCTTTAAAAGCTGGCCTAGACCCCTCTTGCTGGGGGCTCCCCCCAGGCTGCCTCTGCCCCCGGCCAGCACTGGCCACTCTTTGTCCTCTCTGGGAGCTCTGGGGCTGAGTGGGAGCCCGGCCGAGGCAGCCAGGGCTGGGCACAGGAGGGAGAAGTACAAAGCATTTTAGGATGTCTATAAATTAATTAAGCCTCCTTAAAAGGTTAACAAGGTCCACTCTGTCCATCATTAAAGTAACTTCATGCATTTAAATTTTAACAGTCAAACCAATTAGCAATAAAAATGTATGAACTGCACTTTATGGGATTCTGGTCAAGCCGGAATTGGTTAAACATTTGATGTCCAATACATTTTTCCCCCTTCTCTCCATTTTAAACACAATCTGAATTTCCCGTGGGTCATAAGAACACTAGTGAGCTCAGAAGGTGGGACATGAATGGTGACAGCAGCAGACAGGGCCAGCCTGACCGAGACCCCTCCTTGCTCCTCAGTCCTTGCAGCAGCCTGGCACCCCAATCCACACGGAGCATAATCGGGAAAACACTTGGAACTCTTGGAAAAATCTTTCTGAAGGGGAAACACTTGGGATTCTTGGTGGCACCTTTCCAAAGGCACCCACTGCTCTGCCACCACAGGGACCCCTTGGAGTCCCTTCCCATCTAAACAGGCAGTCAAGAAAAATCGTCTACACAAAGGACCCAAAGCACCGATGCAGCAAGTTCTAGCCTCAGCAGAAATTACAGGATGAAGGCACATGTTGTGCCTGTAACAGGGACCATGTGAAGGGGGTGTTTGCAGGATTGCAGGCTGCCAGCCAGCCCAGCAAAGGGACCAGCTCAGGGGAATGCTGAGGTACCTGATCAGGTAAACACTCAGAAGAGCAGACACTGGCCTCCCTGAGTAGAACAACAGTGGATAAATTCTCTGCACACAGACATGGTGGTATTTATTTCCCCCAGGGCTTGCAGCCAGCAGACTGCACAGGTACTCCAGAACCTGAATTTCAATTGGTGAACAAGGATGGCAAAAAGCTACCAGGACAGAGCCAGGATTGAGGGGGCTCACTGCAGGATGGGGTGTTTTTGGTCTCTCTAAAGGGCTGGTGCTGCCAGGAAACCCAGGATGAGCCTGTCAGGAACAGTGGAATGGGGAAACCTGTTTGATGCTGATGGCTGATCAAAATGAAAAATTATAAGGGGGGGGGGAAGGAAAAGCAGAGATTAACATTAGTAGAGCAGCTTCAAGGGTCTGAGCTGGAGCTGCGGCTCCAAATACCCCTGGGAGTGGTTGTGGAAACCAGATGTTGGGGGCAGTCACGGTGGGGGGAGGGCAAGGGCTTGGTATCTGCTCATAATTACTCTTGATTTTGTGCGATGACATTGAGTCTGTAGGCAAACATGAAAGAACACTTGTGGGGACAGCAGTGTTCATGCCGGCCAATGGATTAATAAAGCATGACTGACATGCAGGGAGCAGGGAGGCGCACATGGAAGTGTTTTGTAGGGAGTTTGATGTTCCACAGGCCCATGGAGACCCTTGCCAATGCTGCTGATTGCCCCCCAGCATAGTGATGGGAGCGCTGCGCTTGGGAGGCTCCCAGCACCTTCTGTGCTGTGCTCTCACACCTCCGTGTGACCAGTAACCACTCACTTTGCTGTGCTAAGGGGCTCCTTGGGCACATGAGGACACTGGCTCAGGGAGAATCCCTCGGGTGCAGAACATGGGCTCACTTGCCTCTGACAAATACATGGCAGTCCTGCAGCAGAATATTCCCAGAGGGATGTGCGGGGCGAAGGAACAGGACTAGTACCCGTCAAAGCCAGATGTTACACTGGTATGTCACCTTGGGGATGCCATGGGGTTAACAGGAACCTTGGCAGCTGCTGGTGGCTCCTCTTGCACAGAGGGGTTAGAGGAGCCTAGCAGAGCCGAGGTTGGCCAGCTCAGCAGACCCCAGCCATGCAGAGGAGTGGGGGAATTCCACCACCACGGGACTCTGGTCTTGGAGCCTTTCTCCCCTCAGACACGAGGGAAACTGCAGCTCACTGCAGCTCACCAGGTCTGACAGAACTGGGATACACTCCCACGGACTCCAGTGGCAATATTGAAAATGAGATTAGTCCTGTTTCTCCACTCTTTCCAGAAGCAATAAGGATAACAGGGGCTCACACAAGTATCACGTTTTCCAGTTTCAGCAGCAGTGCTCTGTTTCTGCAGCTGGATCACGTTCTTCAGAGGAATTTCCTTCCTGCTCCCCCACTCCCATCAAAAAAGGGGTTTGTGAAAACAGCCCAGAGTGGAGTTGCCCATGAGGATCCCATTCTCAGCGCCAGTCCGTGGGTGACATGTGGTCAATGCTCATTCAGAGCCTGAACTCAGCAATAGTGAGTTCCACCAATCCAGACACTGGGCCTGCTGTAGGAAATGCTGGTTTTCCACTGGGCTCGATTCACGCCACAGATTGTTCGGAGCTGCAGCAGTGGGGCAGGTTCCAGGAGAGCAGTCAGCCTCCTCTCAAAGCAGGTCCCAGGCTCAGGAGTTCATCTGGCAGGTGGGTTCATAGGCACCTCTGGAGTATCACTGTGATAGCTGGTGATGGGACTGAGTGAGAGGTGTGGGAATTGCACAGCGAGGGGGAGTCAGTCACAACCAGCCTCCTGCACTCGCTGCAAACCTGCAGAGTGGCTGTTACAACTTTTAATTTGTACAACCAGGAGGAAGGGAGCATGTGAATGGAGTGACCAGGAGCCCAGATGGGCAGCAGGGGCTGCCCAGCTTCACAGGCAAATTCCAGGCGCTTCTGGGATTCTTTGCACCAGCAGGGTTTGTTTTGTCAGCGGTTTGGCATCCTTCCTCTCTCTCCCAACCTCCGTTTTGAGAGCAGTAGCCTTGCTGGGTGCAGGACGGGAAGAGCGCAGAGCCACGTCTCGCATCCCACTGGCTCTGCCAGCCAGCTGCCAGGCTCTCCAACACGTTGACGGGTTGTTTTGCTCCTTCCTCTGAATTCAAACCATCAGCACTAGCCCCGTTCTTAATTACTAACCCAGCTGCAGCCTGTGGCTTGGGTCCAGTTTGTTTAACTCAGTGAGGCTGGGAAGGGGTCACCTCTTCATGCAGGCGGGGGCAGAGCTGTCCTGCAGGACCTGGGCTGTGGCCAGCCAGCAAGGGGGTCTCTCTGAACACCCTCAGGCTCTGCCTTGACACTCACCGAGCCACCAAGGTCCTGACCACAGCCCTGTGCTCAGTGCTGCATGCCCTGCTCAGCACCTTCCCACCAGGACACAGCGGCTCATGGTGACACATTGGGGCAGGGATTTTGGAATGCACATGATGTTGCCCTGTGGGGGAACGGAGGAACCTCCCGAGGGACTGGGAAGCATTGTTGCTGGGATCCCAGACTCACCACTGCATGTCCTGAGCCTCGGGAACTGGTAACCTTGCTGGAGGAATAAACAAATCCTTCAAAGATTCCTGACAACCTTCAGAACCCTAGTTGTTCCTCCCAGGAGCACTGCCTATGAGTGGCAGCCCTGATAGAGGTGGCTGGCAACTGGCAGGTCCTGGTGATTGCAGAGATCTCAGCTCCCACAGACACAGCTACAGCCCATGCTCAGCACTCCTCTCACCTCTGCTGCAGCCACATGCTCTGGGGTCACCTATCCATCCCTACCTAGAGAAGTGAAACTCAGCTCTAAAACACCTTCCAGAGCTTTTATCCCCTGCAGCTGAGTTCAGCCTCAGCTAATTCCGATTGCCACCCAGCTGAACTCCTTTCATGCCACCTGTGGCAGAGCCCTGTCCCTGCTCAGACCCGTCCCTGCTAAGTCCTGCTGTGCTGGCTCCAGGTGCCATGCTGGTGCCCACCACAGCCTGGCTGTGAAGAGCCCACACTGTGTGCATGGTGCACGTACCACGCAGGTCCCCATGTCCCCAGCAGCAGGAGGGTGGTGTGCCATGTGTGTGTCATGTGTGTGCCATGTATGTGCCATCATGCACCATCACCTGAGAACAAGAGCAATGGGGCAGAATCACGCCTGATGTTTCCCAGCAAATGGGGACTCACAGAGGGATCCAGACCCAGTTTTGTCAGATGCCTGTGGAGTTTGTGGGCAGCTGGAGGATGAAGAGCTCAGCCCGGTGTCTTTCTGTGCACATGTGCATGTGTCTGCAGCAGGGGTGGCTGGGCCAGCAGGAATGGCCTCTCTCCAGAGCAGTAATGCTCAATGCAGGACTGTTTTCACTAGGCCAGGATTATCACAGCAATCTGGGCAGCCAGCGCAGCTCCAACCCCATTACTCCATTAGCATGGGCATTATAAGGTGACACTCTGCATCTGCTTGACAAAACAGCTTCAGACTCTGCACTGAGCATTTTAACCAAAAGGAACCCAGTTTTCACTTGGAGAGGATTTGCTATTATTATTGGCCTGTAGTTGCTTAGAAATAAACAGCAATAAAGACTTTGCCAATTTACTCTCAGAATGTTCTCATTTGAAACAGGCTGTGCAGAAAAATATTAACAAAGTAAACCCCCAGCTTAAAAAAGGCTAAAGAGAGCTTTTTTTGGAGTGTCAATGTTTGTGGAAGTGTTTTCTGAAGAAGCTGCATTTTGAATTGAGCAGCTGCTGGTGCTGAGTTGCCCAGGACAAGGCACCAGGGCTGGCCTGAGGGCAGAGGGGTGGCAGACCCCTGCCACACTGGAAGGCAGGGAACAGTGGTGCACAACAGCTTTAGGAATGGTGTGCATTTCACTGCTGGGCTCACAGATAGCCCCTGTTGGTCCCCGTGATCCCCCAGCAGTGCCCTGGAATCCCACAGCAGCCCCTTGCCATCCTCCAGCAGCTCTCTCTCTTCTTATGTCCCCTCATTGTGTGCTGGCACTGTGCAAGCTGTGCCTTCCAGGTCTCAGGTATCAGTGTGCAAGAGAAGAAGGGCACTGGTGCCTCGACACCAACCAAGACAGGGTTGGGTTGTGCATGTGATGAGCCCCAGCTCGTGCAGGGGTGGCCCAGCACTCCCCATTGGCATTGCAACAGGACATGATCACATTAGTTAATGGAGATGACCTCTGAGGAGGAATGCTCTCCTCTTATTAATATAAGATAATTACATTAAGTTCCCTTCTCAAACTCAGTATACAAGGGTGTTTTTCCCTGACCTGCAGCCCAGCAGTTCCCAGGTAAATGTTTAGATTCTTGGTCGATGGCTGCTGTTGGTATAAGCAGGGGTTTACCTATGCTTCCCAAGGGGCATGTGGGGCTTCTGGTGGAATGAGTGCTGTCAGCAGAGCTGGATCTGCTTAGTTTGGTGATCAAGAGAGCCCAGAATATCCAGCTTCTCCTGAATTTTCCTCCAACAATCACAAAAGTTGAGGCCTGGATATACCCGTGAGAACAGACACAGTTCAGGATGGATCATTTACAAAAGAGCTGTGGCTTAGGGGAAAATGATTAAAGATTATGTGGCCAAAAGTCTCCATCATGAGGTGTTCCCTTAGGAGGGGACATACAGCCTGTTCTGTGACCTGGGCACCTCTAAAAGGGTGATTTCTCCCGACAGGATGACTTTCAGGCACAGAGACAAGCCCCACTGCATTGCCTCTCTCCACTTGCCATGCATCAGTCCAGTGCCAGCCCAGGAGGGGCAAACAGGATAAGGTGTGAAAGCCTGAAATAAAGCTCAACACACAGAGTTTGGCATGGAGTTGTTCAGGATTATTGGATTGTAAATTGTTCCTGTGATGAGATTTAGTAAAAGACTGAAGGATCTTTTGGCAGTGGGAGAATATTTATGGTGCTTTTGTAGTAGTACACGAACATTTTCCTGTTTTGCCCATGTTCCTGCTGCCCTGCAGACTGTGTCCTGTTCATTGGGGAGTATATACACAGGTGCCAGTGAGGTTTGGGCTTTTCTAGCCTTTTGTCCCCAGGCACTTCACTGCTAAGGTGACAGAGGAGTGGCCTGGCAAGGAGAAGTGGGGTCCCTGGTCCATCCTCTGGTGCAGGAGGGGAGGATTAGTGCCTCACCCTGGGGCCATAGTCTTCCTAACTCTTGCTTTCCAGCACTGCAGGAGTGGTGGTGAATCCCTGTGTTTCAGGGCAGGATGTGAAATGCCCTAGTCCTGCTGCCTGGCTGCCACAGGAGCCCACGACGCCCTGTCCTGGCCTCAGGGGTGGTGGTTGGTGACCAGAAGCCTCAGGGACGTCTGGGCAGGGTGATCCCTCTCCACTATCCCTCCAGTTGCCTTTGGTGGCACTGTGGCTGCCCTCACTGGCACTAGGGCTGTCTGAGAATGCCAGATCGCTGCTTCCACTGAAGCAAATCCCACGTCACCAAAGCTGAGTGCAGTGAGGGGCTGGCAGGCCATTTGCTGTGGGCATTTCCAACAACAAACGAGCTCCAGCAGGCACTCATGAGGATGGGGAGCAGAGGAAGAGCTCACTGAGCGGAAGCCTAGTTTTGAATTTGCCCAAATATTGCCTCTTGTGTCAGGACAGAGGTCACTGGGAGTGGGGAGCACACAGGGCAGTGTTTGGCTGGAGCAGTGGAGATGTCTTCCTTTAGCACTCTGATCACATACACAGCCTTCACGCTGCTGCTGGCAGCCGAGCGCCTTTGTGTCCCCCTGCCTGTGCTGCTGAGTGTCAGAGCCATCACTGATGCCATGGCTCCCACCCTGCACACTTTGGGGGGACTTCTCCGCCTCCATGGTGCTGTACCTGAAGAGCACAGTGAGATACCCTCAGGTGGGGATTCATGGATGTACAATGAGTCCTCCGATGTTTAATAGCATGCCTGGCTCCCCAGCCCAGCGCAGGCACTGCAGACACACCACCTCCCCTGTTCTGGCTTTCCGAGGGAGGAAGCAAAACCTGTGTCTGAGCACAGACTGACAGACTTTTCAGGAAAAACTGCACCTCTGGGATTTCTGGAATAAGCGCTGTAGCAGGTTGCAGCATTTAGGCACTGGTCATGTCAGGCCAAGTGGGACACGCTGCCCCTGCTGACTGCTGCGCTGGTTGCTACTGGGAATCTCACGCATCCGGGTTGCAGACGCACTTGGGACTCCCCTGTTTGTACTGACAACACAATGAAAGCTGAGCTGGAGCCTGGTGATAGGCACAGGCATCACTCCTGCAGGGCTGGAAGGGATCAGCCAGGGCTGGCAGCAGCTCTTTGCACAGTGCCGACTGGCAGGTCCTGCCGGTGCACAGAGACACCCAGGCTGTGCCTCCACTGCAGACTGTCTCCTAGTCCTGCCCTTTGTCCTCCACTGCTGGAGGTCTTGAGCTTAAAAGCAGCGAGTCACAGAAGGATGCCTGTGTAGGAACGGGGAGCTGATCTTGGGATGCTGCAAGGTCTGGAGAATTGGGAAGTTGCAGAGACAGGCATCACTGCTTTCCATGAGAACACTGCTATGGCGTGGACAGGAGGGAAGGGGTCAAGAGACAAAAAATCTCCAATGTGCAGGATGGGGGCACTGCCCTGTGGCTGCTCTGCTCAGCTGGACTCTCCTGGGAGCCTCAGTCTGCATGGAGATCCTTGGACTTCTCCCGGCTCCATGGATGGGCTGTTACATGGGATCCTCCCATCTTCAGCACCGTCAGGGTGGGACTTACACACTGTCACTAGGTTCATATAAAACATGATGGATTTTACTGTAATCCTTGGAGCCCACGTAAAAAGACACTCTCTAGATATCTATAAAACATGCTGGGATTTGCAATTAAAATGCCTGGGTGGTGACTGTGCCCACAGCCAGCCTTCTTTTCCTCCCTCCCTTCTTCCCTCTTTCCAGTTCAGAGCAGCTCCGTGTAAACCCTGTTTTGCAATCGCTGTTTAAATAACAAGTTGTCTTCAAAGGAATATATTTAGAACAGAGGGTCCCCCCCATAAGTATGCTTGGAGAGTTTGAGTGATTTCAGCTGGTTTGGCGAGCATTCCCTGTGATATCATGGGCTGACCATTTCATTGTGGATCTGTGAGCTCAGGCTCTGAAGGGCTCACAGCTCTGCAGCTACTGCAGTCCCACTGACAGCATTTCCAGCTGTGCGTGGGCCTTGCTGAGTGTGATGGATGTGTGGGGGGGGCACAGATGCCAGCCCACCACAGGCTGGCAGAGGGCAAGCAGCATCCAGGGCTGGTCACCCCCAGGACTCCTGGCTGGGGTGGCTGCTCTCAGTCACCCCTGTGGAGGAGCTGGCCGTGCTTTCATGGCCTTAGCTGAGCAGTTATCATGGGCCCAGACCTGGTGTGTTCCCTGTTAGTGCACATTGTGATTTTTACACTTTACCAAGGAGTCTCTGTGAGGCAGAGAGTGAGTTGGCTCAGTTAAACACCACGGTCTTCCCTGGAGTATTGCATTCACCCTGTTCACACAGGCAACAGCTCTGACTTGTTGCTGCAGCAGGCAAGGGCTGGAACAATTTGCTGAATGCCAAACAAATACTGATTTTTTCATTTTACAGTGAACTCTCCCTCGCCCTGCCAGCCAGGTGCCTCTGGCACACCAGTCAGGTGACTCTGGCACTGCCAGCTGTGCTTGCCTTGGGAGCAGTCCCCCTGGCTCCCTCCTTGTGGTACAAAGCCAGTTCCCCTCATTATCTGCTGGCTGCAGATGTTCGCAAAGCTGTGAACTAACCGGTCCAGCACTGAGCGTTTTAGGTGAGGTCTTGTTCAGATTTCTGTGAATTTTTCAGCAAAAATGAAGCAGCAGTTTGTGGGCAAAAGGACACCAGAACCATTTGCTCTCCTGTTACAGACAGCCCCCTTCTGAATGGGCCAGCTGCATGGGCTGAGCGGTGGAGCCTGTGTGGCAGGAGGCAGAGAGGGGCTTAGCAGAGCCTTAAAAGAATGAGGGGAGGCTCACCGAGGAGCCTGGGGTCCCTCACCTCTGAGGATCACCTGCAAGGATGCTCCTGACAAGGGCCCTTTTGTTCCAGGAAGGGCTCACCTGAGGAGTGGGACAGCTCTGCGTGTCTGTAATTAGCAACAGGAGCTCAGCCGCGCTCGCCCTCCCTAAGGCAGCTCGGTCATGTCTCTGCAGCTCTCTGCATTTTTTGCCCAGGTGGTGAAGCCGAGGGGGGTGATATAGAGGGATGGACTCCACTCCCACCGTCCCCTCCTCACCCACGGGAACGTCTGCTGTGGCTCACAGCCTGGGGCAGGGGGACAGCCCAGGGAATGGGGACAGCCCAGGGAATGGGGACAGCCCAGGGCATGGGGACAGTCTGGAGAATGGGAACAGCCCGGCACCTGCAGCCATCCAGACCGTGCAGGGGGAGCCAAGATACAG
>JAWWEW010000036.1:8832172-8850033 GCA_035583185.1 Anabacerthia variegaticeps
CCCTCCTCACCCACGGGAACGTCTGCTGTGGCTCACAGCCTGGGGCAGGGGGACAGCCCAGGGAATGGGGACAGCCCGGGGAATGGGGACAGCCCAGGGCATGGGGACAGTCCAGGACATGGGGACAGTCTGGAGAATGGGAACAGCCCGGCACCTGCAGCCATCCAGACCGTGCAGGGGGAGCCAAGATACAGAAAGAACTAAAATAAGCCCCAAATTGCTGTGCAAAGTGTCCTTGCACAGCTGGCTGTGGTGAACTGGGTTGCTGAAGCTGCAGACCCATTTTTCAGTGGCTGTTGGAGTGTCTGGAGAGAAGGAATGTGTATATTTTCAGTGAGAGATTCCCCCCAGTATTCCCACAAGAATTTCTGAGACTATATTTGAATCCAGAGAGCCACGGCTGCTCTTGGCTCTGAGAGTGGAGTGGCAGCTGCAGGTCCCCTGTGCCCAGCAGTGCCCCAGGATGGACTACGGGCACAAGGGCTTTCAATGTGATGAGAGAAATGCATGGCTAAACAGTTTTTTGTGCTTTAAAATGTGTGTTGCTGTCTCACTGGAACAGTAGGCTTAGAAGTCCTGGCCCAAAATTTTTAATATGTGCTAATTTCGAGGGTGGGATCCTCTTTTCCTGTGTGGGGTGCTCTGGGACACAGGTGGTTCTGCCTGAGGTGCCCAAGCAGGGCTGAGCTGGGCTGCTGGCACCCATTCCTGGAGGGCAGTGGGTGGCTCAGGACCCTGGGCATGGCTTTCCTTGTGCTTTGAAGGAGATTTCACCCATCTAGCTGCCCCTTTGTTCTCACCCCCAAAATACTTCTACTGCATCAAGTCTAATCACAATATGACTTACTCCAGCCAGCTTCTCCACTGACTGCTCTGACCCAGTGAAGCGATGCCATGCCCCCAGCTGACTGGGGATGATGCTGGTCCTGCAGCTCCTCCTGTGCATGGGTCCATGGCCCTCCACGGGACTGCTGCCACACAGCCCAGCTTTGGGAGGCATGGGGGAGCGGGAGGAGGCTGATGCTTGCAGGCTCCAGCATATGCTCACCAAGGCTTTTCTTCCAAATGCTGCTCAGAAGAGAAACAAAGGGAAGGAGAGAGCTAAGATGTGCAGCAAATGCCTGGACGCAGCCTTTGGCTGTCAGGGCTATGCTTAGCTCTGTCTCTGGTGTTAATTCAAGGCTGCATCCTCGCCCAGACCCCTCTGCCATGGCTGTGCTGGGGCAGAACGTGGCACTGACCCAGTGCTGCTGTGCAATGCACACCTCCTACCCTGTGTCCCTGTGGGAGATGCTGCAGGATTTTCACAAGCCTTTTGGGACATAAGATAAAAACAACAAGGAGAAAAACATGTTCGCAACAGAAAATAGGATTCAGGGATGGGGGAGGTTCTGCCAGGCTGTGCTTCTCTCCCTCACCATGCTCAGCCCCCCCTGGTTTGCTCTGGAAATGCTGGGAATTGGGGCTGGAGGGTTGGCTGGGAGGGTGCCTTTTCCTGGAAATGCCCAGGAGAGCTTTCTCATTGCAGTTCTCCAGGTAAAACCCTGTAACTTTATCATCCTCAAATAATTTGAAAGCAGCCCCCTGTCCTCCAGGCACACAAAGAATGGCTTGATCCGTTGCTAACAAAGCCTCTTAAAAGATAAAGAGCAAAATACAAGGCAAGGAGAGCATGCCTGGCAGGCAGACAGGAGCTGGCCAGTATAGGCCAAATTCTTTAGGAGTTGAGTTTCCGTTTGGGCTCAGCTTTCCCGCGGATTCTATACACCTAAAGAAAACAAACCGTAATCCTATCTGGGGCCCAGCACTCTATTTATTTCACCTGGTGAAAAGATCTTGCCAATTCCCCCATGCTGAAACCCAGCAGCTGCCCAGCAAGGGAGCTGGGCCATAAGTATGTTCTGCATTACAGAAAACTTGATATTAAAATATAAATGTGGTCTTGCGAGGATGTATTCGCTCTTGTACTGTGCGAGACATTCTTCCAGGTTTCTCTGCTGTTTTGCTGTGTGATTTGGATCCCACTCACTGCCGCTTCTCAGCCTCTGGTAATCCCGTTACACAGCCATAATCTGCAGATTGAAAGGGGGAGTGCCTGGCTCCACTCACCCCGTGCAGCCTCTTACCTGCCTTAGATGAGGAGCTGGGCAGAGGAAGGCACTGGAGATATAGAATTGCTCAGAATTAGGGTCCCCTTCCCTCCCTTTGCATTCCCCCTGGCTTCATCTCTTCCTTCCTCCCTGTTTCCTGTGACTCTGGAGCAGCCAGGGCAGGCAGGGCTCAGGGCAGGCAGGGCTCAGGGCAGGCAGTGGAGGTGTCCTGTGTTGGGGTATAGGTCAGAGGTGGTGGGTGACACCCGTGGGTGCAGGCTCGGTGCAGTCACAGCCGCTGTGCGGGGTCCTGTGGGTACAGACCCCCCCACTCTCCCACCTTGTACCAGGCAGGGTGAGCCTCTGCCTGCAGCCCTGGGGCATCAGGCACCGCCTGCAGAAATGCTCCCACCAACAACACAAGCACAATTGTGTTTCTAGCGAGTAAGGAGACAAAAAGCCAAACATTTTCCACTCTCATTTCTCTTTCCTGCATTTTGTTACTGATACCTCCCCACGGGCTTTGGGGCTCTGACAGACGAGCTCTGCAACGGATTAAAGGGTTACTGTGCTCAGCTGTCAGAGGTTGCCGTCCCTGAGTGGGATGGTGCAACCAGATCCTGCCTGTGCCCCGTGCACTGCCCCAGCCTGTGCACCAGCCCCTGTGGCTGCTGGTGCAGGGATGGAGCAGGAGCCACGGCCACGAGCTCAATCTTACTGAGCCTCCCCATTTACAGCCGGGTTTGCCCTCAATTCCACTTGCCCTTTCAGACATGCAGGGAGGTGACCCTAAAATCAACCCACTGAGCACGTACAAACACAGCTCTGCTGCTCTTGCCTTTTTCCCCACAGACAGTGGGGGCTCCACCCAGCTGCTGTGGGCACAAGAAGGGCTTCTGGAAAGTCCAGCACCATTCAGAGCCCCACACAGAATGACTGCTCAAACCTAAGAGCTGGGCCACTGCAGGCACCTGGTACCACAGGCTGTGGCACCCTGCCCCGACTCACCCCAGCCCACCCAAACCCCATCCTGCTTTCCAGATGGGGTTTCTAGCTGAGGCACTTCTGTATCCCCTGTAATTGACAGTGTTTGGAAAATAAAAGCTCCACGTATTTGCAATATTATCACAATCATTCCAGGCTTTCTGTGCAGACGCATGCTGCTGACAACATCTCCACAGCTGCTTCCCAGGCTGATAAGTCACCAAATATGAAGGAGGAATGGTGTGGAGATACCATCAGCATTTTCATGACGTATGGATTCTTAAATGTGACCAAAGGGAAGGGACCATTTTCCAGAACAACCCCTTCCTGCAGCTTTGAGCAGCATCCTGTGAGAAGCTGTTGGGATTGTTTTTGCTTGGATTCAATTTTGGCTCACCAGCGACCACATCGAGCCAATTCTGCTCCCTGCTAGGCCCAGGGTGCAGCAGGACAGGGGCTCTGGGGCTGTGGGGAGCATTGGTGTAAGCCCTGCAGGGCAGTACCTCCTCCTCAAGGAGCCCCAGGTGCAGGATGGGCCTGGGGACATGTCACCTCTGTGCCACCCAGGGACATGTCACCTCTGTGCCACCCAGGGACATCCAAGCTTTGTCTCTTTCTAGGAACAGGAGTCTCCAGTATGAAAAGAGGAAAATGAGTGGTTGGATGGGAACACTGAATCTGTCCTTACATGGCCCAAAGGGCTTTTGAGATCTTGGATGATCTGCCCAAGCCTTGCCTGTGCACACAGAAGCTGCTCATTTCTGGAGCTCCCCAGAGATGTGTCCCCTCTGGGGACAGCATGGGGTTTCCCATGGACAAACAGCAGATGGCAAAGGGGCAGGATGCTGCTGAACACCATGCTGAGGTGAACCCAGCACAAATGTCCCAGGAATTGGCAAGGGACAGTGTGAGGCTACACCTTCACAGGGCCGGGGAGCTGCAGCAGGTCTGTAGTCAGACACAGTTGTCAGAACAAGCAGTGCTGGGCAAACTATGACTTTTTGAGGATCAGGAAGAGCTCACCAGCTGTTTAAATTGTGATGGCTCTCAAATAACAAGATTAGGGAACTGCTGGCTGCAGGAAGGATACCAGCAATTACCGCCTGATTGGTAAGAGCTGTAATTAAATTGCAGCGTCTTTCAGGCTCTCAGAGCACTAGTCTGGTCCATGTGCAGCCATTCCTACATTTGGTTCTCATTTATTTGCCTCTCCAACCACAATCTCTTCTGGACCTTTTCAGGCACGTTCAGCTGGTGCTGGATGTGGTTGCAGAAGGTCTGAGTGTGGGGGTTGCTGTCTCCCACTGCTCCCAGGGTCCACCACGAGGGCTGTCTTTGGGTGCCAATATGTGCCACCTCCCACCCTGTGTGCCCTCAGCTGGGAGCTGCTGGGTTGACTCACCATCATGGAGGGCATGATGTGTCCCTAACACTGGTGCTTGAGCTCCCTCAGTCAGACATCCCCTCACAGCTGCTCCAGTGAAAGAGGAAGAGAGAAACCAGTGTCTTCTCCCTCTGTAACCCCTTTCCCTGCCTGGATGAGGAGATGCTCTGCCTGTGAGCTGCCTGTACTTCCTGCCTGCTGGCCCTGGAGTGCTGAGGAGGAAATCTGTGAGATGGTAAATGCTCATATGCTGCAGATTTGCTCATCTTCTATCTTTGGTGATTCAGTTTATGTTTCAAAATGTAAAAAGACCTCCTACGTACATGATGTCTCTATTGTATAAAAATATCAGACATGGTATTTCAAAATATCTCCCCTTCCAACAGCAACTTCCCCCCGCCAGCCTCAGCCCCCATCCCCACTGCTCATCCTGGCATCCCAGACCAGCCGGAGCACCATGAGTGTGTGGGGACACTGAGAAGTGTTGCTGTCCCTCAGCTGTAAATGGATGTTTACTGCACTGACAGTGTGTTGTCTACCAGAGGGTGGGTAACAGCAGTCCCCAAACTGGGAAAGTTAAACCTGGCTGTGATGGAAGGCAGCTGCTGGCACTGATGCTGCTCTGCCTTGCTAAATGCGCTGCAGCCGAGCGATCAGTGTTTTCCGAAGGGAGTTATAGATCAGCTCTTGTGTTTGTTTATCCTCAGCAGATGAGCCAGCCTACTTGTGTGGAGGGGGATCCTGGACTAGGGAGCCTTTGCTGCTGGCCCTGATCTTCTGCGGGTGGCCCAGCTGGGACTGTGATGCACAGGGCCCTTTCTGTGCAGACACCTCTCTACCTCCATAGGGAGCCAGAGCAGTGGGACACAGACAACTTGTTGTTGCTAATTCTGAGCAGTGGAAAAATTTTCTTTCTGGCCAAATATGTTGTTCACTGCAGATGTTCCTGCACAGGGGAGGGATGGTTGTGAGAGGGACTCAGAGACACATTGCTTGGGAAATGGATCTCCCTGCCTGGGGCTGTCAGATGAGGATTGGGGTCTAAGATCTGTGCTCCTTCCTCTTGGTTGGTGCCCTGGAACATCTTCAGATGAAGATGCCCTTGCCATCCTGCCGCACAGTCAGTTCAGCACAGGTTGGATGCTCTCTGCCAGAAATGACGAGTATTTCTATCAGAATGTCTTAAGGAGGAAGAAATGGGTGAAGAAAGAAGTTTTATCTTAACTGTTTATGAAATGTTTATGATCAGCTGAGCAGCAGTGCCACATGGCTGGAAGGGCCATGGTGGATCTGCCTTGTGAACATGGAGTCACTGCTTTGCCAAGGAGATATCCAGCTTGCTTGCCTTTTCTGTGCAAGTTTGCTCAGCTGGTGGCTCACATCACCGGGCTGGGGGGACGCTGCAGCCTTCCCAGCAGTGGTCCTGCCATGGATGGTTAACTCTAGAGAAATTAGTCTCTTGGTGGTTTAATTGTTGTGGATTAACTTAAATACATACACCGAGTCTAGGCTGTGGAGCAAAGCTCCATTTGTGGTTTGTGCGCATTCCTGTGTGGTCCCAGGGTGGTGGCTGCCAAACCCCAGTGCTGCCTGCCCAGCATCCCTGCTTTCCTGTGTTCCCTGCCTGCCTGGGATCCCTGGCCGGTGTCCCTACCTGCCCAGCAAGTGCTCATGATGGCACTCAGCAGTGACTCTTGGCAGGGGACCCTCCACAAGGGACCCTCATCAGTGGACTCTTCTCAGGAGACCTTTGTCTGGGGACCCTTGTCAGGGTCAGCCTCAGCCCATGCACAGTGCTTTCAAGGGGCTGGGGACATATTTTTCCAAGATCCTATTTTCTCATGCCAGTCCTTCAGCTGTCCTTGGGAATGCAGCTGCCAGCGCATGGAGGAGGGAGCCTGCGACGAGCGATGCCACAGAGCGACCTCTATAGTTAAGGTTACACGAGAATTTGTATAGGCTAAAAATTTTCCCAAACATTCACCTGCTGGGCTTAAATTTTCCATGCTTGTTGTTTGCCTGAAGGTGAATTGTTGTCAAGCTTGAGAAAAATTCCTTTGACTGTGTCTGAGTTATGGGAGAAGAGAAAATACTTGCTTCCCACTGGAAAATCTTTAGCTACTTTTTTCTCCCTTCTCCTTCAGACAGGGCTACAGAAAATAGTCTCAAGTCTGAAAAACATCAGAACTTGGCCTGGACAAGTACCTCAGTGGGAAGATGAAAGTGAAAGAAAAAAAGGAGTAGGAAAATGGGAGACTGGGCAAAGGAGCTGGGGGAGGGTGTAGCTGTCAGAGCATGTTCTGTCTTGCCACGATTCCTCTCTTTTCTCATTTTTTGGAGTTGCCTCAAGCAGCATCATGAACTCCATGGTCACTGCACCAGCACAGATGGAGATGCAGGGCCAGCAGTGCTTGGGCGAGGTGGGTGGACAAGGCTGGTGTTGGCTCCTTACACCCTGCGCACACCCAGAGTCCACGTCTCTGACCTTCCACCCTTTTCCAAAACCTGTAGTTAATCAGGGTCGGGACCCCAGTCTGATAAGTACTCTGGAAACTGTCACATTAAGAAACTTGTGTGGCTTCTTGTTGTTTGTTTGGTATTCTTTTTAAGTAATCAAGTTCCAAGCAGGATCATTGTTGATGAGAAATTGAAGTTGCACCATTAAAGAAACAAAATATGAAAAGGTGGACTCTTATGCAGATTTCTTCTCCTGTTGCTTATAAAGTTTTAAAAAGAGATAAATTTTTTTCTGGATAAAAGTGCAATTCAGTAAACTGGGCCAGGCAGCAAATCATGTATGAACATGCACATCCTTGCACATATTTCTGGGCTTTGGAAATCTGAAGGATGCATTTAAGAATGAAGGACCCCCAAAATGTGTGGCCAGAAGAGCCGTGGGTCTGGCACAGTAAATGAAGGTGCCAATGGCTGTGTCCAAAGGCAGGATTTACCCTTGACTCCCCAGACCCACCTGGGGAAACCCTTATGGCACGAAGTGAGAAGTGCACAAGCTCCTGCTGAGTGCAGGGTGAGGAGTGACTGTTTTGTTCTTGATTTTTTTGAAGTTACACAACCGGCGCATCACATTCCTGTCATTTTTGCATCTCATGCTGGCTCCTGCCTTTGGCTGGCAGGTATTTTCTGGAAGGAGAGGTGATTCCTGCCTCCCCCCAGCATTCCCTGCTCCGTATGTGCAGTGACCATGAGCGTAGGTGGTCGCTTGCCCTGCGTGGGGGTTCTGCATCCATGTCCAGTCCTGCTGTGCTCTGATCCCATCTCCTGGGCAAAACCTGTGCTGAAGGGACTGCAGGAGTGTGACGCACCCTTCTGGGGCCCAGCTGGGCCATGTTCTCACAGACACCCCTGCCAAGTCCCCTCTCCCAGAGATGGGGTGCTCCTTTCCACCCCCAGCCCCCAAGTTGCTTCCATGCTGTGCTAATCCCCACTTCCAGTGATGAGTTTATCAGTCTCCAGAAATCTCACTCCAGCATTCCATGGTTTTTAGGGTATTTAATGCTGCTCTTCCAGCTGCTCCAAGCATCACACAGAAACAGGATCTGGGCAGTGCCCCTTCTGCCTGCAGGAACTCCTGGGAGAGGGACAATGTTTGCATTGAGCTCTGGTTCGTCATCGCTGTCTGCTCTCCGAGAGATGAACCGATCCAGCTCTTGAAGTGGTTTGGGCTGGAACAGAATGCGCCTGTGCAGAGAACAGCACAGGGATTTTAGTCACTTCTTGAAATGGGGAAAATTGCCTCATTTTTCAGCACTTGGCCTGCGATCCCACACTTCCCTAGTGCTATGTAGGAATTAGTTCATACTTTTTTGGTGTTTTTGGCCCGAAATGAACGCTCCCAACCAGAGGAGAGATAATTCCACTTGTGCTGATCCCTCGGGGCACATGCAGGGCTGCAGAAACAGGAAATAGGAAACGTATTACATACCTTTTCCCCTCAATTTTGTTTTCATAATGCATGGAAAATAGCAGAGCTCTGAATTATTTGAAATTTTAGAGTTATTTAATATTTATTTTTGAGAAACAGTCTCCCTTTTCAGGGAGGCCTCGTGGTGTCAGAGCAGCCGTCTGGGCAGCTCCAGCTCCAGCTCCAGCTCCAGCTCCAGCTCCAGCTCCAGCTCCAGCTCCAGATGGGACACGAGGAGCTGGGGGCTGTGTGGCCCCACATGGGGGTCCCTGCTCCCTGACCAGCAGCCACCGTGGGTGTCACACATCAACCCTGTGCCGCAGGGCTCTGCCACTGGCTGGGCTGGGAGCGAAGGGCGTCCCCCTGGCAGCGCTGTCCGAACACACACACCCTGGGGTTCCTCCTTGAAGCGATCCCTCCATGCAGAACAGATCCCTGGCCCCTGCACCCTGGCTCCCCACATCTCCCCACATTAGCTGTGCTAACAGCCCCGTGCAGAGCAGCCTGTGAAGCATGGCTGGTCTGTCCATGGTCAGTACCCAGGGCATTGGGCTGAGAGGTCTTGGCACCAGCTAGTTGTTCCCCCGGTGTGCAGTGACAGACACAACGAGCCCCCACTCCTGCTCATCCTCAGCACCACTGATGCCAGGGCTCCTGGGAAGGCCACCCTGAGGATGCTGCCAGGGGGGTCAAGGGAAACCCGTGGTGCCCATGGAAGCGGCAGGGTTCTGTGAGCCCTGCGGGGTGCTGTCTGTCTGCACAGCATCAGGGGATGGAGTCTGACTTTTGGGGAGGGTGAGGGGAGGACATTTCACGTCACGGTTTTATTTTCAGTGCTGATTTAAGGCCCCACTTTCCAGTCCGAGGCATTCCGCACTGTGTGGCACATCTTT
The DNA here is from genome assembly GCA_035583185.1 of Anabacerthia variegaticeps. Lineage (NCBI taxonomy): Eukaryota > Metazoa > Chordata > Aves > Passeriformes > Furnariidae > Anabacerthia > Anabacerthia variegaticeps. The sequence goes on from JAWWEW010000036.1 coordinate 8,841,446, forward strand.
CCATGCCTCTCATCACTGTGGGGCCAGAGACAGCTCTGTGCTCTGAGGACATGCCATGTCCTGGGGCCAGGAGCGAGGGCTGCTGTGGGCTGAGAGTGAGGGTTGCTCCCTCCTGCCTGTCTCATCCTTTTTTCCCTGTCTGTAGTTATTGCACAAGCCCAGTGAATTCCTGGTTTCTGTTTGCTACAATGGAAATAAAATCAAATGGCATTTGGAGGCCATATAAAAAGAAAAAAAAATAAAGAAAAGAATTAATGAAGAACTCATTATCTCAAACTGATGTTTTGGTTTCTAATTTTCTTTTCCAAAACCAACCTCCCAGATGTAACAATCCATCTAATTATTGCTTGGTCTATGGAGGGGTTTAACTGGCACGTGCTTAAACTTGGACAGTTTCTTATTAGCAGTAGGGAAACTTGGGATTGAAAAAGCCTTGTGTTGGGCTGGTGTATTTCTGGGTGTCAGAGGCTCCTAAGTGCCTTACGTTTTGCCAATGCATTCTGCATCTCTCTAATTTTCAGGGCTTTCAACACTTTCTGGCGAGCAAAGCCTGTGGATAACCCGAGTAAATGACTTTTTCCATGAATAGAGATTGGCCAGGGAAAGCTGAGTGATAAACAGAATAATCCTTTTTGTGCTTTTCCCAGCTCCAATCTTCTTTGCACACCAAATAAACACTCTCAAGCTGCTTAGAGCAAAATCTCTAATAGGCTGTGGTGGTGCTTGGGCTGAGCAGGGCTTGGCTCTGTGTCAGATCGAGGGACAGGACAGTGGAATAAAGTCTTAAGAAATTTTTGGGAATTAGTTTACATACCCCCAAGCATAGTGTATTTTGGCATTTGGGCTGCATTACAATATAATCCACTAGCACTCAAAATAGCCTCAAAAATTGCTTTTTTGCTCATTTCTTTTGCTTTTCCCAGAGCCCAGTGTGAGGACAGAGATCTCTGTGTATGGGACCTGGGACCTGCTGGGGTTCAGTGGCTGTGAGCGCTGTGTCCCCACCTGAGTGAGGCCCTGAGACACTGCTGTCACCTGCCAGCCCAAGGGGACCTGCTCTGTCCTGCTGCCATGGCCACAGAGGGTCTGCAGGGGTCCTGGCCCCTGGGACATAGTGCTGGGCACAGGGAGTGTGGGCTAGGGATCACATCCTCAGCCATGCTCATGGCCTTGGGAGCTCTGTCCCCCTCTTTGCAAGCCTTGGGACAAACATGTGCCCTTGCATGTGAGGGTCAGGGGTGTTTCCAAGTGGATGACCATAAAATTGTTGGGTTGGTGTGGGGAATGTCTGTGGGGTGCAGAGCTGGAGTGAGCTGTTCATGTCTCTTTGGGATGTTTTGGGTAAGTCTGATAATGTTGTTGGAGAAACTGAACTCAGAGGTTTCCCCAGAGAGCAGAAAGGTGAGGCTGCTGCTCAGCAGCACAGGGAGATTCTGTCCATGTTCCTCAAGTCCAGGGGTTGTATCCTGTAACTTCTGCCTCTGCAAGTCCAGTAAAACTCTGCATTTCAGAGTGCCCCATGTTCTTGGCCTGCAAGAGCCCTCTCTTTATTGATGTATTAAGAGCAGCTGTGTAGAAGTAACTTGTATAAAACCAGAGCATGTATCACTTTCCCAGGTAGGGAATGTTTGCCTAAAGACCAGGCCAGCCCCAGAACAGGTGCTGGCTGTTATTGTCAAGTAAGAAAATGGTTTTTTAAGCAATTAGTTCAAATGCTCATCCTGCATCTCTCCAAAGAAATACCCCTTAAATGCAAGGAGTGCATTGACTGAGATGTACCTGCTCAGTGTGTGCTTATGTGGGGTATAGCCAGGTAAGTCTGCTCCAAAATACCCTCTGTGAAATGTTGTGGAACTGAACTGTTTACACAACTACTTTGTTTGGCTAAAAAGAAATAATTGCTTTCTTTCAAATAATTACTTTCTTTCAAATAATTCAGTAATTTTTTTTTTCAAATATTCCTTTGCAAAGAATCCAGGCTGACATGAACAGTAAAACAATCTAAAAAAGTCCTTCTAGACCAATACAGCCTGGACAAACCAAAGCCAGACAGAGTGTGTTTGTTCCCCAGCTTCTCAGCAGGGAAATGCAGGCAGGAGACCTGTGGAAATGTTTTTAAAGTGTTTACTGGCAGTGAGATGGACCCTTCACCTGTGCTCTGTGCCCAGCCTGCCCATGCTGTGGCTGCTGGGCTGGAGGGTCCTGCTCAGAGGGGCAGGAGGCCAGGCAGGCTGGGGGTGAGGGGGCTGCTGGGGGTTTCTGCCACTTCCAGGAGCCTGATCTGGACCGTGGTGGGAGAGCACAGCATGTGTGCAGGGTGACTGGGTGTCAGTGCTCCTTTTGGAGGCAGCAGGTCCTTTGGTTAGATTAATCAGCTTCCCAAGAGATTGGGCACTGGTGTTTTAATTCCAGAATAGCAAGAGCCACCACTACTACCTCCTCCACACAGACTGCTCCCGGTCCTTCCTGCCTGCACTGGACATCAGGACCTGGGCACCCCAGATGTGGTGGGAGGTCAGCTCCCCTCTCACAGAGCCAGTCCAACACGGCTTCTCAGGCTATGGCAGAAGGAAAAATGCTTGCCTGCTTTCCATGTCCTCATTATCCTCCACTTTGTTCCCCTTCAGAAGGAAGATGTTTGGGGTGTATTTTCTGTTAGGAGGGTTTGGATCCTTCACTGGAGCTCTTCTGGTCTTCTCTCTGAGGTCAGACGCCTCATATCTCAGCTGGGCAGGGTAGCAGAAAAGCAGCAGATATTCATGAGTTTGAGGTCCCCCAGAGATTAGATGGAATCAGTCTTTAGCCCTAATTAGGCTGGAGTTGCCCATTCTTTGCTGGAGGAATCCTGCCCCATCCCATGCTTGCTCCTGTTCCTGCGGGATGCAGAGCTGCCCTGTCTACCCCAGTCCCTTTGTTAATGGAAAGATCCTTTCTCTGGGCCTGTGCCAGGGATGGCCCCGCAAAGGGAACAAAGCAGTGCCAAGCCAGGCAGTGAGAGATGCTGATGTGGGAATGGGGAAATCCTTGGCTCTTTCTGTGGTTTCCATGGCTCAGTTTTGGCAGCCACAGTGCTGCCTTTCCAGGGTCAGCAGGTGGGTGACCAGCAGGGTCCTGCTCTGCTTCCACCTGCCCTCTGCATTCCAGACCCTCCTGTCGCACCCTGTGCACTCTGAAGGTCTGGAGAGGCTTGCCCAGCCCCTGCACACTGGCAGGGGGGTTCGGGGCACTGGTGAGGAGCACAGCTGTGGCAGTGAGTTTCCATATGGCCCCGGCAGTCCAGTCCAGCCACAGAGGCTGCTCTGCACCGTGGAGCCTGGCTGCTGCCCCTGGAGCAGTGTGGCTTCACTGTGCAGCCCCTCGGTGGCACTTGGTGACAGCAACACTGTGGCCTTGAGGAGACTGGTGGAGAGGGCAGAGGGTGACTCAGCTCCTGATGCTGCCTGGACATCCAGGAGTCCTGAGGAACCCAACCTTGTGAGTGTGGGGGAGAGCAGGGACCTTGTCCCTGCAGATCAATGCAGCCTTTCTTCTGGGAATGGTTTCCAGCAGCCTGCCAGCCTAACCTGTCACTTTTTGGGTCCAGCCTGCTCTGTGAGGTTCACACCCAAACCCTGCTGAGGTTACATGCTGAGTGGGGAGGGAGGGAGGTGGATGCGGACTTTGCTGCCGCAGAACCCAGGGAAGGCTGTGCTCAGGGCTGCCCTCAGTTATCCATTTCTGCAAGAAACAGTGTCTTGCTGCATTGTGCCTGGAGCCTGCTAATTAGCTGTAAGTGATATAATGCGACTGGGATTTCAGCTCAAGCGTGAATGACCTATTCCCAGCTCGCCGTGGTGCTTGGCATGAGCACTGTTCATGGACAAAGCGTGCTGGGAGGCATCCCCTGCCCCGAGCCCCACAGCCCAGCCCGCTGGCTCTGAGCCTGACCTCACAAGCTCTTTGTTGCTGTGTCCCTTGTTCCTGCAGCCCTGATGTGAGCACGGAGCATGAGATCCCTCTTGGCTCCCCCAGCCCCAGGCTGGCACTGCTCCTGGACTGACGGGCCAGGACAAGGCACTCAGATTATACCAAATTTCTTTGCAACTTCAAAGAAAAAATTTATTCCAGTGGGGAAAAAAACTTATTTACTGCAGAGACAGGGGCAAGTTGTGTTCTGGGAAGGCTGTGGTGAGGTCACAGATGGTGCTCTGGGTCTGGGGTTGATGGAGGAGCTGCTGGTGGTCTTGCTCTGTCCCACCAAGCCAGGCATCTCACCCAAGACGTCCTGACAGCCTGGCTCTGCAGGCAGCAGAGGCCGTGGGACATCCATCTCCAGCAGGAGGGGAACGGCAAGACAGGGACTCCTTGAGAAGGCCATTGCAGATAAGCCCCAGAGGAAGCTGGTGTTACTTTGGTCTCTCTCTTTTCTCCAGATCTCCATGAATCTGCCCCAGATTTAAATCAAACTCAGGCTGGCTTTGCCAGAGATACCCAAGTTTGTCCCTTGGTCTGGCTGAGCACTGGGCTGTGAGGGTGTGCATGTGTAACTCTCCCACTCTCCAAAACACAGAACCAAAATTCGTTTGCAAAAATACACCTGGCAGACTCTGCCACCTAAAATTAGAAGTGCAATTTGATATCTGAGTGCCAACAGCAGATGAACAACAGGTCACACAAAAATATAAATGGCCACATGATTAACACTGGATGAACTTTTGAAATCTGGATGCCAACAGATGCATGATAAAATTTTTCCACAAAGTAAACATAGAGTGATGGTTCCTGTGCCAGTCCTCAGTTTCTACTGCATGTTACAAAGGCAGGCTAATTGTGGGTAAAAATACTGAGCACCAAATCCTCTTACCAGTGATGGTGTAGTTTCCAAACCTGCTGCTGCTCAAGGGAATCCTTCCCAAAGCCAGATATTCACAGTACGATAATCTGCTTGGCCAAAATGTCTCACTGCAGGAATGATATTGAGTAGGTGAAGGATAAACACAGGAGCATGTGGAGATGAAATGGAAGGACATCAGTGGGTCCTGCGCTGCCACAGCATGTTGGGAGAGGGTGCTTATTCCAGCCTGTGCCCCGTGGACTCGCACGGCTGTCGTAGCACCAGTGCCTAGGGCACGCTGCCTGGCTTGCAAGAGGAGCCAGCCCTCTTTGAAGATGCAGAAATCATTTTACTTATTGAAGCAGTGAATGTAAATGATTATTAATTGGAAAAGGCTCTCCAGGGGCCGTGTGTGTGTGGGACTAGTGAGTGCTTTGCAATTCCAGCATGAAATGAGTTACTCCACAGCATTAGAATGAGCAGAGCTCTCCCCAGCAAGTAATTGAATTGTTACTTCGTGGCACCAGCTCTTCCTATTTGCCCTGCTCTGACACCAGGAGCCAGGAACCATTCACAGTGAACCACTCGCCCTGAATGAAACCTGAAATCCAGGTGAAGAGGTATATTTTCAGCTCCCCTCTAAAGCATTTGCAGATTCACCACATGTGCCCTGGAGCCCCAGAGTCATTTTGCCTCAGAGAGGTTTATGTTGTGGTTGTTATCACACTGGGGCTGGTGGGGAGCAGAGACCCTGAGGGGGACTGCAGGGAGAGGTTCTGGGGAGCTGAAGTGGTCCTGGGGATGAGGCCAGAAGTGGCAGCAACAGCTGCTGATGAGAATAACTCAGTTTGTACAGATGAACAGTTTTTGATTGTCTCTGCTTTGCGGGGTGTGGAGAATCGCCTGCCCAGGGGCAAGGTTGAGTCCAGCTCCGTGGATGCTGAGCTGTCAGGTACACACTGGACATGGAAAGAAGTGTGGGATGATGCAGGACAGGATCAGCTTTAGGTGTGGGACTTAGGGAAAACTTGTTTTACAACCAAAATGGCCTCTTTAGGGCATACTTCTGTGGAAGGGAAGGGGAAGCAGGATCAATAAACCAGTGGTGACTTTCAAATTGTGGGGAGAGGTCACAGCCAGAGGAACAATCCGACCTGCTCGTCATGCAGAGGGGCTTGTGCTACTGCAGAGAAAGTGGCTGCCTGGTGATGGAGTGACCTGGGAATCTCCCAGCCCATGCACTGTAAACACAGCCTTTATTTTCTGCAGAAAGGAGAAAAGTTGAGACCTGGAGAATTAAATGCCCGATGAAGGGTACCTGCCAGGTCCATGGTCCTGCTGCCCGTCAGGCAGGTGATGGATTGCAATAACACATCAGAGAGCAGTGGCGTTTGGCGATGTATGGCTGCAATCCATCATCAGGCCAGCCTTGCTCCCACTGTACGTCAGCAGAGCTCCAGCAAGTGCCAGCACAGTGACACTGGCTGGGGCAGAGTGGGCAGGGGCAATTGTCCAATGCCTGGCTTGGTCAGGGGCACAGGGGAAGGGACTGACAGTATTTCATGGTACTGTGCAGTGTCCCTGGCCCAGAGCAGCAGTGCAGACCCAGCGCAGTGTCCCTGCCCACCCTGAGGGCCAGGTGCCCACACCTGTGAGCTGGCACACTTGGTCCTGGCAGAATTGAGGAGCACACCTCTGCATGGGTCTGTGTCCCTGCTCCCGTTGGTGTTCCCAAGGCCATGGTGGGCATGGCACCAGTGGAGGGTGCCAGTCGTTCCAGGGTGGTGGATAGAGGCACGGGCACCCCACTGAGCTGGGTCCCCATCCATGGCAGGACACCCAGTGCCTACACAGCCCCCACCTCCAGTGCTCACCTGGCAAATGTGACTGGCAGCTGGATGTCAGCGTGGGGATGGACCTTGGGAGTGACCCACTGTGGGCTGGGTGGGCTGGCTGCCCGTGGGGCTGTGGGACTGGCATGGAGGGATGTCACTGATTGGCACACAGCCCTGACATCGCTCTCAGTGGAGGGGCCAGCTGCTCCTGGGGCTCATGCTGAGCTGTGCAGGCTGGAACAGAACAGCCACGAGCAGGGGCTGTGTGGTCAGGCAGGACCCCCTTGGTCTGCATCCCACAGCTCGACTCCTGCATGAAGTTTCCAGTGAGGAGCGACGGGCACAGAGGCTTGAGCTGTAGTTTGTCCCTCTCTATGCAAATGGCAGCTTCTTTGGCTCCTCAGGCCAAAAGGCTGCAAGAAAAGGGGCCTTTTGAGAGCTACAGCAATTTTCCTGGTGAATAGGAGTTGCTGTTCCTGTAACACGAGTTGTTCATACACATGCAGTAATGTCCTGTTTGGGGCTTATGTAATGGGATGGAGGGGCTCCAGCGAGGGACTGACCCCGTGGAGAGGCACTCGTGCCGTCTTGGGCTGGCAGAATGAGCTGGACTTTTCCAGGCCCTGCTGAGATGTTCATTTATAACTCCCACCGTCTGGAAGAAACCTTGCCAATCAAAACACACCACGGGTTTTCCAATGGGTTAGGAGCACTCCTCTCAAAGAGGGTTTTTGAGGGGGGCCCAGGATATTTGATAGGAGTTAAGCTGTAAAATTAGTTTCAGAGCAGTGGGTTGTCTCCTTCCCAGGATGCTTGGCTGGCGGCTGCAGGAACATTAACCCCTCATGCCCCTGCTCCCAACCCTCCATGAGGATGCCGTGTCCACCCTGCTCCTGTGGAGCAGTGAGTGATGGAAGAGGGAGCATAAGAAATGCCATTTCCATTGTTGGGCAGCATCAGGAACCTTCAGTCTTGCTCTTTATCCTCTTCACACACTCCTCCTTGAGTCCCTCCTGGGCTCGCTCAGTTCTGGGGTGAATTTTCCCTTGCTGCTGGCAGAAGAGAAGAAGAGGAGGAAAAGGACCTGGTTTGGAAGAGTCTAAGCACCTGAAATGCCTCAGCCTGGCATGGGCATTCACAGAATCCCAGAGCCTGTCTTTGAGTTTAGTTGTGAAACAAATGTTCTCTTTGTTTTCTGCTGAATGATAATGAATCACTAGAAACTTGGAACCATTTTAAAGATGAATAAATGACACCTTCTAAGCTCCATGTTTATCTACTATTCTGCTACCAGAGCAATTTCATAGCAGAGCTATCAATGAATTTAATTTACATAATGGTTTATCATATACTTCAATATTTCAAACACACTTCATTAGGCAGCACTGCCAGCAGTTCCGCACTCCCTGATAGTTCCTGCAAACTTTGCTGTGAATTGCAGCCCCTCCACTATTGGTGATGCTTTGAAAAAAGGAGGAAAAACCCCCTCAAATTCCCCAGAGCTGGGTTCAAGCAGTTTTTCCTGTTCCACTTGCGCAGGAGGAGCTGCGGGTCAGTGGAGGGGGACAGAAGTGAGGGGACAGTGGTGCAGGGATCAGCCACCTCCAGAAAGGAAAGGAGCAGTGTGCACCCTCAGAGGGCACAGCCAGCGTTCAGTGTGAACAGCAGCCCCAGGGACATTTCACTGAAGAAAAGCTATAAATAGGAATTGCTCCAGCTTCTAAGGGGCCTTAGTGAGCAGCTTGGCCATCCCTGGGGGCTGTGCCCCTGCCACAAACATCGGCCACGGAAGGAAACTGTTGTTTCATACTGCAAACAAAGCGTCTGCTCACAGGCAGGTGGAGATGTACAGTCCGTGCTGTGCGGGGTGCCCAGAGCATCCATCCTGCTCTGCTGCCCCCATCCTGCTTCTGCTGCCCCCCTCCCCCCCCGGCGGTCCC
>JAWWEW010000036.1:8850133-8904233 GCA_035583185.1 Anabacerthia variegaticeps
CCATCCCACCGCTGCTGTCCCATGCTGTTCCTCTTGTCTCGCCTTGTTCCTGCTGCTCCCATCCCACCCCAGCTGCCCCCAACCTCCTCCTGGAGCACTAATCCTACTCCTGCTGCTCCCATCCCACCCCAGCTGCCCCCAACCTCCTCCTGGAGCACTAATCCTACTCCTGCTGCCCCCATCCCACCCCAGCTGCCCCCACCCTGCTCCTGCCACAGCCCAGGCTCAGCAGCAGGGCTCTTGGCAGTGCCTGGCACGACGCTGCCAGGCTGAGCGCTGTTTTTCCCCTGTGAGTGCGTGCAGCATGCGTGTCACATTTCCAATAGCATCCTCTTACATAATTTACAGCAAGTATAACATAAAGGTTATTTTAAAAAATAAAACAACCTTCTTTACATTTATTAAATTTGCTGAAGCATCCCATATGCACCTTTGCAAACTCCAGGATTGCCCACAGGGGTCTGATCTGCATGTCACATTAGACAGATGGAATATTTTATTTATTCCACCTAGGTTGTAATGGAGAATTTAAACTATTTGCAGCAACATGTTTGTGTTCCAGAAACTGGTGTCAGATGCTGGTGGGTGCCCTGACACGCTCGTGGACCTTAAACACAGGAGATTGTTGGGAATGTGGAGCTCAGAGCAGCTACTCCTTGGTGAACATTTTTGCAGCAAAATAAAGCAGTTCTAGTGCTGTCAAATATGCTTTTTTGAGGGGCTCCAGTTCCTGTGCTTCTTTGTTAAAAATGGGAGTTTACTTAGAAGAATCTTTGGGTTTAGGTTTATTAATTTTTGCATTAACCTGAGTTTCACAGTTTTGACCATTAGAAGCCATAGCAGGGGATGGGAATGAGAAAACTTTAACCATTGAACAGCATGTTCTTGCTTTTTAGTAGCCTGTCGGTGGAGTGTATGAAAGACTCAGCTGCATTCTGATAAGAATCATGAAGGATGTATATGTTTGCATTGTTTTTGGCAAGAAACATCCAAATGATCTGTATTTATTATATAAAATTGATTTTTTTTGGCATGCATGCTATTTTTCATGGATTTTGGCCTCCTACCAACACAAACAGGGTGATCTTGAGCAAAGCCATGCGTTTCTAAGGCTCTGTTTGCAGAATTCTCAAAAGAATCCAGTCACGGATTTGTCTGTGAGTTCCCTCTTGCTGCAATAGCAGCCATGGTGGAAAACCACATTTCCAGCATGGCTGCAAGGTGTCAATTGCTGCCTGGATTTCACTGAAGTTTGCAGTTGATCTTTGCAAGGGGAACTCTGGGAGCTCTAGGAGGTTAGGGAGGGCTGGGGGGGAATGGGTGCTCCCCATGGGCTTGGGCAGGGAGAGGGGCCCCTTGGTAGTGCTGATACAGAATCCCAGACTGGTTTGGGTTGGAAGGATCTTTAAAGTTCATCTCATTCCACCCCCTGCCACAGGCAGGGACACCTTCCATTAGACCAAGTTGTTCCAAGCCCTGTCCAACCTGGCCTTGAACATTTCCAGAGATGGGGCAGCCACCACCTGATGTCTCAGCTTGCTCCTGCCAAGAGGTTCCTCTTCTCTGCTGAAGGATAAATAGCTCTGCCAGAGCTGTGTCCTCCTGGGACCTGCCCAAGCAAGGGGATTTCTGGCAGTAAGACCATCACGGTGGCTCAAGAGGGTTTCTGAGGTTGCTGTGAGAAGGACCCTGCCTGGAAAGTTCTTTGAGCTCCTCTCTGGATAGCAGAGACACCAATGCCATTAGCTGTGGGCTGGGACCTGTAGAGCAGTTCTGGAAAGGAGGGAGTGGTGTCCCCTGTGCCACCAATGCTGCCAAGTTCAGTATCAGCCCTTGGTGCAGAGGTTGGGAAGCTGCTGGGACCAAGAGGCTTCATGGCATTGGAGGTCAGGTCTGGATGGACCTGCCTATGCTGCCCTGGCCTGGGGTGTCAGGAGGATCTGATGGGGGCTTGGGGTTTGAGCTGGAGTCCTGTGAGTTAAAGCTGTGGTTCAGAGCAGAGTAAATGTCTGTCCATGGCAGGGTTTGGTTTGAGCATGGGACAAGACACATTGCTGTGGGGTCCAGCCCAGGGGACCCTGGTCCCAGGGTTTGCCATGGGAGAGCTGCTCCAGCCACTCCTCCCTGGTATGGACATCACAGCAGCCCAAACCTCAGCACAGGACCCAGCTCTGGGCCCACGGTGTCTTCCCTTGGCTGTTCTCAGAGAGATGAGGCTGGAGCCCACAGCCCACTTCCCCTGCACATGGTGGCTGTTTCAGTCCCACAGGTGGTGTTAATACATTCCTCTTCAGACTCCACTTCCTTGCACAGCCGAGTACAATGTAAATAATGGCTCAGTTGTCATTTTAAAGGGAAGGAGGGAGAAGATTCAAACTGGCAGAAAAACCCAGGCTGAGATTTCACTCTTGGTATCGATCACAGATGTCTCATACTCCTCTGTTAATGTCACTTTATTCCTCCAGCTCCAGAAAGCTCCTGAGGACATGAGGGCTGTCGGGGGGAAACCCTTGTGGCTTTTAATATCTGAAAGGCCACTGCAGGTATATGAGGCTGCTGTCCCACTCGGGTCTGCCACAGCCATTCTATCCCCGAAACCAGTGGGCTTCAACCCAGCAGGATGAAGGTGATGGATGCACAAAGGTGAGTCTATCCAAAGCATCATCAGGGAGCTGCTCTGGGACCTGCTAGAGTCTGAACACTTATTCACAACTTCTCCACACTTTTATGCTGGGTATTAAATGAGCAGCAGCACTTCATGGTGCCCTGTCCCAGCCCGGCACCTTCTCACCTGAACCTCGAGAGCAGGGTCTGACCGATTTTAACAGAACCTGATTAGGGAGAGACCCCAAATGCAGAGGTAGTTTAGGTGGAGGGGACCAGCTCACATCTCCAGGCAGGGCAGTTAGGGGGTCCCTGACAGTGTCTGCTCCAGGGGCTTGGCACCATCACCCCCAGCTCTGCTTCCTCCAACCAGAACCCCTTAGCTCCAGACACATCAGTGTTAACCTTTTTGAATTTACTTTTCTCCCTGTTTTTGCTTGTTTTTCAAGAAAAGTCAGAGCAAGGGAGTTCACAGATCACTCAGACTTGAGGGATGTGCTTGTCCGTGGAAGTGACCTGAGAAGGGAATGTGGAGCTACAGGAGCTCCTGCCACTCACACACAAGAATTGTGACTGAGATCCCACATCTTTTTGTGTGAATACGCTTGGTAGAGGAAAGTGTTGGTTAAAGAGCTGACACACCTTCTGCCCTGAGCCTTGCATTCAACCATCCACCCTTTTGGGATTTTCTCAGTAAGAGCATGGGACACATTTTGGATGGAGATGGTGACCTGACTGCAGGGAGGACCTGGAGGCTCTTTGGAAAGATGCTGTACAGGAAGGTACTGGCTGGGGCAGAGGCCTCCCAGCCTCAGCTTCTTTCTAAATATACCTCTCAGAAAGGCCTTCTCCTGGAATTCATGATGATAAAAATGTAACTTGTATGTCTTGAAAAGCTCTGCTGAACCTGGAAAACAGCCCTTTCAGAGACTCTGAGCACTTGCCTTTCAGAACATTGTTTGCGGAGATAAAAATATTTCTGCCACACTTGTCACATATATTTGAAAAACATATTAATCATTTAAACAAATATTAGCTCCAAAAGCCTATAAATACATTCACTGGGAGGAATATACCCTTTATTGTAATATTACAATGAAAAATATGCTAATATAGTTGCCTAATTGCTCGTGTTTGAATAACCTCTTTTGTAACAATAAATGTTTGTGGCAGCATCATTCAAATACGAAATGGAGAATCTGGTGCCAGCACGGATTATGTGTGCTGCTGCCATCGCTCCTGATGGGAAAAGAAAAGTGTCTCTTCCCCCCGTGTCTGGGAGCTGGTGTGGCTGGAGAGCAGACGTCATGGTGGATATCATCAGGCTGGCACTGTTCCTGGGCCCAGCAGCCACGGATGGGCAGGGATGCAGGACCAGCTGCTGCCTGCACGGGGGATGCTCCCAGCTCCTCTGCGGGTGCCTGGCACGTGGGTGAGCTGGTCAGTGCCCCAGGAGAGCAGTGCGGTTCCAGAACCAGTGCTTATAACTGGGGAGATCCACAACTTTACTGTATTTAACTGGAAAACAGAATCAGTGTGAGGGACTGAACAGAAAAGGCTGGACCTGGGTCAGTGGCTGCAGGTCCTTCTTGCCAGGCTGACTGTGCAGGGTGCAGGCACCCCACGAGGGCTGAGCCATGGGTGCCAGTCCTTACCTCACCCTGGCCACAGAGGAAACATCCCTCCAGGAAGGACCTGGTGTTGTTTTTAAACTTTGCTTTTCTTCATGGTTGCCTGAATTTAAAGAGGCTGTTGGATGTACAGAGGAGCCTCTGAAGGGTGACTCAGGGATAAAGCCGGAGGTGTGACCAGGCTCTGGGGACCAGAGAGGGGACCTGCCCAGGAGCAAAGCACAGGCTTCTCTGAGCAGAGCCTGTTTAAGTGTAGTTTCTGCTCGTGAGGATCTCAGTGACACCATTCCCTCTCTCCTTGTTGGTCCTGTTGGCCTTAGTGGCACCTCAGTGGTTGCTGAGACTTTTGGCCAATGAAGCCCTCTGCAGCTGAGCCCAAGTGACTCTGGGAGGCTGGGCAGAGGCCCCGAGGAGTTTGTGTACAAATTCAGCAGTTCTGTTTGTTATTTTTAGCCTGATTGCACCTTCAGGAGTTTAAACAACAACAGAACGGAGGATTTTCACAGAGTCTGCCACAGACTCGCTTTCCAGAACCTCTGCACCCCTTTCCCAATGCCCCTCCCGGACAGCCAGCCCTGCAGGTGCTGCACGGTCCATCCTGGCTGTGCTGGTGCTGTGGGAATGGTGCCACCCCCACAAAGCACCCTTTATGTTGCTGCTTCCCACAGCCCTGGCTAGTGGAGATACAGATCTGGGCTCTCTGGTTACAGCTGGGGCTCTCAGCCTGGAGCTGAATGCCATGGCAGGGTGGATTTTCCCTGGAGGTGAAATGATTTGGGGTGAGGAAGGGCATTGCTGTGAGCTGTTTGTCACATCCTCTGGCTCCATGGTGTGACTGAGGCTGGTTCAGGGTCTGGCACAGGTGAAGGTCCCTGTGCACAGGCAGAGATGGGGTGGTTATTGTAGTTTGGCAGAAGTCGATGCACACAGCAGCCCTCCTCAAACAGGAATTGGTTCTCAGGGAGAGAGACATAGCTCAGTAAGGACTCATCTCTCTGGATGTTATCCACCATTCCAAGTCTGAGGAAGAAGGGAGGTCTCCCTCCCACCCTCCTCTTGTGTCAACAACACAAGGAATTAGAAAGACTTAAATATTACAGCACTTAAGGAAAATATTGTGAAGTCATCTTGAAATTCCCATCAAACTCAATTAGCAGGGCAATGATATACCTAAACAACTGCAATGGGTCAACTGTTTATGCTTTGATGGAGAGCGTCCAAGTTGATAATTAAATTGCACTGGGCTGCAAGATAAGTGGCTCCAAATGTCCCTTGTCTGGAGGCTCTGGAGGTGGATGGCCAGCATCAGGGACACTGGTCCTGGCCAGGAGCCCCAAGGGCTGCTTCTCCATGGGACCAAACCCTCTCCCTGTGGACTCTGCATCTGCACAGCCAGGTGCTCCTGGGGTCTTTACAGGTGGAAAGTGCTTCCTGAAGGGCTGGGCTGGACATCAGACTCCCCAGGGGCAGCCTCAGGCTGGAGCAGCAGGTCTGGCAGATGGGGGCTGTGGGATCCCTCTGAGAGGTGACCACAACTGGGAGCTATGGGAGCACAGCTGGAACAAATATACACCCACCAGTTAACAGTGGTGAGATAAACAGCAGTGATGGGAGGATGCTGAGAGAATTCACTGGGGCTGCCCTGTCTGAGTGAACAGGCAGAGCTGTGCTCAGGGTGAGCCAAGGGCTGGGAAAGGCTCCTGCTCCCTCCCCGTGTGCTTGTAGCAGACTGGGAGAGCCGGATAATGTTTTTGTAACAAACACTTTGCTTTCCAAAAAATGTAATTCTGGGATGAGTGACAATATTTGTTAATGTGGATTTAATCTGGTGACTAGTGGGACAAAATGAAAAGTGAAAGGGGTATTTTTGGCAAAACAAAGGCTTGGTTTCAGCTTCGTCAAGATGAAGCATTTGAGCCTTCTGTTCTGGAAAAATGCTCTGCTCCAAGATAAAACTTAGTTTGATCAACAAAAGAAAAGGAAAGGGGTGGGAAGGAAATGTCACATCCAGACCTTGCGAAGCAGGTAAAGCCCTTGAGTGGTTGGTTAGGAGGTTGTGACTGGGGCAGTGACAGCACCTGCCTCAGTGCAGAAGCCCAGATGCTTAAAAATAAATAACTTGAGATACAAAGAGGTGGCTGCCAGGGGACTGCAGCTGTGCTGCCTCACTCTACCAGCCCCTGCCTGCATGGAGGGTGATGCTCAGAGCCCGGGACCCCCTGCCAGCAGCAATGGGTGGAGGGGTGCAGAGCTGGTGTGAGTGGAGGGATGCAAGGGCACTCCATAGGTGTGAGATAACCTCAGAGGGGTCGAGATCTGGCCAGGTCTCTCCCATTCCTCTGAAGTGTTTATATCTGCTGGTGCTGCAGCCAGACTGCTGCATTCAGCGCCTTCCCCTGCTCTCTTTTGTGCCCTGAAGCTCCAAGACCCCAAGTGTTATTCTCCTGCTAATCCTGCTCCCCTGGCTTGCTCCCTTCTCCTTTGACTCTGAGACCCAGAGTTCAGCTCAGCATGGTAAGCGTTGTCTGAGTGTGGCGTCTCATCTTGCACATTTGGGTAAGTCAGGCGTGGAATTATCCTATAATGTGGAAATCATACAATTTCTCTCTGATCTTCCCTGAGCTGAGCATTTCATCTCGCTTATACCAAATGCAGCATGACTAAATAGGCAAGAAAGGGATTTGAGACCTTTTGTTACTTAAAATGTGAATTAGATGTTCCTGAGGGAAGTTTGTGTCGCATTTGCAAGTTAAAAATGCGTCAATTATCTGTACATGGACCCCTTCCTGAGTGATGGCAATGGAGGAGCAGGCCTGGTGCCTTTGGAGGACCCACCACCCCTAGAGGCTGCTTGCCTGCAGGTGGCACATCCTGTGAAATGCAGGTGAAATGCATCCTCCTGCTCAAAGGAGGGTTGGCTTTGAAGTCAGATCTGACTTCACAGCTAGAGCAGGTTGTCTGGCCTTTTCCATGTGAATTGTGACTATTTTCTAGGATGGAGGGTCCACAGCCCTTGCTCCAACACTGGACTTCTTTCAGTGTGAAGGACTGCTCCCTACATCCAACCAGAACTCTGCTTCCCACGCAGACTGCACTCACAGAGAAGCAATTTGTGTTTTGAGGAGCACTGTTGTCCCGTATGAAAAATAATGAGCAGGAGCTTCCTCCACCTGTCCTGCAGTTGGGGGAGTTTGGGGGAACTGGTGGCTGAGCTGTGTTTCCCTTGTGCCCCAATCCCTGTGCCAGTGGATGCTCCCAAGGGCGGCCAGTGCTGCTGCTGCACAGCCAGTTATTTCCCATTTTCTGGACTCACTCGAGGGACTGGATGTCCCTGGGTTTGCTTTGGGGTAGGAGCTTTCACACCCGAGGTTTCCTCTCGCAGCCATGTCGTGCTGGCTGGATGAGTGTGTGTGAATGTGCAGCTGTAGGGTATTTTTGTGATGTGTCCCTGCATTGGATCTTCTTATGGGACGTGGAGTTAATTAAGGAGTTGGAAGGAGCACTGGGTAATTTAGAGGATAGTCCACACGATTTGAGTAGCTTCTCGAAGCAGGGCATGGGGAAGGAATAGCAAATGTGTTGGAATATAATCTGAGGGACTGTTCTGTAGGAAACAAATATAAACTCGGGGATCAGAGTCCATTTTTACTTAACTAGCCACTATTTTTCTTGCAAAATGTGCAAGTTCTTCAGTGTGAATGTTTCAGATCCTCAGAAACAGAATTACAGAAGCGATGGCAAAGCTCTTTGTCTAAGCTTGCTTGGGTTGACTTCTTATGCATTTTCTCCCAGGATTACAGTCAGTCCTCCCACTGACAGGAGCTCTGGGCTGCCAGTGGCTGAAGAACAAGGGTGACCCGTGCTGCTGTTTGGAGGACAGAATTATGGGCATATGCTCTGGAATGATCCCTGCCATTATGCACAGTGTGTTACCTCCTATCTATGATCCAACCCACGGGCTTTCCCAGCAGCGTTGCTGTGGCACACGGGTACAGAGCTGTGGTGGTTCTGCTTGTGATGGGAATTTGCATACTGGGTACCTAATTACATGGCAACGATCACCTCACAGGTGACACTGGTCTCCCCTTCAATTGTGCAGGACACAAATAGCAGGGTGCCAGTAATTCTTTCCAGTGAAGCTACATCTGCAGCTCTTGGGAGATGGTAAGCTGCAGTGCTGCTGGAGCAGAGCAGGAATGTCTCTGGTGTCAGGGAGCAGCAGCCACAGCATCCCCGGTGCTGCTGCACACTTCCTCAGGCACAAACCTGTTTTTCACACCAATGTTGGAGCCCCTCATCCCTTTTTCTCCAAGTGTCGCATCTGGTTTGTGCTCAAGCCTCTGGTGATGACATCTCTTTGGACAAATGTTGCCTGGTTGACCTCTTGCTTGTGAACACTTTG
Source organism: Anabacerthia variegaticeps (assembly GCA_035583185.1). Lineage (NCBI taxonomy): Eukaryota > Metazoa > Chordata > Aves > Passeriformes > Furnariidae > Anabacerthia > Anabacerthia variegaticeps. Next base: position 8,858,771 of record JAWWEW010000036.1, read on the forward strand.
CCCTTAATGCTGTACTTGAATTTTCCCTTTTCTGTTTTAAGGCTCTTAATCTTTGATACTGAAAACCTCTGTCCCTCTCTTGTTTGGGCAAGCCCCCATTACTCTGCTGCTTCTGGGCTGTTCCTGTGTGAGACATGATAAAACCACTGCTTTGGGAGTCCTGCTGCAATGTTTTCTGGGGAAGAGGATGTTTTCCCAGTGCCTCATTGGTGAGCAGCCATATGTTCAAAGATGCGAAAACTGTGACCAGGACTGGCCGCTCCTGAAGGAGAGGGGTTGAATGCTGCACTCTTGGCCTGGTGGGAGAGGGAGGCAGGCACAGAGCAGGCAGCTCTTCAGTGAGGGAACCACAGAGCTCAGCTCATCCTGCAGCAGGGATAAGTCAACTGCACTAGGCAGGAGAGGCTCCCCTGAGCATGGCTGCTGAGAAATCCCTCCAAAATGCAAGCAGCAGTGTGCACAGCTCTTTCCTCATCACCTTTTCACCTCCCTTGCTTTGCTCTGTCTGTGCCAAAGTCCTCAGGGCTGCTTCAGTGCTGCCTCCATTGGCATGTCCCAGGGTTCCAGCAGTTCTGGGGGATGCTGGCCTTGGAGGCTGCCTCCATCCCACAGCTGGGATTCACTGAGGCAGGACCCACTGGATGCTTTGGAAGGTGGCTGGCCTGGTGTTATGGGGACATGGGTGTCACCTTCCCCAGGGGAGGGCTGGGGGTCTTAGCTGCCTGCCAAGACAGAGAGTCAGATGCTGGGAGAAGCAGGTTTCTCTGAAGCTCCTGTCCTTCTGACCCACCCAGCTGCAGGGTGCTGCAGCCACTGGGAAGGATCCCGGCTGCTGGAAGTGACAGCTGGACTCACAAAGCTGAACAGGGAGTGCTTTCCAGCTCCAAACACTCTTTCTGGAGATGAAAAAGGTTAAAGAAACCCAGCTGCTTTCTGAGTTCAGCTGAGCTGATGGGTGGGGTAAAGGTTCCCTGGGATAGAAGGGAAGTACAAACATTTTGTTTGTCTTTCTGGAAAAATGCTCTGGGCGTGTTATCTCTAAGTAAACACAATTGGTGTGGGGAACAAGCGCCTGAAGTCTCTTCAGCTCCTCCCTCCCGTGCACTGGGCTCTTGGGACTCAAAAGAGCTTGAGGATCCCAGCAGAATTCCAGTTTCAGCTCCTGGAATCAATAGCTATAAGAAGCTGTAGGTTTTCTTTGAAAGGAAGTTGGTTTTGAGAGTTCTGCTCCCAGATTCTCCTTAGGAGAGGTACTCCTTGTCTCCTGGAGCAGCTGTACACAGGGAAGCCCTGACTGTTTTCCAACAGCAAAGCACAGAACTAGTTGCACACTGGAAATTTAAACCAACATTGATTTTTGTTGTGTCCCTTTAAACCTGATCTAGATAGAGTTCCACAGGGCACTCCTGGGACAGAGTTGCTACCACCTAATTGATTTTGATTTTATTTTCACTGCAGCAGTGTAATTATGAAAGCCAGCCATAATTATTGAAACACAACTAGAAGTATTTCATTATTAAAATACCCCTATGACTTATTATTAATTCATTAAATAAATTTGGATTATATCCCTCAATAATTAATGCACTGAAGTTTATTCTGTGAACTCTTCCTTTTACTTGTAATGTGTCAGCTGTTGCTATTAAAGGGAAAAAATTCCCACCGAAGTATCAGAAAAAATAGACAACCCATTATAATGGGAAGCGGGACCAGGGGGGCTTTAGTGTGGTTTGAAACAGGTCTCACAGGAAACAGCAGAGCTGGGCTGAATCTCTCAAGCTCAGCATTCGTTTGGGAAACGTTCCTGCAGTATCCTGAGGTGTCGCTTAGGGCTTGCCTGCACTGTGAACACCGACAGTGCCTCAGGTGCTGCATGGGGAGAGGGCTTGGGGGTTCTGGGGAGAGGGATTTTACCCAAGGGAGGGAGCTGCTCTCTGGAAGACAGGGAATTTGGGCCAGTGCTGCAGGGTCGGGTCCTGTGGTGCTTCACTTTCCCTCCTGCATGCCCTGCTCAAGTGACGTGGTGAGCGAGGTTGTTTCCCTGCTGGTTGTTTGGCTTTCGGTGAGCTGAGGTCTCCCAGGGAATCCAGAGGCTGCTGCCAGGGATGTTGGACTGTCCCCTGGGCAGGATGTGTGGGTCTTTGTCCATCCCAGGGCTGCTCTGGGTTCCATGCACACGTCACCCACAGCCCCCCGTGGCAGCCGTGTGATCTCCCCAGCACCAGAGTGCTCCAGGTGGAATCCCCTCCCTTCGGCTGTGGGATCCACCCACAGGTCCCGGTCACAGTCCTAGATCCAGGCAGAAGAATCACAGTGTGTGCCTGGTTGGAACCAGTCCAGGGCTTTAGGGGTTTACTTGGCTTTGGTAGGGCTCCTCTGACCATGAAACACCGGGAGCCTGCAGCAGAGCACATCTGTAATGGCACTGGCTCCCCAGCTGTGCTCCCGGGAAGGTTTTATCAGTTCTGCTGGCACAGGATGAGTCTGTAGGACTCAGCTTTCCCACTCAGCACATCTGCGTTTCGCACATTGTATTTGATGGGTGTTTGTAGGAAAAAACAGACAAAAACATTGACTGAAGGCATGTGCTGATTCAGAACCTGCACTTGTGCTACAGAGCTTGAGCTGAGATGGGGGAGAAAAGATTTCAGTAGATTAGATGTCACTGGTTGCTGCGACGTCTGTGTGATGTAACCTTGTCAGGATTAATGTAAGATGCAGATGTTTTGGTGTTGGGAGAGCTCTCCAGGCTCAGGAGTGTCTGAGGGCTGCTCAGGTTGCCACTTACACTCGCTTCCAGGGTATGCAACAGTGTGAGCAGAATCACAACTGTTCCAGCTCTGCCTGGTCTCAGGAACTACCTTTCCCTCTATCCCCTTCTGCCAGACTGAACTTCATTTGGTGTCTGTGGTTGTCACTTCTCCCAGTGTCTTGGACAAATGGAACCTTCTGGTAGGGACTGAGGGTGCTGAGTGTCCCTGGGACTGGACTGTGAAAGCAGGACACTGGCAGGAGCAGAGAGGGAGGGAAAGGCTCATGGTCACAGTGAGGGGACCCTGGAAACACCAAGAACAGTCAAAAAAATAAGGAAACAGGTTGTCCTAGAAAAGGTGAAGCTCAGCACTTGATCGAAAAAAATGTGAGTAGGTTCTGGCTCCGGTCTGGAGACTCCACTCATGTGCAAATGGCCTGTAAAGCAGACATAAAGAAGATGAATGTGTGTAGATGTCTGTGTGATTTAACCCAAATTATCATACTGCTTATGTGAGTCCAAGTAAAAGATGCTTGTGTTTGGGAACTCTCTGAAGTATTTACTGCAGTGTTTCCTAAAGAATTAAACTGTTAATTCAGAGCTCAGCTGGATTCACTGTTGTCTGGCTGACTTGGCATGACAGTTGGGTTTGCCAAATTTCTGCATTCCTGCAGGCCTGTGTGTGAAAGGATCTGTTTGCTCACACACAGCTGGCTCTGGCACACACTGGACCTGCTGGAACCAGTGGGGACACACCAGTGTGTGCAGAGCCGTGGCACACTGGTACTGAGGGTCATTGTCATCTTGTCATTGGCCACATCACGGAGTTCTGCTGTAGCACGCAGAGGGACATTCATGCCTTTGTCCATTTTTGTTGAGAACTGCTTCTAAAATAAGATGAAGCTGATAAAAATTTGTCTCACAGTACACCAGCTTCGAGGATTTCTCCTGGGAATGGGAACACCACTCTGGACCCAGTCAGGCTGGTTGTGTCTCTGCCATTGGGTCCATCTCATTCCCAGCAACCCTTGCCTTGTTAGGAGCTTTGTCACTTCTCCAACTGTGTCTCCTTTGGATCCCCTCCCTCAGAGCCTCTCTCCTATGGAAGGAGTCTTGTCCCCTTGTCCCAGCACCCCGATGGCCCCTTTTCCACCCTTGCTCTCTGCACTGGGGAGGGAACAGGCTCTGGTTCATTCCTCATGAGTTGTGCTGACAAGGATGCAGGAACTGGCTCTCAGGCTGAGATCCCAGTAACCCTCTGCCCTTTGCCTCTTCCTCCTTTCCTTTTCATGACATGTGTCTCCCAAGGATGAGCCCTCAGTGGTGCCAGAGCCAGCCCCACCAGTATCTCCCTGAGCAGGGTTCCCCTGGGATGTGGGACCTGGGCTGGAGACAGCACTGGTGACAGAACAGGGCTTGGAAACAGTCACTGGTGCTGGAAATTAAACCTGCACTTTTTTTGTTTGTTTGTTTTTTTTCCCCGAGGAAAACGTAACCAACACCTCATGTTAAGAACAAACTTGTGCTTTCCCAGCCTCCCTCACACTTCCTTCACTGTGGAGTTTAATTATTGAACTGTGCCACAGAGCAGCACTGTGGTTCTCGCTCCAGAACATTCCTTTTCCAGCATCCTGCGATTCTTTCCGACCTCAGAGGGTAAAGCACTTAAGTTGCCCTTGAAGACAAAAAGAGAAAGTCTTGTTTGAGGTGAAGTCAGTATCTATCCAATTTTCAGCTGCCGTCACATCGAAATGAGAAATCTGAGGCAGAGCTAGGCACAAATAGCTGATAACAGACTTTCAGGTGCACCTCTTCACTTATCGCTTCTGGGGTCACCTCTGTTTCTAAAGACTTGTTTTCCTTAAAAAAAGATTGCATAGGACATTTAACCGTGTGGTGTTGTGATAACAAAAGCCTGTGAGGCGTTAGTTCTGTGCCTGGGCTGCTGCAGAGACGCTGTCCCTCATGCCAGTGTTCCTGAGTATGTTTCTGAGATGGTTCCCTGGATGGGATTGGATGGAGCTGGAGCAGCTGAGCCCTCCCTGGGTGCTCCTGCTCCGTCGCTGCTGCCTGGGGTGGATCCTGGGTGTTGTTTGATGGTGGTGTCTGTCGCCAGCAGCTCCTCGCTCATCCACAGTCCTGGTGCACATCTCTTCCCTCTCTGATCAGTTCTCCTCATCCTTTTGGATGGGTCTGACCCCTCTGAGGGCTCACAACGAGCCCAGCCCAGCACAGGAGGGAGTTAAGAACCAACTGAGGCACAATTTGTTCAGAAACCGGGCACTTGGTGCATATGCAGAGTTGCACACAGACTGGTGCACAGATTTGTTTAGCAAACAATAACCTGTGTTTTGTGCATGAATAAATAATTAACCTTATTTAAAAGAAGAAAAAACCCTAAGTTTTGCTGTCTGCAAATGTTCCTTTCCCTGTCTGCTGGGCTCTGCAGTGTCCCTGAGCCCCCTGGGAGTGTGTCCCGTGGTGCAGGAAGCGACACTTCTGGCGCCTTCATTTGGCAGCACTTGTCACCGTGTGGATGCAGTGCCCAGCAGAGTTCCCCCTCTGAAGGTGGATGCCAGGTTCACAGCCGAGTTGGAGGCCATGGGCTGGCTGCCTGGATGCTCCCGTGGTTGCTGCTGGAAGTCAGGAATCGGACACCCCCTGCCATCTTCCCTGCTCGGCTGCCGTTCCATTCTCACATTCAGCACAATAGTTTTCTGTGCTGTTTCCTCATGTCTGCTCTAGCCCAGATTTCTGTGGAACAGGCAAAGCCTTTCTACCATCTGTTCATGAGATCATTTCTCCATCTGAACAATCCAGCTCCGAGGAAGTTTTTGTGGACAGCCAGCCTCCAAGCCCTCTGTTGTGTTCCATCATTTCTGCTCCTGCACTTAATTAGGCTCATGAAATGCGGCAGATACAGGAGATGTGTCAAGGTGCTACAGCTTTGCTTGTCTGAGTGAGATGTTCCCAACTCCCCAAGCACACGGCCCAGAAAACATGCTGCTCCTGGCCCAGGGACCAAGTCCTTCCTCAGTCCAGACCAGCAGCACAAGGGCTCAAACTCCCTCCAATTTGTGTCATCACTCCCTCTCTGTCTGCTGCTGATCTGGCTATTCAGGCTTTGGCCTCCCCAAGGCTTGGAGTTTGAAATTGGCTTTTTGGCGCTGAGGATGCTGTGGGTTGAGTGTAGTGGGTTCCTTCCCCTGAGGAGTGAGCTCTGAAGTAGCATACAGGAGCTCTGGCAATTCAGCAGAAGGAGGCTGGGAAGTTGCTTTCCTGCTGGGAAGTCAGCACACCCACCAAATCTATGTGTTGGAACAGGAGGAATGAAACTTGGAGACAGTCTAACATGCGCCTTCCTGTGCCAGTGAATGATCCTATGTATTTGTGGAATTCCTGAGCACTGGATAGCCCCTGGATACTGTACAGTGCACCAGAAAATATTTTCCCACTGTCCTTCCAGAGCTGTTCCTGCTCTGCCTCTTGTTGATGGGGCAAAAGGAGACAGTGAGATAATCCCAGTGATCTCTCAAGGTCATTGAAGAGCCACACAGCCCCTCAGTGAAGGCAGAGTACTGGGGTGCTGAGCCCTAAGGGCAGCGGGTGTCTGCAGGAGCCCCTGCCCATGCTTTCTGGGCTCCCCCTCCACCATCCTTCATTCTTTTCCACTTCAGAAATGTTTCTCTTTGGTGTCAGGGAATAACTGTAGGAAAGGACCCCAGGCCCCAACATGATCAGGGGTGAAGGGGGTAAAAGAAACAGGAGAAATTTAGGTAATATGTGACTTAAAGAAGAAGAGCCAAGAATGTCATCCTTGGAGAAGGCAAGGAGTACTCACAAGTGTTTTCATGCTGTTGTTATTTCCTATATGTGTTTTAAGATAGGTTTGGCTCCTACTCAGACCTCCCTTGTTGCAGCACATGTATATTCATCCTATAGATAGGCTCCAGCCCTTGACTTGGAGAACATGCCTCACTGCTTGCAGCAACAAATCCCCCTTATTTCTTCTTCTGCAGGGTCCAAGCTTCTCCTGCCTTTGGCATCAAGTTTCCTTATTCTTATAATATCCTGGTTCTTCCCAGCCAGATGTTCTTGTTTTCTGTGTCTCTTGGAAGTCAGGTGTCACTCCATGAGAACCTGAAGGTGAGGAGGGCACTATGTGGTGCTGATACATCACAGCACCTTCACCTGCACAGTGAGGTGTTGGGTGCCAGTGGTCAGGTCATTCATAGTGGTGTATCTTGCCATGCACAGCCTCACTCAGCTGTGCTCCATCTGGCGAGTGTGGCATCACTACCAGTGTTGATGGAGGAGCCATGTCACCACCCAGTGTCACCATGGTGTCTGACCCAGCACCGCCTTCAGCGCTGGTGACAGGAGACTCATGAGCTGGGATTAACACTGGGTCCCAAACAGGGACCAAACCACAGGGAGACCTGCTTCTTCCTACCATCATCCCTGAGTTTCCGGGGCCAAATACAAGGCAGAGAAAAGGATCCTCCATCTGCGCCTTGGCAAAGGCACAGATGCGAGCCCAGATGGCAGCTCCCACTCAGCCGTACCTTCTCCCTGTTCTTTTCACGGTGCTGGAGCCTTCTTCAGAGTCAGATGCTGAGCATGTGTTCGCTGGTTGTGTGCAGGGACTGGAGCTCCTATTTCAGCACAGGGAAGGGATGGAAGGGCAATCATTGGTGCTGATTGCTAATTTGAATAGTTGGGTTTTTTTAGCTCCTACATCAGCACATCTACCTTTGAATAAGGGACAAGGACATGGCACGGCATCTTGCCTGCAAATTTTGACACTAGTGCAGCACCTTGTTCTGGACTAGCTAGGCCACTCTCAGCACAGGCAGATCTGGCTCATCCCTGCACTGTGGCAAGTGCATGGCAAAACCTTCTGGGAGTGCTGGAGCAGAGCTCCTGCCTGATACCACACCGCTCTATGACCAGGGCACCTCTGGGTGGCTGGGCTAGACTGGGGCCCACACCAGTTTTTCAGCTAATTCCCATTGAGTTGCAAGCTGGTGGCAATGCCACGCAGGCTGCTGGCACTTTCCAGAGAAATGCTCGTGATGCCTTGCCAAGGATGATTGCTCCCGCAGCCGGGCTGTGGCCATGCCAGCCCAGCCCATCCCGCCAGCCAGGGACATGCTGGAGCGCTGAAACACGGACACCCTGCTCCGTCTGGCGTCAGCCAGGGACATCTGTGACCCCCCTGCCAGCCCCCAGGGAAGGAAATACCTGTCAGCGTGCCAGAGCCCTCAGATGTCTCTTTCTTATGGAGAAGATTTCGGGATAAAAGGTTCAGTTTAATTTATTCCATCAGTGTAACAGTTAAGCATTCAATTCCAATATTGGAAACAGCTTTGCCAAAGAACAGTGAAGGGAAGGCAGAGAGGATTTGCTGATCTGTGTGCTGCGTGTCCCTTGCATTCCCTGCCCTGGTGGCTCACTGGCTCTGGGGTCCTTCTGTCACCCCCTTTGATATGGGAGTTTTCCCCCCCAAAACAGAGAGCTGGTTCTTGTTGCCATTTCCACCAGAGGCAATTCTCCCTCCCTGTGCTCCAGCCTCTCTCTCCCTGGAGAGCAGCTCCTCAGCTTGTCCACTGAATAGTCCAAGTCTTTAAAGAACTGCAGGAGTTTCCCACCCTCCTGTTTTTATCCTGGTGCTCCAAATATATGGGGAACACAAAAAAAAAATGTTATTTTTGAGACAGATGAATCACTGAGCAGCTTCAGCAAAGGTGAGGGAGTGCCAGAAGCTGTTGCTGGGAATCTGTGCCCAGGCAGTTCTGGTGTTGGAGGAAGGAAGGAGAAAGGCTTGGGAGAAGAGCTGGGGCTGGATGAGTGAACACAAAAGTGAATGTAAAGGGAGAGACTGGGACAAACCCCAGTGCTGGAGGCACCAAGGAGTGGGACCTGCTGGGGGTGGCTGGTGCTCCCACTGCCAGCAGCTGCCTGTGAGGTTTGGGCATCCCTATTCTGGATCAGTGGCCACCCTCGGAGATCAGGACACTGGGATGTGGCTGTGCCTGCTGGACTCCAGCCTGTGGATTATAGGCTTTTGGGAGCACCAAATTCCTCCAATTTAAATAAACAAATCCTGAGTATAGGAGTTTGTAATTGAGATGCTGAGAGATGCTTCTTGCTGGCATCAGAGGTTGCAGTGCTGTAATAAGCCATCTCTCCCAGTGCTGGGAGTTATTGAGGCTGCTCCGCATCTATGACAGTTTAATCAGATCTTGAAAATCAGGGGCATTATATTTTGCACCTGCTCATGGTAGAAAAAATGAATGATGTGGCTCCCCATCATGGATCTTTTATGTGCAAGGCAGGCTCCTGAGAGCACATCATCCAGACGGGAAATGGAATTGCACCAGAGACGAAGACTAAGCCCACAGTGTGGTTGAATGTCACATTGGGTGGAAGAGGAGCAGCTCTTCTCTCCTCTATCCAGCCTCAACAAATGAGATGAAGGCAAAATTTGTGAAGGTTCTTCCACTTCCAGGGAAGAAAGGGAACTGCAAGCTCCAGATGTATCATGAGATTTTCAAGAGAGTATTTTGGAGATAAGTTGCCCTGAGGATGACCAGGACACAGGAACAGAAACATTTGCTTCTCTGTTGCTTGTCTAATCTGGGTGTGTGTGAGAGCATCCTCGCTGAGTTTGTGCTTCATTCCCATTGTCAGTACTTAAAATGCATGAAAAATACAGCCAGGAGCTTGGAACACAAATCCATTCACTCATCAGTGGCCTTAACATCTATGAAAAGCTTCGAGTCCTTAGACAAGAAACAAAATAATGGATTTACTTTTGATTTCTAAAACACCACCCAGAGGTGAGGAGTGAATTCCACAGAAATCAGAATGGATTTGCTTTCCTTTTCCTGCAGAAGAGCAAAAGCAGACGTATCAAAGAGTTCAGCACTCAAGTGCTCTCATTACCTGTCCCACGTGGGATGTGGAAAACCTTACCAGAGAGGCAGTAATCCTAGGAATCGTGGAATCCTAAAGGTTGGAAAAGACCTCAGAGATCATTGGGTGCAACTTTTGACCTAGGGTTTTACCACCACCTGCCAAGAAGCTCCTGGACCCTGGTGCAGGGTCCTTGTGTCTCCACAGTCCCTCCTCTACAACCTTCTCACCACAGGGATGTTGAACATGCAGCAGCACATGCACATTGTCACTGTGTGACACTAAACATTTACCTACAGTTTTCACAGCCATTGGAAGCTGACATTGTTATATTCGATAATCAGTGAACTAACCAGCTAAAAACTTTGTTTTCAGGAGCTGCTGTCACGTGTGCACAGCCCTGCCTGCCCTGGCCCAGCTTGCACGCCTGCATCACATTCCAGAATCCTGTGGGATTCTGCTGGGGCTGGGGCTGGGGCTGGCTGGAGTCTGTGGTGTCCTGACTCTCAGTGTGAGCTCTGGGGCAGCAGTGCAGTGGAACAGGAGCCTTTTCCCACACTCAAAGGCTTCATTCCCTCCCTCTCTCCTCTGCAGCCTGTCAGTTTTTCCTCTTTCAGTTGGAGCCAGTTGTCATCCTTCCATCCATCCCACGTTGGCTTTTGAGTCCTCTGAAAGCCTTTTAATTTCTTTTCTGCCTTCCTGAAATAGCACAAGCTTCTGCTGGCATGTTCCCTGGCTGCCACGTGGGAAGAAGCCTACCCTCCTTGGAGATTTCACACCTCCAGGAGGAGGGTGTGCTTCCCATTGGAGAGCAGCCGCTGCTGGCAGAAATCTCCTCTGCACAAGTCCGCAAGCCCAGAAGGCTTCCAATGGCAAATCTTTTTTTCCTTTGCTGGAGAGATGTGATAACTCTTGGACAGGGCCTCTTCTAAGAATGTGTCACAGGGTGGAACTCCTCTTTGAAGTTCTTAATCCCACTCTTGCCTTGGAATGAGCTCTCCAGGACAGAGCTCTCCATTCTCCATGAAACTGAAATGCTTAAAAAAGGAAAGCCTTAAATATTATTGGAGATTTTTGCAACAGTTTTGAGGAGGCTCTGTGAAGCTGACAGGGCTCATCTAGCCACCACATCTGTGTGGGTCCCACGCAGGTGTGAGTAGGCAGCTGAACACCCACAATGAACCCACCCCTGCCTGGACAGGGCTCGTTCTGCAGGCAGGTGAGAGGGCTGCAGTCAGCCTTTTTGTCAGATTCTGAGTTTTCCCTCATGCCAACAGACAGTCTGCACTCTGGCAGCCGTGCTCAGCAGAGCTCACTTGTTCTTGGGGGCTGGACCTCAGGTGGGTGTCAGGATGCCATCCCATCAGAGTCGAGGATGGCCAGGGACTGGCACTGGGGCCTGGCCTTGGCAAAGGGTGGTGAAAGTCCCACCAGATTGAGTCTTTCCTTTTCTCCATTTTAATGGCATTGAGCAGAGCCAAGAGCCTTGTTCTGTTATTAAACAATCCTGTTTGTTGCAGACAGAAGAGCCTTGAGAGAGCTGCTGAGCTGTGAACCATGTGTGGCATCTTTAGGAAGGTGGAGAAAGAATCACACAAGCAAATCCTCACAGGGATAGCTGGACTTTGGCTGCCCACCGCCTCTGCCTACCCACAGCCATCACTTGGACTGGGAATAAAGAATACAGATTCTAAAAAAATGCCTCAAAAGCAAAGACAGAATTTCTCTGGCTTTCTCTGTCTCCACAAGTGAGAGGGACAGGAGGGAAGGGCCAGTGCTGGTGCTTGCAGAGGGGTCAGAGAGCCATGTGGATGTCAATGTGGGAACAGAGCACATCTGATGCCTGCAGTGACCCTTCTGCTGGCATTCCTTCAGACATGTTGGGTAGGTGGATTCATTCATCTTCTCTGCAAATGTTACTTTAAATCCAGGTGTTTCAGCATAAGAGACAGTTTAGGAATTATGCAGCTTTCTGACTGATGAGCTCCTTTGCTGTTGCCATCACTCCCCTAATAATTATGCCCATGCACAGCTCTGTGTTTGATTGTGCAGGAAGATGGATTCCCGTTTCCTGCAGGCATGCTGGATGAAATGACTTCCGTTTCAAAGCCCTGTTTGCAAAGTTCCTTTGTTCCTGCTGCAAAATTCCTGTGTCTAGAAGAGCCCATTCTGCTCCACAAGGCTTTGAGCACCATCTGCGTGGGTTCCCTGGGTCGCCTTCAGAGTCTTCTCAGAATGCAGTCAGTGCTTTTCAGTCAGGCTGATACATTGGCCAACAAAATAACACTGAGAAGAAAGGTTGATTTAATCTGTCACAGAAAAAAACCTCAGTCTGAGGGAGAGGCTTTGGGCTCTCAGTCCAGCTTCTACCTTTCCAAATGCAGACACAGGTCTGGCTGCCAGAATCGGACCCAGTGCTGTTTGGGTCAGTGGACTGACAGTGGGTAGTAAATAAGAGAACTGGCAAACCTTTGCTCCTTCCTTCTGCTTCCTCAAAATCCTTCTTTTTCCATGTTTTTCAGATACCCAGCACAGCTCCCTGCCCAGCAAAGCTCCCTGGCTTTCTTGCACAAGCCAGTTGCATGTTTTCTTTGCTGGGAGGAAAGCTGGAGCTGCCAGAGGAATCTGGGTGGCCCAAGACAGGCAGAGGCTCCTCGAGATCTGCCTACATTTGGGCTTATTTTCTGGTCCCTCTGAAATGTCTGTGGGAAGAAGCAGAAACCTGTGTGTAGAAGCTGCGTTACCTTTATATCTGAGCAGGGCCATGATGAGGAACTGCAGCCCCTGTTCATGTGGATGACAGACCAGGGCAGGGGCACTGGAGAATGAGACTCTGTCCTTGTGTCCCTGTGCCCAGGCTCATGTGCAAACACTGGTCAGTAGGGATGGCACTCAGGCAGGATGGCTGCCTTGCAATGGTGACAGTGACAAAGGGCAAGCAAAGCCTTTGGCTCACTTGGGGTGTGGTGTAATGAGCTATGGAACATTGTGGGATAAATATCAGCTTGCATGTCTGTTTGATCTGACTGGCAGAGAGCAGGAAATTGGGGCTTGGGCCTTGCCAGGCTTTATCAGACCCAGGTTTGTCTGGTCTCATGTCCCATGTTTAACAGCGATGTGAGTGAAAAGAATTCCCAATGAATGTGCTCAAAAAGACCACTCTGTGTTCTGCTCCTTGCTTTTAGCTGCTGACGTGTGGAGCACCTGTGGCCTTACTCAGTTACTGCCCTTTTGGTGGTAGCTGCTTGTGCTTTCATCCACTTCAGCTCCCCCTGCCCCTGCCTGACCCACGTGGTACTCCTGGACTGACAGAAGCCTTGGGGCAGTGAGTTCCAGTGGTTAACAAAAATACTGAAAAGTAACTGCTCACTCTTGGCACTTCTTGGCTCATAAATGAAATGAGAGCTGGGTGAATGAAATGTGTGGCAGGCAGAAACATCCCCTGTACACAAGTGGAGCTTTTGACCCAATCTCTTACCATTCGAGGAGATCGAGGCAGCACTTTTATTTTCATTTTTCTTTACTAATACCTTTGTAGAATCATAGAATCACAGAATACCAGCATGCTTTGGGTTGAAAGGGACCTTACATATCATCCAGCTCCACACCCCTGCCACTGGCAGGGACACCTTTCACTAGACCTGGACTTGAACACTTCCAGAGATGGAGCAGCCACAGCTCCTCTGGGGAACCTGTGCCAGGGCCTCACCACCCTCACAGGGAAGAATTTCTTCCTGATAACTGACCTAAATTTCCCCTCTGTCAGTTTGAAGTCATTCTCCCTTGTCCTGTCACTCCAGGCTCTTGTAAATAGTCTCTCTCCATCTTTCTTTCAGGCCCCTTCAGGCACTGGAAGGATGCAATTAGGTCACCCTGAAGCCTTCTATTTTCCAGGCTTATTATTTCCAGGCTTATTTTTCCAGACTTAAGCATCCTCACTTGCAAAAATTACACCCAGACACTCTGTCCTACACATTTCCTTATGTGCTTCTGGTTTCTTTTGTCCGGGGTGACTGTACAGATGTGAGGCCATGCCACCATTCCTGGCCAGAAGCCATGAGAGCTGATGCTGGTGGTGCTGGGGAATCCCTGCCTTTACCGTGACTCCTGCAGCCAGTGGCTCCAATGGCTCTGGCAGATGCTCAGCGGCACTGGCTGCTCCAGGCAGGCACAATTCCTGGATGAATTGGGAAGGTTGAGGCACCTGGTCCATTTTCTGCCTGCTCACACATCAACAATCAGCACTGGAAAGGGTTTGGAGAGACATGGCTCCAGAACCCTGATTTAGAATTAATTTTTGCTGGGGAGCTTTGAGTCCAAGTTAATCACTGTTGGATTTGGGATTACCATGCTTGTAGGAAAGACTGCTAAAACTCCCACTTTTGTCATGATCCAGGAGCTCATAGGGCTTAGTTCCTGACTGAAGGGAAATGTGCATGTCAGAGAGTTTTGTGATCCCCACGGGGTGCTGGAGCTGCTGTGCTGGGAAAGGAGCAGGAGAAGGAGGGCCCTCACATGCTGTTTCATTTCTAAAATGATTAAATTGAAGTTGCACTTAAATTCAAATCAGCCATTCAAATTAACAATTCTAATGTTGCTGATCTATTGATCTGTTGGCTGAGACCATTTGGAGCAGACTGTAATTAAACCACAAAAGCCTGGACACCAGAAATGCTGAGGAAACAGCACAATAGCTTGGGGAGAGTCATACAGTCCTGCCCTTAACCCATTGCATCCCTTTCTTTCCTGGGAAAATCCAAGCACTGTGGTGGGAGCCTCCCTAATGGTGTGCAAGGGGACAATGCCAGTACATGCCAAGAGCCTGGTGTGGCAGGAAAGTCTTTTCCTTGTGAGCAGCGGGACAGGGCCCTCTCCTGCCTGCCATGCTGGGGGATTTCATCTAAAAGCAGTTGTCCCCCTTTGTAGAGACTGGCAAATGCAGCCCCAGGGGCTGGATGCTGAGCTCTGTTTGAGGCTGCAGGGACCAGTGGGCACAGCTTGTGTTTGGTGGGATTCTGTTCCCTCCCACTATTGCAGACTTGTTTTGTGTTGAGCCTGAAACCTGCCTCTGGCAACACCTTATTATTTCCACTGGGAGAACTGGGGAGCAGCAGGGAAGTGCCTCCAGCCAGGCTGTCCCTGCTCCTGGTCCTGCTGCTGCTCCTGAGTCTCCATCACCCCTCCCATGTGCCCAGAGCTTTCTGAGCTACTGCCAGGCAGAGATGGACCCCTGGAAGGAAAGGAATGCCCTGGAGAGCTGCAGAGCTGCCCCAGCCCACTCCCTGCCTGAACACTGGGCACTGCACTGTGCCCGTGGGGATGTCTGAACTCTGTGTCAGCAGAATTGGGCCTCAGCTACCTTTGAGGGGGTTTTATTTATATATTTATATATTTATATATTTATATATTTATATATTTATATATTTATATATTTATATATTTATATATATAAGCAGTAATATTTTCCAATCCTTGTGCTACTTCCCCACAACAACCATCTGAGTCTGTTTACTGATGTATTTTCTCCCCTGTGAGCACTGATGGAGTGGCTTGCACAAACTCACTGGATGATCTGGTGGAACAGGGAATGAGCTCCTGGGCTGGTGTAAGCCCATGGCAACAGCTCTGGCTGCCACAGGCTCTGGGGGCTGGAACGGCACCGCTGGCCTTTCCCAATGGGTCTGGTGACCCAGCTTTGATAAACCCCAGCTTCCATTTCTGCACAAACACTTCTATCAAAACAGGAACCTAAATACTGAATAATTGAAAGGAACAAAGCTTTATTTCTCCATTCCATTTTGGCTTTAATTACAGAAGGTTGGCATTTTTCATACCATTTAAAGAGAAACGAGACAGGAAAAGGTCAAAACACATGGGGCCTCGTACGTCTCTAATCCTGTAATGGAGAGCAATACAAGGCTCTAATATTTAAACAATCAACGTGGACTTTTGTTATGAAGCCCAACATGTGATGGAAGAAGGTAAGAGGCTTTTAGATCTATTAGAAAACTGGTGTGCTGGGAATGGAGGGAAATGATGATGGGAAAATTAAAATTCAGCTCCAGCAGAAGGTTGCAGTGTTCAACTTGCAGCTCAGTGCATCGATCTGTTCCAGCATTTGACTTTCAACCATGACAAAACTGTGGGCAAATTAATTGTTCTCCAGGATATTAGGCATCAGAGTCTATTAATCCTCTCTGGAGTCGGATGCTCCATGAATACTAATGCAAACCCAGCGCTGCAGTCGTGCCTTTCCCGCTCAGAGCCACCACTGATGCTGCCATGGGGGCAGGGAGGGAGGGAAGCCCGGGTGCCAGTCAGCCATTTGCTGCTTTTATTCAGATTTTAGGCTGATTACAATTGGGAAGAATCATGTAATATGGCAAATCCTCCTCTGAGCTGGGGAGGCTCTGAAAACCAGAAAACAAGAGGCAATGTTACGTGTTTTCCACAAGGAAAAAGTGAAAGGCATAAGTTATTTATGCAAATGGAGCTCTGTATTCAGACGTGTTTTAAGGAAGATCTCAGGAAATCATTTCTTAATTACACATATAGATTGCACTTACTGTGCCTGCATCCAGGCTCTTTTCTCTCAGACTAAAACATGTGGAATAAGTTGCTCAATTCTCGTGATTGTTTTACAAACATATGAAATGTCTCTCCCTCATTATTCCCCTTTCCCAGAGCCTTCCCTCGCCTCGCCCCACACATCCCACTGCTCTTCAGGGGCAGGAGCCCTGCTCAGAGCCTCTGCAGATTAATTCTGAGCTCTAATCTGCATATTTCTCTCAAGGAAATGGAGGCTGCAGAAAAAGGATATTGAAGATGTTTTACCTTCACTAATGCTGCACATTTAAGTAATCCTCTGGAATTCCAGCACAGCTTTAATCGTCCAAACCCCAGTCAGGACCATACTCTGTATAATTAATCCACAGTGCATAATGTTGCCTGCTGAAAGCGAATACTCTTCCAAATATTTGTGAAGCCTGTGTGTTTGAGCTCATCTAACATATGGGATTCCAACTTCCCATTTTGCTTTAGAACCAGGTTGCACTGAAGCAGCAAAGTGAGAGCAGCAATACTGGGGTTTGACACGAGCATCTCTCCACTAAAGCTCTGGTGTTCTGTTCCTGTCTAAGGCATGGAAGTTCCCTGTGGATCATGATGAGAATCTATTACATGGATGATACCATATCCTTTTGTTTCCCCTTTCCCCTTGCCGTTGCTCTCCACACTGTCCTTGAAGATTACAGATTGCTGCAAAGAGAGTAATTGCAGTGAAAGAGCAGGGCTGAAAAATTTGGGTAATGGGGGACCCCAGAACAGGTACCCCATTTGTTTGGGGTAATGGTTCAGGTGTGAATTGTTGCAGAGGGCTCTCCCTGTGCTGGCATCACACAAGGCATAACATTTCAGAAAGCCCATCTGTGAGCAGGAGACGTGGAAGTGCTGAGCTCCTGCCCAGTGAATGAGGACTACCCAGGGAGAAGTTTTCCAAGCCTTCCATTTTCCCCGGGGTGGAAGCAAGGGGAGCAGAGCTGCTCGCCTGTGCTCTAACTGAGGAGATATTTATGTCTGTGCAAACACAGCATGCGCCTTCCGCATGATTTGGAGCTAAATGCAGTGTTACTTAATTAATGCATATGTAGCACACAAGGCTATTACACCTATTAGAGTTCTTGGACAATTAAAATTCCAGTGTCCTCTCTGCCACTGGGTGTCCATGACAAAGGGATTAAAATCTTCTGTCCATAAACAACTGGCAAGGTCCAAGAAAAACCCCAGACAGACCAAGAGACAGAAACAGTTCTCAGGTTTGCATCAGTTTATGAAAGTACCTGTGAGAGTCTTGGTACCTGGGGTTGGTCAGAGCATGGGGTGCTTTTTCCCAGGTTGTGAGAGTGGGTACACCTCCTGTCTCTGCACTGCCTGCTGTCCCCTCGGAGTGCCATCTGCCCAGAGGGAGCTGAGGCCAGGCTGGGAGATCAATGGCCATGGCCAGAGCAAGGGCAGAGTGGTTAATGACAGGCTTCAAATCCTGCAGAGTCTTGCCATCTCAGCAGTGTTTGTTGGGGGAGACAGAGGAGCTGTGGCTCTTCTATTTCCAAATAGGCACCTTCCCTGTTCCTCCAGATCATGGCTTTCCAAATCTAGTTCAAGTTGCCTTCCATGGGTGACATGAAGGTGACTCCTCTGTGATGTGGATGCTGGTGTGATTCCACTGCTCAGCTTTTCAAGGACAGGACCCTTTGCAGGTCTTTGCCCTCATGTCCCCTACACTCCTATGCTTCCTGGATTTGTCCAGCACCAGAGCAGGCAATTCCAGAGAAACCAGGAGTCCACGAGTCAGAGAGAGAATACTTGATCTGGAGATATTCTCAGCCCAGATTCAACCCTCAGAGGCTGAAGCTCCCCAGAGCCCCAGCACTGCACTGGGTGATGATTCCACTCATGGATCACAGCACTGCCACCAGTGCCCTCAGGGACATGCCAGCTCTGGGCTGTGCTGCTGGGACAAACCTGCTGCCCCTCTGCTTGGGGTGTTTGTACCTTTCCAGACAGGCTGGGATACCACCAGTGTCCCCATGCCTGTGTGTGGGGACTGATGTTCATGCAGCCATGGGGGTGAACCCCAGTGGCAGGGAATGAGGGAGACCCCCATGTTGCTACTGGGGCTTGTCCTAGAGGTGGCTCAGAGTGGGACGGTGTGGGTGCCAACCAGCCTGGCTCTCCTGAAGCTGGGACAAGGTGCTCCCCAGCATGTGTGTGGGGCAGTGCCTGGGGCTGGCACGGGGTGGCTGGGGATGCCCGTGTGGAGCCTGGTGTGTGAGCTGCCTCCCGCCCTGTGCCTCATTACCCAGGTCCTGCCTCCCATTTCAGAAAAGCTGACTTCAAATAAAAGAGCTCTTTGAAAAATCATGAGGCATTTTATTCATGATTAGGTTTTGTCCAAAGTCTTTTGACAAGAAAATAGGTGATCCAGCTCAGAAAGCTTTTCTTTTCTAGTACATAAGAAACCCATTACACATCTTTTTTAAAAAACAAAAACTTTCTTATTCCCTTTGAGCAGTGTGGCCAGCTGTCAAAGGAGAAACTCAGACTCCAAATGGATTTAATACAAACCAGACCCCGATGCCTTGTGCATTGTTTAACCATGGCTTTGGTTTCCTTCTCCTCCATTGCTGCATCAGGTACTTGCCATGTAGAGTAATAAGTTTTTAATGTTTAAAATATAACACATTGTTTCAGTTAATGTAATTGTCCTCCCCTCCTCCACCTCGCCCCCTTGGATTTTATCTCCTCCCTCTTGGTTTTGGTGTGATGGCAGCTCTCCAAAGGGAGCCTGACAGCCCCTCTTCCTCGCTCAGCTCGGCATAGCTGTCCCCTCCAGACAGAGCTGCACCTACCCTTACCTGCACCTTTTCCATCATACACCTCTTCCCTTCTAAATCCCTTTTAAATACACTGGCACAGCCTGGAAACCCCTGGAGGCCCTGCAGGACTGACCACCTTGCTTCTGCATCTCCCATTGGAAACCTCCACAGCAGTTCCTGCTGGCATGGGAATCCAGGGCAGCTGAGCCTTGTGCCAGCCCCCTGCCTTCCTCTCTCCTAGTCAGCCAGGAGGGGATGAACAGCCACTGTGGAACCCCAGCGACAGTGAGGACATAGGTGGGTTGAACTATGGACAGCTTTGTCTCCAGCACCTTGAAATTCAGCTGGTCTCATCCCTCCTATTTCCTGGCAGCGTTGGGCACAACATGAAAGCTCCTTATCCCTGCTCCTGCACCATGAGGGGTTTACAGCACATGGTACTTTATAGTGCACCTGGAATGGTGCCTGGTGCAGGGGGATTGAACTGAAGAGCCAGCCATGGTTTTCCCTAGTGAACTCACGAGTTCATGAATTTGTAAGCTGAAGAGGAGGGAATTAAAAGGAGCAGGAGGCCAAGACATGGATGAGATGAATGAGATAGATTTGTCGTGGCCATTGGTGAGCTGTGGAACACTCAGGAGTGCTAAACACCTGGCTGAGATTGCTGGGCTGTTAGTGCTTATGTTCAGTAAACCTTGGAATAGAGGCTAAAACTGTGAGGGCAGTGGCTGCACTATGAGAGTGTGCAAGGGAGCGAGATCCTCCCTGGATGATGTGAGAGTGGACATCAGTCCTGGTCCCAGTAATGGAGAACTTGAGTGGGACCACTTGATGAATTGAGGAACTGAGGTATAATAGACACCTCTCAAGAGCGTTTATGGAAGACAGATGCATCCTTTGAAATAAAATATATTTTAATGTAAGTAAATACAAAATCATCCCTCCCATACAGACTAAGAATGATGGTTTTTTTGGCAGAGCAGGAGATGGTTTCACATTCCCTAGCAACTTTGCAAAATATCTGAGAGGACACAGGCCACAGGCACAGAGCCCTGATAAAGAGCTAATTCATTCAGGGGATGCAGAGAAAGGAGAAGTAAGGAGGAGCAGTGAAATGATTTTATGGCACAGTAAGGTTGGCCAGTGTGGGTGAGAGGGACACCACAACAGTGCCCATGGCTGCGGTGTCAATGTTTGTAAAGGGATGTTGGAGGTGTCTTAGAAATTCACAAAATTGTTTCTGAGATGAAGAGAACAAGTTACAGAAAAAGAGATTAAAGAGCTCAAACGAGATCAAGAAGAAGAGCAAATGCCTTCATTAAATCCTGAAATACCTTCTCATGAGAAAGTACCAGGGATGGAGGGGACCTCAAATCTCACAGCAAAGGCAGAACCGAGCCAAAGGCTACAGGCGGGAGCAAGATGTTTAACATGGAAATAAGGTTCAGATTGCAGGAGGGAGAGTAATGACTGACTGGAAAAAACTACCATCGCAAGTTGTGTATTTTCCATCTCCTCACACGTTTGAGACAGGCAGCGTGGCCCGTGGGGAGCGAGGTGTGAGCTATACAAGTTGTTTGCCCAGGGCTTGGGGAGAGAGCCGACATGGAGTGGAGAGCTCTGGCGGGCCTGGGGGTGTCTGTGGGGGCTGCCCCTCACCTGGGGCCACTGCCAGGCTGGGCACACGGGGACCAGGGCTCTGCTGCAGGTCGCTGCCCTTATTGTTCCCACTGATGTTGCTTCACAAAGTGTTTCGTGATTTCCTAAAGAAACAACAGCGTGACTCCTCTGCAGCAATGTGAAGTGGCAGCTTCAAAGCTTCAAGGAGCAGAGCAGCTCTCCCAGCAAGGCAGAGGCTCTGGCATCATGTCCTGCTGTTGTGCAGCCTCTGGGGACCTCGTGCAGAACCAGCGAGGTTGCTCAGAAATGGGAAAGAAAAGCATCAGGAGGGAAACAACAACAACCACCACCACAACAACAAAGCTTGGAAATATCAGTGCTTTCCGACAGGTTTGAAAACAAACACAGTAAATAAATAAATAAAAAAAAAAAAACAGGGAAAGAAGTATCTACTTAAAATGAAGCACTTAAAAGTGTTCCTTTGGGGCTGCAGAAAATCTCTGTGGCTGCCACTATTTTGAGAAAAGCTGCAGCTTAGTGACAAAACAATGCATTTGAATTTCCCTGGCACAAACCAGGGAAAGTGACAAACCCCATTTCAACCTGTTTGCTCCCTCTGCCCTGCCCTCATTGGGTGCTGCCCTGGCCCTGGGAGCAAGGGGTAGGACAGGGCATCACTCCTGCTTTGGGAAGGTGGGAAGCACCTTGAGCAGTGGGGTGAGGATGCAGCAGGGTGAGGATTCAGTTGGGCAGGGATGCAGTAGGATGCAGAAAGGTGAGGATGCAGTGGGGTGAGGACACAGTGGAGTGAGGACATACAGGGTGAGAATGCAGTGGCATGAGGGTGCAGCAGTGTTACACTGGCTCTCATTGCAGCGGGGACACCAGGCTGTGGTCATCAGGGAGCTGGAGCATCTCTGCCAAGAGGCCTTTGGGCAAAGCTCTGGCTCCTTCAGTGCACAAATAAATATTGGATATAAAGATCTTCAATTTGAAAGGTGTTTCAGAAATGGAAGGCAAGAGTTATACCCACTTAAGGTGTCAGAGAAAGTGCTCTTAGCTAAGTGTGATGACCCAGATATGTTTCTTCCATTGACAATGACGAGCCACAGTGCTGAGCCCACCTCTGCATGGTGCTACTGGGGAAGCCAGCGAGGAGCAGTGTGGATTGTGCCTGGGGGACACAGGCCAGGTCACCTCTATGCCTCATGGACACCTCAGGAACAAAACAGCAAACAGGAGACACAACTCTCAGGCACCGGAGTTGTGGTGGGTGTGGGTGGCTGCCCCAGTGCAGCAAGAGCACAGCTCCTGCCTTCTCCCAGAGTTGGGGCAGCTCAAGCTTCCACGGGGCTTCACCACAAATCAGAGATCCCCTGCCAGTCGCTGGTGCCAAGGCAATGGCACAGGAGGGTGATGCCCTCACTTCTGCCAGGGGCTCACTCCTGGGGCTGGCCCCATTGTCCTGTCCTCCAACCCACAGTCACACAAGACATCCCTGACCTGGTTACCCCTACAGCCCATACTCCTGGCCCTGCCTGCAGAGCCTCCAGGAGAGCCCTGTGGAATTAGCAATCCTATGTCTCGATTTAATTTTCAGTCTTTAACTCTAACAAAGCAGCAAATTGCTTCCGGTAGTTGTTTTACTTTTATTTATAGGGTAATTTGCATCATGAAGACAAGTTGCCCTATCAATAATCACAGAGCAATAAAGGTCACCTGTCCCCTCCTCTGTTTCTGAGGGTCTCATCTCTCACTTGCATGTCTCATCTTGATGGAGGATTGTGATGGATCAGCCTTCAGGAGGCCGGGCCCAGCTCTCTGTCTCCAACTGCACCAGCTCACACACGATCCCAAAGCTTGGGTCAAGCTGCTTCTCTGCTTTTGCTGTGTCATGTTTTCCATAAGAAAAGGGTTGTTTGAGGCTTTTGCAGTGAGAGGTATTTTGCAAAGGAGAAGGGTGCAAACATTCCCTGAGAACAGAAGTGGAAGGGAAAATACCTGGCTAAGCAATTGTTTCATCATGAAACATTCATCACTGAGACCACGATGCTTGACATTGAAGGAATTAAACCTGACTTAGGTGCCCTCCCACCCCTCTATTTTCTGCTTCCCTTTTCCCATTTCCTTCCCTGCCAGAGTGGCCAAGGCACATGGGCAGTCACTGCTGTAGAAGCAGCACTGTCTGTGTGGCCAGTGGAGCCAGGGAGCACTGAGTGAGAAGAGAGAGAGGGATGGGGCTGGACAAGGAGCCTCTCCAATGCTCCTCTCACTTTTAGGGCTGCCTAAAAACTTAGCGGGTCAGAACATCTGACTGATCTGCCAGACAAATGCTCTGTGCTCCTGGAGGAGTGAGGGGAGTGGGACAGGCAGAGGTGCCCTGGCCTTTGTGGCTGCTCTGCATGTCGAGCTGAGCACTGGGTCTTCATCTGGCTGCAGGAACACAGTGCTGTGCTTCTCCACGAGCCTGGGCTCTCCAGGGATGTCATCTCCCACACAGATGTCACCCCAGGCAGATTGGGCACCTGGCTGAACTTTCCAGCAGTTCTAGTGCACCAAGCTGCAATTCCCATCCCTCCTAAGACAACACATTCTCACACTTTCATTTATTCCACCTCAATAAACATCTGAAGCCATTCATAGGAAACCTGTACTTTAAAGTAAAAACATTTCCCAAACACCTTGTGGGGAAGCTTTTCCTTTTCTACAGTAAGAATTTGATCCTATAAATGTGAGGAACGGGAACAAGGCTTGCAGTTCTCCCTGGGCAGAGCTCTGAGATCGGCAGATCAAACTCCCCAGGTGAGATCTGAATCTGCTCAACAGCAGCATGCAATAAATCCTGACATCCTCAACAGTTCAAACCAGTAGCATGAAGCAGAACAAGAGACCTGCTGCTCTGGGGACACCTGGAATGCACCCCTGAGAGCCCGAGGTTGGCTTCATCCACTGGCAAATCCCAAATTCCTGCTCCCTCTTGCTGTCAGGGGATAAACCTCATGAACATGGCCCTTCTGTGGCTTTCCTCTGGCTCTCCCATCACCAGCACTGCACCAAAACCCAGCAGTTGGTGGCTTGGTGACCTGGGAGCCCTCCAAGAAAATCTAGGTATGCCTTAGCAAAGTGCAAGGCGAGGACTCAGCCTGATCTAGAGGGGTGCAGCCTTTGCCATGCTGCCCTAAAGAACTGGTTACCTTTTTCCCATGTTCCAAGCAGTATGTTTTGGTGAGTCATTGATGGTGAGGCTGTTGCTGTGTTATGGAGAGCATTTGAGAACTGACTGGAAACTGCTGACAAGCTCCTGCTGATGATCCACCCCAGAGATCTAAGGAAATGCCCAGAAACCTCTCGATTTCCAAAATTTTTCTCACCTCCAGTGCTGTTGGACTCAGATCCCCCATGACCTTTCCCTGCTCCTTCCTCACCGGCCTCTCCTCTCTGTTGTATGACACTGGTGCCATTTCTAGGCTTCATGGCACCAGATACACCCATTTTATGGCTTTTTAAACAATTTCTCTGGAGCTGCCTGCTGCCAGAGGGCTGTAGGGGGTGCCTGTGCACCTGCTCCCCAGCACGGGAGGAGCCTGGGCTGTATCTGGCAGTACAGAGCCCTTTCCTCGGATTTTGGAGATGGTCACTGATGCTGTCTGCCCTCCCAGAGTTATTGGTCTGCACATGGTCACAGGGAAACAGTTTTAAATATGGTAATAATGATCATCCGGTTACCCCAGCGCTCGGGGACAGAGCCGTGGCAGTCAATCTGCAATTCCAAATCTGCATATTTATGCAGTTTCATTAATTATGTATTATGCAGCATTAATCCCAATAATATGTGTATGCTTGTTCAGTAGAACAGAGAGGAGACTTGCCTCACAGAAGAATTAATCAGAGAGCCACTCACAGATCCTACATTGCTTTGGATTGCAATTACACGTATTTTTACTTAAAAGGTTTTGCATTTAAAAAAAATTAATTTTGCAAGATTTTGAGGTCCCCATGTAGCCACAAAAATTTAAGTTGAGCTCTGAAAAATGGCTTCTCCATGTCTTCTGGTGGCAATCACAACTGAGAAAGGAGGGGCTTTGAAGAGGGATTCTGGTCAAACAGGCTGTTAATTATCCTGGTGGAAGAAACTGAATTTCCTGGAGCAGGGAGCAGGGTTTGTGTGCTGTGTTTGTACAGTGGTGACCAAGGCCACTGCTGGCTGCTGCAGGGCTGTAAATAATCAAAAGGATGCCTTCAGAGTAAGCAAAGGTAAGTTCACTAATTGTGGTCTCCCACTCTCTGTTGTGAAGGCAGCGTGTAGTCGAGGGCCACTGCCCCAGTGTCAGACAGATCCCCCAGCCAGCCCAAGCCATCACTGTGCCATCTCTGGTGCACAAGAGGATTTGCTCTCATCATTTTTATGAGGAGGAAAAAAATAATAATCAGGCAGCATGCAGGAAGGGAAAGGAAAAGGAGCAAACAGCCAGTGTCAGACTTGTTCCTGAGGGGGGAAAGGGGAGCCTGAGCCTGCAGCACCCATCCAGGCAGGTGCACACAGATGTCCTGAGAGCTGGGACCAAATGTGGCCATTTCTTCCAGTTCTCTGGGCTCCTTCCTCTGTATCTGGTAAAACTGGACCTGTTTTCCATGGGCAAACACAGAAACAGGCACAAAATGGAAACTTGCTGTGTGGTCCTTCCTCCCTGCAGCTGGGATGGCATCACCAGTGGCCTGGCAGCTGTCAGAGGGCATGGTGACATTCTGGTAGGGTCTGAGTGCTGGGGTGCTCCATACAGAGTGGCTATGAAGATTGCCCTCTCCTGCCCTCCTCTGCCCTTCCCTGTCCACCCCTTCCCATTCCAGCCCACCCCTGTCTGCCCCTGCCCACCTCTACCTGCCCCAGCCCCTGCCTGTGCCTGTGCCTGCATTGCCAGTGCAGATGATGCCAAAGAACCCAAGTGATACTGGCCCCAGTTAGAGTGAGGGATAGATAATGCATATGCAGTGGGTACGACTGATGTAATAAAATAATATCGTCAGGACGCTTAGATAGGAAAAAATGCAGCAAGGTAATTCCTCATGTTGGCGTAATTCCTGACACTGGCTCCAATTTGTTTTCATTAGTGGTTTGCTAATGCATTTATTAGCCATTACATACATACAGCAAAATGATGAGGTTTCCATATCTATATATGCAAATGAAATATGTCTGGCACATCTATAGATGGGCCAGGTGAACACCGGGCTCATTCGCATTTTCCCCATGAGGTTTTTCTGGATTATTTTTTTGGACTGCAATGGAAAGACCACCCACTTTTCCTCGAGTATTTTATTTTCTCCGTGTGGAGAGCTGGGGGATTGTGAGAACACAGGCCCCTTTAAAACAGGCAGAAATAGACCAAGAGCTTCAGGCTCTGACAAACTCTTTAGAAAATCGGGTGATTTGGGTCCAGCTGTGTAAATGTTTTCAGTTTCGCTGCTGGGGCCCCGAATTTGATTCGGTGCCAAGACAAGCCTTGCTCAAGTTGTTTTTGGCAAAGGCTCCTGGCTGAGGAATGTCAGCATCACTTTCAAAATATGATGGTTTGTAATTTGGACCACAGAATGAAAACTGAGCTGCTGGTACATTTTGCCATCATCTAATTACCAGGTCCCCAATTACAGTCAAGGAGCAGCTCTGCAGTTGGGCGCAGGGAAGGTTGTTCCATTGTGAGACATTTCTCCATGTACGTTTCTCTGAACTCATACCTGGAACACAGACAAGTTCTTCAATGAGCCAGAGCCCGTCCATGTGGGAGCGGGTGCGGGTCGGGGTGTGGGTACTGCTGTGGCTGCCTCACTCACCAGCTGCTCAGCCCTTCCCAAGCAGTGTGTGATGCTGACGGAGCCACTGCCACGCTCCCATCACCACTGTCCATCTGTGGCCATTGCCAAACAACAACACTGCATCAGCCACGGGGTTTCATCAGCCATGGCACTCCGTGACACTCTGTGACACTTCAGAACCCTCCAAGAGTGCTCCCTCTCACCATCCCTCACTGGCCCTGTGCCTCCTGTGCCCTCCCAGGGGTGCTTGGGAGGCTGCCTGTCCCCACCTTCACCATCTTATCACCTGATACCATTGAAATTTTGTGTTTCTGTGAGGGGAAGGAGCCAATCCTGATGGTTCCCACAGCAGCCTTGGAGGCTGCAGCTGATGTGGAATCTGAGCACAGAGGGTTTCCCACAAAGGCTGCCTGTATCTACAGTGATGGAGCGGGAGTTAGTTGATGGATATGCTAATTTCATTATTCATGTACATAATTACAATCTAGGGGTTGGGAAGCTTTTTAGGTAATGATGGTTGAGAGGAAGAATTTACCTAACTTTTGGAATATACGTGGAGAATTATTTGACTCTTGAATACAAATGCTCTGCCTAGGCTTTTTGACAGGCAGGTGTGATGCTCAGTGGGCAGGACACAAGTTGGGCACCAGGAGCAGAATGGAGCAGGGGGGCGTGTTTTTGGGGTGGGCAGTGGGAGGAAAAGGTCCCTGTCGTTCCATTAAACACATTGGCTGACACAGGCTGAGAGACCCCCAGGAGGTGGGTGGGAGCAGGGTGTGCTGCTCTGCACCTCCAAATGCCAGCCATGGAAAACGTCCTGCCATTTTCAGTTCAAATCAGTTAACAGGCAGCTTACACCTGTCTGTTTTCACACCACTGCTGCCCTTTGATTTAGTAAAAGAAACTCAAAAAGGCTAGAGACATACATGTGCCTCAGCTCCAGTGACCTCTGGCTCCCTTCTCTCTTCTCCTTCTGACTGGTGGCTCGTGGGCCCATTCTGGCCAGCAGTCTGTAGAGTTCCCTTTAATTTTGTGTGTCACTGTGTTTAAGGTCAGTGAAAGCAGGATCTGCTCTATTCCTTTGAAAATCAGACTGATAGTACTTCAGAGGTCAGACAGTGTAAAATGAAAGTGCCCAGAACTAAAAGCCATTTTTGGTTATGTGGCCCATAACCCCTCTATGGTTCTGCATCCTTCTTTGCAGACCAGAGTGAATAACATTAACCTCTCTTGCTGGAGGGCAGAGCAGCTCAGTGACTACTTACAGACTGCTCCAACATGAAGCAGTGGTGCTGAGAGTTATGTTTATTATAAAGACATGGGCTTAGTTGGCACCTGCAGCTCCCCTCCCTGTGAGAGCTGCTGCCCAGTGTCTGCTCCTCTCTCCCCACACAGGGCACTGAGGGGCCACCAGCAGTGCCCCAGCCATGCCCTGGCAAAGATTCCCAGCCAGACTTTATTTTCACCAACATTCTCAGGTGCATCCATCACCCCAGCCTCGTCCAGACCTGCTTTGGGTTCAGCTTTCTGTGTCACTTGTTGTTGCTCTCATGGAGAGGTCCCTCAGCAGATCTCCTGTGGGTACCTCACCCGCCGTGTCTCCTGAGGGATGACTGAACACCTGACCCTGCACTGGGGTGAGCAGTGGGCACATTGCTCAGTGCAGCACACGGATGCAGGAAAAACGTGCTGCCTGGGAGACAATGTGCCCAGAAATGAGAGCTCCCCTCAGCGTGCCCTGAGTAATCACCAAAGACAAATTTGGGTGCAATGTCATTAGAAATGCCTCCTGTTAATGCAGCTTAAGTGCTAATTCTTGTAGCTCTTCCATTGTAACAGCAAGAGGTTGATCTTTAATTGGGTTTCATGCTCTAAATGCTTTGATGACAAAGGTTTGAACAGGTGAGGCATGACTTACAGGAGCTGGATGAATATCTGTGAGCATTGGGAATCATTATCCATGGTGAGAGAGAACTGGAACTGGGAGCACAGCTTGGGCTGGGGCCTCTGGTTTTCAAAAGATGACAGAAAACAATGGACATGATTGGATTTTACCTTTAAACCACAGCCATATCAGGTAGTTCTCAGGCTGATTGAGAGAGTTACTTCAACCAAGAAACCTCAGGCTTTGTTGGGGGAAAGACTGTGACCTGGGTGGTGTCTCTGACCCATCCAGCACAGGTTGCCATCTTCATGTCCCACGAGTCCCTGTGCTGGCTAGCTGCAAGGTGGTGGCCCTGGCTGCCGTCACTGCACCTCTCCTTTATTACTGTCTGTATTAGATGGACTGTGGAGATCTCATGCAGATTTTATGGGAACTATTTTATTTATAAGAATTTTCCTAGTGTCAGATGGATCTGACACTTCTGGAGTCCCTTTTGCCATTCCCATGAAGGAAGACAGCAGGAATGTTAAGCCACTGGCTACTCTGCAACGTGGCCATGGGGCTTTTGTGTCCTGTCAGCCAGGCTTGGGGCTGAGCTTCTCTGGGGCTGAGCATGTCTGGGGTTGAACAAGTCTGGAGCTGAGCTTCTCTGGGGCTGAGCATCTCTTGGGGCTGCGAGGAAGAGCTCAAAATCACATTAACAAAGGAAAGCTCAAACGTCTTATGTGACACAACCCACCCTGGGAAACACGAGGCAATCCCACCACAGAGCTGCCATGTCCCCAGGAACTGCTGAGGTGCTGTCTCTTGCCTGGAAATAGCAATTAAAGGGCTCCCCTGGGCTGTCTCTGTGAGGGTGCTTTGGGTCTGGGCAGGGTGAATTTACAGCAGAAAGAGATCACTGCATACCCTGCTGCTGGGATTTGCATATCACACCGAGGGGAACAAGACAAGCAAAACACAGCTATAAATCACCAGGCCAGAAGGTGCATTCTGTTCCTATCCCAAGTATGAGGTTTTAGTGAGCAAATACAGAGGAAAAGCCCAGAGCCACATGAAGCCCTGTGTGAGTTTGCTCTTGTCACCCTGCCATGGTGTTATGGTGATGGTGAGCAGCTCAGTGCTTCTCTTGGGTCTGACTTTTGGCTCATTTTCCCCTTCTCTGTGGAGTGGAGGGGGTGATGGTTTAGGAGGCAGCCAGGAGTTGGGGTCAAGGGCTGGCATGCACTCACCAAGCACCTCAAAGCTGCACAGGTGTTGGAGCTGGGCGCAGGAGGTGCCCCTGCCCCAGGGAGAGGCAGCAGCTCAGCTTCTCCTGCTGAGCCATCAGCTCCCATCACTGGTGTTGGATCCCTGTTTCCTCTTCTGTGCTGGCACATCTTCCCCCAAACATGGGCTGGTTTCTGCCTACAGCATTACAGAGCAAGTGAGGACACCAACTCATGTGATGGTACAGGGATAGCAGATGAGCCTGAAACTGGAGGGTTTGCAACTGATGTGGAATGTTTAGGAGATTCCAGCCAAGCAGAGCCTTTAATTCATGCTGAGATTTGCTCTGCTTGAGGTTATTGGATGTGCCTGAGTTCTGAGCAGGAAGCAGATCATTCATCCTTCAAAGTCCTTCCCCCTTCCTTCTCTTCTCCTCCCTCTCCCGCCCAGGTGGGAAGTGCAGAGGTGTGTGTATTGTACCTGTGCCATTAATGACACCCCATGCTGCTCATACCAGGTGATGGTTTGTGCAGCAAAAGAGCACTGTGTCTCCAGAATTGCAGCCCTCCCCTGGGATCGGTGGCTGGATGCACTCAGATCCATCAGGGCCAGGGAAGTGCCCTTGTTCAGTAACTGAGGCAAATATGTGAGAAACAGGATCGCTGCTATAAATAGCAGTGGGCTCATGAGAACATTGTTTGTCACTGTGGTGGGTGGTGTGAAGGCTGCCCTGCACTTTCCAGCAATGCAGAAATGATGCTATCCCACTCCCGGCCCATTTATAGCCAACGGAAAAGATAAATGCATTGGGTGGGAATTTTGAATTCCATAAAGACTTATTCATTTTTTTTAGCTCTCTCTTGCTTTCCCAGTGAAGACTGCAAGCCCCCATCAATCACACCTCATAAGCTTCTTCATGTCTCATGTCCAAATGCTTGCAGAAATGCCCACCATCCCAAAGCCTATCAAAGTCAGCTCCTGCCAACTGAGAGTGTGGATCCCTGCTCCCAGGTTCCTCTTCCCGGGAAAAAATAGCTGTTCCTTCTGCTATTTCTGGGTGACTCTGTAGGCACCTCCCATGGATGCAGTGTTATGTTTTCTGCTAAGGCACATTAACATCTCCAGAGGACTCTGCCTGTCAGCTACAGCCTCGAACACTTCTGTGATGCTGAATTTTAAGCACCAGAGTCAACAACATTAATCACTTCCCTAAAACGAAGCACTTTGGTAAGTCTGCAGGATCAAGGTCTTAAACTGGAAGATTTTTGGAGCAGGGTCTATCTTTCTGTGTGGAGAGATTAGTATTCAAATAAAAAATACGGCTAAGAACTGTCCAAACAACGCTGATAAGCCCCTGGTCTGTGAGGGAGCACAGTCTATGGGTGTCGGAGTGGAAGCATCAGGGGCAGGAGGATCCACATCTACCGGGATGTGGATCTACGTCTACTGCAGTCCTGTTGTGGTTATCCCTGTCCCCGGGGCTCTCCGGGCCCCTCTCCGCTGTGCGGGTTCCTGGATGCTTGCTGCGTGGTGGATGAATTAAGTTATCCTTTCCGGTAAGTGCATTTCTCAGTCACATTGTTCGCCAGAGGAGCTGTGAAATCCTCGCAGCGTTCCCTCTTGTGCATAATGTCACATTCCCAGCTCCTCTCCCTCCTGCCTCCCGCCATCAGTCTGCTGCGGAGCCAAGAATGCCCACGAGCAAGGCACAGAATATGCATGATATGCTCCATCATGTAGGACCAAATCATTTCCTCCCTCTATAAATCTACAGCCAAATCACTTTGTTTCCACATAAGAATCTCACGCTATGTAAAACTAAAGGAGGAAATAATCGCGTGTCTGTCGAGATGTTTATCTCAGTCCTTCACAGCTCCAGCAGCTCCTCGGCTTTTAATGAGGAAAGGAAAATCAGTCCTCTCCTCCTGCAGCAAGGGGTTCAGGGAGGAGATGCAAATGTGTTCCCCTCCCTAAGTTTGCCGTGTTGCTGTAAAACAGCAAACTTAATAAATCCCGCACAATTGGGCACAAGTCTTGTTTCCTTAAAAGCGATGTTCTCTATAATTGTCTATGACACAACATGCTACATATTAGTTATTTTTCCCTTAGTAGATCATCAGAGCACAGTGAAGCATTGCAGCTGAGGTAATTGAATGTCTTCTTTAAAACAATACACTGCAAAAAGTCCCCTGACAAGTGCCAGTGTCTTATTTTAAACAAATAACACCACTGATTTCGGGGAGAGAGAAGATCTCCCCAGGAGAGGTCAGTTTTGGTCCATGAACAAGTGAGGACTTGGCATCTGATGCAGGAGAGCAGGTGAGCAGGCACAGACTGGCACATTCCAGGGGCTAGTGGGGATGGGAGTTACTTGAACTTAGAGCAAAACTGCAAAGGGGACTTTTAATTTAACTTTGCTGCTTTAATACACATTCAGATTTACCTGCCCTGTCCATGCTGGTCCCTCAAGCTGGAGCGGTGCTGCAGGTCATTGGATCCTTTCTGCTGCCCATGTTCCCAGGGTACCAGGCTGACTGGATTCCCACCACCCTGGGGTACTGGGGCCAAGGCATCCTCACCCAGTCCAACACCATCTGCACCTTCTGGCCCTGCTCCTCAGGAGGACCCTCACCCGGTCCAAGTCCACTTGCACTCCCCAGCCCTGCTCCTCCCACGGACCCTCAAGGGGTCCAGCACCACCTGCACCCCCTGTCTCGTCCCTCAGAGCTGGGATGCACTCGGGCAGCAGTGCTTGGGCAGGTTTGGGGGAGCATGGAGCAGTCCTGTGCCCCCGGGGGCTGCAACAGTCACCAATGGAGAGCTGGGAGAGATGGGGACCCCCAGCCTCCCCAGCCCCCCTGCTGTGCATTTATGCACTTTCCTGTTAGTACAAATATGGTTCTACATTCTCAAAGGGCTGCGTTCCCTCTGCAAGGTGTGACATTTCCTGGAAGGAATTTCAAAGGGCTTTGTGCAAGGTGTTAAATAAGCTCTTAAATAAAACTGAACCAGAGAGTGCTGAAGCAAAGTGAACATTTAAAAATGTATGTGTACATTTAATTAGTCCAGGAACAGCGATAAAAGGAACCACTAAGACACATTTATTAAAACTAATGCAAGACAAAAATATATCTTAAAATTTTGATGTGATAAAAAGACTGTTAAAACATTAAAAAGTTTCCCAGTAGATTTTTTTTTCTTTTAAGCATGTCACAAATCCTACGAAAGAATAATTCTTTTTTTTTTTTTTTCTTTTCCCCTTGGCTTCAGTCCCTTGCCCTCCTATTTTGCTACTGAGCAGAAAGGAACAGGTAAAATTTTTGTCAGTTTTCCTTGGTTTCAAAACTTTAGTCCAGGCTGGATATGAAAAAGTAAAAATGTCATGAAAAAATGTAAATATGGTAAATGATTTTCCACCCACCATAAAAGAGAATCCCAGCACAAGGATCCAAACCCTGGGCATGGTGTTGGAGCTGGCTGAGCACCCCTCCAGTGCCAGCTCTGCTGATGTCCTGCTGCTCCCTGGAAATGGATTCTGTCATTTGCTGCCAGAACCTTCCACCCCAAGAGGAAGCTCCAATGTAATGGCAGTGCTGGTGCAGCAGTGGGGCACAGAAAAGAAAATGTATGTTCTTGTGTCACTGAATGTGTAACCAGTCCTGCACACGGTGCATATAATCAGTCCCTCACAGACTCACTCTTCCTGTGTTTTTAATTATTTTTTGCTGTTGCAGCTAGGTCTGAGCCCACAAACTGGGGATGAATCCTGTCTCCCATGGGAGCAGGTGCAGTGATCCACCTCCCCATTCCTGCCCTGGCACTCTTGGGATTGTGCTCACCACAGCCTCGGGGAAAACCAGGTGTGTTATGACTTGTCTTGACTGAAGTGCAAGGTAGGAGTGGCAAGTGTCTGCCAAGCCCCTTCCCAAGGGTCCCTTGGTATTCCGAGCACCTCTGGGCTCTGCCGGTGTCAGGGCTGGCCAGGGCTCCATGGGATGCCTGGTCCTGCAGTGAGTGTGCCTCCCTGCTGAGGGATTGGGGTTTGAGGCCATCCTGGCTGCAATGAATGGTGGGTATTCCACACGTATTCCCCAGCTGGTGACCAGCCTGGGCCCTGTGACCTCGCCGAGGTGTGAGCTGGCAAGGAGAGGCTCAGGAGCACTGTCAGAGCCAGGCTGGGTGGCCATGCAGCACGCAGGGTCCTATGGAAGTGAACATGGGGATGTTGCCTTGCACCTGCCTTTGAGCTGCATGAGTGCCTTTGAGCCTCTGCTTTGCTCACCTCCACAGCTATTTTTATTTACTCTTTGCTAATCCTGTTAACAGGATAGGAAGAGAAAAGACTAATTCACTTTAACTCCAATGACTTGTTAATAATTGATGTATTGACACGAGTAGGCTGCCTGATGACCTTAAACAACCACCCAAATCCTGTGCCAAACTGTTTGACCTTTTAAGCCAGTTCAGATTCTTCCTGCAGAAGAAACCAGTGTCCGTTTTGATTTAGTGCAGGAAAATCCCCCTTAACCTTCAGGTGTCAGTGAGGATGTGTTTAATTTACAGTAAAGCCAAGTCATGATCAGCAGGAGAATGAAAAAGTCCCTCTGTGGTGGGAAGTTATTGCCACTCCTTCCACAGTGATGATCTCTCCAGCTCAACAAGTCAATGCCTCTTTAATTATTGAAAAGACACCTCCACCAAGAGGATGTGGAGCCACCGGGCTGCAGGAACAGGCACCACAGGCCTTCTGCAACACTCTGGGGTAGGTGGCTGTGCAGACAGGGCAGTGATCACCACTCTGCTCCAGTCCCTGGAGGATCCTCTCCTTTATGGAGGGGCCATTCCAGTTCCCCTGCACATCCTGATCAGCAGCTGCTGTGCTGGGTTTGGCCCTTATGAGAGATGGAGGGATGATATGTGGTGCATAATGCAGAGCATTATGTGAAGAAACAGATCAAGAGCCACCTTCAAATTGTGGGATTTCCATCAGTCTCACTGGGATGTAGGAGGGGCAGACCAAGCCCTTATGCTGGGCAGAGCTCAGGGGTCTGCTCTTGGGCACCTCATCCTGCCCTGCACACATCTGTAGGTGTCCTGGATCTAAAGAGACTGTGCACACTCAGGGTTTGCCCAAGACATGCCTAGTCCCCAGAATGCTCCTAAACAGCACTGGGAATCCTGCAAGGCCGTGCATCCCACTGCCTCTCCTTTCTGCAGCTCTGGCAGGAGCGAGGAGCAGTGCAGTGCAGTGCCTGGCCTGTCCCTGGGGCACTGAGACCCTTCTCTGTGCAGGGACCAGCATTTTACCTGAATCTGTGAGTTTGCCACAACAGCCAGGTGCTTTGGGGCAGTGCCCACCTGGCTGCACCAGGCACAGTGCTGTGTGATGGCAGCAAACTGCTGCAAGTAACAATATCCTTTAGATTATCAGTGGAGTCAGAAGCTTTGATTCTTCGGGGGGGATTCCAGAGTGCCCAGGGGAGAGAAGCTGAACAGAAGGGTGCACAGACCTTCCCTGAACAGGTGCCTCAGAGTGAGGGGAGAGGTGTCTCTCTGCATGCAGGGCTGTTCATAGGGCCCAACCATCCTTGGCTCCCACAGCGGGGTGCCTCACACCATGGTGCTCTTCCAGTGACACCAGAGGAGCCAGGCTCCAGCTGCACAGGGGACCCCGCTGTGGCTGAGCCCTCGCTCTGTGCTCCCAGGCATGCCTGTGGGGAGAGGCAGGCGGTGCAAAGGCTGCTCAGCAATTATCAGCAGGAAAATCTGAGACTTCACCAGGCTGCTTAATTAAGCCCCCATGTGGCCTCTTGGAGATTCATCACACGGCACTGGAAATTATTCCCACCATCCTCACTCCCCTTGGAAGGGCAGGGAGCACCGGAAGAGTCTTTGTTTGGGTTTTCTTGACCTCAGTGTCACACTGCAGGGATGCCCTGTGGTTTGTACCGTTGTTCTGTGTGTCGGGGTGTTGGGGTACAGAGCAGTCCAATCCAACAGGACCAGTGTGGATTTATTCTGATGCTCAGCCCCTGCAGAAACACCCATCACTGCTCCTTTGCCTGCTCCCCTCGGGTTAACCCCGAGGGGTGGGTGAGCTCCACACTCTGTACTGGGGGCCTGCCCACTTGTCCAGAGCCCTCCTGAAAAGGGGAACCGGATCCAAGGGGGGAAGCGAGGAGCAAGCAGAGCTGGGGGCTTGTGGGGAGGCCTGAAAACACTGTGGGGCAGGAGAGGAGGGAGTAGGAGGAACCTGGGAATGGTCACTGCCCTGCACCCCCCAGCCAGGTTTGTCAGAGCCCCCGCGGCCGGCGGTTCAGCCCTGGCAGCGAGGGAGGCTGGGGGGCTGCTTTGTAGAACTGAAGAAACTCCTCCACCACAGAGCCTGCAAGCTCATTTACATACTCCTAGTTTAATTCTCCTAGGGTATGCAAATATATGCAAACAGCAATCCAGAGAGAGTCAGAAATAGCACAGAACATTAAAATCACCCTACTTGAATATTGTTTTATGCAAACGATGTACGCACGCAGTGTGTAGCTGATTTAAATAGAAGCAATGTCAGCATGGCAGTTATTTACCCTTCCAATGATCTTAGCAATTTTTTTTATTAAACTTATATAAAATATATTGAACAGGCACCAAGAACGTAGAGAGTATTTTAATGTTAGCCTTAACTAACACTAAGGAAAGGGCAAACTTCTCCAGCTGTCTGCACGAAGGGCAGGGAAGGGTTATTTTTCATCATTTTCCATTCGCATGAATGATACAAGACTTGTAATCCCTGACACTGCTGGTATCGATTCTTCAAGCACCATTCCTGCACCTCGGAGCAGCGCAGGCCCCCGTGCTGCCCAGAGCAGTGTGGGTCCGGTGCCCTCGTGGTGTGAGCACACGGTGTCGATGTGGAGAGTGGGCACCTGGGTGAGCAGGGACAGCAGGGGCGTGGGGCTGCTCCATCCCTGATGCTCCTGGTGAGACTGGCAGCCCTGGAATCCTGCAGCACATCCAGTGTTCCCTAAAGGCTCACATCTGGGGAAGGAGTGGATGGGGAAGGCTGTTACCGACTGTCTGTGGGAGGACAAAGCAAATCCCCCCTGGGGAACAGGGAGGGCTTCCCGCTCTGTTACAGCATTCCCTGGAAACACGCTCACTCAAGGGGGCTCCTGCACGTGGGGAACAGTGTGGTGGCCATACAGGGGTGCGTGCAGGGCTGATCCACCCCCAGCGCTGACCCTGCTTCCTCATGGCCAGGCTTGCACCAGGGCACTGTTGGGGTTAGCACCACTCAGACACCCACACAGGGAGATGGGCTCCTTGGATTTGTGCCACTCATTCACAGCCATGGTCCCCACACCGACTGGTCCAGCCTGGTTAGGGATGCCAAGACAGGTTTTCCATTGGCACTGGGAGATGATGCCTAAAGCCTTGACAGTGGGCTGGGCTGGGGGCACTGCAGAGGCCCGGGTATGTTGGGCACACCTCATGACCCTTGTCAGGGCACCAGTGAGCAAGGCACAGTTCCCAGGTGAGCCCCAGCGATGTGACACAAGGGACACCCTCAGCCCCTTGTGGGAAACTCCTCCTCCCCTGGGACTTGCCTCGCTCAGTGGTTCTTGTTGGGCATCAATCCCTGGAGCTGTGCCCTGTGGCTCCCTGACCTATACAGCTACTCCAGCCTCTGAGGGGAAGCAGGAATCATGGGGAGCACAGCTACAGTGTTCCAACACACATTAAATGGCACTGACACACAGAGAAATGAGACACCCACAGGCACACTGACTCTTGACCACGGGGTAAATGAGTGTAAAAGGGAAAGAGGAAGGGGAGCACCTGGGTGAGAGAGAGGGGAGAGGGCACAGATGGCTCTGTGCACCATGTGACAGACACTTGCAGTACTCTATCATGAGCATGGCATGGAGCTGCTCTCCTGGCCCTGCTGAGGTGTGTGCTGAGCAGCACTGAACTTGCTTTCCTCTTAATTAAACTTCAAGGGCATGATGGACATGCTCCACACGGAGTGTTGGTTGTGCACAGGGCAGGCACCTGGCTGGCAGTGCCAGCAGCCTGGGGGGATGTGATGAGCCCCCTGTTTTACCCCCACAGAGCTGCCAGGAGTCCTGGCAGGGTCCTGCCAGACCCTCCCCCCACGGTTCCCATGGAGCAAGGCAAGAGCCTGGGCACTGGGGGATGGCATTTGCATTATCCTCAGAGGATGCCCATCTATGCCCATCACCTGCAAACATCCCAGGGAACCTGCTGTGGGCTGAACCCCACCAAGGGCAAGTGAAAAGGGTCTGACCCACACCCATGCCAGGCTGGAGCCTATCAGAGCACCAGAGCTCCCACTGCATTCTGGCTGCAGTAGTCAGAGCCTCTTCCTATGCTGACAAGTCACCAGGGGCCACTCAGTCAAATTCTAGGACTTTTACTTGACATTTTGCAGTACAATAAATGGTCCTGAAGTCCTTTTTTTGCAGTAAGACTTCTGCCAGGTGCCTCCACACATGAACTGCACAGCTGAACGTAGGAGTGGGCATAAAATGCATTTTGCTTGCTTCAATTTATTTTAAGTATTGTCAGGCCAGTGCCCAGCTCTTTGAATGATCACGGCTGCAGAGGAAATGACTGTGCAAGATATTCTTTCAATCAAGCTCACAGTTGCATTTTCTCACTGATTCTGTTAAAGACATGTGAGAGGTTTCATTTTTGCCTCAAAAGCCCCATCTCCGTGGAGGCAGTTAAACATCTAATTTTTAAATACATTTAGAACAAAAAGGCTCTGAAGGCATTGAGTGAAATATTGTGTGTCTGTGCTGGTCTGAAGGGGAGCATGTTTCAGCAGGCAGCACGGAGCTGGGAGTCACATCGCATTACTGCCACGTGCCAAGTGCTTCCAGCAGCCCTGGGAAGACCCGAGGACTGTGCACAGCCCTAGCACCCACTTTTGGAACGGTGGACATGGGGCTGTGCAGACCCTGCTCACTGCACCCACCTCAGCACGCAGAAGAGCTCATGTCCAGTGTTGAGTTTCACCTCAGGGAATGTGGAGGCTGGAAGAGCTTGTGGGAGAAACACAGACCAGAGCTCTCCTCTCCGCTGGGAATGTCACTCCCTGTATAGGAGCTGCCTGTCCATTGTGTCTGTAGGCACCGGGAATCACTGCCAGCTGTGTCAGACAGGCGGTGGGATGTCAGCACAGCACTAACTTGCAGTGTGCTCCCATCCTGCTTTCTCATCTGGCCCACTGGTATTTGGAGCCCTTCAGGTGTGTGCACACTGATGGGTGGCTGCCTGAGTGCTGGAAGTGTTGTTTAACCATCAGCAGCTCTCAGTAAATGGCTTTACTGCAGGGTGTATTACAGAGGAGTACGGAATCGTGGAATCACAGGCTGGTTTGGGATGGAAGGGCTGTTAAAACTCTTCCAGTTCCACACCCCTGCCATGGGCAGGGACACCTTCTCTAGCGCAGGAGAACAGAACAGCTTGGTTGGACGCAGGAGAGATTTCCTTTGCCATCCCTGGGTACTGAGCAGCACCCTCAGGGCAAAGACTGTGTGGTTGTTACTGAAAACAGCCTGAACGTGTAAGAGAATTTGTCTGGTGAGGGTGAAATTACTCCTGGCAGGCGGTCCTGTGGGCTGTGCCTCCCTCACAGCCCACTGCAGCCCGGGGGCCTTTGCTGGTTCCCTGCCCAGAAACTATTTTCTCCGGAGCAGACTGTGGTTGGGAACGAGCAGCTCCCAGAGTGCCGGGGTGCCGTCTGAGGGCTGCTTTGCCATGGCTGAGGGGCTGCAGTGCTGGCAGCTGCTGCCACGCTCCCGGGGGCTGGTCTGAAACCCTTTGGGGGTGGAAGATTCACCACTTACTTCTGGTGCTTCTCCCATCACATTCTGGACTGCTGGCAAGAGGGAAACACCTCCTCTATGAAAATTTGCTGTCAGGGCACTGCAGTCCAATTCCATGTGCAGAGCTGCCATACAGGTGGTTCCCTTCCCTTGGGACTGCAAAGTGCTGTGGGATGTGAGCTGGCTTGTG
Organism: Anabacerthia variegaticeps; assembly: GCA_035583185.1. Lineage (NCBI taxonomy): Eukaryota > Metazoa > Chordata > Aves > Passeriformes > Furnariidae > Anabacerthia > Anabacerthia variegaticeps. Next base: position 8,898,378 of record JAWWEW010000036.1, read on the forward strand.
GCTGAGGTTCTGGCACAGGGAGAAGTCTGCCTGTCCCTCCAGGGCTCATCCTGGGGGACTGCATTACCCTGGGGTGATGAACCCACCCAGCCAGCCCTGCTCCACCACCTCCTGCAGTAGCAACACAGCCCCTTGTCCAGCTCCCGTGCCATGGCAGCCTCAGAGCCTCTGGAGAGCTGGGTCCCACAGCAGTGTTAGCCTTGTCTTTCCTGGGATGCTGAGCTCCATTCATTCCTGGTTTTTTGCTGTTAGTCAGACAAGTTATGTTACCCAGCAAAGCTCAAATAGCCTGGATTCCAAAATCCTCCTGGGAAAGGGGCAGCTGGGCTGGGCTGAGGCGAACTGCCCCTGGGGAAAGGGTGACAGAGCCAGGGAGCGACACCCCTAGCCCTGTCCCAGAGGGAATGCCAACGGGTCCTGTCCTCTGCACTGCAGGTCTGTGCCCGTCTGTGCCCCTACAAGTGTCAATAACCGGCTCAGGTCAAGGGATGATCCCTGGCATCATGGAAAAACTGTAGCGTCTCCAGGAGAGTAAAAACAACAGCCGTCGATGTAGCTGTTGGTGTTTTTATCACTGAAGCCTTTGGAGGGTGTTCAATGGGGACCTGGTGTTTATTCAGGGAGATCCTTGCTGCCACGACCTTCCTGAACTGCCACATTCCTTTTAATTATGATTGGCAGCTCATGGAAATTTGGGCCCTTGATTGGCAGCTGAAGTAACTTTCTTCCTTCCCACAATTCTTAAGGTTCCTTCCCATCAATAGACATAATGTTGGCTACTTTTCTGGGATAAATAGCAACCTTTGCCCCCCTCCTCTATTTGGCAAACGCTCAACACTTCATTCTTTTCAGAAAGCCCCTTGGAATGCAGCTGAGAAGGGCCTCAGCAGAGCTGCCCTCCTCCTTCTCCTCCTCCTCCTCCTCCTTCTCCTCCTCCTTCTCCTCCTCCTCCTCTTCCTTCTCCTCAGGACCCAGCCAGGGGACTTTTGTGCAGGAATAAACAAAGGCTCATTGGCAACACTTCTAGATTTCATTTCAAAATACATTTGCTACTGTGGAATAAAATAAACTGATTTTTCTGCTGGTTTGTTTGCTTGTTTGTTGGTGTTTAACTCCTCCCTCCCAGGTCTCCCCACCAGCAGCTCTGATTTTGGAATTGCTGAACAATTATTTGCATAGGGTAAAGGGGAAATGTGTGCTTGCTTTGGGGTGTTTCACTTCATCTTGCTCCTGCAGAGCTCCAGGGGACTGCAAGGGAGCAGTGACCAGTCAGCAAGTGCACCTGGTCTGTCTTCAGAGCCCCAAATGCTCATCCTTCCACATCCAAAACCCCAGGCTCTCCTGTGGCTTTCTCTCTGAGCTCAGTCAGCATCCAGGAACTCATAATCTGATTCCACTTTTTAGGTCTTAACCACCCAAGTGATGCAAAAGCTCAAACCACAGTGAAAGTGTGATGTGGCTCATCCATTTCTAAGGAAAGCAAGGACATTTTGAAGAGTGGGCTGGGGCTCAGAGATCCTGGAGGTGCCCTTGAGAAAGGGCTGTTCCACTCCCAGGGGTGTCTTCTCTGCACAGAGTGGTCTTTTGGTGGGCATTGGCAGCACCAGGATGGCCCAGACCCGACATGGGCAGCACTTGCCCTGGTTTAATTTGTGTTTCAGTAATTAAATGAAGCTCAGTTTCACTTCCTAAGAGCTTCTTGTGCTGAACAATAGCCAGTTGCAAATGATAAAGAGAATCCTCAAGGGTTGTGTTCGAAGGGAAATGAGGAGGCTCCCAAGCTGCAGAGGTTGCCTGTGCAGACAATACAGACACTTACCCTCCACCAGCCCCACACTGAAGTGTGTCAGAGAGAGATGACAGACCTTGGCGCTTGATGCTTCTCAAGAGCAGAGTGGATGAAGAGACAATTAGGAAAATACAGGATCATTTGCATTTTCAGGAACACTTGAAGGATTCTCACTCTGTGCCAGAGGTAAAGGGGGAATGGGATGGAAGACTTCCAGGATGGCTGGTTGAGCCCTGAGAGCACAGGTGGTGGAGCCGGGGAACCCCAGCTGACTGAGAACACACGTGTTTGCACCCATGCTGGTATCTCACAGTGGCTGCCCTGAATCTGTAAGCACTTTTATGACTTTGTCTCTCACAGACATTTGTGAGCTCAGCCAAAAATTTCCCACAGTCAGGGTAGTTTGGAAGAGTCCTTGCCCGCACTGTCCTCCTCAGCATGGTGATGGTGAGCTGGGCTGGCCCCAGCCCTGGGGTAGGGGCAGGGACAGGAACAGTCCAGCCTTTCCCATGCAGGAGCCCTTTGTCATGGAAGGTGGAAGGATGTCATTGTCTCCACACTTCTGTCAGATTTGGTTAAAATCTTCCAGGAGATTGCAAAGTTATTGCAGCAGACGTGCAGCCAGACCCAGCCAGGCATGGACAGCCCTGACACAAAAACTGTTTTTCATTAGAGAACTGAGCTGAAGCCATACTGGGTCTTCCCCTCCTCTCCCCACAGCCCTGGTGTCACTTCCCCTTTGCATGTCCATACTTACTAGGACAGACTGGTTTCAATATACTCTAATTGCTTCCAACCCTTCTTTAGAACAGAAATGTGGATGGTCAACAGAAGAATGTGAAATCCTTACTTAGATTCTTAGGGATGAGCCCAAGAAGGTGAAAGCCCACAAGGAGCTCAGGGCAGTGAGGGGTAACCACAGGTTTTGGGGGGTTCTGCTGGGGGCCAGAGGACCCCAGAGAGGCTGTGAGCTTGGGGACACAGTGCGTGATGGATAGTGTGGAAAAAGTTGAGCAGCTGATGATTTTGGGGGTAATTCTGAAAAAATTGCCTGGTTTTGGAGAGGCAGAGGAAGGCTGGTTCCATGGTGGGAAGGAGTGGTAGGAAGGTTCATCAGGCTGATGCTGTGTGAGGCCACTCAAGAGGAGTGATGGCCTGTCCCCTCATGTCACCAGGGAGTGATTCCAACTGCAGCCTTTCCTCTGTTGCGACCAGATGACTCCTCTGCTATTCTGCTAATTCGCCCCCACTCCATCTTTTCTGCACAGTCACCACAGCCAGGCTCCATCCTGCCTGTGGGGATGCTGCTTTCAGGATGTGGTTTTCCTGGAAGCACTGGAGCATGGTGGGCGTGGGAGCATCCCAATGGCTGAAGGTGGTGGGTGTGGGAGCATCCTAGTGGCTGAAGGTGGCTGGTGGGCTCTGCTGCAGAGGTGTGCCCTCAGAGCCACTCCTTGGGCATGGGCTAGCACTACAGAGGGCACATCCTCCCACTGCTGTCCTGCCCCTGCTCCTTGCCATGGCCCTGCATCTCAGGGCTGCTGGCACCCAGCTCATTGGTTTTATGCCTGCAATGAATCGAGTCAGTTCTGACCTGGATGTCTCCCTGAGTTAGTTTACTGCCATATTAATGAACAGCAATGTCACCTGGAGAAGTCCAGGCAGCTCCAGAGGTGATGCCAGCAAAGGCAACATCCCTGGGAGCAGGGAGGATCCCCCCACTAGCATCAGGGACCCCTGGGCTTGGCTTAGCCACCTGTGCCCTACATCATGAATATGTGGGGAGGAGCAGTTGGGCTGAAGGGATGGTTGGGAGGAAGGAAGGGATGCAGAAGGAGGGAAACAGAAGTGAGCAGCCTGACACATCAAAAGCTGGAGCCACTGCCCAGCACTATGGTGTGCACTTGGGAGACTGCCCCCAGCAGGATGCTCCTTACACTGGATTTTTATTAGAAAGAGAATGATGGGAATGCTGTGGCAAGGCCAGGATGTGGGTTTGTGCTGTCCAAAGCTCTGTAGATCAGAGCCTGCATGTGCTGAGGTCAGGGCATCTCAGCAGAATACACAGATACAGAGGCACGGCTGCAGCATCTGGCCAGGGCTGGTCTGGGGTGGGTGATAGGAGACAGAGCAGGATGATCCTGCAGAAGAACAGAGCAAAGGGCTGGTGTCCATGAGAAGAACGGGGCTGTGGATGCTTGTGGCATAAGAAAACTGCCTTGCACAGGTAGAGAAATCAGAGTGAGCAAAGATGACACTGGCTCTGCTGTCACCGTGTGGGGCAGGACACTCCTCAGAGCCTTGCCATCATCCCACAGGGCTGAGCTGTGCTGGGCACCAAGCTGGGAAGGGCAGGGGAGGCAGAGAAGGGCTTGCAGTGCTGGCCAGCACTCCCAGCTGTAGCTGTGCTCCCTCCGTGCCAGGGACTGTTTCACACGGAGCTGAACCCATTCCTTATCCCAGAAAGCTTGTTAGTAGAGCTGGGTCTCAACAAATGGATACAGATGGGTGGGGAGAAGGGGAAACAACATGGCAATACCAGCAGCATGGTGTGTGCTCACCAAAGCACAGCAGCAGCCGAGCTTTGGAGGCAACGGAGAATTCCAAGGAACATTTTGGTTCCTTTGGGATGCTTGCAGGTGGTTTAGCTGAAGCACGACAGCCAGCATGAGACAACATGCTGGTTTGGGAATCTGGCAAGTGGTAAGAAGAGAAGGAGCACTTGGCTGTTGCCAGTCCTGTGCAAACAGTGAACTTGCCCCAGCAAGGGATGAGAATGAGCAGGCTCTGTCTGAGAGCGGAGAAGCACCATCCCACCCTGTCCTGCCCTGTCCCATGCCATGCCATCCTGTGCCCAGGGCTCAGCTGCCTTGCTGTCACTCAGAGCTGCTCACGTTCCAGGTGGGAGGTTGGTGACCTGCAGTCCCAGCAGCTCAGACCTCAGACCAGACTCCCCAAACCTGGTGTGAGGTGACCACTGATAATGCACAGCACCGAGTCCCTCTCGGCTGCCACCACCACCGAGGCAATGGCTGGATATGCTGTATATTAAGTAGAGTGGCAGCTGCGATATTGCCATCTAAAACTAAGTACAAAATTTACAGCAGTAAATTCTTCTCTCTTCAGGGTGGTTAATTATCTTAATTACTTTTATTATCTTTTATCTTTTAAGATCCCAAATTGCTTATTTCTGCTTGTGTTGCCAAAGGGGGTTGCATATTTTTTACTGGCACACGCTGTGCAGAGACTCTGATATGCGTGTCTGCATGGTACACTTTAAAAGAACTTTGATTTATACAAGACTTCTCCTTGGGATTTTAATTGTACTAAGTAGGGAAAACAGAGTTCAGTGAAATATTTACTGACTGAAGAGCTGACAAGTGGCTCTTTCCTTTTGTTTGATGGGGGGACAGGGCTGCTTCTGCTGCCTGCTGGGCCAGAGTGAAGGCAACCACTGCAGCTTTGGGGACGTGGCCAGACAAGCACAGTGTCTTTGGGGCATGAGGAAGCACATGGCCCTGGGGATGGCACAGTGTCATGGTATAGAGGGGTTGCAGGATGCCACTGCTGTGTGGTGGGCAGGGCACACATGGAGTGGGCACTGATGCTCTGCTCCCGCTGCCAGGCTGAGGGGTCTGCCAGGCAGCAGGGGGGGTCGGGTGCTGTGCCCACCCCCAGCATCCATAGGAGTGCCCAGCACCTATGCACCCCCAGCATCCCAGGCACCCACCGTCCCTCCCCATCCCAGGCATTCCTTCTCCTTTCTCCAAGGTGCTTCCTGCTGCCTGCTCGAAGCTCCTGCACAGCAAGCAAAGTCTTGGCCCCAGGGAAGTGCCTGGGACGTGATTTCACCCCATGATTTTATCCCGGGGGACCACAAACGAGGCACAGCCGCGGCATCGCTGGGAGCCGCCTCCGGGAGCTGCCCCGGCACCGCTGCTCCTCTCAGCGTGTCCCCTGCGGGCACCTCTCCTGCTGCCTCTGCAAACACCCATCCCTAGGGAACTGCTTCCCTCTCCTATTCCTGCTTCCCTGCCTAACCACTGCTCTTTTTCTTTTTTTTTTTT
>JAWWEW010000036.1:8904314-8949350 GCA_035583185.1 Anabacerthia variegaticeps
AAGAGGGAGCAAGGAGGGAAAGTTTTCTCCTTCCCACAGAAGAGCCTCCTAAATGCTCCCAGATACTTTTGGAACGGAACGGAATGGAATGGAATGGAATGGAATGGAATGGAATGGAATGGAGATTTCCTCCGTGTTTATTTTCAACGCTGTCCTACCCAGGGAGGTGGGGGGAGCCAGCCATGGCCAGGATTGCCCTAACTCTGCTTGCACTGAAGGACCTTCTCGTGGCATTCAGCTGAGAGGGAGGAAAAGAGCTTTTCATGTGCAAAACAAAGGGGAGAGGGGGCTTTTCTTCCCTGCACGCTGAATGCCACACACCCTTGCCCAGGGCGGGCAGCTCAGGGCTCTGAACAATCACGACATGAAAGGGAGGGAGAGAAAAAAAGTCTCCCCTTCTCATTAGAGCACATTGGCCTGTAGCTTCAGGGTGGTGGTTCTGGGGGAGCCCCCTGTCACCCAAGCAGAATCATAGCTGTGATTACTCCAGGCCATGGGTAGCCCCACACCTTACAGATATTTTTTTCTTCCTTGTCTTTTAATAGCAAATCCCAACAGAACTGCTGCAGCCCACCCCACTTCCTCCCCACTTGCTGCACTGGCTGCCTGCTGTCAGACAAAATTTATGCTGTGGTTTAGAAGTAATTTTTAGTTTGAAGGATTTGTCCTCCTGCCACCTGCTATAAATAACTGCTATGAGATGGTGCAGCCCTATCCACTGGTCCTGGTGACACCATGGCATGGCTGGTGATGGTGGTGGGCCCATGGCACAGTTTAATGCCAGATGTGTGGTGCCTTTGCCTCGCCTTGCCCGTGGCTGGTGCAGGCTCCCAAGGGCTTGGGACCTCCCAGCTCTGTGTCCCTCTGTGCCCAGGGAGCAGCCAGGCAGAAGCTGCGAAGATGCTGAATCTGCAGGTCCCCATCACATTCCTGGTGCTCTGAGGTGCAATCACTCGTGCTTGTTCAGAGGGGGTGCAATGACAGGTCCCTTGATCACCTGGAGGAAACCATGACCCTCACACTGCAGCAGCCAAGGGAACCTCGTGGTTATTCAAAGGGCAGAGCATTTTGGTAAGGGCTGTGATGCTTTTCCTAGATATTCCAGTCCTGGAAGCCATCATAGCAAAGCCAGCAGTGACAGAAGTTCTGCTGCAAACCCACCCCAGGCAGATGTGACCAAGGAAAGCTGAGAGGTGAGTGGCACACTGGCAGTGTCAGTGCCATCCCAAGGGTCCCAGCACTGGGATCTGCTGCCTCTTATGGTACTCTGAGCAGCTCTGTAATGTCCCTATAATAATCAAGGACTCACTTGCACCACACACTGCCACATCTCTGCAGAGGCTGTTCCTTAGACAAGGCCAGCTCTCTCTTCTTCTGGAGCGTGTATTTTCTGTTTCTAACAGACCTTGGAGGGGCACCTGACACTGCAGTGACACTCTGGTGGTGAGCCCAACACTGCAGCAGCCTGTCTCTCTTGCTCTGGCACTCCATGCTTCGCCAATGCGGAGGGCTGGTCACTGCAAACATGTTCTGGATTTTGCTGCTCAAGGGGAGGAGGATTCATTGGCGCTGAATACTGAAGTCTGCAGCTGGAATTTTTCAGGGTTTGAGAAATGGAAGATTTCCAGTGTCACCTCTACATTTTGACAGCTGGGGTGTCTTCCTTATGTTTGCGACCCCAGAGCATCCGAGGGAGTTTCCTTTTGAAAACAAACATCTTGAGCAAGAGACTGCAGCTCCTTGTGATTCTCTCATGGTGCCTCAGCCGCTGCTGCAGAGCTGAGCACACACGGGCCATCTCCAGCCATGGACGCCACGTCCCCCTGTCCCAAGTGCCCAGTCAGCACATGGCAATGCTGGCAGGGCCACGGGGCCATCCCCAGCCAGACCCTGCTGCTCCCAGCTCCTGCATGTCTGAGCAGACCAAGTGTTCTCACCTTCATCTCACTTTGTGCAGGAACCAGCAATATCAGGATTTGCTATTTATTTTAAATTGCAAACTTTTCAACTGGAAAGGAACAATGGGGAAAAACCAATCCGCCCGGGTCGACTTAAAAGTATCCCATGTCTTCAAGGCAGTGAATTTTAAAAAGGCACATAATTAGCAGGCTGCTTCCTCGTCTGTATTCTCCTCGTCTGCCTGCCCACATAAACATTCGGCACACAGCACTTCCAGACACTTTTTAATAGAATCGCTTAAAACAATTAATTACCAGAGTTTTCATTCAAGCTGCAGTGGAAAAGATACGCCGGCAATAAAAGGCATTTATTCGTTGGTTTCTGGAGGCCTGTTTGTTATTAACATGTAAATTAAATCATCACAGATGTTCCATTTTTAATCTGGGGATGTGAAGTGCAGGGCTAACCACGGCCCAAACAGCCTGATTTTATTACACACACATTCATTAGGAACCAGCAGTATTATTGGATATCATTTCTCTTTGATGCATTTTTTAAACCAATTATCGGTATAATTTGTTCATTTCCCTCCCTATTTGTTTTTCTCTTGCCATTTGTGTCAGGATTCTCCAATCAAGAACGATGCCTTTGGCTCCTCGTGGCCTCCTCCCTCGCTGCTGGCTGGTGCCACCACGGAGCCCGTGCCTGGCTGCAGGCTTACAAGCCTTTTGCTGAAGCTGGGCACAGGCAGTGACCAGTCTGGTGCCAGGAGAAGAGAACCAGCTGCCATGGGGCAGCAGCACTTGGAGTATGGAGAAGCTCACTGTGGAAACACAACCCAACATGTTCCTGGAGAATCATGGTCCAGCAGCATCTGGAGGGACAGGAAAAGGGGAGAAACCCAGAGGGCCCATCTGACCTTGGGTGGCACAGCAGAGTCAGCTGGGCAGGGGTGTCACTGCTTCTATGCACAGCTGAAGGTGGAAGGCTTTTTCTTCCTCATCCAGGCAGAGCCCAGCAGTGCCAGCCTCCTGCTGTCGAGTGCCACCTCAGGGTGCTCACCAGGGCTCTTCAGGAGAATGTCACACTGCAGAGGATGTTGCCCATTGCCCCAAGAAGAGAAAGCAGTGGCTCCAGCAGCTCTGCACAGGCTGCCCAATCTGCCCTCAAGCACCACCTTCATCCCTGTCCCCAGCTGCAGGAGGGCCTCAGGAGCCCCAGGAGGAATTTTTGACATGGAATTGATTCAAATTGCAGCCAGCCCTGCATTGCTGCAATGAGCCCAGGGACAGATCTGGTCTAAAGGCAGGATTTAGCTTAATGAGGAATAAATACCTCTGGCTCCTGCAGTGCTGTGGGACACACTGAGATCAGTGGTGAGGTCTGGCACAGGTTGCCCAGAGAAGTTGTGGCTGCCCCATCCCTGCAAGTGTTCAAGGTGAGATTGGACAGGGCTTGGAGCAACCTGGTCTAGTGGAAGTTGTCCATGCACATGGCAGGGGATGGAACGAGATGGTCTTTAAGTTCCTCTCCAACCCAAACAGTCTGGGATTCTGTGATTCTGTGGTGGGCACCAGGCATGGAGCCACCAGGACAGCACTGCAAAAAGGGTCCTGCTGGGAGTAAGGGACGTCCTTGCCCATCAAAGCCCTTTATGCAAAACTGGCATTAGACATTTCAGTCTATAAGCAATTTTGCTTTAATTGTTTGGTTACTTTCCTCTGCAAACAAAACTCCCATCAAGGCTGTGCTGGAGCAAGCATCATCTCACTCCAAGGCATTGGCCACAGTGACAGTAAACGTCTCTGTTTACTGGAGGAGGAATGGGGAAGGGGTCTGGTCGGTCTGAGATCATCAGGTCCAACACAACAGCAGTGGGGATTCAGCAACCCAGTCTGTGGTGATACAAATGGGGACATAGTGAAAAGTCTTCTTCATCTGAGGAAAAAAAATAAGCTTTGTGAGTCTGCAAAACCCATAAATGTTTAATTTTCACCTGGAAAAAATTTCTAAAGTGAAAAGGCAATTTTTGTGCCCAAAGAAGCATTACATACTGGAATGTTGGTCCTGTGAACACAGGTGTTTTTCTGAAAAACAGGGAAATTACTGCCAGGATCGACTTCACAAGGATTCTTTTAAAAACACCAGAAGGCAGGTAAAACCAGAGCAACAACCCAGAAGCTGAGGGAAGTCAGAGTATCTCCACCAATGAAAATAATAGGTTTTGGTCTAAATCAGTCTTGCGAGTGTCCCATCAGCCTTGTCCTCACCTGAACATGCACCTGCCAAGCCCCAGCTCTGTTCATCCTGTCCCATCCTGTCCTGTTCTGTCCTGTCCTACCCTGGCACTTTCACAGGGGCCCAGAAGTTGCCTGCAATGAAGGACATAGCCTTCACCCCTTTTCTTCTTGGCAATCATCTGCAGTGGCTCAGGCTGTCTTGTTCTGCTGCTGCTTGTGTCCTTGCCATGATAACTGTTGGAGAGGGAGGGCAGAGGGAGCCTTGCACTGACCAAAAACCACTTGGAAATACTTTCATGCTAAAAATCCCGTATTTGACAGAAGTGTGAGATACCTTGAGGCCTTCTATTGATTACCTGGGAGCAGGAAAGCACGGGCGCTTTGAGCTGTCACAGTTCCAGGCGTTTCTGAAAACGATAGAAGACTGGAACAAAAACACAACTAAGGTTCCTGACACAGCGTGTTAAGCAATAAAACATGTTTAATTGTGTTGTCTTAAGGCTATAACCATTCCCTGGCTGAAGGTCACTCACTACCCATACTGCCAGTGGGAGAGAGGTGCTCTGACAGGTGGGAATCCAAATAGGAAACAGATATCTAGGAGATTACAGCATGAACGACACTGAAATGTCAATGCTGGGGTAGTTAAAGGGAGCAGGACAAGCAGCAGGACATCTCCTGGCTGGCAGATCTATACGGGGGATATTGTAGATCCACCTGGGGATTCGATCAAAGACCTTCTGGAGCATCTCAGTGCCATGTGGCACCATCACTGTATGTCTGTCTGCTGCACCACAACCCACCATTGCCCTCACGTCCACGGGGGACCAGGAAAACACCTGGTGGGAGCTCAGCTCCTCACAAAGACCCTCCTGCCTTGCTCCAGGGATCAGAATCCAGATGTGCACTGATCTCTGCACATCTCTGGGTCATGTTGCACAGGTCTGAGTGGCTTCCCAGGGAGCTACCAACTACCTGGGGTCATGCTGGGAAAGATGGAAGATCAGGTCCAGTCCTGAGTGCCTGTCTCATGCCATGTCCATCCCCGAGGGGCTAGGGCCCCGCAGGCACGTGGCTCCAGGGAGAGGCACAACGGTGTCCCCTCAACAGATATCTCTAAGAGAGTGTCCAGGAGCAATCCCCTTTAACAGCCCATTGACCTCCTTATAAAATGGCCAAAAGTGACATTTCCTTTCACACCACACTGAGCTCTGACCCTTTGGGCCACACTGCAGCCATCTGGCAGAAGGCAGATCTGTATCAGGGAGCTACTGAAATGAAGGAAAAAGAGCAAACATGAGAAAAAGGCTGGAACTTCATTTCCAGCTGGTTACTTGCCCTCATACAGAGTGACCTTGTGGATCTGATGAGAGAGATACTAGTTTTATGCTGGCTCAGGGGTGCTCCCCTATTTTATCATGGAGGATCCAGTCTTCTGAGATGGAGTTTTAAAAACCAAAATGACAAACTGGGGCAAAACATGGAGAATGCTTGAAGAGGGGAGCTTTTCATTTAACATTGTTTTTCTGGCACTGTCAGGCTTTTTCCATATGTGTGGAGTGGTGGGCACTGGAAAGCTCCAGGAGGGAGTGTTCAGGCTTCAGCCTTTTGCTGAAACTTTGCTGTCAAACCCAGGGTATGAACTCAAACCTTCCTCAGCTCAAGGTGTGATGGGAAGCATAAACCAGGCACACAGGATTAACTGGCAGGATAACAGAGCAGGACCAGCACCCTTTAAGGACAGGGAAAACATGGGACATGCTGTGGCCAAATGACTGTTCAGATCTGGAGACATTTCAGCACAGAGTGATTTTGTTTTCCTTGGTTAGAGGCATCTTAATCATAAGCCATTAATTTGGGGAAAAATTCCAGGCATTCCTGGCCCCAGATGCTACCAGATCTCCCTGATGATGTGTGTAGATCTTCTGTTCTTAGAGATACACACACCTACCTGGTCCTCTTCTTGGTTAGTCCTGGTAACTTCTGTGTGAGAGGGGGCCCTGTGCATGGGAAAGGTTTGAGGTGCCTTGTGTTTAATGAGAAACAGAAAAGATTAGGTTGTAGGTATTTAATTAATAGGATATTGCTGCTCTGACTTCATCTTTGCCTCTCCATGCGGGAAGTGCCAAATTACATGTCACCTCAGAGGGCATATTTTCTGTAGTTTTCAGAGCTCCTACAATGGCAGCTCATGAATATTTACTGAGCTGCTCAGATATGCAGCAGTGGGAACAAATAAAAAAACCCTTGTATTTGCATCTCCCACAGACACTAACAAACCATGTGGCTCTGGTAGGGAGAAGATGGGAGATTGCTGTTGCCTTTCCAGAGGGATAGAGGAAACAGCTTCTTGTATAATGAGATTGACTTTTAAATTGAAAGTGGTGCTGGTTGTGCTGCAGTTCATACTTCCATGCTGCGCATTTGCTCCCTAGGCTCTAACATTAAGACATCTTATGTACAAGCTGGGAGGATTCAATTAGAGTTTCAGTTATTAATCAATCAATTAAGCCACAATCTTTGGAATATACATTTTCACTCTTAAAGAGGTGTGATGCTGGCACAACTTTAGGGACACTGTTTCACCTGGACACACAGACAGGTGTCTGCACAGAGCTCCTGGTTCCGGCGCAGTGCCAGGGCCATGCCAGGCTCGTTCGGCACCGTGCTGGGCAGGGAGAGCAGCAGCGAGACCTGGCACTCAGACTGAGCACCAGGAAATGCCAACTCAGCTGGCACCTAGTCCTCTGAGAAACAGTCAGCCACGCTTTATTGCCAGACTGGAGCTGCTTTCACTGCACCTGGCGCATGGACGGAGGAGACGGACAGCTCGGCTGTGCCATTGGTCTCTCACTGCTGCTCTGACAGTGCCTCGTGCTGGAGGAGATCCCGAATCCATCCTTGCCGGGAAAAATCTAGGTGTGAGTTGAGAGACAGAGAAGTGTTGCAAAAGAAATGCTTGGGGCATTCGCTATTAACTCATCCCAGTACTGCCACCAGCATCAGCTGGGGTGTGACTGGCCTGGGATAAGGAGCAGAGGAGCCACTCTGCCTCAACCCAGCAGCTCCAGATGCTGCCCATGACCTGTGCACACACCTGAATAAAGGAAAGCAGAGTCAAAGCACATCCCTCAAGAGAATTATCTGAACACTGGACATCTGGAAACTGGTTTTGCTCCTTAAAAAACTTCAAAGTGGCAATATGTAATTTCTTCCAAGGCTCCCAGGTAAGGAACAGACTCAAAATTGACTGCCCCATGCAGCTGCTGTCTCCTCTCAGCCCCTCTCCTCTGATCCTCCTGCTGCTCATTCCCTCATTACCTTTGCTCTGCTCTGGGTGAGGAAGAGATGGATGTGCTGCTACAAACCCTGCACTTGTTCTTCTGCTCCCAAACCTCTGCCATTTTCCTGCTGTGAACAGAGGCTGAAAGCAACTCTTCCCGGTGCTGCACCTGGACAAATCCAGAAGTAGCTTGTCCTTAATTTTTGTAGTGTGTTTCAAAAGCCACAGCCCTGTCAGGGTAAGATTCACACACACCCGGGGCCAGTGAGAACCACAACATCCCTCATGCATTGGTATTTCTTTGTTAGTTGCTCCTGCCCAGCCCTTGCTGGACAAGTCCATATTCATGGGCTGCGAGGTGAAGGGAGGAGAGCTGACAGCAGCATTTGGGGCAGGAATGATTCCCTGTGTTCTAGTGCCTGGCATATTTAATCCAACATATAACCAGAAGTCCAGGGGAAGGGTTTAGAGAAAATGAGCTCTCTGGTTTTAAGCTGAAGTTTGCACACTGGAAGAGAAGTAAACGTGCAAGTGCAAGGGAAAAAAAGCCAAGGGAGGATTAAATGGCAATGTTACCTTTAGTCTTGTCAAATACCTAAGTAGAAACATTGGTTAATGCCCTTAAAAAAGGCCCATTACCACAGGGCAGAGAGTCAAAGAGCCTGGCTGCCCTAATACTCAGTTATCTCGTTCCTGGATAATGGAATGACCCCTTGCCTGCCCGAGCTGTACTACGATATAATAGCATGAGCCGTGTGAATAAAGAGGTTATTTTTGGAATCCAATTGAAGCAGTGCCGGAGCCGGTGTGACAGGGGAAGGATTGAACAAGATGCAATGTTCTAAGGGAAGGGGAAAAAATTGAATTTTTGGGAAGGTGGCACTGGCAGTGAACTGTGCAAAGAAAGGCACCGTGGTGCCAAGGAATGGGCTGGGGGGACGCTGGGGCTGGAGGCTGATCCAGCCCAGAGCCCCAGATGAGCAGGGGAGCCAGAATGTCCCCATCAGCTGAGCGATGGGTGGCTGTGGCAGCCCTGGGCAGGGAGGGGTCACTGCTGCCAGAGGGTTGGGGATGGGCCATTGCCAACGCCCCGGTCAGTGCTGATGTCCTGTCCTGGCCCTGCCCTGCAGCCAGCACACCATGCAGCTCTTTTCATGCCCCTTAAGCACACGTATAATGGTAAAACACAAAATAATGTTAATTTTGGTGCACAGTATCCAATACACGGGGCTGCAGTTTATCCAGCAGTGAGAGACAAGAGCATAAGAGATTCAGCATAAACAGAGATGAAAATGAATATTAATTTATAAAGCAGCACAAAGACAATGGGATCCAAGGAGATTGATATCACAAACTCCCCTTATTCAATCAGATTAGGGTCTCATCTTCCCCAAACACCAATTGCTAATCTAGATTTGGAAGACAAATCCTCTTGCAGAAGGGTTTTGCCTTTATCTTGTCCCTCTGATGCCTCTACTTAAGATGTTACTACGATTTTGGGGGAGTTGGGAGGAGGGAACCTTCCCAAGCAGCCTTTAACTGTTGTGATGCTGAAGTGTCATCAAGCAGTGTCTGAAGAGCATGGGCTGTCCTGTGCCTGTGACAGTGGAAAGCATGACATTCTTGAGAGCTTGGCAACCCTGGGGAAAACTGTATGGCAGCAGACACCAGCCTGCCTTTTCTGTCTCCAAAAGAAGGGAAGCTGAGGCATGTGGAGGGAGCACACCTCTCCTCTGGCAGCTCAGGTGCTTCATAATTGATGCTGAATGGAAGGAAATGAAACCAGGAATTCTTTCTGAAGAAGTTAGGGCTGGTGGCTGATGCTGCAGACAAGTTAAAACAAGGTGCAATTTATCTGGGGACAGGAAGGCAAAAGCCATTTGAATCAATTTTCATGGGCCCTCTTTGGGCCACGCAGGACACACTTCCCTCCTGTGAGGCATTTGCTCATGGAGAGTGACTGGTTCTGGGAGTTTCACCTGCCAGCAGAGCAGGTACCTGTTGTGATGGTTGCGTTGACCTCACTTGGGCAACTACATTGATCAGTAGATTTTTTCCCCCCTTATTGCTCTTTACAGGAACCAGGCCAGGTCACTTTATGGCCCCTGGCAAAGCCCAAGCCCCAGAGGGTGACAGTGTCAGTGGCTTGGCCTCTGGCCATCAGCACAAGGAAGCCATTGGGAAGGGGGATTTCCATGTGCAATGTGAAGTTGAATCCGAGCTGTGTTCTGGGGCCCTAAGCCCCATCCTGGGAAGGGCAGCCCAGACTCAGGAATGCTCCATCCCCAGCACATCACATGGGCACCCGGCTCCTCTCCCTCTTGCTGCTGGGGGATGTGCAGAACTTGAAAGGAGCTGTAATTACTGTTGGGGTTTAGATGCAGTTGGTGTTTTACTACTTAAAAGCAATTTAATTGAAAAAGCAAAATTGCCTTAATTTGTGTTAAGATACATTATTAAATACACTTTATGGCTGAACTCACAAGTGGAGCCTGTGATCCCGGCAAGCAAAAAGGGAAGCTGCTGGGCTGGGCACGCTCCCAAGACCCTGCAAGCTCTTCTGCTCTTTCCAACACCTTAAAAGACAGGTTGGTGCTACAAAATTCACAGGTTGCAAATAGTATGTGATAAAAAAGCGAAATTTTTAAGATGCTAATTTACCTGTGCCTGTCTAGTAGTTACGTATTTTGTTGGTGTAGCACGTGCAGTACAATAAATGCTACAGATTCAAAGTGATGTTGTTTCTACTCTCCATGTCGAGTGTTTCTGACACATGCACGCATTTCAAGTAGAATTAATTTTTTTTCTATTTGATGCAAATGCCTCTCTATTGCACCGTGGTTGAGTAAACTGTGTATTCTCTCCCTGTCAATGATCTCCTTGGAAATAGATGTCAGCCAATCAGTCTGGTTAAAAAAAAAAAAAAAAAGCCACAACACGCCCAACAAAAACCCAGCAACCAAACAAACCAGCCTCTCCAATTTACTGGGATCCGCTTCGCAGGGAGACAAAGAGCAGCGGCTGCGCGGTGCCGTGGGCAGCTCACCCAGGCAGGGAAATCCACCCCACAGGCTCATGGAGTGGGCTCAGGGGGACCAGCCGGGGGGACCAGCCCCACAGGATGCCATGGAAAAGGCTTTTCCAGTGTGGGTCTGCCCCAACCTCTTCTCCTCTCCTGGATTTCCTCCTGCACAAGGTTTTAGCTTTTAAGGAGAAAAGAAAACCAAATTTTGCCCAAAAACTTGAGACCACCAAACCCAGACGAGATGTTAACTGTGGTGATAGAGACCGCAGGGGAAAATATGAACCTGATTGCATTGGAAGTTTAATTTCAGGGATGGAAAAAAACAAAAAAGGACCTCACAGCCCTCCTTCCCTCTGAGTGCAGACCACGGTCGATGTGGTGAGCCTGCGTTTGAGGGCTCAGGTGGGTTTTAATGGAAATGCCAGAGGTTTTCATCTCCTGCCCCTGGTGCACAAAGAGCCCCTGCTCGGCTACAGCAGGGCTGGGTTCCCACACTTGCCACTGTGGTCCGGCTCATCTGGGAGTGTACAGGAGTTCCATTAGAATGCGCAGCTTATTGCACAATGAAAATGCTCTGAAAGGGCATGGAGAAAAAATTAATACCCAAATGATGTGATTTTGCAACGGTTTAAGCACTTGCTCGTCGCGGTCCTCTTTGAAACCGATCAGTATCACGCCCTTTGCTGGGAAAGTGATTTTTATCAGGGTTTGTGGTGCTCCGCTTTTAAGGAGCTCATTTGCCGGCACGGGGAAGGAGCTCACACGCCACGCTTTGCTTTCTATTGTTGTTCTTATTTTACTACACAGGGGAGAAGTAATCTTTTTTTTTTCCTCCCCTTGGCCTGGAGCTATTGTACATATGCAAATGTGACGATGGCAGCCTGCTATTTATAGCTCGAGTTCCTGCTACACTTATCACAACCACTGCAGACTTTTAAAAGCAGAACCCACACACACAGTATTTTTTCCCCAGGATATAAATTTCCCATCCCAATGCAGCCTGGCCCGTCGCATGCAACATTGATTGTCTGTTATATTACATTTATTAAGGAGTGATAACTTGTAATAATTGGATGTTAAATTAAAGAACTCTTTCCTAGTTATTGCCGTCTCAATTATAATTGTCATTTGCTGGCAGTTATGATGATATATGAGGGTTGTATTTTACTCAGCCGACCATGACCTGGTGAGTAATATTCCCTCAGCTATAGGGGCACTGATGCGCTCTCTGGCTCTTAATGCAGTAGCTCAGGAGCTGATTGGAATATTAAGTTTCTGCGAGAGTAGGAGACGCAGAAATCCACATGGATATACATTACCGCACAGCTGAGAGGCCCCTCCGGCTATTTCTTTTTCTCCTCACTGGTACATGTCCAACTCGTTTCAGCTTTGTTTTATGGTTATAGGAATCAGGTTTATACGGTGAGTTATAAAGTAATAAAACAGGGGGGAAAGGGTGTTTGTGGTTTCATTTAAGAATAACCAGTTATAATTAACCTTTGTACCAAAATGTCAATATGTGTAAGGGCACTGGAACAGAAGTGATAGTGGTTCCTTGCATCCAGCCATCACATGGAGGTTGCTGCCTGGTTGGTGGGTTCAGTGCTGCTGGTAGAAATGGAACAGTGCTGTGCTTGACAGAAAGCCCAAGCAGGGATGGAGAGTCCAAGAGGAGATGAGGAGACTGAGTAGGAAAGGAGAGCCTGAGTGAGGATGGGGAGTCTGAGCAGAGATGTGGATCCCAAGTGGGGATGGGGAGCCTGAACCGGGCTGGCAGCAGCACCCAGCACCCATTCTTGAGCCACCTGTAATCATCCACAATGCAGGGAGAGCTTCTCTACTGAAGGCAGCAGCCTTCTCCTCCTTGATCCCTGAAACCCCCAAAGATGAAGGATTTATCGGCCCTTTCTGGGGCTTTCTCTTGCTGAGATGATTGTTGTGAAGGAGCAAGGAGGAGGGGTATGGTGGTCTGGCTGTGGGCAGCACACAGGGCCAAGCTTGTCCCTTTTGGTCATGATAAAGTTTGTGGAATTCTGACCTGGAGGGAAAACCCCGAGGTGCTGCAGGGGTACAGTGTGGTGCTCAGGGGGCAGGAGTGGGTCCCCTCCCACCCGCAAATCAGTTCCTTTTTCTAAGAATTAATTGTCCTTCCTGTGGCTCCAGGATATTTGCACTGCAGAGCAATGTGCTGCCCTCAATCACAACAACAGCAACGCTTGGTATGAGCAGGAGGAGTTTGAGCAGTCATTAGGTGTCTGAAATCGTGGTGCATATTAATGGGCAAATAACGTGTCTGAGCAAGGAAAAATGTGTCTCTTGTAAATTACATTTTTAAAAGTTGATTCAAACGAAGCGTTGTGCCATAAATCTGTTAATTTTGGCAAGAGTCTGGAATGAGCAGGGGCGACTCAAGACTTTCTTCAAACAGCTTTTCAGGAACTGCCCACCCACTGCCGGGAGAGAGGGAGTGGGAAGGAGGGCACAGAGCATCCACCCTGCCCTTTCCCCCCTCTTTGCTGCCCCTCCATCCCTGCCCTGTCTGTGCTGGGTACCGGCCGTGGCTTTGTGCAAGGGCAGAAGCAAATCACAGACATTTAACACAGTAAAAGAGGGGGAAAATCTTGTCTTTCAAACAAAACAACTACAGCAAATTGTGGCTGGGGATTGTTTGAATCCCCTGTGGGCTGCCCCGGTGAATCCCCCCTCATGAGGCTGCTGGAACACCAGGTAGCTCACAGTGACAAAGGGATGTGATGGCCTTCCCTGCCTTTTTCAGAACTGCTTTAATGGTTGAGAACTGGAGAGATGAAAAATCTGCCTGGAAGCAGAAAAGCAACCCCCAAATCTACAAAATATGTGGCTTATGCTACAAACTTGCAAATGGGCCCATATGTGATCAGTAAATGCTCTCAGATCCATGGATTTGCCTGCATTCATTTGGGCTGGAGCCCTGCCAGGCGCCGAGCTGCACAGCATGTCACTGCTCCTCCTGGGAGATCGGGCAATCGGCACCACAAAGCACTGGTGGGCAGGGAGTGGAGCCCCCCACCTTCCTCGTGGAAAGCCCCACCTTCCCAATGGAGACTCCTCATCTTTCCTATGGAGAGCCCCCCACCTTCTGGATGGAGAGTCCTCCATCTGCCTCACAGAGAGTCCCCTGCCCCTTCCTGATGGAAACCCCCACCTTTCCAGTGGAGAATGCTGGCCTCCCCTGAAAAAAGTCCCCACCTTCACTATCAAGAGGCCCCCACCATTCCTTCCCAAGGGGCCAGGCCTGGCTGCCTGCAGCCCCCAGCACTGTCAGAGAAGAAAGGGAGAGGGCTGGGAGGCTTTCCCAGGAGCTTATCGCCCATCGCTTTGGCCACCGCTGAATCCAGGGCGCTCCTGAGCAGCTCTCCCTTTGTCTGATGAATTCTAAAAAAAGCACAACCTCTTCTGTGGTTTGAAAGGTGCCTTGTTTCCCTGAATGTTTGGGGCAGCTCACACCAAAGCCTTTTATCCCATTCCTTAAAGTCTTTCTCCAAAGTGTATTCGAGTTGCTGGGAGGTGTCAGGGCAGCCTCTGTGTGTGCATGGCCTCATGATGGGTGTGACAATGTCCTGAAACTTGGGCAAGGCTCTTGGTGACAAGGAACAAATTCATCATAAAATCCACAGCCAAAACAAGTCTTTCTGCATGTCCCTGATGAACTGCATGTCCCATGACAGCAGAACCCTCTCCCAGAGCAGCCCTGTGTGGCTGAGAGTGAAGACCTGGGAACCATAGGGAAGCACAAAAATATCGTCTCATACCTGATCTGATTCCTGTTGAAATCAAAATGGCAAACGGGAGGATGCACAAGGAGTACAAGGGGATGGAGATTGCTCCCAGGGGTTCTCCAGCCCAGCAGGCACCTGCTGCTCCTCCTGCTGCACCCTTTGTGTCCTCCAGTGCTCCTCCAGCCCTGGCTCTCCCAGAAGTCAAATGCTGGAGCATCCTTCCTGCCCAGCTGTGGGACCTGCCTCCTTCATTACAAGCCACTAATAGGTTAACTTCTTTACCATGACCATGCTCCTGCGGATGCTGTGTGGAAGTGGTTGCTGTTGTTAACCATTTATTACCTGGGGAGTAATTTTCAGCATGTTCCACATGATTATTTCCCAACACTGCAATTTGGGACTCATTTGGTGGGCTGGAAGGATTGTTTCTCACAGAGGTGACCTCCCCACAGCTTGCTGCATGTCAGGATTTGAGGAATATACTTGAGTTGATGGGTAGGTTGTGTGCATCCCCTGACCTCAATCGTTTTCACACTGTGAGAACTGCTGGGAAGTGGTTTGACACAAAGTGTTTATAATCTCCATCAGAAGGAAGGGAAATGATAATGGGCCCATCTTAGCAAAAAGGAGACAGCCACCAGCCTTTCTGCAATGGTGGCCTTAAGCTCTGCTCCGATTTGAGCATTATAATTAGTAAAGAAACAAGTTGTAATTAAATTAGGAGATAGAAAGGCAGGAGTGCAGCCATCATGGAGGGCGGTTTTGGGAGCTACTGCCTGGCAAGAGGAGCTGTCAGGGGCAGCACAGCTGGGACCACAATAGGGACTTTGTTATCACCTCACTCCTCCTGCACCATGCAGAAATCAGGCACTGGCAAACAGTTAGCATTCTCCATAGAATGATGACTTCCAGGTTTTTGCTATGGAATCAGGCTCCTGACCCTGGAGCATTTGATTTTTGTAGTCCCCACCGTCATGTGGGAGCTGGGACTGGTGATGTGGGAGTGTCTGGTCCCCAGGGACCCCTCCAGCAAACAGGTCCCCATCAGAGTCACTGCACATGCAGTTGGTGCGAGGTCTCTGCGTGCCCTTGTTTTGGACCAAGAAAGGGCTCTTTTGGGAAGGAAGCACTGCTCAGCAGAAGCGTGGCACCCAGTGGCACAGGCTCCTGTAAACTGTCCTTGGTGTTCATGTCCCCTCAGCCCTCAATGCCACCCTCTTACTGGTCCCTAAGTCAAGTGGCTGTGTGTGCACAGCTGACCCCTTCTCCTGTGAGGACATGCTGAGCTGTTACTGTCTGCACCATGCTTCTCCCAAGCCTTAACACACTGCCACAGACAGCCCTTTCCTGAGTGGGAGAGCCCTGCAGAGGGGCAGCTCTGAGCCTCCCTGGGGGGCACCAGGAGCAGGAGTGGGAGCCAGCGCTGAGGGTGCTGCCAGCTCAATCTCAGCAATGCAGCCAAGATGCTCTGGTCGTGCAGATTTATTTCCTGGCTTTTAGCCAGCATAGGAATGAAAATACTCTAGAGGGTGAAAGGCTCATAGTCAAGAGCTCTTCACCTCTTCCCTGAAAGGACCTCTCATCCTCATTCACTCAGGGGTTTATTACCACTCCACTGCCTGAGAATAACTGTTTGCAAAGACAGAGCTTGGAAAAAATAAGCCGCCCAGGTGCTGGAGTGCTCAGACCTGTCAGTGCTGGATTCAAAGCAGAGGCAGTTTGGGTCTCTCTTCCTTCTTGCATTTGAATCCGGAGGAGCAGGCAGTGGCTGTAGCTGATGGTTGGCCACCAAAGAGGTTTTACCTCTAATGTGTGTGAAGAAATGATGGCACCTTCCCCAAGAGAAACCCAAAAGTGGGATCCCACTGTGGAAACAGCCCTGTGGGATGTGAGACAGCTGCTAACAACAACCATCCAGTTCTTTTTAATAACCCACAGGGAAGTTGAGGAGGAGGAGGAAAACAGCCATATTCCCACCACATCCTCCCCTTGAATCTTCACTCTTTGCTGGACCTTGCCCAGCTCTCCCTGTTTTGCATCACAAGGCAACGGCACCGTACTATTCTGTTGCTTTTATTCACATTTATCCTGGTGTTTTTCCCCAGGCCTGGAAGTGCAGGGACAGGTCATGATGATGGGCAGAAATCTGCTCTGTGACAGGCCCGCGGTTGCAGCCTTGAGCTTGGTTGTGTGTCAGGCATCGCATCTTCAGCGTCAACAAAGGGAGAGGCTGAAGAGGCAGAAGCAGCGGGGAGGGCTCCGGGGAGCCGGCAGTTCTCGGCAGCGAGGGCGGATCGCAGCCTCGGTGCTGGAGGGGAATCGCCAGCGCCGGCAGGAGGTGCCCGGGACATCCCGAGGGACGGCGCCCGGAGCCGGCGGTGGGGACACCGGTGGTGGGACACCGGCGGTGCCGCTGCTGCTGGCCCAGCAGAAGAGGGGGCAGCTGTGCAGAAAGGCCTGGGCAGGAGCGGGGCTGCTGCCCGAGCAGGGCTCTGCCCGCCGGTGCGGGAGCCGCGTCCGCCACCCAGGCTGAGGCTCCCGCACCGACACCCGGCTCTGCAGCCCCGCGCAGCCAGGCTGCACCGCACCGAAACAGGCAGCTAGAAAGTAAACAGTGTCTGAAACCTATTCTCATTAGGCTAATTTACGAATAAATTACCATATTCAATGGCCTTATTTTTACTGCTCGTTAACAGGCCCATGATAGGATGATAATTATGGGATTTTAAGTGGCTAATGGCAGCTGGGGCGTCAAAAGCAGTTTTTACGAATCTGTTTATGGCAGGGAAGGTGACAGGAGGGTGGGACACTGAGATGTTGGAATCGCATGTCAGGGAAAAAAAAGCTTTAATTGTTGAGTATTTATTAGAGAGGAGGGAAGACTGTAATTTAAAAATGAAACTCTGAAAAACAAAAAGGAAATTAATTAGTCTCCCAGCGCTCTGGTGGCTAGTGCTTAAGGAGGACCCTGCTGTTGGCACGAGGCCTTCGAGGGTCCCCAAGGGCACCGTGCAGTGTGGCTGTCCCTGTGTCACCAGGCGCTGCTCTCTCCCCACGCCGAGGGACCAGAGCGGGACCAGCCCCGTGATGCTGCCAGGACCGAAAGGGCTTTGGTGCAGCAGCAGCTGCTGGGTGTGACTGCGAGGCCACGGTGCCCAGCACGGTGCTCCCACCAGCGGCGAGTGTGGGGTCATTGGGATTGGGTGCCGGGATTTGGGTCATCGTTCCCTCTGCCAGGAGGGCCGAACATCTCCCTCCAACCATCTCCCTCTCTCCTGACATCCCCGTTTCCCAGTAGCCGGTGTTTTTCCGTATGTTTAGCCTGGCTGCTCATCATCTCCCATCTCCACCGATTCATCTTGATCTTTCAGTTTAGTATGCAGCGCTCGGAAAACAAACACGTACCAGACTGACAGTGGGAATAAATATCGTGGAGATGTTGATTAGCATTTGATCCCAGCTGGGCCTCTGGAAGCTGCAGCACTGGAATGCCTTGGCAGTTTTTTAATGCTGAATAATTTGATTAGATCAGTGGCTGAGCCTGCTGCTCGCGGTGAGATAAACCCTCCCCACCCGCCGCCCCCCGCGCACCGCTCCCTCCCTGGCTGGCTTTGCTTTCTTTTATGGGGCCTTAAATACGTCGTTTAATCAACTCTACAATTTCAATTTAGCACAGTTGTTGACTCGCATGGATGATAAGGTTCTGGAGACCCCACAGATTGCTGCCTGCTCTGACAGTGCCGTTCTCCACGGCCTCCTGGCTTTGCCGCCGAGCCCAGCCCTGCGCAGCCCGCGGCTGCTGGAGGGGCTGCTCACCAAGTCAGGCTGTCACTCAGCCACGGGGACATCTCCAGCCTCTCCGCTGTGTGATCACCAACGGGGACACGTCCCCTTAGCACAGCGACACAAGAGCAACCAATGGTTTGTGTTCAAAAACACAGTAATAACACTTTTTTTTGTTCTTTTCAGACACAGAAAGCGTGAAGACGCGGGGAGGGAAAACTGTGATTACCCCAGACCTCAGCAATACTAATTAAACACGGATTTCTGAAATTTCCTTTCTCCCCTCCTTTAAGAGAAAAGAGTGGGGCACAATCCTACACTATCTAAACCACTTCTACTTTTAATCTAATTTAAATAACACTCCTGGCATTCATTTCCAATAGGATAATAATCACTTCAGTGAGTGGCCAGTGAGAGTGCAGCAAACAGCCCTGTCTCTTCCACTGTCGGTTTCCCCAAAACACCCCGCTGATGGGCTATTTCCAAAGTGTATTTTAAGTATCTTCTTATGAGCAGGATATCGTTAAAAGCAGCCAAACTTCCCCTGAACCATCAAGACTCAGCAGTTACATTTCTCTCCCTACATCAAAAACAGGACAATCCTGATTTACAAACACAGCCTTTTCTGTCGGAAAGGACTTATTTTATCTGCAAAAGCAAAACTGTGTATTTTCAGCAACTGACCTAATCCCGGATAAACAAACAGGCAGAAACTCCCTGTGTTTGCTGACACTCATTAGCATTCCCGGCGGGTGTGAGGGTGATACTATCTGACAACCACCAGCTCAAACTTTCTCCCTTCGCTTTAGTTTCCTGTGATTCTCACGCACAATAAACAAACCGACTCCCGCTGCCTCCCGCTCCTGCACTGCTCCCGCACCGCTCCCGTACCCTTCCTGCACCTCCCGCACCTGCAGGACACCTCCCACACACCTCCCACACACCTCCCACGCATCTCCCGCACATCTCCCGCACCTGCGGGACGGCTCTGCTGGAGCCGGGAGCACCGGAGATCCTATCCCAGCGGAGGGAGCAGATACAGCCTGCCAGTGCATGGACACCTGGTGAGGATAAACAGTTTCCTCTGCTCGGAGGAAAGGGTTCTGCATGATCTCACTCAATCAGAACAAGGGGCTATTTAGATTTACTCTTTTTTAGAACTGAGAAAAAGCAATGAACAAAGTGAGGTATGACACCCCCCTTCTGCAGCTCTGAAACTCTAATTGTCAAAGTGAGATGGGATGCTGCAATTTAAAAGACCATCACACCCAATCTCACCTGGGCAGATGATCCTGTGCAGAGCTGCTCTCCCTCTGGCCTTTGTCAGGACAGGAGTAGGGTGATGCACAACCCAGGGTGTCCATGACCCCTAGAAGCTCCCCAAGACCCTGAGAAGCTCAGTGGGTGTGTGTGCTTCCAGGAGCACCCTGATGATGGAGGCAACAAAATGCAGAAGGTACACAGTGGGTTGTGGAGCTGGAGATGCTTCAGCCCCCATGGGCACCAGCTTGGTGGGTCCAGCACCCTCTGACTGACAGACACTGCTGTTGCACCATGTACCTGGTAGTGTATGGCCTGGTCTACTGTGAGTCAGTCTGGGCTGAGCTCCTGTTACTGAAGTTTGTCAAACCAGGCCAGTTGCCATTAACATGTAGGGAATCAGTGTGAGACTCCTCAAAGCCTGCTCAGCTGTCTCTGCAGTGATGCCTCCCCACGAGGGCATCCCCGGGCAGTGGGTGGTCACACTTACAAAGGATGTTGCCTAAACAAGGATATCTTTTTCAAAAAGTTGAGAAGAGGAACGCATTTATGGCCATAGTCCCTGAAGTGGGATGGGCAGCAGGTGATGAAAGCACTGCCATTACCCCTTGGAGTGGGAAGAGCCCCGAGGAGCAGGGCACTGGCACACCTGGAGTTGTGCTGGCATTCGAGTGCAACAGGTACAGTACAGACCCCATTGAAACCAAGGAGAGTCACAGGCTGCAAGGAGGCCAAGGCAAGAAGATTTGATTTATGTTGAACATTAGATACATCTCCAAGTGGTAAAAGAACATGTTAAGAGCATAAAAATAGCCATAGTGGCTCATCTCTGGGAGAGAGCAGCAGCAAACTCCCGCTGAAGAGCACAAGCACAGAGCAAGTGAACAATGACACTTCATCAAACACTCTATTAACCTTCAGTAATTTATGGCTCAAGATCTTTCAAAGCCAGAAATAATGTCTGTGTATGGATGTATGATGGATTTTTCTGTCATTAATTTGTCCGGTAACTTTTTGAACCCATGTAAATTTTATCTTTCACAGTCTTGGTGTAAGATCTCTCATGTTTAACCACACACCTGAAAGCAGCCTCCTTCCTGCTGGGTTCAACTTCTGCCAGCCCCCTCACACCCCTGGAACCAGCAGCTAATCCTTATTCACTGTCCTGGGTTTACAGATTTCTGTTGTGTCCCTTCTCAGGCTGAAAGACCTCACCCCAGGGAATCCTGACTTTATCTTCACTCATCCCTGGGGCCCCTCTCTGGACCGTCTTAACTCTATTACTGTTTATTATGTCATGGATTGGGAACAGAATAATGGAGAGTTCAGGGCAGGGCCGCCACACAGATGCCAACAGTACCACAGTGCCTTTTCTTCCATCCCCACTTCCCCCGAATAATTTCCAATCGGTTGGGAACTGCTGGATGTAGAGCCAGTGTTTCCATAAAGTTATTTATTGCAGCCCTCAATTCTCACTCCTGAGTGCTGGTCCTCAGTGCAGAGTCCTCCACTAACTGCAAAATGCCAGGGACATGGATGCAGGAGCCAAGTCTTTGGTGTCAAAGAAGTGACACTTTCAACAAAATATAAGGGTGTCGCCATGTGCAGGATGCACCAGTGATTGGATCCTTGCATCAGCCTCTCTGGTTATCATGTACCTTCTGCAAAAGGTGCTTTGCATGAAATTAAAAACAGGATTTGTTTCTTCAAACTTTTCCAATTTTAACATCTGCTTGTTTTGGTAAATTTGACAGGGACTCTCTTTTGTCTCTTTTACTTTATTTTTTTTTTTTAAAACCGAAATTCTATGAAAAGTGTTTTTAAAAGTGCTAACTGACAAGCCTACACAGGCTGCCTCCACTCAGGGAGCACTCTGCACAGTTGTTAACTTGTTAGACAGGAGCTAGATTACAATCATAAATAAATGATTTGCTGTCTCCTTACATTCAGACATGTAGCTTTTAAAGTGTAGCTGTCATCCCTGAATCAGATTTAGTCAAATGCTGTGTAACTGCAAAATTATCCTATCCTTACCTTTTTTTATTCTCCATATAATGGACAGTTAAATTGGATTTTCAAATTTGAAGTGCATATGTTTTTCAAATCCCCACAGGGTTGCCATTTTTTCATTTCTAAAGCAACTCACTAATGTTTATCATTACCACACAGAAATATTACAATTCTTAAGGGGCACCTTATAAAATCAGTACAGGAGAAATATGCTTTATCGTCTCAAAATGAAACCAATTTCTCAGCTGATTTGCAATTTATTTACATGTTAGCATTTGATTTTCTGCTGATTTATAGGCCCCCATGCCTGTGTCTTTGCTGCTTTCTAAATAAACACCATCAGGCTGGGGAAGCCAATACCGAATTACTGAGCTTTGTTCTAGCTTCTCTCTATTAATGAGTTAAATCTTTTACCAATAGTGCCTGGTCTCCCTGAGCACTGAGTGCAAGGAGAAGTCATGCGTGGTATTTTATAAGGCTGGAGTTCTGGTATGCTATAAATAATCAGGAGGTGTGGAGAATCCAAGGGGAAAATAGAGATCTCAGGAAAAGCACAAGTGAAAAATGTGGTCTCACAATTATTCTTTTTTTCTAAGCTATAAATTTGGAGATGCAGCCACAGCTTGTGGAAACTGGTGCTGGGGACATTTTATTTTGCACAGCCATTTAGGGCCTTTCTTCCATGGCAGCTTTGCAGGGAACACACTGCACACCCAGACTCCTGCATCCAGCGTGTGCCCACTGTGCCCATGAGCCACCCACGTAATGCTGGCCCCTGCTAAGGCTTGTTTCAGAATAAGTTTTTTAATGGCAGGTAAATTATTCATTGGCATGTAAAATAATACTCTCAGTCTTAACTAACGTGGTAGTAAAAATAACCCCTGGCAAAGATCTCATCCTTTCAAGGTTTGGTTCATCAATAAACAATCCAAGAGCGTGTCGGCACAACATGTTCGGGAGGACCCAGAGCAGCAATGGGCGATTTGGAAGGAGGGGGCTGAGATTCAAATGTGCACCCGTCTGGGGAAACGCGCCTTTTCCACTCTGTGAGGTGCATGTGCAAATTCTATAGATAATTAATGCAACAGTTCCTTCAGCGGCATCAAAAGACCCACTGTTTAATTCAACATCCTATGCGCACAGTGTGACAGCAGCGAGAAGCGTTATCCCTGGCAGTGAGTGACAGGGGGCATCAAGCATTCCTCTGCAATGCTCTTGCATCTTGCCCGAGTGGCACCTCAGCTGTGGCTGAGCTGCATTAATGACGGGAGGTACTGCCAGCCCGCCAGGGCACCGTGCTGCCACTCCCCCATCCCTGCAGGAGAGGGGCATGGTCACCCACACTGCTGTACTCACCGGGATATCTCAGAGAAGCAGGGAAGAGATCTGACCGCTGTGGGCACTTGCTGGAAGGTCGTGGAGCTGACATTCAAAAGCCAGACATCAGCACCAGCCTGGGCTCAGTGTTGCTGAACTGGGGCCACCTGAACAGCCCTTCTGGTCCCTTTGTCTTGCCAGGACCCCGTGCACCACAGGGTTTCCAGCCTGTTGATACACTGGTCTTGTCTCGAGCACTGGAGCTCAGTGTAAGAAGGACAGAGCAGGTCATAGCTCAGTTTCTTTGAAGAAGTCATGGAGGCTTTGGCATGGTTATGAACCGACTGCTTCAGTGCTGCCACGGGACGAGCCAGGGCCTCGATGGCCACTGGCCCTGGAGCCTGCCTACCCTCTGCCCAGGAGCACACCGTGCAATGGGTGTGCTGGCTCTGCTGGCAAACTCCAAATCCTGCATCTAAGTAATTCAAAGCCCTAGCCAAGGAGGAACCGGGTCTGTGACCTTTCCCCATCCCTTCCCTGGGGGCACTGGACGCTCCCCCCAGGCAGGGAACCAGTGGTGGCAGCCACAGCAAGGCAGCAGAGAGGCCGTTCTGCCTGTGCATGTTGTGCCTGCTTAACGGTGGGCTTTTGTTTTTCCCTGTTGACATTGATCATAATTGTTACCCCATCGATTGACACACAGATTCCTTGACAGAACAATAAGGAATGCTGTGCCAAATGATTCACTCTCCACCAGTTAAATTGCGCATCCTCCTGCAATCAAACCACAGCCGCGTCCTATAGCTGGAAAACAAAGGTCCTGCAGTTGAGTGGGGATGCGGAGAGCTGGGCAAGGAGTGGTGGAACATCAGGTTTCCGGTGCTCCCACCGCCTGTCAGCGATGGGTGTGTGACAGCAATAACGACACTGCCAGCAGCGCCGGCACTGCCGTCTGTGCAGCTCAAGCCACAGGGAGATACAGGAGAGAAAACTGATGGCATCGACTAGAACGGGCTGAGCATCCAAACCCAGCAGAGAGCAGGGCAGAAACCTCTCTTACCCTTAGAATCTGGATTTTGGAGCTCAAGGTCGGTCCTGCAACCATACATTAAAAATAGCCCGTCTGAGTCTGTGCTGGTTTAAGGTCTGCACAGTTCCTTTGAGGTCAGGGGCCAGCACAGCACAGCTCCTCTTGCCTTGGTAAGACACACTGGTTTGGGATGGGTTGTGGTTTGTGCCAGCTCCTTGCCAGCAGCAAGCGGCTTCCCTAACCCTGTCCCAGGAGCCTGAAGGGTGTCACCTGGGCCTGAGCACGCACTAGAGAAGCATCAGCAAAAGTACACTCCTCCTCCCACAGGAAAGTTCCCTCTGCTGAAAATCACAGCTCTTCCAGTTAATTCTCATGAATATTCATCCTTGCGGGAATCTCATTCAGAGGGAGACCGAGAAG
The DNA here is from genome assembly GCA_035583185.1 of Anabacerthia variegaticeps. NCBI lineage: Eukaryota > Metazoa > Chordata > Aves > Passeriformes > Furnariidae > Anabacerthia > Anabacerthia variegaticeps. Next base: position 8,928,340 of record JAWWEW010000036.1, read on the forward strand.
AACCGGTGGGTGCTTATGCAAAAACACAGACACTTGACACCAAAGATGCATGTTTAGTTGATGTGAAATCTCTCCAGTTTTCTTTTCCCAGTACATACACGGGCTTGGTGGGATGAAATACGTTACTCAGAGAATCATTCATCAAAGACCTGGAACGGCACAAACCGCATGTGATGGATAAGGAAAATGGCCACCTCGGCAGTGGTTTAAAGACTTCCCAGAAAGATATTTGATGAGCAAAAACCTTCCCATGGATTTGTGCTGGAATAAGGGTTAAAGAGGTGACTGTATATACCATCGCGTGCCAATCAGAGTCATTGGTGCGAATCTGTGGCACGATCTCAAACTGAGCTGTGGCATGGCAGGGGTTGGGCTGGGCAGAATTAGTCAGGAGCTAGAAAGGGATTAGGAAAACCTGACATGAAAATGACTCACTTTGTGTGCATTTTTATAGCATGAGACTATATAGGGAGAACAGTTATACCCTGGGCTGCCAGGCAGGAGCAGGGAAAAACAATGAAATGTATTTTGGGGAAAGGACTTCAAAAGGGACATCATCCCAGTCTGTGAAGAGCATTACTGGAGAACCTCTCCTGACTTTCGGGGAGCCAGATAGGCGCTATTTGCACACATTCCTGATAAGCCTTCCCAGACTTCCTTGTTTTCTTTCCTATTGTTTTGAGTTAACACTGTTGTCAGAGCCAGCTCCTCTCCGTCCCTCCCTCCCGCAGGACCCTGCACCCCTAGCCAGGAACTGTCCCTTCGTCCTGCTCCCTGCAGGATCTGCTGCTGACGGCGGGCTCTCCAAAATTTCCTTTTAAGAAATCAGGGCAGAGAAGAGGGGAAGTGGGTCCTCACTGACGTAAGTGTTGCTGAGCTCCGAAATAAGCCGGGCTCATTAATAGCTTTGCTAAACACTGCAGTCGCTGGCGCTGATCTCCGTGGCCGTTCCCTGTGTGAGAGGGTTGAAATCCGCTGGCGAGTCGCGACATTTTTGGAGCCACGGTGGGCCACATGCTCGGAGACGCGCCCGCTTCCCTGTTCTGCTCGACTGCAGCTTTGCCGTGATGTGGCAGATTGTTTGGAGGGATCCATGTCAGGATATTTTAGGGAAGTCAGAGCTAGCATTGCTGTGCATACAGCATCTCTGTGCATTGCACAAATCCCTGCCCTGCTCGGGATGAGCGTGGCAGCGCGGGGGCTCTCCGAGGGCTGCTGCGGGCGGAGGCGGAGGGGCTGTCGCCGAGGCAGATGGACCCGCGCAGGTCTGCGGGGACGGAGCCTGTCTGCACAGCAGCGTCCGCTGTTGTCCTAACGAGAGCCTGATGGGTCCCAGCAGGACCCGGCTCCTGCAGGATGCGCAGATGCTGGCACCTTTCCCCGGCACGGCGGGCAGAGCGCTGCTGACAGCGGGCACCCGCACCCCTGGGCACCGGTGCGGCGGCTGCATCCTCCTGAGCGCCTTTGGAGCCTCTTCATGGATTGCAGCAGAATGACTTTGTTCTCATCAACCCACAGACTGCTTAATTAGTTAAAAATTTACTCCAGATTAGTTTGATTTGAGGTCTCCAGTCTGCAGTTTCAGCTGCCTCCCGGTGCCCCCAGCCCCTCCGGGGAGCCGAGAGGGGACGGGATGGGATGGGATGGGATGGGATGGGATAGGGGAGCAGCGCCTGTCACACCATCCCGGCTGTAGGACTCCCCCGCTCTCACCCTCTGCACTGGAGCTGCAGGCTCGCTCAGCAAAGCCAATTTCAGTGAACCTGATTTCCCTAAAATACATCCACTTCCGTTGTGTTTTGTACAAAGGGAGGGGAAAAAAATTTTCCTAAATATTTTCCTTGGGATAAACCCCCGTGTTAGAGCCACATCCCTTTCATGCTGTCGCACATGGGCTGATATTTAAGGCAGGGACTTATTGTATAACTCAGTGCCTGTGGGATTAAAAAAAAAATAAAAAACCCCAGTCTCCATGGAAATGGAGGCCATATCTTTTGAAAACTGTATCAGAGCTCTCTATCCTCTCCCCTTTATCATTGTATCTTAACCTACCAGCTGCATATTTAAGCGCAGAGCTTGCAAGATGATCTTACCCTTTTTTATTATTTTCCCTTATGTGTTAAGGGAGGGAATACTGACAGGGACAAGTGACAGCTCGCTAATTATTCCCTTACTGCCACTGCTGTTCTTGTTTTGGACGTGTTGCTCATTTTCCTCTGCTCTTCGCACTGAATAATGCATGGGTCCCTATCAGTATTCATGCGGTACCTTCGGGAACTGCCAGCCTAACTAGCTGATAACTGATTCAGTTTGTAACCGGTGCCTTTGGGAGTTGCAAGGAAAAGTAGCCAAGAACAAATTTAACACTTCTTTCTCATTGCCTCAGAACATCAAGGAGGGGTACAGGAGGGCTGCGCATGAAATACACTCGTTGCCTGGAGCTGTTGGAGGTGCAGAATTGAAGCTCATGCATTTAACCCAGGGCGCGGCCCACGAGGTCAGCGGGATCCAGATGGGAGCGCCGGGAGGGAGCGGGACAGGACGCCGCGATCCCCAAGCAGTTGTTTTCAGCAGATGCCCTCTCTAGGCTTTACAGGGAGGTGCCAAGAAAAGCCACCCCAGAGCCATCTGTACGTTGGAGTCAGAAATAGTGCGAGCCTGGTGCTGGTGCTGGGGGTGCTCCGGGCTATCGGCTGCTATCGGCGTGGTATGAGCACATCGGGACGGCGACCCTGCCGGGCTGGAGCCCCCCTGAAAGTGCACGGGCTGACACTGAGCAACACTGAGTCTGGTCCCTTACAGCGAGGTCTGTCCTGCTACAAAGCAGCTTCGAGTGCCTCCTCCCATCCCAGGGAGAGCACAAAGCAAAGGAGGATGGGTAAAAGCCGTATCCTCTCTTCCTCTGTTAAATTTGATTGAGAGAGGGAAGAAAGGGAAAAAAATCTGACATTTCACGTGTGCCACATTTGTTAGAGGTGCTGGATTATTCTGGTGCTGCATGAAACACACTTCCTTAGCCCATAAGAAGGGAGGGCTGGACTCACCCTGCAGAGAGCTGTTCTGCGGGAAGCGGGCTGTTCCCTCCACAGGAAGATAAAAAACTGCTCTGAGCAGTTGGCTGAATATTCTTACTCGAGCTTTTCATCTGACATGTGTCAGATGGCGTGACCTTAACCACCCGTAATGGCGTGACCTTAACCACCATATTCACAACTTCATTCCTCTCCAAGTGCAGATATATATATTTAAAATACTGCCACGGAGGAAGAGATGCGTTGGGTTTGGGGTTGCGTCAAAGTTGTCAGATGTGTCTTTTGAAGGAGCAGAAAACAGATGGGGAGATGACCTCGTAAGCATCCATCATTCCTCATGTGAGGGACAGTGGTTCAAGCAGGAATTCTTAAAAGGTCTTTCTTGGAGCTCGCACTAGGAATTATTTCACTAGTTCAAACAAGATGAACTTTGTTGAGGAAGTTTAGAAGTTCCTCTCCCAAGTAAAGATGATCCAGCCGAGCACTAAGCAGGAAGTGAGGTTTGTGCATGAGGGACAAAGCTCTTGTAACACAGCCAGACTTGAGAAGAACTTCATCAAGACCCAATAGAAAAGCCACATCTGGGCTGTGCTCAGACAGGACCAGGGTGTGATGGTTCCCCACTGACACTTGAGTGCTGTCAGCCACAGGCACTGCATCGAACGGGAGCCCCTTTGGACATGGAGGGATGTGGTGACCCAGCTCAGGGAGATCTTGACTCAAAGAAAGCTGCTGTGTATTTGATTCCTCCCCACTGTTCCCATTTCAGGCTTTTCTGCACTTCTCCACTTCTCTGCTCCCAGTGCCATGACATTGGCCAACTGAACACAGTGGAAAATACTGGGTGACCTGCTCCATCAGTCCCTAAAGAAACATGAAGGCGAGGCATGGGGAGGGGACCAACCTCTCTCTCCTTCTGGGTCCTGCAAAAGTCAGCAGCAGTTGGCATTTAGAACTGCTAAAACCCCTGGCTAATCGGATAAAATTAGTAACATCTTTTAAAAGGTAAAATGCAAGTCAAATAATGCTGATCTTTCATCATGCTGTCTATAATTACAGAAAAAAAAACAAACTAGGATGCTGATTGAAAAATGAACTATGGAATTGAAAATCCCTCAGCACTTGGATTCCTTGGCCCTGATCTGCCAGAGAGGTTTGGCTCCAGTGGCAGCGGGCACATTGTGGGCTTGGCAACATCATTCCCTCGCCTGTTCCAGGGAACAATTCTTCCCAGCCATAGCAAGCCTTGAAAAGACATTCACCAGTGTCTGTGGTGCCTCTGGGGAGCCCCTTGGAAGACAAGGAAAAAAGCCTCAAGATACTGTATGTCAGTCTATCTCTCACTATAATTATCTTTATTGATTGGGGACTCATTTACATTTCCATATCTCTGAGTTTCCTGTTAGTGCTCCTGTTTAGATGTGTTCATGGATCAGATTTCAAGAGATTTCATCCCAGGAAAAAAAGCCTTGTCATGTATGAACTCCATGCAAATCTCAAAAGAGAGGTGATGAGACTTTCTGGCAAGAAATAATACCAGGAATCACAGCATTAACAGAAGGAGAGAAGACAGAGCAACAATGGTGGCAGAGCCATTTGTCACAGCATTCCCAACACATGGAATGGTCTGTAGAGATTTCCCCCTCCTAGTGGAGCCCAGTATTTTCTTGAAATAAAAAGACTAAATGTGCAAGGGCACAAAACCACCAAACCAGAAATTCTTCTTTCCTGTAGGTTTGTGATGTGTCCTGAGGGGAGAGCTGCTTTTGCAGACAGGTACACAGGAATATCTGCTAAACTCAGGCTTGGAACCAGCTAAGAACTGCTCCTCGGAGCGTGCTGTGCCCTGAACACTAACTCTCTTCTGCTGGCAGGAATCCTGCTCATGTTCTCTCTGGTTATCCCCACTCTGCAGACCCTCGTGTCCTCTGCTGCTCACTGGTGGCAGAGCTCACCCAGCTGCAATGCCCCTTCACCTCAACACCCCAGTTCCACGCAGAACACCTCCAGCCTTGGGTTACCCCCAAGGAAAGCACTGTTTGCTGGTGGACAGTGGGTGTGGGGAAGAGATGATAAAAGGGGAGCAGTGGGAGTGCCTGGAGGGAGGTTTCAGGTGCACATTGACAGTAAGCAGCTGCTAACTGTGATCCCCGAGGGAATTCAAATTGCCTTGCTCTGCTTCTCACCAGATCGAGAGGGGAAAAGTGGGAGAGGGTCTTCTGCATCCCCCTGTGTCACACAGGCCCTCAGTCACAGCACATCTGGGACCAGATGTGGACATGTACACCACACTGCTTTCCTGCACTGGCTGGGAGCATCCCAGTTACCAGGGCTCAGACCAGCCTGTGGTCAGGGCTGCAGGTATCTCTGAAAATAGCCTTCACCTCCCTCTGAAGCACCTTGCAGGCAGCCTGCTCAGTCTCACCCAAACTAAACATAGAATCTGCTCCCAAATGGATGTTTTTCACATTAAAGAGCTGCACAAACATTTTATTTCCCATTTGTGGCCCTTTTGCAAACAGCAGAGAATCCACTCTTTCCTGTAGAAGATTTGTGTCTGAGGGAGCTCCCAGGCTGACATAAAGCTGCCCATACTTTCAAGAGGCCTCTCTGGTAAGCTCTTATTTCTTGGAATTCTTCCCAAAACAAGGCAGTATCACTTATGGGAAGCAGCAAACAGGAGTGATGTGAAGCCCTGAGTAACTCTTCTTGTTTCAGCAGAGGCGCAAGTGTCACGTCTCTGCAGAAATATCAATTATATTTCCTGTACAGTTAATGAGATAGCAGTTGGCAAACATCACAGGCAAACAGTCAGACACAGCCTAGCACATAGTTTGGGCTTCTGGAATTGCATTTTCCTGTTGCTAAGGTGTCCCTGAGCACTGCACCCACTGCCGTGCCCAGGTGAAGCCCAGAGTAACTGATGGAGTGCAGTGAAACTTCACAGAGCTGAGCACGGGTCTAGACTAAGTCATATGAGCAGCAGCTCAGGGACCTGGAGGGGCTCAGCCTGGAGAAAAGGAGGCTCAGGTGGGACCTTCTTGCTCTCAACAACTCCCTGACAGGAAGTTGGAGCCAGATGGGGTTGGACTCTACTCCCAAGGAACAAGTGGCAGGACAAGAGGAAATGGCCTCAAGCAGCTCCAGGGGAGGTTTAGACTGGATATAAAGAAAAATTCCTTACCCTAAAGACTTGTTCAGCCCTGGCGCAGGCTGCCCACAGCAGTGGTGGGATCCCCATCCATGTTGGGATTTAAAAGCTGTGTGGATGTGGCACTTGGGGCACATAGTTTAGAGGTGGCCTTGGCAGTGCTGGGTTAATGGTTGGACTTCATGATCTTAGATGTCTTTTCCAACCCAAGCGATTCCATGATTCTGTAAGAGAGCGTATCTGATTCAGCATTATTATTAATCCCATGTGTAGCTTATAAAGGGAGGAAAGGCAGTAATTAAGTGCAGTCATAAGTTAAAAGAATTGACTGTTTCTTGCTTGCCTGATCTCTGGCAGCACCTCCTGTTTATTCAGTCATCTGCCGCTGGTTCGGATGAACTGGAAGGGGTCAGTAACCCTGTGTACTCCCTTTGTCCCAGCCATGGGCACAGGAGGGTTCAAGGGATGCCCTTCAGCTCCCAAAGTTCTTCTCAAAGAGGGAAGAACTCAACTAAAGTGTAGGAAAAGGTTAAGAAACTTAATAAGAGCAAAAGGAATTTGCAAAAAACCCTAATTCAAACCAACTAACCGACCAAAACCCAGAAGGGCAGCAAGATACAGAGACATAGAGGGCAAATACCTTCAGAGAGATGGTGACACTGGGAGATGCTGTTGTGGGGATGGTACTCAGCTGCAGTGAGAGAGTAAAGTCTCTGCTTCTTTCTTTTGGGAGCTCCTTTCCTGTAGCTGCTCTGTGAGGAATTGGAAAGGTCCTTCTAGACTGAGAGTAAGGCAACTCTTTTGGGAAAAAACACCATTTATTAGTGGTGTACTGGTAAGATGTGAGCCATAAGGAGAACATGGACTTCAGTCTGGTTCTTCTGTAGGCATTTCCTCGGTTCAGCTTTATCTCTCTGAAATAAGGATGAGGAGTTACGAGCTCTGTCTGAGTTATGCCTCTCCCTCAGGCACTGGAGGGGTTTGAGTTTGTCCTTGCCAGGGTGAGTATCCACTTCCAGGGATTTGACCAGGAAGGTGCGGAATGAGGTGGCAGGTTCCTGCTGGTGGTGCAAGAGCTGTCTGATGCAGGAGAACAGCCCTTCTCTGGATTCCACTCTATTATTTTAACTATTGAAAGAGCAGCCTCAGGGACAGGAAAGCTTCACCTCACCTTCTGTGAAGGCCTAGGGATCCCCTTCACTGAGAGGCCATACTGGGGTCTCCTGTGCCTGGGCTTAGTCGTACCACAGTCCCTTTGTCTCTCTACAGTGGTTCTGTCACACAGTGATGCCCCTGACCACTCTCTGGTGACTCTGAGGTCCCTCCAACTTCTCTCTGGTGCTCTGTCACGCTGTGGTCCCTTTGGGTGCTCTCTGGTCCCTCCATCCCTCTCCAGTGGCTCGGTGGCTCAATGGCACTGAGGTCCCTCTGGTGGCTCTGCCTTCCCACCCAACCCTCCTGCCCTGGCGGTTGTGGCTGCTCCTTCATTCCGCGGATCAGTTTTCAGTCAGCCCCATGCTTTGCCCTCAGTCAGACTATTTAGTCTGGTTTTGGTGACCCTGTCTGACTGCTCGGGAAGGAGCTCTCAGGTTTCTCTTTTCTCTGCAATCACTACACGTTTTTTTTAAACAAATACCTTTGAGCCTCAGCCTCTCAGGCGGACTTAAGGTGGTCCCATTCGCCTTCCTCCGTGTGAGGAGACACGCTGGGAACAGCCCTGGGATTTGCATTCCTTTGCTGTTGTGCTGTGGGAGTGCAGGGTTACTTTCCCTTATAAATAGCTGTAGCGTGGCCACTCAGGGCTACTATTTACAACACCCCCCAAAAAAACCTAGGAATACCTCTGCTTAGTACCCAGGCATATCTCTGCTGATGAAACCAAAGACACTGCTGGAGTTTTCTTTGGAGAAATAATGTTATAATTTTTGATTCAACTAATACATGCTGAAAAAGCCCCTTGTGCTGTAAATGCAAATTCCAAAAGCTTTTAAAAATTGCCACAAGCTCTTTCCTTTGTGCTGCTCACATTGTCTGTGGCCAGGCAGGAGCTCACCCTGCGCCTCTGCATTGTGAGCTGGGTGCTGAGTCAGCAGGACAGGCTCAGTGTGGGATGGATGGATGGCTGCGGCACTCACCGCTTAATTTTGGTTTAATTGCTAAACTCAAGTTGAAGGAGCTGATCGCTCATCATGGGCTTTGTGTGTTCAAGTTGCTACTCCAACACGTACAAACCAACAGTTGCCCAATGCACGAGACGGCTCTTTATAAAAATTGGGCTCTTGAATGAGTTAAAAGCGTAAAATATCTAATAAATAACAAGTAAAGAATAGATTTTAAAAATTAAATGTAAGGGACTGTTGCCACCTCATATAAAATTTCTGGAGCTTCACACTGCGAGCAGTGAAAGTGCTGACAGTGCCAGGGCTGGGGAGGCCATTGCATCGATTGGGAAATAAAAGTGAGGCAGCTCCTGGTGCTGGGATATCTGGATCCCTCCCGATTTATTGGGCTGCTGTGAAGCACAGAAGGCTGGATGCAGATCGTTCAGGCACTGTGTGCTAATGAAGGCTGCATTAATTACCCACTGTGGATTGATTTTCATGATTTGTCTGTCTGGGCCTCTCAAAGGGGTCTGGAGGAACTTGGTGCTTGACCTTCACTGTGTTCAATGAGAGTGGGGAGATGCCTTGCTCCCAGGCTTTGGGGGACACAGAACATTTCTGGGGCTCGTCCCAAACCCAGGGACCTTCCCAGGGTCAGCATCAGTGCTCCATCTCCCCCCTCTTCTCTTCACAGGATTGAGACTGGAGGTTGGTTTTATTGCCATGACTTTTGCTGCAGTGCAGGGAACCGGCAGAGACTTCCCACCTTGGAGAAATGAGGCTCTGGGGTGGGACCTCAGGTGCTCCTCGCAGACCCGGCATGCCCATCACAGACCCTGGGTGCCCACTGGAGACCCTGTGCCCCCATCACAGTCCTGGGCAGTTTGCAGGGGCATTAGTGGGAAAAAACCCAGCAAATTGATTCTAAAAGGTGTTCAGAGGGGTCCCTGCACCCCCTTCCACTGCGCCGCCCAGAAGCTTTTCAAGTGGAACAGCCTGCAGCTATTACAATAAACACCTCAGCCGCAACCTGGCTCTCATTTGCATATTAGCAACCTTAATTTTGATGAAATATGCAAATGTATGCAAAATGAAATTCATCTCATAATGACACAAGGCGATTAAACAATTTTTATGCTTAAATATTCTGTTTAATGAAATCAAACAGACCCATGTGTGTGACAAATTTGCCTCAGCATGGAGAAATTAGTAGATATCAAAAAACTACCCCAGAATCCCAAACATGGGCCGCACTGCACTGGGCGTTGAAATCGCCTCTTCAGCGGGAAGACAATCAGGGTTCCTGATAACCAAAGGAACTGGGAATCACATTACAGAGAAATGCTAAAATAAGTTAGTGGCAAGGCACTTTGTTTCCTACTCTCCAAAGAAATCCCATTCTCCAGCCATCTTTTATGTATGTTCCAGATGTGAAATTGAGGAGACACGCTTGTAAATTCTTTGTGGATATTTTTGTGTTTTCAATAAAAAGATGCTCATATAGAGCTGCAATCAGCATCCTGGGTGGGTCTGGCACTGCTGGAGAGATGTTGTGCTGGCAGTGCTGGGCAACGGCCCAGAGGGACATGGGGTGCCCTGGCTGTAGGGGGGTGCCAGGGCAGCAAGAAGCTTAGAGCCCCTTCAGGGACCTGTAGTGTGTCCCCTCAGGTTCCTCATGGCAGATCTGGGACAGAGCAGAGCGTGGGCAGGCTCTGTAGGACTCGGCATCAGACTGATGCATGATCCCATGGACTGAAACAATAGTGGGGTTTGAAACGACCTTTGCTTTCCATCCACCATTGCAGACTCATCCCAAATTTTCTGCGTGGAATCTTTTTTTACCTCTCCCATCAAGATTGTCCTGTTTCCTCCCTGTCACTCCCTTGTGCCTTGTCTGTTCCCAGCTGCATTTTCTTGGTTGTGTCCTGAATTTCCCTAATTCTTCCAAGTCCCGTACCTTTTGCTGTTGGTGGTATGTGCAAGTCATCCCAGCTCATCTCAGCCATGTCTTGCCTACAAACTTTATCCATAGTGTGTTTATTCTCTCTTTCAGAGTATGAACATGCCCAGGTACCCACCAGTGCCACACCCACACCATTCCCTCATGATGCTCACCCCTCTGCCCCATTTCAGCTCCAGACCAGCTCTCAAAACTCCAGCTCTGGAGCTGTCACACACTCACCCAAAGCTTTGTGCATCTGGAAATGTCATTGTGCCTCCTGATTCACAGCGGGGCTTTAACTACTGCTCTCTCCTTCTGGCCTTCCCCTCCCCTCCACAGCGTGTCCCCGACTTCCCCTCCTCTCCTTCTGGGCTGTCATGGTGTAATTGATGATTTTAGGGAGTAGTTGACTCAGGCTGCCTGGTTTTGCTCTGTGAGTTCATTCCCGAGGCCAGTGCCTCACTGCTGGAGCGTGGGGCTGAGCTGGGCGCCTCTGGCTGGGTTGGGTCAGCTCCGGCTCTGCAGGTCCGATGGAAATGCACGGATTCCAGTTTGTCCTGATGGACCAAAGGCATCTCAGGGAGCACACTGTGCTGGCCACACTGTGCCATGCTGTGCCACACTGCCATGCCAAGCTGTGCTGCACAGAGCCACCTCCCCAGGCCATCAGCCCAGTTAAGAGCTGGGAGCTGCACAAGCATTTTTGGTCCCTTCCATCCCCCCGGCGAGATCCCAGGGAAGGGAGTGGGTGCGCTCGGTGCCTCTGCCCCCTCCCTGCTGCCCCGGCTGAGGCTCCCTTCCCCTGTGCCAAAAATGACAGAGGCTGGAGCCCGGAGCTGCAGAGTGGGAGCCCTGCCAGGCCTCATAGCACAGCCATGATGTAAGAGAGAGAGTCAGCAAAACCCCCACCCCGAGCAGCATTAACCCTCACGGCAAGGACGTGGCAGGACGTGGGGGGATGCTGGTCCCTCTCCTGAGGTTCCACCTGGCCCCTTGTCCCTGGGCGCTGCTTCCCCAGCCAAGAACACCCACCCTTCTCTACCACACCCCGGGCACCCATGGCACATCACTCCTGGGCACTGCTGTCCACACTGGTGCTTTTCCATGCCAAGTGCCTGGTCCATTCCTAGGTGCTGGCTGTGCTGAGTGGGCATCCCTGGGCTCCCACAGTACCCATGTCCTCCAGTCCCAGCATTCCTCAGTGGATGCCACGACCACCCTCATGCTCTGCCTGTCCTCTGCATTTAAATATTTCCTGAGGCAACAGGTTACAGGCTGAGAAGTTCTTAAATTATCCAAGCAAGTTTATGAACTTTCACAGCACAGAATGAATGTGACATTTCCTCTCTATAATAAATGTTCATCAGAAATGACTTGATCCAAACAACCTTGTGCTACAAAGCCACCGGGCCATGAAAAACCTTTGACAAAACAATCTCCTTTAAACGTGGCTTTGCTGGAATTAGGGCTGATTACAGTCGGATGGCTCAGTATTCTGACCTTGTTATATTCCCATTATTTTGACAATTCACTGAATATTTGTAATATTTCACTTAGGATGAGCATCCTCACACAGGGAGGTACCTACAAGTGCTGGATTAATGTTTCTGTATGGATTTGGCTTGATCGGAAAGAGATGAGGCCATGTGCTTTCCCTGCTGCATTTTCTAAACAGGCCAATTTGGTCTCACAAAAAAGGGTGCAGGAAGGTGTTCTTCATCTGGAGGCCATTCAGTGAAAATGCACCTCATTTTTTAATGGCTGAGACTCGCACTGTGCTGAGCTCTGTCAGCCCTGGAGCTGCGGCAGCTCCATTCCAGCACCCAGGAACTGCACTTGCAGGTGGCTGGGGAGAACTGGGGGGCATGGGGAAGCACTGGGGAGCCCTGGGGAGAACTGGGAAACACTGGAAGCAATCCTGATCCCATCCACATGGTTCCTGCATTGAGGAGTTTTCTTCAGGGGCCAGACAAGCAATGCCTAAATAAATAGTCAAAGTGGATGCAATTCCAAACTCATATCATGTTACAGTAATCAGAGGATAAAATTGTTTTTCTCTGTGACCTTGTTACAACCGTTTGCAATGTCTGTGGAGAAAACTGCATGTCTAAATCAATCCTCCCTGCAGAGAGTGTCACTGCTCCTCTCTGAAGGCAATTAAAAAGGGGCTTTAGCTGGGGAAGGGGCTAAGGGAGTGAATGGTGCTACAGAGGTGCTCGGAGAGGTTGATTGGGTCCAGGACATGCACCAAGGGAGCTGCCATCCCAGAGGGACCCAGATGTGCCAGTGGGATTCACGTGAATAGGTGGGGTGGATAGCACTGTTAGTGGATTTACTTTTGATAGTGTGAGTTTGAGTTTATTGTAAAAACTTCTGGCACAATTGGAGGGCTGCCTGTTATTATCAGTCCAAATAAATACGGGTTAACAACAAATTTGAAACATCTGCTTGGACTGAGGCCTTCTCTGTCAGGACATTCCCAGTCCAGTGCCTTGTGTGAGCAAGGCAGTGGGAGCCCCAGTGCTGAAGAATGTGTGCAGGGGGCCAGCTGCCATGGGCACTGGCATCCACTGACTGCATCTGACTGGTCCTGCTGGGGTCTGGCTCCCCTGGGATCTCCAGTGCTCCTGGGAATGCTGCTAGGTGGCACAGTCACCACAGCCACTGCCCCAGGGCAGAGCTTGACCCGAGCAGGGCTCCTTGGGGGTCCTGTGGCCCCCTCCTCATGCACAGCAGCTCTGGGAATGATGTGGTGCCGATTGTTGGATCCTGGTGTTGGCAGAGCCCTCGGTGCCCTGAGGCTGGCAATGCTCAGGGCTCCGGGATGAAGGAAGCAGAAATTGTACCTGGCACGTCTCAGGCTTTAGAGCCATTCCCAGCCTCCTCTTGCATAAGGGCCACTCACACCAAAGAGCTGAAATCCGAGGGAAAATCCTCCTGACAGGGTAGCTGGGCACTGGGGTGCAGCTGCTGAGTGGAGGGTGGTGCTGGCAGGTGCTCTGGAGCAACGTGGGGCTCTCCAGCACCCAGGGGTAGCGAGGGCTGAGCTCAGTGCCCTTGGAGATGAGATGAAGGCAGAGGGAGGGAGAGGGAGGGAGGGAGGAGGGAGGGCTTTCTCACAGGAACCTTGTGGGAAAAGCAAAACCTCTTGCTGTGGTTCACTGCCTGCCTGCCTAATGCTGTCCCCGAGGGAGCCGGTCAGGCGCCATAAAACCAGGCAATTTGCCCCGGAAATAGGTGAAGAGATGGAAATGTGCTGAGGCGATGTAAATGTGCCACCCCACAGCGGCCAGGATCCCGCAGGGCAGCAGCTGCCATGCGGGGAGGGTGTCCTGCAGTGCCTGGGTCGGGGGCTTGCTGTGGGAAAACCTCTGCCATGAGGATGCAGAGGGATTTCTGTGCCAGGCTGCCCTGTGGCCCCTCCTTGCCCATGTCATGGCATGGCACCCCACACGGCCATGCTGGTGCTGTGACCCAGGGGTCCTGAGCACCCCAGTGCTTGTGGAACATCCTTGAGATTCTGGAGGGGTCCATGGTGCCATGCCTACCAGCCAGGAGCACTTGTAGCGGGCAACACACATCCTTCCATGCTCCTGTATGGAGGGTCCTGTCTGTGTGCTGGGACAGCTGGCACCCAGTGAGGGAGCCTGGAATTCAGCTGGAAACGAGCGTGTAAATCAGCTTAGCCAAGCACCCAAACTCAGAGGCATTTTTGGTGCCTGTTGAACATGAACAAGGCTGGCAATCATTGCACGTGCCAACATCAGTGCAGCGTGGACTGGAGTCTCTGGGCTGCTGGAACAACAACCAGTTTTGCTGAATTTTGGATGCATGGGATGCTTGGTGCTGAATAGATACTAATGCTGTGTTGGGGATACAGCATGGTTGGGACTGCGGGTGCACGCTTGGAGAACACTGTAAATTAAGCACTGGAGGATGTTGTGGAGATCCGTGTTGACCTCATGCACTAGGAATTCGAGAAAGCCACCTTGGCCACCCTCATCCTTCCTCCCACGGTGCCTGAGGCAGGCCAGACCCTGTCAGCTGGGATCTGCCTGGATCCTCCTAAATCAGCGCTCTGCTCTCGCCTGTTCCTGAGCACAATCCTATCTCCTGGCTGTTGGACTGTGGCCAAATGCAATCACTTCTCTGAAAGACTTGCTAAATATGTTCAGCAAAAGAATTTAATTAGCCTCTTTCTCTTCCACATGAAGCTTTTTAAGACAAAAAGGGGTGAAAAAAAAGGGAAAAGAAATAAGCTCTCTGCCTTCTCAGTCCATCCTCTCAGGTCATTTTTGCAGTCCTGCTGCTCTGCTTGGGATTTCAGTGTGTCATGCTCAGCATCCTGAGCCCCAGGGCACACAGCCTGGTCCTGTCCTGCATGGTGCTCCCCAGGTGTCTAGGTGGGAAGAGCTGTGCATCCCTCCTGTCTGAGGTGACCATTTACTGGGCCTCGGAGATGAAAGGATTGTTTGCTTGGGATTTTTGTTTTCAGCCTGAACTGCTGTGAGGGATGAATCATAGCTGCGTGCGTTTGGCTGAGCTACACGGCTCTGCTGAGTGTCAGGGAACATGGGGACCAGCACATGTCCCTGTCAGGGTAGCTCGTCACTGATACCGTGTGTCTCTGCCATCCCACTCCTCCACTGGGAAAGGGGAGACCAACCCCTAAAGCCAGTCTGGGGGAAGGCAGAGAGCAGTGGCCTGGAAGGGACTGTGAATGGTGCTTGGTGCTGTTTGTCCTTCCAGGACCATCGTGCTGGAGGGAGATAAGGAGTGGGGGGCAGGCAGACGCTGGGAGTGGGTTGGCTTCTGCTCCAGGCTGAGGATGCTGTTCAGGGACTCTGCAGCACTGATGGCAACATGGGCTCTTGAAGCTGGATAAACTGTGCCTGTTTCAACTGCATTGCCAAAACCTCACCTGATTCTTCCTTTAAGTGGCAAGAGCTGATGAAAACATTCCCTTGTGGTTGTTCCAGTTATTTTCACCTGAGCCAGGCCCAGGACCCATGTGGTCTATGGAAAGGAGATCCCTGTGGATGGAGCCCAGGAGCTCTGTTCAGCCTGGCGTTCAGGGCATGACACCCTGTGATCCCACTGGGTTGGCCAAGGTGCTGCTGTCAGGAGAACAAGTTAGGAACCAATTTGTTATGAAATTTATGAAATGTTATGTAACTCCAAGGAACCAAAAGACAGATTCTCTTAAAATTATATCCTTGTTAATAATCTCCTTCATCCATCACTGCTGCTCAAGGATCCTCTTGCTTTTATGCAGAACATAAATTATTTGGGGGTGGAAGGAGGCGCTCTATGGGTGATGGGAATTGCAAACAGCTGGTTGACCACAAATTGCCCCTCCTGCATCATCAGTGAGTGTACCTGAGCACAGCACAGCACTCTGAGGTCACCTGTGTGGGGCTGGGGCTGTGGGGTAAGGGCAGGCTCGCAGCATTTGGGAGAGGCACCCCTGGACAGGCTGGTACCATCCATCAGCCCCAGGACCTGCCCGTGGCATGGCTTTGTGCGTGGTCACATCCGTGATTCTCGTGTCTGGTGTGGAGCAGCTTTGGAAAAGTTTGTTTCTATGAGCTTCCCTGTGAGGGTGGGGAGGCCCTGGCACAGGATTCCCAGAGAAGCTGTGGCTGCCCCATCCCTGGAAGTGTCCAAGGCCAGTTGTCCCTATCTGTGGCAGGGAGGTGGACGAGATGAGTTTTCAGGTCCATACCAAACCATTTCTATGAAAGGCAGTGGGGCTGGGGCTGTGTGAGGGGCTCCTGGGTCATCAGACACCCTGGAAACTCAGCCCTGCACTGTGCTTTCCTGACCAGGGTGTGATATTTTAGCTCTGATGTTGCAGAATTAATATTTTTACTGTACCCACTCCATGCCCACACTGTTCTGTGTGTCCTGGGGACAGCAGTCCCAGGACCACCCCCAGCAGCCACACATCCTCCTCCTGCACAGCATCAGTCATGTCCTGGCTTCAAATCTGACTGGGCACATGGAGAGTGTTGGAGCTGGATGTCAGAGTCCTGGCCCTGAACGGCCTCAGTTTTAGAGGGACACCCCACAGCAGTTTCTGAACCCCATTTTTGTTTTCTGGTATTTTCCCAGAATCACTCATCACTCCTGCAGCCCTTGGCCATCCATTCTCTTTCACAGCATCTGAGCAACATGGCCAAAGCTAATGCTGATGTTGGCTTTCATGCAGAGCTAAGGGTTAAGGGTAAGGGATCAAACCACAGAACACAGAGTGAATGCAGCTTTTCTTGTTCATGCTGCATTGTGATATGCTTAAACTTTCATTTAGCATAAATACTGTAGGTCAAACACCAGACAGATTCACCAATTATATTTCCCCCTATTAGATGAAATATGTTTCTAATTTGGCCATGGTTTTGTTTTATTAGACCTGTGGCAGTGAGGGTGACCCTGTTTCAAAATAACCTTTTCAGATCATTTAGCCCTAGTCTTTTGCAAATAGAGTTTGATAAAGCAAAAATGTGCCAGTCTATTTTTTAAGTGAGGGTTATGTGAACCCAATTCCTTCCCCAAGTCAGGCTGGGGCCCCGCTGGAGCTTTGGAGCCCCAGGAAAGCGTTATGTTACAGCTGCTCTCTGCGCACGGAGCGAGTGCCCCGGCCCCGGCGTGCAGAGCAAGGAACTCAAATTGTGTTTATTTTGCACAGCAGATTTGGGCCAGAGGATTTTTGTCTCTTTAAAATGCCATAAAACACAGTTTTAGCATTTCCTGGGTTTCGATGCTTACCTGAGTGCTCTTGGAAGGACAGACAGAGCAGGGTGATGCACTAACCCCGGCTACAGATCACCCTTGGAAGGACAGACAGAGCAGGGTGATGCGCTAACCCCGGCTACAGATCACCGTGGTGTTCTTAAAAGCAGGGACGAGCCCTTGCCGTGAGCCCCAGAGTGCACAGCATCAGGTATCTTTCGGGATCAGCTCTTGCTTTTTGTATGTAGTGAAAACCAGAGAGAGATGAGTTATTTTCGCTTTATGCAATTCCATTTTTCTCCTGACTTATCTGATCCGCTTATTGTACCGAGGGCTTTATTTCCTTCAGGCTCCGAAGGAAAGCTCCGAGCCTCCCGTAGCCCATTCAGCCTGGGCGCGATAACATCGACCCTGACGGCAGCGCTATCGCCGCCCTTATCGCGCTATCCCTGCCCTTATCACACTGCTGACAAATCCGTGGAGGAGTTTAACACCGTGGTCGTGAGTCTCTGTGGAAGCTTCCCTGGGCACTCGGGGTCTTCGCCCTGGCTCTGCCCCTCCGCAGGGCACGGGAGCTGTGGGTCTCTCCAGGTGCCGGGGGTGACTTGGCCCCACGGCCACGGCATCCTGAGCTCACAGCCAGACGGGATTTCTGATTTCTCCTTAAACAGAAGTTGCTTAAACTGCCCTCTCTACCCCTCTTGCCTGCGAAGTGCTTACTGGAGTCACTTCTTCCTTTCCCTGGCTTCAATCACATATCCCGTATTCACAGCAATTAAAGTCTTGGCTCATCAGACGCTGGCAAGGGAGCAGTCCAAGAGAAAAATCCCCAGGGAAGAGCTGTCTGGGTGCTTCTGCTGCACTACCATCCCCTCCGTCCTCCCTCCTGTGCTGGAGCCATCCCTCTGGGAATGGGGACCCTCACAGCCACAGTCTAGTGGGTGCCACGGAGCTTCCCACTGCTTTTCTTCCCCTGAGCTTCTCCTGCTGCTCCCTTGGCTTAGGGTGTGGGTACTCCTGGAAGAGACAAAATAATAGCACACAGCCACAGAGAATAATAACACCCAGCCACACATGTGGCACCGGTGTGTCCTCCTGCTGTCACTGAACTCCTGCCGTCCAGATGCTGCCCGTGCCAACACCTCTGAGGGTGGGAGCTGCCTGCTGCCAAACAAACAGCAGGAATGACATCATTGCCAGTGCTTTCATCATCCTGAATCAACGTCATTCAAAGTGATAATCACAGCAAAACCTTTCATTAAGGGATTAAAACCAGCCAGAAAGCAGTGCATCCTGTGCAGAAAGTGGTTTTTAAAATGGTGCTTTGGATTGAGAAAATCACGCCTCAAAGTTTGCTGAAATTTGATATTCTTAGCAAATATTATTGTTACTTCTTAAATGTTTGCTGAAACAGAAAGAGAAACACCAAACAAAACTATCAGCAATAGCAAAATGAAATCCAACTTAAAATGTCCTTGAAATCAATCTATCCCTGGGATGTGTCCTCAGCTCCCTGAAACTGCCATTTCCAATGGAAATGTTCCATCAAAAAATTTCCTAAAATGCTGCTCCAAGCCTGGAACCCCAGAGCTGAACCATTTCAGACATTGTTCAAAGCTGTTTTTGTTAAGTCTTTAAAACCCTTTAAGTCTTTATTGAGAGAAAATCCCTCTCTGTGCTGTCACTGAATTTAATGGTATCATCTCTGGAGTGCAGGGGACATTCCTGTCCCCTTCTCTCTGTCAGGTTCTAGTTTTGCCCATTACTTTCCAGGCTGCCTCTGTCCTACTTTTTCCCCAGGAATTCTCGCTGCCTTCATGCCCTGGTGACAGGAGATTGTTTTGCTCAGTCTGTGTCCAAGAGTGGTGTTTGCTCCCTGGCAGAGACGACAGCGCTGAGCAGTTCCTCCAGTCACTCCGAGAGTTCCACTTGCTTCAGAGGCTGCTGCCAGTGCCAGAAAGCTCTGAGACCCAGGCCAAGCTCTTGCACCATGGGGAGAAGGTGGAACTTGATCTTAAGCAAAACAGAAAGCATCGCCAAGAGTTTCAACTGAAAACTGAAGCTGGAAGGAGTGAAGTTTCCACCGCCTCAGCCCTATCGGACAACCCAGGGCTGTGGAGCCTGGGGCGTGTGGGGGCTGCCCATTGCACCCAGCACAGCCTGGGGAGGAGCAGCTGGAGATCCCCTGGGATAGGGAAATATGGAAAAACCTTCAGAAATGTCCTGTGTGGTTGTTTGTTGCTGTTTTTCTCTTTTCTCCTGATTTTCGCCCCAGCATTTTTCCTTAGGTGCTTGATCCTGTCCTATTAGAGGATGACTCTTAATCACAGAACCTGCAAACCAGTGGAGAAAATGAAGTCATTCCTAAGTAGAACCCTGATTTGGGACTGCTGGCCCTGAGAGGTCAAATTTTGGTTGTGCACAACAGACAGGCTGAAAATTAACCACGGATTTGGATTCTGCCCTGTGAAAGGACGTGTGTTTGAACTGAGGGTGCAAAAAACAACAGCACATGGCACTGAAGACTGAAACAGGTCACCAAAATGCTTGTCAGCTTTTCAACTTTGATCATAGACATTTCAGCATCCCAGAAACTGACAGGAGGGGATCAAATGTTCCCAAATGGTGAAACCTCTAAGTAAGAAAAAGGCACATGTGCTTTTAAAAGCATCCCCTGGACTGAATGCTGAATGCTGCAGCAGCCATAAATTGTATTTACAGCCCTGCTGAAGCGTGTCCTGTTTACACCGTCTGCTCACTGTCCCAGGGACTGACTGAAGGTATCAGGGATCGAAACACACATAATTGCTTTTATTTGGAATAATGGGGAGAAGCAGCATGATGTTCTCACAACAGCCTCAGATTTCCCAGAGCTGTGTATCTGCTGCTTCAACCTCTCCAGCAAGGGCAGGTCCTTCAGGCAGCTTTTGCATGGCAATCTGTCCTGCAAAAGTCATCCTTCACTTATGAGGTGAAACTTATTTTTCCCAAATGACATCCCTGCATGTGCTGGTGTCCCTTACCAGACAGGAGTGGATTATATGTCCTGTGCCACACTGTCACTGACCATCATCCCAGCACAGGCACTGGGCTCAGCCAGCAGCAACAGCACGCTGAGGGCTCCAAGCATGAGCCACTTCCCCAGGGGCACCCTGGGAGCCAGGATCAGTCAGAGAAAGGTCTTTTCTGTTGGTTTTCCTCTTTTGAGAAGCCCAGTGTGCTCCTCGCCAGGCCATGCTGCCACACAGGTTTCTCGGTGTCATTGATATCAGATATGAATTGTGGTTTAACTTCTCGAAATAATAGGATGTGGCTTTTGCTTAGTGTCTGGAAACTTGCCCATGCAACTACATACAGAGTGTTTTCCTTTTGGGTACCACAGCGAGCCCAGATGCTGATGGCAGACTGTCATCTGCACGCTGTGCCTGCAACAGTTACTGGGGGATTAACTCCTGCACTGGCAAAGGGCAAGTCTGGGTTGTTTGAGGGAAACCAAAGAGCCTCTGGTTGTTTTTCCAGCCCCTGCAGCCCCCTGGCCTGTCAGGCAGGAGGTGATGGGGAGCACACCTGGGCAGAGAAGGCATGGCATGGCTGTCACGGAGGCTCAGCAGGACTGTTCCTGCCCCTTGTCTCTCTCTGTTGTGCCCTCTGGAGCTCTTCAGGACCTGCTCATCCAGAGGCTTTTGTGCCTGAGGCACAACCAAAGAGATTCTTCAGCAATGGAAAAGTTATTTTCCTAAAGGGACATTAATGTTTTTTCCATTAATTGGAAGAAGTTCTGCAGCTATGGGAAACCTTAAAGTGATATCACTGCGAAAAACTGCAAAAAAATTAAACTGAAAAGTGCTTATGAAATCCAGGTTTTCTCAGCCAAAAGGGACTTTAAAATAATCCCTCAGGGCCTCTACAGCACAAGGACTGGAGATGGCAAAGAGCCCCTTGCTGGGGAGCACAATGTGGGGTGTGAGACTGTTTTGGCTCCCATCCCATCCCATCCCATCCCATCCCATCCCATCCCATCCCATCCCATCCCATCCCATCCCATCCCATCC
>JAWWEW010000036.1:8949457-8973005 GCA_035583185.1 Anabacerthia variegaticeps
CCATCCCATCCCATCCCATCCCATCCCTCCTCCATTTCCAGCCCCCTCAGGACCCCGGAGATGAGCCAGCCCTGCAGGCTCATTCCAGGTGCTGTCACCAGCAGGGCTCATCTCCCTCAATTTATCACACCAAATTCCTGGAAGAAGAGGAAAACCAAAGCAACCCAATCTGGAGCAGCCCAGCAATCCCTGAAGCCTTTTGGGCAGGAAGGAACCAGCCAGCCTGACACGGGGCTGGGGTAGAGCAGCAGGTTTAGCCCTGGTCTCGTGGCAGAGGAGCTGGCAGGGGTTGCTGCTCCTCCCTGGACCCTTGACAGCTCAGGAGCAGGCAGGGGCACAGGAAAGAGCCCTGGCCATGGCCATCCCTTCCTGCAGAGCCTGAGAGCACCTTTCTCCCTGGGCTTCCAGCAAGGGCTGGTGCCACTGGAGCGCTGGTCCTGCAGCCAGCCTGGCTCACACGCGCCAACTACCATGGGCTTAATTGCTTGCACAGTTAGGACCTTCATTTGCTTTGAGTTCTTCCCAACTTGCCCAGTCCCTCAGTATCTCCCTGCTCCATCAGACATTCTCTGTTCCAACACAAATACAGATTTTTCTGGAAATGTGATTTATTTCCCCTAATTTTGATCTCTTCTTGCATTCTTCAGTTGAAGAAGCAGAACCCGTGAAGAGTTTGGCTGACAGGAGTATTTGTGCAAAGGTTTCCTTTTATTCCCTCTTCCATATTTTTCTCAAAAACAGCTACCTAAATCCAAATAAGATTAAGAGAAAAACCTTTCAAATGGGTCACATTAATTTAGTAACCAGAACCTTTGCAATGATGAAAGAAGCACAATATTCTTATGTAATAAGTCCTGCTTTATAAATGCATTAATTCTTAAACTATATTGTTTTAATAAACAAGGCTCTAGACATGCCCAAGGGCACTGGTATTCTCAGAAGAGTTTTCCAAGAAGGCTTGTGTTGTTGGATTATTATTCCATTACTTCCAAGTTCACTGAGTGGAGCTATTTTTTTTTATACTCATATTGCAGTAAAAACAACTTTCAAATACTTTGTTGAGGAGATTGGGAATCAAAATGGAAACTATTTGTGTAGGATGAAAAGTGCTGAAAGCCTCTTGGTTCATGCAATTACATCAGGAATCTGAGGCCTGGCTTGTTAATAAGAGGTGGAGGGGTGGGGAATTTGGGTCACTGTGGTGCTTCCTGGGCTAATCCCACTCCCGGGGATATGCTGGAGGAGTCGTGGCCAAGCCTGAGGGGCACCAAGTCAGCACTGTGGGGCACAGGCAGGACCTCACTGCTGGCCATGCCTAGAGGGCCCACTTTGGGCAGAGATGGTCCCAAGGTGCCCCCCAGCCCCTCCTGCAGCTTCCGTGCCAGTGGGATCTCAGGGATGTTGGTGCCTGGATGTTGAGTGCTGTACTTGCAGCTGCACCAGCACCATGTATCCCTCCTGCCTTGGCTTCTCTCCCAGTGCCTTGAAGCCCTGTTGCCCCACAGCTCCCCTGGATTCACCTCCAGATGGGTGACCTGGATTCCCACATGCTAAGAATTTAAAGATAGTCTGAGATCCCATCACTTGCAGTACCAGGATATTCCCCCATTGCTGGCTGGGCTGGGAAGCATCAACGTGGTGGGCAGTGGCTTGGGCAGAGCAGTGTGGGCAGCAAGCTCTGGGGGGCTGTGGAGTGTCCCTATCCCCCACCAGCTGCAGGATGTTTTCCCAGGTGATCCCACCAAGGGATGGCTGATTTAAGAGGCACCAAGGAAAACGATAATAATGAGATAAATTCACATATGCCTCCAAAATCCCCTTCTTGGTGATGCTGCAGAAAGCCAAGAAAGGTCTCGAAGAGCTGCTGTGCTGGGGCAGCTTGTGTTGTATTTAATGGATGAAACATCAATGGTGTATTCACCCCATTTAATCCCTGGTCACATGTCAATGTGCAGTTTTGGGGTGCTGTGCTCTTACCTACTCATTCCACCTACCACAGGGGACGAGCAGTCCCCAGAAGAGCCAGCACAGAGCTGTTCTCCCTTATCCTTCTGTCGGCACATCCAACTGGATGCAAATGAAGGGAAATCTCACCCATTTGTGCCTCTGTTGAGTATCTTCTGCCTTATTCCCTTGAATTATTAGCTCACTTTTATTGGGTTTGGCTTGCAGGAGGATGACTATTTCATCCATCAAATCAGAATCTTTTTAACACTAATACTGAATTTATAGAAGTGGTTAAACGAAGTGTTGACAATATGGACAATGTGTTTCTGATTAACGCTGCGATTTAATGGGGAGCTGCCAGCGACCAGGAGTTACTAAACCAGAGCAGCGTTTTTCCAGACCCAGCAGGCTGGAACTCGGCAGTGCAGATGTCAGGCACAGCTCTGTGGAGGGCTGACTGCAGCCGGGCAGCTCCCTGCGAGTTTTGCTCTTCCCCTGATCACACCTCTAATGTGCTCTTCCCCTTTTCCTGGTGGGTGCGTTTACCTGTGCATGTTACTGGCAGTGCAACCTCTTCCAGGGAAAGGGCATGGTGGAGGACACCCTTTCCACCACACCCTGGAGGAGTTCTTTCCCAGTGGCTTGGGAGAGTGGGCTGAGGGTACCCATCCTGCATGGACCCCCTGGACCGCCCTGGGTCATGGAACTGCCGTGGGTGCTCTGGGCTGAGCTGCACCCTCGGGCACGAGCACCCAGCGAGTGTGCGTGGGTGAGTGTGATGGGACCAAAAAACCAGTCACTGCAACCTTGAAGAACAGCACAGCAGATTAAAATGTCTTTTTTTCCCCCCTTTTTTTCTTTTTTAGTCTGTGACACAAAAAAAGGAGGAGTTGTACAAAGGAAATGGCATCAGGAACAAAAGGGAGAGGGAGAGAGGGGAGTGTGTGGAGCTGAGCCTTCGCAGCAGTGATCACAGCAGACATGAGAGGGATTGCTGCTACCTGGAACCTCCTCCGAGAGGGCTCACGGGGCTGGGAGCTTTGATCCCTCCTTTCCTCTCCTCACTAATCGCCTTCATGGCAACGCTGAACTTCTGAAATTCAACAGCTACTAAAATATCAAGTATCTAGGGCTGGGAAAACCTTGTGGAGTGGAAGGTTTCACGAGATGTTTTGGCTTCTCTTGAGTTCGGAGCCACAGTTGGAGTTCAGGAGTTTCCTTCCTCTGGTTTGACATCTGCTGGGTTTGCTGCTTGTTCCAGGGGGATTTGGTTCTGGAAAAAATGATTTGTCTTCCCTATGTGCAGCTCATGGTTAGCAGAGCCAGGTAACCCCAGACAGGATAGAAGAGCTGGGTAACCCCAGGCAGGGATAAAGGAGCATACAGAATTTCCCTGCAGAAAAAGGAGCAGTGCCCAGTCCACCTGCACAGCGTGACCTACCTCGGATTCATCTCGCTGCTGATGACCAGCACAGGTCTTCCACTGGCTCCTACCACTCTAAATTCCACCTGCAGGGATGGAGCCATGGTCTCTGCAAAATCTTGGATGTCCAGGCAGCTTGGGACTTGCTAAAATCAGATTCATCCCTGGGAACACTGGGAAAGGGAATGAGTTCCAGGTGTGTGAGAAAATAAAATCCCTTTTAAACCCTCAGTCAAAGCTTGAGCTGAAGTCAGGGTGACCCTTTTCTAAGCTCCCTTTTCCTCAACATTGCCATGTCTTGCAGCCCTGTTCCCCCACTCATCCCCCAAATATCCCAAACCCTGTCTGGCCTTGTTTAAGAGTCAGTTTCAATAGTACCTTTGTTAAGGGTGAAATCTCATTAAATGTGAGGTAAGAGGAAAGGAAAAAGTGTAAAATATCCAGATTTATTACCTGTTGTCTTCTGAGCATTTGCAAACCAGGAGCTGGGGGCAAGAGGCCATATGGGATCAGAGCTGGGAGCTATGAGCTGCCTCTCAGGGCACTGCCTGCTGCTGGCACCAGCTTATCAAAAGCTAAACAATGAGGTTTGTGCTTTTTGGGATAAAAAAGGTGAATTGATCTTACTGCTTCAGACTGGCTCTGAGCTCCACTGCCTCGTGCACATGTAGGTGGGGATGTTTATTTCCTGAACTCAGAAATGTTTCTCTACTCAAAAGAAAGGTTTTCCAGGAGCAGTGACTCCTGCTTTTCTGCCTGTTACAGGGGTGAAATGAAAAGCAAACCCAGTAAATTGCTATGTTGGGTTTATTAGCTCTGCTAATGAGGGAGCAGCCTGCGGTGTTGGGGGTGAGAAAGCAAGACTCTGCTCTGGGGCATTGCAAGCAGTGTGCTCACTCCTTTCAGGATGGAGAGAGGTGCCAGGGCTAAAACCAGGCAGATTAGGGAAACTGTAAAACCTGATAAAATGGTTCTGCTCCCTGAACAGTCACAGTGAGCCTGGAGCTTGGGTTGGAGCCTGCGGGTGCTGCAGCAGTGGGGCTGTGCCCATAGCAGGATGCTGCTCCAAGGTGTTTCATGCCTGGTGCTCTCCCAACAAGGGTCCTTGGGGGTGTGATGTGAATGTACCTGGGTCCTGGGGTGTGATTTGTACAACACAGGTTCTGGGGTGTGATGTGAATGCAGGGACCACGATGTCTCTCACCTTCACCTTGAGCCAGAGGGATGTGCTGCGTGCTTTGACCTTTAAATGAATTCATTGGTGGGTAGTAATGAGAAAATCTATCCTCTCTTGCTCTTACACATGGACGGGGGCCACCCAGCAGGCCTGGGGGTGGGGGGAGCTGAGCCTGCCATGGGATACAAACACATAGAATTTCTGGACTTGTTGAGTGGTTTCCCTGGAAAACAGCACTTGGCAGCCCAGGAATGACTTGCCAGCACCACAGCTGCCCCCAATACTCTGCCCTTCATCCACTCCTCCAGTCCCCCTGCCAAGGCCACCACTAAACCATGTCCCTGAGTGCCACTTTTACACCTCTGTTAAATCCAGGGGCTTTAAAATCACGCACGGGGTGTGTCTCCCTGCTTTGATGGTGCCAGCACGCAAGTGTTGTGGTCTAGAGCCACAAGAAAATCCTTATCCCACTCCTGTCTTGGCAAGTATGTGCCTGAGATCTCTGGTGGAGTGGGAACCCTATCCTTGGGTGATGACCACCCTACCTGTCCTGTTTGCTGTGGGATCCCTTGGGCACATCCTGTTGAGTGGCACCAAGCAGTGCAAAACTGTGGGGCTCAGCCACGGCCACGGGGCTGGGTGTGGTGACAGAAGCAGGAGTGGGTTCACATTGCCCCCACAGAGGCAGTTTTAACTGGTGACATTAGTGAGTGGCAGGGCTCTGGGTGCCTGCTGGCTCTCCTTCCATCCACTCTGTATTCTAACCCTAATTGTCAGCAGCAACCTGTTATTACGGCGCCTTTAACATGATAGACACAAATAGGACGCACTAATCCACTACTCTTTGGTTTAAGAGTCATTACAAAGTGCTTAATTAAGTAAGCCTCACTTAATCACAAAATGTTTGCATGCTAAACGAGTTCTTGTGAAGCACGACACTTGACATATTCTGTACAAAAATAATTACAAGCGGGAGGCCTGGTACATTGAGCCTTCGAACATTTCATTTCAGGCCTTGCCCATTCATCACCAGGCTGGAATTAAAAGGCTTTCAGTGCAGAACTCCCACATTCCTGCCGGCTGAGTCACTGCGCTGCGCCAGTGCTGATGATGCTGGTGCTGCTCCCCGTGCTGTGCTGATGCTGTGCTGAGCCTGGGTGGCTGCCATGGGGCTGCACTGCTGGTCCCCCGGGCATGTACGGGGCCCTGGCACAGCTCGGTTGACATCAAGGTGGGTGTGGGCTGCACTGACATGGTGGTGGCTGGCACTGGTCTAGGGAGAGGGATCATGGGAGAAGAATCCTTGGAAAGGCTGGCAGAGTCCCATAGAAGCAGCACTTCATTGGCATTGAGGTCTCTAAGCATCTTGTTCCCTTGGGATGCAGCATCTGGAACAGGCAGGGGGAAAGTCGGTGCCTCCCTGCCCCAGAGCCTCCCCTAAAGGCAAAGCCACCCTCCACCCCAAGGGACAGTGGCTCTCCCAAACTCCATGGCCCTCAACCACACAAAGGCTGCCTGAATGGGATTGTGTCAGGAGCAGCCTGCACACTTTTGTTGGCTGTGTTTCAATAGTTTTATTATTTATCACATTATGTTTTGTTTTGCATTGTAACCCTTGTCTTCTATATTAATTTTGCATGATAAATTATTTTACTTGAAGTCAAAATCAAAATAAAATCCAAGCAATTTTGTCAAAAGTGAAAGGTTTTAGTTAAGCCGCAGTGAGGGTTTCCAGCTTCTTCCTCCACACACAAGTTAAAAATCTCTGGTTCTGCTTTCTTTCCAAAGAACTGTTTGAAACCTGGAATTCGCGCAGCAGCTCCACCAGGTGCCATTGATTTTCAGCTCCCAGGGATGCTTTTCAGCCCTGTGTGGTGAGTGAAGGAGAGGGCTGGGTGGGGCGAGGGGGTCTGGGGCACTAGGCAGTGCTGGGGGCTGTGGTTGGTGTGGGGGTCCCAGGAGGAGCTGAGCCCTGGCCAACCTGAACCTGCCTGGGGCTTGGACGCCGGCACTGACCCAGCAACAGGGAACACATATGGTAAAAGTTATTGAGCAACATTCCCAAACTTGGTCATCTTTGCTCCAGCACAAGTGCAGGATGCCAAGGCATGTTGGGGCCACTGCCCACTGCAGCAGGGCTGGGGCAGGGCAAGCGCTGGGTGCCCTGGTGAGTCCTGGTGAGGGAAAGCTGCCTTATAGGGATGAGCATTCACTCCTGTGAGGAAATGAAGTTATCTGCAAACTCCATCTTGAGTTAGACTGATACTTTGGCCCAAAAAGAGAGGGGTGATTTGTTTTTTTCCAAAACCTCAAAGCATCTCAGACCACTGTTTTCAAATGGAGAATTTTTTGTCACAAAGTGGCTTTTATCAGTTAATCCCAGTTTGGAGTTCTGCCTTTGCTTTTGGAGGTACGGCTTAAGGAAAGGGGTTCCACAATTCATCACGAAGCACAGTATTTCAGTTGAGTTTCCTGCTTGCCCCCAAATAGCTTTTCAATTACTTGTGTCCCTAAAAATCCACGTTTATTTTCAGTTTGATTTTCTGCCACTGAAGCAAAAGCAAATTGGTGATTTTCCTGGTGTGAGCTGCTGGGTGAGCTTGGGAAGGGAGCAGGACACACGCATGCCCTGTGCCCATTCCCACACTGCTGTGGTGAGGGGTATCAGTAACAGAGACCTGCGGGACCTTCAGGAACTCTTCTCCTTTCCCCTCCCACTGCCCACATTCCCCTTTCAGATTTGTTTTTTTTTTTGTTTTGGTTTGTTTTTTTGTTTGTTTGGTTTTTTGTTTGTTTTTGTTTGTTGGTTTTTTGTTTGTTTTGTTTTGTTTTGTTTTGTTTTGTTTTGTTTTTTTCCCCCAGGTGACTTCTCCTCTTTGCATTCTTTTGTTCCCAGCCAGATGTGATGAGGTACTTTGGTGCTCCAGGTGTTCCCAGCTGGCAGAGGGGCTGGGTTGGTCCAGTGTCTGATGCAGCATCCCCTGCTCCCCGACCTTTGGCACCGTGTGAGACTCCTCGGGTTGTGCTGGCAGCTGGGGGAATCCCTGCCGTCGCCCTGGGATGGGATCAGTGGCAAATCCCCCTGCAGGGCCAAGGGTGGCCACTGCCAAGGGGCGCTCGGCTCCATCCCGTTGTTGGTCAGGCGTGTATTAGCCCACGGCAGCTCCAGGCTGGATTAGCTGGGTTAAACTGCTAATGCTGCCGCTGCGTGGAAGGCTGCTTTCAGTAAGTGGCTCCCTGTAGCTTATTTGACTCCAGGCCCAACTCTAATGTCTCAGTGGGCCTGTTACATTAAGCAGGCCCAAGTGGTAGGAGATTTAAAGCATCAAAATGAAGTGCTTTATCACTCCGTACTGTGTTCTTGGCTGCTTTCGTTGGCCTCACTTCACAGGCACCGCAGCCTGTGAGCCGAGCCCTCTCGGCAGGCCCATTACAAATTCCACTTGTTGACGGTTGCCTTGTTGCAGGATTTAATGGTAGAATAATATTTACACAGTAAACTCCTCTGGAGGTGTTATAAACACCATAAAAAGGATTTTAGAAGCTTAATGAGCGTTAGTGAAGTCGAGACAGGATAATGTGGCAACTGTGCGCTGTAATCTGATTTGGCACCTTCTGCACAGCAGGAGTTAGTGGGTGGAAGAGCTTTTTACTTTTTTTTTTTTAAAGTGTGTAATATTGTTTGTTTAGCATGCTGCTGAATGGGGGACATGGAGTGAGGTGTCCACAGGCCAGCTGACCAGAGTGCACTCCAAGGTGGGGAATGAAGCTCTGGCATTCCCGGTACCTTCACTCAGCACATCATGGTCACTTTCTGTCAGATATGAAAGGATCAATATTTGGGCCACTTTAATGCTTGGTCACTCAGCCCCATGGTCGTGATGGTCACAGTAATAATTCTGGGACACCAAACTGACAGACAGTAGGTTTAGTTCAGTTATTAGGAAGACATTCTTCTCTGGGAAGGTGGTGACACCCTGGCACAGGTTGCCCAGAGAAGCTGTGACTGTCCCATTCCTGGAAGTGTTCAAGGCCAGGTTGGATGGGGCTTGGAGAACCTGGTCTAGTGGAAGTGTCCCTGTGGATGGCAGGGGGGTGGAACTGGGTGATCTTTAAGGTCTCTTCTAACCCAAATCATTCCGGTATTCTATGATTCTGTGATTTTGGGTGCAGGGAGCCAGGCAGGCAGCAGCAATGGGAACAGCAAATGCAAGGCATGGCATGGATGAGGATCTGGGGTCTGGGATCTCCTCTGAGCCACACTGCAAACAGCCCAGTGTGGGAACAAGTAGCTGTGCCAGAGGGGTGAGAGACTCCTGGCACCCCTGGGCTGGGATGTAGGAGGGGCAGCCCTGGGAGCAGTAGGCACAGGCACCGCTGTCACCCAGCAGCCTGCTGCAGCCCTGTATTCTCCTGCATCTTTTTAATGTTAAATTCATGTTTCCTCCTTTAGCTGAGCTGAAAATACCCCTGTTGTCTCTGTGCATACACATATGGACACGCACACAGATGCATCCAGGTATTCTGGGAACAACTGTGAATCAGCAGGTATTTTGAAGTTCTGTTTTGGGGAGGCGGTGAGGGATCAGGTTTTCTCTGTGGGGTTCCTGTGTTTCTTCATGGGCTGTGGGCATCTCATAGGGGAGGGAGGAGGGAGACCAGCCCCTGTGCATGGGAATGCTGAGCTGCCTGTCTGTGCCCAGTGCTGGCAGAAGAAAATTATTGGTGGGAACATTCACATCTCTGCAGAGCACTGGTTACCAAAGAGAGATTTTTTGGTGTCTGTTGAATGATTTTTCAGAATTTAGATAATTTTTCATTTTTAATTTTATATGTTATATTTTGCTGTTACATAAACATATAAAAGATTTTAAAAAAAGATTTAATGCATATTGTCAAAAATTGATGTTTTTTTCAACTTCAGAACTCCCCCCAAAAGTGAGGTGCAGCATTTCAGCTGTGAAGTGACCACATGCCTCCCCCACAGCCCCTCTCCCATTCCTGGCCCTGCTCCCACAGCACAGAGCCCCCCATCCACCTGCTCAGGGTCAGACACATCCCCTCCCAGCCCAGATGCTCTGTGGGGGCTGGTGAGTTTTGAGGACTTTGATTTTGACACTCGAGGAACTACCCTCGGCCTTTCCAATTTCCGAGGGATGTGAGCAGCCGTGAATCTCGAGGCTGACTTGCCAGCAGCAAAAAGCTGCCTTTTGTAAATAAGCCAATATTTTCTTTCTTTCAAGGGGAAGCTGACAAAGATCAATACCAGCCTGCAAAAGACATTGCCCTCTTAAGAATTAGCCCTTTGCAGAATCATTAATCCAGGAAGCTGTTACAGGGTGACAAGAGCACGGAGGCTCTGCCAGCTCCTGGAGGGATGGCAGCAACATCCCCTTATGCACAGAAAAACAAACCAAATGAGCTTGCCGAGAAAATTGCGGCCATGCAACGGGCTCGTTCTGCCTGAGGAGCCCACTGGACTTTAATTAAGGAAGGCTGGCTGTGCTCTTAATCAGTGTCGACAAAGTTTCCTGGTGTTTTGCTCCCATTTGTCTCTCACCAAGTCTGTGCAGGGCTGAGCTGGTGGCACGTTGTGGCTGTCCCATCCCTGGAAATGTCCAAGGCCAGGTTGCACAGAGCTTGGAGCAATGTGGTCTAGTGGAAGTTGTTCCTACCCATGGCAGGGGGTTGGAACAACATGGTCTTTAAGGTCCCTTCCAATGCAAACCACCCTGTGACTCCATGTCCCCTGTGCCACCTCCATTCCCATGCCCGAGCCCTCCCAGCTTCTCTTCTGGCAGCAGCCAGAGCCCAGGTCCCCGAGGTCAGGATGTGCTGAAGCTGCTTGGAGGGGCAGAGAGAAACCCCCATGAGTGATGGGGTGGACAGGAGCCCCCCGGGAGTGCTGTGGCAGGCACACCAGGAGTTGGTGTCTCAGCCAGTGTGGGAGGCAGGTCCAATCCCAGCAGCACCTGAGCAGAACTGCTTTCTTACTGGAAGGCTTTTCGGTTCCTGAGAATTGAGCTGTGCGCCTTTCCTAAAAACCCTCGTGTCCTTCCTTTTATTCAAGGAAGAGAAGACTGAGTGAGGAATATCAGAGGGATCCACAGCTCTGAATGAAGCTCCTGAGCCAGTGCATGAGCATCTTCACTGCAGAGGGAAAAATCAATTAGCATCAGGATAATAGGGTTAGCATCAGTAGCCTAGGCCCAGTGCCAGCCAAGCTCCCCATGAGACAGGGGCGTGTGCTGAGAGGAAAAGCCCCATGTGTTCCCCAGCACCAGGGCACAGGACCACGTGCCACCAGCTCAGAGCTCATCCCTCAGCCCAAACTGCCTGGTGAGGAGGAGCAGAGGTGTGACACTGGGGGTCCCACGATGGCAAACAAAGCTCCTGGGTGCCTGGAGATGGTGTGCAGCACCCTTTGCCTCTCCCAGACAGCCTGCTGCAGCACCAGGGGAAGGTGCCCGTGTGGCACCTGGGCAGACCCTAACCTGCAGAAGGCACATGAAATGGCATGTGCACAGGGTGAGCTGTGGACATGTGGCTGTGAGATAATGCCTATAATCTGATTTAAACAAGGAGGAAAATCAGCCAGAAGCTGAGCCAGTGGCGTGTCTGGTGAGGACCTAGAAATGGAAAAATAATTCCAAACAAGGCATTTGTCACAACATTGCAGGGTCACCCGCTAAGCAAGGGATGCCGAAGAGGGAAACAGTTCTTAGGGGTAATTACAATTTGTAAGAAGTTTTGTGCTGGCTCTGTAATTGTCGGGGAGTGGTGATTGGCACCACAGTGCTGCGGCAGCACTGGGAAAGCACCACAATAGAGCTGTAATTTACAGGGCTGGAATGGTGAAGCCAGAAATGGGTTGGGAATTATTGCTAATCTTTTTGGATTCAGTGGTTCAAATGCTGTCCAAGGCGGTTTGCGTTATGGGTTCAGGAGGAACTGGTGATCTCACGCTGCCCAAGCATCTCCTGCCTGAGACTCCATGGTTCTGGGTGGACTGGAGCAAACGTTGTGAGTGAAGACCTCTTGGCTCCTCAAGGCTCCCATGAGAACAGTCATAAAGAGGAAGAAAGTTGCCTTTATCACCTTTTCTTAATGAAAGAGGCTCGAAGAGAGCTGGATAGGGACTTTGGAAAAGGGCCAGGAGTAGCTGGACAAAGGGGATTGGCTTCCCACTGCCAGAGGACAGGGTTAGATGGGATGGTGGGAAGAAATTCCTGGCTGTGAGCGTGGTGAGGCTCTGGCACAGGGTGCCCAGAGAAGCTGTGGCTGCCCCATCCCTGCAAGTGTCCAAGGCTGGGTTGGATGGGGCTTGGAGCAACCTGGGATAGTGGAAAGTGTTCCTGCCCATGGCAGGGGGTGGAAGTGGGTTGTCTTTAAGGTTCCTTCCAGTCCAAACCATTCTGTGATTGCATGATTAAAAGTGCTCTAAAGCCAAGAGCAGTAGGCACAAGGCAGCCACTGTGCCCAAAGGCATGACTTGGGGTAATGCTATTTTTTTAAGGAGTTATTTTTCCAGGTGGTTCCATTCCTGGGTCACACATGGCTGAGCAAGAGCTGAGAAGGGAATTTCTGTCATGAAAGCTGCTCTTTGCTCTTGGCCCCTCCGTCCCTTGTCAGCATGGAGTGGTGCAGCTCCGTCACATCAGGCAGCTGCCTGTGTTCGGCAGAGTTAAAAAAAAAAAAAAATCACACTTTTTTCATTTGTGCTGATTTACATATTAATAGTTTGCATATTAAACAACTACTTCAGAGGGTGGGCGGGCTAATGAATGCAGCAGTCTCCTCTATTTTAACTCAATTTGCCTCATCCATATTCCAATGACTTTGGGGATTGGTATTCAGTTTTCATTGAAATTATCCAAGCCAGACCTAATTTGTGCTGCCCTTCCATTAATCCAATTAATTAGCACCATTGATGTGTGCTGCCTTTGTAACAGCACTTTGTGCAGTGCCACTGCTGCTAATGACAGCCTGGGATCAGAGCAAGTAACGAACAAACCAAAGGAGTGTTTGACCCTTCATGTACCCCCACACAATGTGGCAGCTTTGAGTCTGGAGGCCCTAATTTAGGTTCGATAGTCCAAATTATAGACAATAATTCAATATTCTTTGTGGAGAGCTGATCAAGTATCACCCTGCCATTTGTTTAGTTTATTGCTTTTTCCTGCCTCTTTATTTATGTATTTTTTTCCCTTTTTCATTGTTTTCCAACCTGGCCTCCCTACTCCACCTCCAGCATTGATTTCTGACCTTGTTCCACTGAGAGGGCTGAGGATCTCTTTACTCTGAAGGAATTCATTAACCTTTCTCCTGCCCAGAACTGGAGAGAAAATCTTTATATTTTTAAGTAAGGCAAATAAACACTGGCAGTGACTAGTGGAGTCCCCTCACTGGCTGCTCCCCAAGAACTCCTCTGCCAATTTAGGAACCATTTCTGGGTTGCATTTTTTGGGTAATTTGGCATTAGAAATCATGTTGTAAACACTGACTGAGTTTATCCAGAGCCTGGTTTCCCTGCTGCTGTTCATGCTCTGTCACCACTCTCTGCACTAGGAACCATCCTGCTCTTCCCCTTGCCATGGTCTGGCTCTGGCACGAGGCTGGTGCCCAAGTGGCCCCAGTGTCCCCTCAGTGGCCAAGACCAACATGCAATTAAATGTGGCATAAGAGCAGGAAAGAGTCGATCCTATGGCCACAAGCCCTGGGCCAGGATATGTCCCTAAAGTGCCACCAAAGCCCCGGGGATGGGGAATGTGAGGGAGCTATAGATGTGCCCAGATGTTGAGGAAGCAGCCACTGCACCTGGCACAGCTGGTCTCCCCTATCTCTCCTTTCTTGACTCACTGAAGGAGGAGAATCTATGAAAGGAAGTGTTTAGCTGTGGTTATCCACAGGTAGGTCACTAAACTCATTAAGGTAATTAATTACACGTGGCACATTCATTCTGACCACAAGGGTTTGAACTGTAAGGAGACATTTGCAAAGGGATATGGAGATTTGGGTGCTCAGCTCCCTTTTGATCTGAACTAAAGCTGAATGAAGAATTTTCAAGGAGGCAGGAAAACCCTATTCCAGGAAGGCTGGTGGTAATTTGTCAGAAGCACTGTTTGGGCTGAAACAAATCTGTTCATTTGAGATTTTAAAATCTCACAACAGATAATTTTAAAATTGCTACAGCAGTAAAGATTGAATCTGGTTTTAACTCTACTTCGTTTTTCTCATTTCAACCAAAATTTCATTTTGTGACAATAGGCATGGTTTGTGAAGTGTTCATGCTGTGCAAGAACAAGGTTTTCTGGAGGTGTTCTGTTATCAGCCTGGTCACACCTCCCAGGCAGGCTGGGATGCTGCGCAGGTCCCACTCCTGTGGCTCTGCTGGGTCAAGGTGCTGCCAGGGATGTTCACTCCTTCCTGGGCTGGGACCATGGCACAGGGGCTGTGGTGTCCATGCTGGTGCCCATACTGTGCCTGTGCTTGTGCCCATTGGGCTGTAGGCATGGCTTTGGTACTGCCAAATGGAGACTCTTCACAAGCATCTCCTCCTGTGGCTCTCCATGCTGTTCCCAATCACTCTTCAGCATTATAAATCATGCCATTGGAATAGCAGCTTATATAGTCAGTTGCCTGCAAGATTTTACTGATTAACCTTAAAATCTGCTATAAATCTTATTCCCTTACTTTCTCATGGAGCACTGGGAATGCAAACAGGCTCCTGTGCCATTGGGGCTGACGTGCTGCACTGCAATGTGCCAACTAACATGGGCCACGTGGTTCTAAAAAATATATTAAAAGCCTCCCTCCTCTCGGGGTCCTGTCCTCCCAGAGCAGGAGGAGGGAGGCAAGTCCATGGGCAGCTGCTGCTGTTACCCTGCAGCTCCAGCTTTGCCAGGCACGGGGTCATCCAAAACTTTCAATAATCCCTCCAGATGATCTTTGGTTGTGGCAAGAATAGAGTGAAGCACCCAGAACCAGGTGGCATTGAATGGATTTTTATTTCTTTTTCTGAGATGGGAGCCTTCTTACCAACCTGCGCAATCCTGCTGCTTGTCTGGCACTGCTGCAGTAGGATCCTGTTTAGTGGCATCACTCAGGACTTGTCACATTACGGTATGTCACAACATGTCAGGCTCTGACAGGCTGGATACCTGCTATTAACTTGCAGAGTAGTTGCAAATACAAAGTAGAGGTGGTGAATGGAGGCGGTGCCAGGAGCAGAGCGGATGCCCGTGCTGGTACCTGGACTGTGGCTCTGTCAGCCTGGCTTTGCAGGGTAGCCCTGGGCTTTGACCTGCTCAGCTCAGATGTGGGAACAGGGGCTCCAAAATGGTGCCAGAGAACTGGACTGGGAAAGAATTCCTCCTGACACCAAAGTATCCCCAGCTATCAGCAGCACCAGAAGCAGCAACACATGCAGCCAGTGTCCCTGCTGTAGCTGTGGCTGTACCTGCTGCTCCAGGGAAAGGTGGAGAAGCAGGACAGGGCTGGAGGCCAAGGTGTACTCTGGGGGAGGATTCCTGCCTGCTCTTGAGTCTGGCCCATGGAAGTCCCTGAAGCCAGTTTAATTAATTGGCTGCCTGTGAGTGCAGTACAACTAACACAGTTGATCAGGTCTCCTTTTGACCCTGTTGTGATATAATTCACCCTCAAATCAGAGGTTTAATTACAAGATCACCCCGCCTCATCATGCTGTTCCTCCCAGGAACCAGACAAGCTCTGTCTTGAAGCTATATGCCATTTGACCTCCAGGACCTCACCTGGTGGGCTGTGGGAGGTGCAGACTTGCATGGACTTAGTGAGGGAGGGTCTTGCTGCAGGAGACGGGACTGTAGGAGTGAAAACAGCTGGATTCTGGCAGCTGGGGCAGAGGAAGGGTCCTGCTGGGGCAGGATGGTCTAGCTGGGACCCTTCCTGCAGAGCTGTGGGGAGCGCACAGGCACTGTGATATTGTGAACACTAATAATCCCCAGGTTGTTTCTGCTCCTGGTACCCACAGGTACTCCATGGGAAGCCCCCCAGATAGGGAACAGTGGTGGGAGCACTGTAGGGATGACTGGGGAATAGGAGAGCTGGGCCCAGGTCCACTGGAGGCCAAGGCAGAGCACATGAAACCACTGTTGGAATCCTGGCACCTCCGCCTGGTGCTGCTGCTCTGCACACCTGGAGCTGTCACAGCCATGCCTTTCAACAGATCCTGGGTGGATGACAGCATTCTGTCCCTTCCTGTCCTGGCACAGCCCTGGCTAGCCAGCAGTGCTGATGGAAGCTCACTATCCAGCTGAGCTGTGGGTATCCAGGCAGAAGCTGGCACCCTCTGATACCCCAGAGAGGTCAATCCTCTCTGTCTGGGCTTCCTGTGCAGCTACATAAGCCCCTTGTCTTCCATAGGCCCCTCATGCTGTAACAAGCCAAAAACCAGGCTGGTTTTTATTTGCATTATTATTAAGTTGATGAGGTTATTTAGCCTGTTTTATGCCCCATTAAATTCTGTGTTTGAAGTTCTGTGAAGAGCTGGAGCTTTGCAAACAAAAAGCACCGCCACTGGGCTTTGCCTTGGAGCACACAAGCCCATGTTTACTCCCTGGGTATTCTCTGCTTCCCCAGGCTGGTGTGGTTGGGAGAGATGAATGCTCTGTCTGTTATTGACACCTCTTCTCACTTTTTTTTCCCCTATGTTCTCATCACTACTTTGAGTGCTTCTTATTTTCCTTGCCTCTGCAAGAAGCCATAAAATTCCCCAGCCCGTGTGTGGTGTGGTGTGCACTTACAAATTACCATTGAAAAATGAATTGCCTTGACAAAATCTAATGTTTTGTGACACAGCACAAATATGCATTTCATTCTTGAAGAGAAGGAAAAGGAGCTCATTGGAAATATTAAATTAAGCAGTGTAACAGCTGAGAATAATTTGGTTTTCTGCTCTGTTGCTTGCGATTTGGTACGGAGTTTGAGGTGGCAGGACAGTGCCTGTTTAGAGTGTAAAGCACACAGATGCCTCGGATTTTATTTCTTGTTTTGGAGCAACTTTTTTTCCCTGGCGATGGTGGCTGGTGCAGCTCGGAACACAGGTTTTGGGAAAGGTCCTGAGGGCAAGGAGCTGAGGGAGGGAACACTGGCCAATGTGTGGAGGTGTTTTCCATGTCACTGCAGTGAGTCACAGGAGACCAACCTGAGGCTGCAGCTCTGACTGCTTCTCTGGGAGTTTAGAATAAAAATCCATCCCAGTGGAGAAAAAGGCAGAGCAGGGCTGGGTTTGGGAGTTCCTGTGAACAGTCCTGGATCCCTGCTGCAGCCAGGTATAAATAAAGCCTTTTTCCTCTTTAATTACATGCAGGGCTCCGCACAGTGACTCATTCTCAAAGCTGTGGCTCCTTGCAGAGCAGCCAGATGTGGAACTCCCTGGGGTGTCACTTCCCCCTCATCCTGCCAACATCCCAACCCGTTTCTTCTCCCTCTGTGCCCATCTCTGATGCCTTACCATGGGGAGTGCCTGTGGAGCACAGAGATCAGCTGGGCTGGAACTCAGCACTGCTGGAGCAGAGGTGTCCTTGGGGGTCTGCATGGCCAGGAACAGAGCCCAGCT
Organism: Anabacerthia variegaticeps; assembly: GCA_035583185.1. Taxonomy (NCBI): domain Eukaryota; kingdom Metazoa; phylum Chordata; class Aves; order Passeriformes; family Furnariidae; genus Anabacerthia; species Anabacerthia variegaticeps. Next base: position 8,966,600 of record JAWWEW010000036.1, read on the forward strand.
ATGACCTGGGGGGTGTCACAGGGCGAGGGCGTCAGGAAAGTGCTGGTGATACTGTGGTTGATAGCTGGGCAGCGAGGAGCTGCTCACACAGACCTTTCCCACCCCAGTGTGCAGCCCCAAGGTGGGTGTCAGACTGATGTATACCTCAGGGTGGATTTCTCATCACAGTTACTGGGGTTTATTCTTCAGTATTAATTATTTATTTTTCTTAAAGTAGTGTCTGGAAAGGGACCAGGCTCACAGAGGGACAGGCACCATGAAAGCAGTCACAAAGCAAGAGCCCATCTCTCAAACAGGCGGTGGGACTGTGGCTGTCCCATAACAAGGGATGCTAATGCACTCCAACACACCAGGGAGAGGCCACAGAACAGGGCGTGCAAGTTGTACAGTCCAGCAGTACTCAGAAGTCTAGCCTGATGTCTGTTCCTTTCTTTTCCCCCACGGACACCCCACCACGCCTACAAGCCCTGTCCCAGCTGGATGCTGCAGGGCATGCACTGGAGGGAGGGATGAATGCACGTAATGGATCAGGAATAGAGGTAATGAAATCATGATGGATCCTGGCAGAAACCCCAGCATTTACAGCTCATCTGTGTGGCAGTTGAAACATGCCCTGGAGTATTTGTGTCTGGAAACACTCGCCCGTGTTCGGGGGGAGGTTCCTGCGGTGCCCGAGAGCACAGCCCCTGAGGGTGTCACAGCTCAGTCTTCAAGCCTCGGTTCTGAATGTGTCGCCTGCTGAGGTCAGGCGTGGCCAAGGAAAGTGGCCGAGCCCAGGCAGAGTCACACTCTTGGCTTGCTTTAGGACAGACAGGCTCTTACACCCCTCACATTTTCCTGTGCCCGGCTATGCCCAGCACCCAGAGCCTTTCAAGGCAGCGAGGGATGCTTGTGGGGATGGTGGTGCACTGCAGTCCCCGCCTGTCCCCTGTTGGTGGCCAAGCCAAGAGCAGCTGCCAGCTCAGTCGAGGGGACCAGCCCGGCCCCGAAGTGCGCTGTGATCAGCTTCGCTTCTCTCTGGCAAAAGCCAAGCTCAACCTGCCGCTCATGCCAAGGTATCTTTGGCACAGGGATGTGGATAGAAAACCCACAGGAGTGTCAAAGCCATGGACAGTCTCCAAAGTGAGAGCAGTGTTTGACGGGGGAGAATATGCTTTGGAAAATTTACTTGATCCTTGTTTGGAAGCAGCACTGAGAAGCATGCTGAGCCCTCTGCAGATACACACATGCTGCCTTGAGGATCTCTGCACAAAGCAAAGAGCTGGAAACATGTTGTCATCCACCTCCTCCCTCTCATTCCTGGCAATTGAGTAAATATCCAAAGAGCTTCTTAAATTCAAGCACAGGAAAGCAGCCACCCAGCCCAACACCACAGCAGGGACCCCTCCAGTGCTCAGTCCTGCTGGAGTCAGTGGGTTCCATCTCCTGCTTCCCACCAAGGGGATGTTGGCAGTGCACCTCTTTGCCTGCTGGAGAAGGACTGGACTACAGAAAGGTGCCATGGGCGAGCTCTGCTCTTATCTGGATCATTCACCACTTGCCAAGATTGTTGGTTTCTCCTCTCCCATAGCCAACACTGAGAGCCAAGGACCAGACATGGCACAGCTCGTGTTGTTTTATCATCCCTCTTCCTTAAAAAAAAAAAAAATAATTAAAAAAAAAATAAAAAAAGAAAATCTGGACAACTTCCCAGATTGTACATCTGTCCATATAATTTACACCACGAGGATGAGGAAGTGAGGAGGGCTGTAAACTCTTTCCATCTGTGCACTGTGTGTGATGATTTTTCCATTCCTTCCTTGCCTCCCCCACTGAAGCCCCGGGCTGGTGGCCGGTTTGCCAGCAGTGGGCAGCCCCGCCGTGCCAGGGCTGGCTCTGTGCACCGGGGGCTGGCTGCCACACCTCAGCCCCTTGAGCCCCTGTCCGGTTCCTCCCAGGTCCCATCCACCAGGAGCACCCAGCCACCTGCCAGCAAATGGCACTCACTGAAAACTGGTTTGGCTGAAAAGAGTGTTTTTTCACAATTGGGTTCATAGAATCATGGAGCCATTAAGTCTGGAAAATACCTCCAAGAGAATCAACCAAACCTTTTGACCGAGTACCCCCCTGGTCACTAAACCATATCCCAAAGTGCCTATTTACTCATTTTTTGAACCCTTCTAGGGATAGTGACTCCACCACTTCCCTGGGCAGCCTGCTCCAATGCTTGACCACTCTTTCAGTAGCGGAATCTTTCCTAATAGCAGACTGACTTCCCTTTGAAATATCCCAACTCCTGGTTGCACCTCAGATGCGTTGTCATCAGGAATCCTCATTGGTTCACTGAAATTGGGAAATGATTGTGATGACTCCTGAGCCTGGGTTTCCAGCTGACCACTAGTGTAAAGGGTTTTGGTCTTACATGGGCTGGAATTCCCTGGGGAAAACCCTGTGCTTCTGGAAGGGAAGTGTGGCTTGTCAGCATGAGGCAGGACCCACTGGCAATGGTCTCGGGGTGGATGGGCTCAGCTGAGCTCAGCTCTGCCTGTGAGCTAGGGTTTGCTGAGCTCAGGGCACTGCTCACAACCCCCAGTGGGTCAGAGCTGTGCAGAGAATGAGATGGGCTGGATGGGCACCAAGAAGGGCCTCAGGGCTGTCCAACTGCAGCTCCATCAGTGAAGAGATGAATGAATGAGCAGGATGGTGCCACCTCCCAGCACCCACTCGCTCCCTACACACCAACAGGAGTTGAATTTCTTTCAGATTTCCAGTGAGTCACTCCCGGGTGTGTGGGACGTCTTGGAGGGTTTCTCTGGAGTTGCCAGGGCCCTGTGCACCATCACCATGGCTCTGCTGAGCACAGCCCTGTGCCCCAGCCTGGGCCAGGGCACCCTGGGACTAGCTGTGTCTCACCAGCACACACAGAATCCCCCTGACACCACTGACCCCCTCAGGCCAATCGTGCCAGGGGCATGAGGAGGTGATGATCAGCTGTCTTTGGGGTGGCCCTGTCCCTGGACCACCATCCAGCACAGACAATCTGGGGTCTGCAAGAACAGCTGCAAAAATAAGCCCCAGAGATGCCATCTATGCCTTTCCCTGGACACTGCATCCCTGCATGGGAACCTTTTCCAGGAGGAGCAAAAAGAGGGCTCTGTTCCTGGTTCCAGGAAAAGGCTGGTGCCTTCCATCTCAGGAGGACAGCTCCCTGGCACTGTGTCCCTGGGCTGCAGCCCTGCACAGGGAGCAGACAATCAATATTTGTTCTTCCAGGTGCTCTCCCACGAGCCTTACCAGGCCCCTTCCCCTCTGGGTTCCCACAGCAGCCCGGTCTGTGGGCAAGGAATGACCCACGCCGATTTCTGGAGCCCACTGGCAGCAGAGCAGCACTGATGTGGTTAACAGACATTAATAAACTTTCTGGGTAGGCACCAGGCAGGCGCTTCCTCCAGCTTGACATTCAATTCCGATTGGTGTGACTCATTAGCTATTTATTTATTTAAAGCCACGGAGCTATTTGCAATATTTTTAAGCAGAAAACACAGTGTGTGGGCAGGGAACTGTTCTGCCTAAATGTTCATCTCAGTGACACTGACGATAACTTATCAGAATAAATAAGGAATTTTCCAATCATGGACTTTTTACTGAGGGCGTGTTTAGTGTGAGCTGCTGCAAAAAGTCATAATGTTTCCTTCTCAGAAACTTTTTACCAGCCTGCGTGTTACATCCAGGTTATATCCCTGTGTGGGCAGCTGCCTTCGTTCTCTCTGAGCCCCAATTAAAAAGGGAATACATCATCCCTCCACTCCTCTCCCCAAACCCTCGCAGCTCTGCCGGGTCCCTCCTGGAGCAGCTGCCTCAGGGGGGCTGGGTTGGGAATAGGCACAAGAAGGGTTTGGGCAGCGCTGGGTTGGGGAGGGGGGTGCAGGGAGCCTGCATGGCCCTGCTTCAGGAACGAACTTTTGGCTAATTATAATTTGGACATTTCCTTCTGTTTTCTTGCCAGCAGCAATCTTCCAAGCCCCTACCCCAACCCTGGGGGCCTGGGGGCGTGCAGAGGCTCAGATGAGGAATCTGAAAAATCAAACAGTTCACGTTGCCCTGTGTTTTCAAGTTATCTCATTTTTATATAACCCAGCTTGGTACAAATCCAGGAAAATTTTCTGCTGCCATTATTTTCAAGGAAAATGTCTTGTGTTTTTTTGGTGGGTTTTTTTTTTTTTTTTTACCCTGCCATTTTAAAGTTTAAAATTTCATTTCCCTAAAACAAGAGTGTCTTGAAATCCTGGAAGATGATGAACTTTGCCATGCAATGAAACCCTGGTAGCAGTTTAGTTTGGGAAATTTTCTGAAGTGTTCCTTTGGAACACCAGGGATGGGAAATGCCCCTTCCTGCTGAGAGGTGGTGTACTGCTCAACAGAGCAGCTACGAGGGATGGCAGGGCTGTGATGGCAGGTGCCCTGTGGTACAGAGGGGTGCCCTGTGGTGGAGAGGGGTACCCTATGGTACAGGTGGGTGCCCTGTGGTGGAGAGGGGTGCCCTGTGGTACAGGTGGGTGCCCTGTGGTGCAGAGGGGTGCCCTGTGGTGGAGAGGGGTGCCCTGTGGTACAGGTGGGTGCCCTGTGGTGCAGAGGGGTGCCCTGTGGTACAGGTGGGTGCCCTGTGGTGCAGAGGGGTGCCCTGTGGTACAGAGGAGTGCCCTCTGTGCCCTGTGGTTCAAGTGTGTGCCTCTGGTTCAGGTGTGTGCCTCATGGCACAGGTGAGTGCCCTGTGGTGCAGGCGGGTGCCCCATGGCCCTGCCACACTGTATGTGCCACTGGTGCTGTACCTGCTCCTTGGGCATCTCCATCGGAGAGGAGAGCAGGTTCCAAAGTGTCAAACATGGATTCTTAGCAATCAGCTTTATTTTTCACTCAAATTCTCCACATTTTCAGGGCTCCCCTGATGGCCATACTTCTCCTTACCACATTCCATGACAGAGTGTGGGACAGGATGCTGGTTCACCCCAGCAGATGTGCCATGGTTCCTCACACAGAACCAGGGCAGGAGTGACCCCTCCACTGGCTGCCTTCTAAACCAGCTGGATTATTTTTGAGGCAGTTCTGGGGGGTTTAACACACCCTGTCTGCTGCATTTTTTGCATTCTTCACCTTTTCCTCTCTCACACATTTCCCTCACTGCTGAACAGACCTGTGGGAGCCATGTGTACACGTGGGGCTGCACCAAGGCAGGGGCTGAGAATGGGATCTGTGGGGGCAGTGGTGGAGTTGGGAACATGTAGCCAGGGGGGCCTGTCATGAACTCTCCCCACAGCCCCCATAATTCCAGTGTGGCCCTGGCACAGGGTGCCCAGAGAAGCTGTGGCTGCCCCATCCCTGGAAGTGTCCAAGGCCAGGGTGGACAGGGCTTGGAGCAACCTGGGCTGGTGAAAGGTGTCCCTGCCCATGGCAGGGGGTGGAATGATATGGGTTCTAAGGCCACTTCTAATCCAAATCACTCTGAGAGTCTCTGATTTTATGAAAACTGCCTGTGATTTCAAAAACTCCTTCATGCCACAGCGCTTGGTACAAAACTCAACTGTTTTTATCCCCAAACTCAGATTAACAAAAAAAGGGGCTGGATGCCTGGCAGAGAGACTCCCTTTGTGAGCTCCTGCCTGCTGCACCAGTCACATCACGTTACATTGTGCCTTGAAACATAACATGATGTGACTGATGCAGTGTATGACGGATGGGGGATCCGCCAGGAAAGGCAAAAGGACCCAGTTTTCCAAAGAGCATTGTTACAGAAACAAACACAGTGATCTTTCCCTTGTATTGATTGATTGCTAAAAACTAAGTCCTGTTTGCACTTTTGCAAGTCCCAGAATTAGTTGGTAGAGGTAGCTGGAGGAGGCAGAGAAGTGCCAGAGCAAGTGGGCAGTAGGTTAGAGTCCACACAGTCCCCACAGAGGGCACCCAGGGAAGGGCTGTGCCCAGGAGCAGCCAGAGAAGGGGCTGGTAGGCTCGAACCCACTGTGGCATTTTCATAGAAAACCAGAATCATTTAGGTTGAAAAAGACCTCCAAGATCATTGAGTCCAACATGTGACCAACCTCCACCTTTTCAACTTGCCCAGAGCCCTGAGTGCCACGTCCAGTCACTCCTTGAACCCCTCCAGGGATGGGCACTCCAAACCTCCCTGGGCAGCCCCTTCCAATGCCTGACCACCCTTTTCATGAGAAAATTCCTCCTGATGTCCAACTTGACTCTCCCTGGCACAGCTGGAGCCCATTTCCTTTCATCCTCTCCCCTGTTCCCTGGGAGCAGGGCCTGACCACCCCCCTCTGGCTCCCTCCTCTTGTCAGGGAGTTGCAGAGCCAGAAGGTCCCCCCGAGCCTCCTTTTCTCCAGGCTGAGCCCCCCCAGCTCCCTCAACTGTTGCTTAT
>JAWWEW010000036.1:8973105-9020074 GCA_035583185.1 Anabacerthia variegaticeps
CAGAAGGTCCCCCCGAGCCTCCTTTTCTCCAGGCTGAGCCCCCCCAGCTCCCTCAACTGTTGCTTATATGACTTACCTATGTAATTTTGGGTTGAGCAAAAACTGCTGGAAAAGAAGCTTCTGGTGGGATTTTGGTGCAACCCTGCAGCAGCCACCATCCAGGGTTCCCTCTTGCTGGGACTTTGCAGCTCTTTGCACCACTTGCTCTCGCCCCCCTTCTTCCTCTTGATTAGCAGCTAAAAATCACAGTGATGTCTGGCAGGACAAAGCCTGTGACAGCAAAGGGAATATTAGGGTCAAGCTTTATTAAGAAAGAAGCTATTGAAATGACATCCTCCAACATATTGCTATTAGGGCCTTGAAGAGTCTTTGCCTCATTAATGTAAAAGGGAGGTGGCAATCTTCCTGATCAACAGTGGCAATTTATTCTAAAGTGTCCATTTTCTGGATGTCAGAGGAAGACTTTTATTTATAATCTTATTTTCAATTTCCACAAAGAACACTTCACTCACGCTCTGGGCAGGTTTTTTTTTCTTGCAGACAATAACGATTATAAAACGGTGCTCTGCACCACCTCCCCAAAATCCCCCTTGTAGTAGTGTTGACATATGGAAATGAATCAAAATGTAATAGGCATAATTACCAGCATTGTGTGCAGGCTGCAATTAGTGTCTCTTCAAAGCAGACTTGTAATCAAAAGACACCAATAGATGAGAGAAGGACTGAGGTTCCTGGGATGAGCCGGGGCTTGGGAGGAAGTTTCCCACTCATGAGAGTGGAGTGGGTGCCTGGACAGGGTGTGGGTGGGTTTCCTGGCAGGTGGGTGATGGATCAGTGTCCTGGAGCCACCAGGCACCCCTCAGTCAGTGCAGGTTGGGGTGTCCAGAGCAGCTGTGGCTGCCCCATCCCTGGAAGTGTTCATGGCCAGGTTGGATGGGGCTTGGAACAACCTGGGCTGGAGGAAGGTATCCCTGCTCATGGCAGGGAGTGCAACTACATGAGTTTTAAGGTCCCTTCCACCCCAAACAATTCCATTATTTTCAAAATTTGTTTGATGAGTCAAAAGTAAATACGAAAATAGTATTCAAAAATAAACAGTCACTTCCTGCAGAAGCAGTTTCTCCATTCATCTCTTTCATCTCAGAATTGGCTTGTAGGAATTTCTCAATTCACCAATGGTCAAAAATTATTTGTGGTTTATTTTTTGGTGTATTTTGTGAACGGGAGAATATTTCATTCACTCAGCTCTGAACATGAGACACAATCTGAGTGTGAGCAAACCCCATTACCTGCATCCCTCCAAATGCCAGTGGAGGTATTGGGTCTAAGCACAGCAGGTTGACAGTTTTGCAATTCAATTTTTACCTGTCAGAAATGTATCAAACTGAAACTATTTTTGCAGAAACATTCCTATGTTAAGAAGCTTTTTCTTCAAAATACCACCCCCCCCCACCTCGGCCCCTTTAATAAGGTTAAAGCATTATCTGGGGCCTCATTGGAAGAGGCTGCAGGGGTTTCATTTTCACATTCATCTTGTACCCTAATAGTTTCTCAAAATCAAAGTCAGAATGAAATATTTTATGTCCATTATTCAGCCATATGCTTTTTTTGACCTAAACACACTTTTTTTTTTTTTTTTTCACAGGGGGATCTTGAGAGGAATTGTTCAGATCCAAAGCACTAGAAAAATTTGGAATTTCCTTTGGAGTTCCCTGGTGCCACCAGGAGCTCTCCTGCAGCAGCTGCTCCTTGAGGCTTTTGACAGAGCCCTGCAGGATGTGCCGATACTGACAGTGACACCAACAGGTCCCAGGAGGGCCCAAGCATTCAGTCCAAACAAACACTTTGGGAGTTGTTGCTCCAGTTGGAGCTCTGATAGGGATGACAGGGCAGGACTAGCTCTTTCCCCAAGTGTGGGCACCTGCAAAGGGACATTGCCTGCCAAGCACCACCCGGGAGGAGGGTCAGTGGGACCTGGCACCTTTTGGCACCAGCTGTGCCCAGGCTGTGCCACTGCTGGGGAGTGCAGGGTCCCATTGGGGGGTGCAGGGTGACACCAGTCCTGCCTAGTGCCGCTGCCACTGGGCAAGCTCATGGGGTGCTCAGGGCAGAGCCAACCCATCAGCACCAGCACCCCAGGGGGAAGAAGTGACAGTGTGGCACTGGGAGCCAGATGCTGCCTTTGCTGCTGCTTCAGCCTCTCCAAGAGAGCATCTGCTCGCAGGGGATGGTTGCTTGGAGAGGAGCAGCTCCTCCCAAATCAGTGGGGAGACACTGGTGTCAGCCAGGGAAGGATCAGGCCCGTCACCAGCGGGTCTGTGTAGGAGGGCTTATATTTGTTTGCAGGAGCCAGATGGTTAAAGAAGAGAGTGACATAATTGCAAGAGCTGGAGCCATGAAGAGGGGGGAGAGAAAGTCGTAGGGGGGAAATGAGATCCCAGATGCACATTCTGCACCCCACATGCTGCAGAGATGCCCCACAGTGCTGGAGTGTGCCAGCACTCAGCTCTGCTTCCCGCAGAGATCCATCGCAGGGTGCTTTGGGGCATTCCTCCTTGCCTTTGGATACACAGGGAAACTGAAATGTGGGAGGTACTAATGCTGGAGAAGTTATGAGGGCAGAAGTGATGGGCATGACCTTGTTGTCATCGTGAAGTTCATGATCTTAAGCAGCTCTCCATATATTATTGGAGGAGCCATTTATTAACCTGCTCGATTCAGTTATGCTGGCATAAATCTGAAGTAACCACATGGAGCATGGATTTATATTGGCAAAACTGAGGGAAGAACCTGGCTGGCATGCCTGTTCATGGCTGTGGAGGTGGCAGAACAGGGTGTCATGCACAACAGGGTGTCACACAGAACAGGGTGTCCCCCACCATGCTGGGGGCTGGGGAGAAAACTTTAGATCTCAGTGGCAAAATTAAGCTTAAAACAGCAGTTTCCACAAAACCAAGTGTCCAGGAGCACGAAAGGTTCCCATGTAGTGTGTGTGTACCAGAACCAGAGCTCAGCTCATCCTTAGCCAAGGGCAAGTGTGAGACACAAGAGAACCAAGGACATCAGCACTGCTCATCCCTGGCTCAGTGAGGAGGGCTGGTCCCCTGGGGCTCCCTGTCTTTCACTGGTGCAGCTGAGCTTCCAGCATCCTTCTCACCCACCTGGAGTCAGCCAGTTGTGGGGGCAAGGCACTGAAACAGGGGGAAATAAAACACCAGCTGCAGAAATCCTTCTATTCCCTCCCCATCAAAGCCTTGGATCTCCTTCCTGCATGGAAGTGGATTTCAACTAGCAGAATACACCTGCTGTGTTTTATTCTCTCATTTCTTGTGTTTGATACAGACTGCCGAGCAAAGGCAATGCCAGGGATGCTGCAAAGAAGGGAGAAATTTCCTCTGAAATTTTAACTGATCCTTTAGGCTTTGAAGGAGCTGAACAGGAAAGATGAATCTGAATTTGGAATTACATTTTAAGCCTTCCTGTAGCCTTTTAAAATATCACAAGGAGCAAGGGTCTGCTATCCTACCATCAGAACTGGGCAGAACCTCCTCTTTAAGTGAGTACAAAACCCACCCTGTGGCTTGTGGTTTACTGCTGCCTTCCCTTATCTGCTGCTGTGTGGAGGCTGCTCCGTCTCCACAGGCTGAGGCTCCTTTCACAGCCCTCAAGAATAGCCCAGCACTCGCTATTCCTGTCACGCACTCAGGTCGCTCGGCCCTGCTCTTATCGACAGCAGCACATGGAGCACCGGGAGATGTCCCACGGCCGCCTCTTCCAGCACCAGCCCCAGCACCGGGCACGGGGCAAGCCACCACCACGACCTGGAGGGGCTGTTTTATCCCTTTTCTGAGAAAGAGGGGTCTTAGCAGACTGGAGCTGAAAAGACTTTCGCAAATCCTGTGGGAAAACATCTTTGAAGCTATTGTATAGATGGAGTCAAAGACTTCGCATGGAGTGTTTTTGTGCCTGTTCCAGGGGAGTCGAAGTGCTCACCGGAGGAGCAAATTCCAGTAAATGCCTGCTTTGGCTTTCTCCCAGTGCCCAGGGACTCTCCTTCTGAGCTGCCCAGGAGTTTGAGGGCAGGGCTGGGAGAGGCATCAGCAGAGCCCATGCCCAGAGCCCAATCACTTTCCCTGCCTGGGAGAGCAGAGCAGAGAGCTTTGTGCCTCAGAGTCCTGTGAGCTGTCCTGTTCTGTATCCTGTGTTAGGGAGAGCCATGGAATTGGGATCATCTGCTCCTGCAGCACCTGCCAGCTTCCTATGGACTCCAACGGTGTCCTGTCCCCCTGCAGAAGATCCCACTGGGATACCACTGTGCCAAGGCAGCTCAGCGTGTGCCAGCAGTGCCACCCCTGCCCTGCATGCCAGGGTCCAACACCTCTGCCTGATGTGTGCCAGCAGTGCCACCCCTGCCCTGCATGCCGGGATTCCACATCTCTGCTCAGCGTGTGCCATCAGCGACCCCATTCCCTGAGTGCTGGGATCCCAGACCTCTGAGTAAAAGCAGAGGACAAACGCACCCAGGGGTGAGTGTCCCCTCCTGCACTATGGTCTCGTGATCAGTGATAGATCTAAATACGTGCTCGTCTGTGACAGTGAATGACATCACACATAAAAATGTTTTTTTGATGAATTAGGGGGGTTTTTGAACAGAGAAACACTCCTCCTCCTCCAACGTGCCTACACACTCCTGTGCCTGCAGCAGAGTTTGCACACACGGATGTGCATACATGCAGACATACGGGCACACACAGACACACGTGCACACAATACACACACACACTCACACATGCACACACACACACACACATGGACACACACACACATATGGACACACTCAGACACATACACACGTGCACACCCTCACTCTCACACATGCACACACGTGCACACACAAACACACATGCACACACACACAGACACACACAGACACACATACACACGTGCAAACCCTCACACTCTCACACATGCACACACAGACACAGACACACACACACACAGAGACACACATACACACGTGCAAACCCTCACACACACACACACACACACACACGGACACACGCAGACACCCCTCCCAGGCTCCCTGCCCCTGCTCTCCCAGCCCGGTGCCGGGCGGTGCGTGGGGAGGAGTGGGCACTCACACCCTGACAGCGCACCCACGCACGCCCATCGCCCATATGGCTCCTGCACACAGACTGTGGCTGAACTTGCTTCAGAAGTGTTTTGTTCCTCAGTCCATCCTGGGGAAATGGATCAATGCACGTTGTTGGTTTTAGCAGTTTTTCCTCCTGTCGTTGCCTTCTACAGCTCTGCTGGAAACTGTCACTGAGAAGAGGCTGCAGAGTGTTGCTGTGGCCCTTGTCCTGGAAATGAGGGTCCTCAGCTTCTTCCTGCTGCCTGTTTGAAGGAAGTCACCACTAATCCATGTCACCTGTGATACTTCACACTGCCTTGGTATGTAAAATACTCCAAGACCTTCAGAAATCTTTTTCCAGGTTCAGCAGAGACTGACACATGAAACTCTTCCCTCCCTCCCTCCTCAGTTCCTTGGCTTTGCACTGAACATTCCCACACCAGACAGCCAGGCAGTACAGACTGGGCAGTGTGGCCTCCATGCCAGGGAAAGTCTCAGTGCAACCCTCTCACCTGCAGCCCTGTATTCTGCTTGGTTTTAGGATTCAGTTCCCTAGCCAGCCCATGTCCCACCATCAGGCTGTTCCCTTCCTCCTCCCTTCTCTCCCATTTTTACTTTCAAGTGAAAGACAGTGTTTCCTTTCTCTATTAATTATATAATTGTGAAACGAGTCTCCTCTGAGCCACCAGCAAACATGGCATTTCTGAATATTCCTCAAGCCTCTTCCAGTCTGAGTGGTATCGAACCTGACCTTCTTTTTGTTTTTCTGTCCATCTGTGTATTTATTCCAAGGCCAAAAGGGACTTTCAGACTGAGCAATCTGCCCAAAATCCCAGTCTGTGCCTCCCTACAGACCCAAAGGCTTAGGTGGGAGGCTGGGAGCTGAGCCAGTGGATGGATCCACCCGGGATGGAAGGTCCGGATTTCCACTGCCCACCCCACCCTGCACAACCACAGCACTGTCACAGACAGGCAGTTTGGGAAGGAATCTAATCTCGTCTTAATTTTCTTAACTAGTATAAATTTCTAAAGAAAAGACATTTGGAAGCGAAATATCAGAATGTGACATTTGGAAAATGTTAAAAAGAACATTGTTGCATTATTGAGATACTTCATTTCAATTTCATTTGAAATTAAACTTTGTCAAAATCTCATGTTGACACGGGAAGCTTGTTCCCATAAAGCAGCAGTTTCCAAAGAAATGGCCTCTGGATTCACTATTTTTGACCAGCAGTAGTGAAATGGCCTCAAAGGGAAGGGTGGGGAACAGATGTGTGCCCAGTTTTCCAGGTCCTGAGCAGGTGGGTCCAGGCTTCAGTTTTGGCAGCCTCTTGCCATGCCAGTCACACTCCTGGCAACCCTGGCAGGCTCAGGAGTGTGAAAGACCATGATGCTTTGGGAAAAAAGTAGCTTTTCCAGAAAGATGGACCTGGAATTTGGGCTCCAGGATACAGCACAAATCCCATCGGCCTCCAGGGGTGTTGCAGTTCCATTCAGTGCTCACAGGGACAGCGAGTTTTGCCACTTATGCTCAACACCACTTAATAAAGACAAGGTAAGTCTGTGGATCTTAACTCCTCCATACTGGATTAGAACAGTCTTAAGCCAGGCTAAACCCCACAGTGTGGCTGTAATTTTTCTGGCTGAGTTAACCACAGCACAGGGCAAGAATTACTGGGCTCTCTTAAAAGTGATGTCTATGTCCCACAGATCCATAGGCAGCAGTGGCTTCCCAGGAGGGCAAGTGGGGAGCACCGGGACCACAATCCAGCCCAGACTCCAGCAAATTTGGACATTTTGACTGGAGAACCTGAGCACTGTTAGGGCACCCTCATGGCAGTGGGTCCCATGGCACTGATGTGCAGGGCTAGCACCAGTTATTAGTGATCTCAGGAAGATGCTTCCATCCCATCAAGTAAATTGACTAATTCCTGCAATTGCCTTCATTTCACTTCCAGTATCTTCACTTCTGATAGCTGTGATACAGATGTGGGTCTCCACTCAATGCCAGAACTCACATGGAGAATCTGAATTTCTTCCCTGCTCTCCAGAGCTTGATCCCCAGCTCTGCAGATCACTCCTCGACATGTGCACCAGGATGGCAGCAACAGCAAGGCACAGGCTTAGAATGCATTATCAAAACCTGAAGTTTCCTTTCCCTCATCCACCACTGGGTTATTTGTGCAAGTTAATTCCTTATTTTGTAGTTGTTGCTGCTTTTCTTCAGCAGGAATGGAAGTGGAGTTGGCACCAGAGCAGCTTGCACCCAAACGCAGCTTTGTGCAGTCAGCAAAAAGGCGACAGAAAACGACTATTCAATGAAATCAGATATTTTGGGTAAATGTTCCCTGCTGAAAGTCAGTCTCTGCATTAAACTGGGTGGCAGGAGGAGTTGCTGTGAAATCATCCCAGAGATTAGATGGAAAAGAGCATTTCAAGTTTAAGTGTTGATTAAAAAGCAATATGTTCCCAAGAAGCTTTGCACCAAATGGGTGACTCCTGTCCCTGCTGCTTGGTGACTCTCAAGGATTATCACGATATGCCCGATGAGTTCTCAACACGGTCACTTCACCGTTTCCCAGCCCCTGGGTCTCTTGGTAGGGTTTTTGCTGCATTTCAGGGAGGCCCTTTAGGGTGAAATTAATTCAATTTAGCAGCCAACAGGCTTCAAATCGATTCATTCTGCATCCAGGACGGTTTATGGGCAGGACGGATGGTCTGCAGCACACAGCTCTGTGCCACTGCATCTGCAGCCCCTGACAGGAAACCTCAGGGGAAAAGGGATCCACAAAACTGTCCCTTTTATATTTGGGAATAATAGTTATTTGTCTGCTTAAAAGGTTGTCAAAGCCTTGCAGGAAAACCCTCATCCCAGCCGTGCCAAGATCCAGGAAAGGCAGTGACAGGAAAGGATGTGGCTGGATGTTGCATGGCAGGGGATGGCAGGAGGGTGGGTGGCAGCACCATGGGCTCGGATGGAGGGTAGGAGGAAGGTGACAGTGAGGGTACATCTGCTTTCCCCCTCCCATGGTGTGAGCTGTGACAGAGGTGCAGAAGTCACAGCCAGAGCAGAGGCACCTTGCTCTGAGCAATCACTGCTGTCCCTCTCTAGCTGGCCAGTGCCTTTTTACCATCACTGCTTGGTGCAGTGGGAGAGCTGTGGAAATCTCCTGGTGGAGAACCTGGGAGGCTGCATGCCAGGAGTAGTGCCCACAGCGAGGCTGTCCCTGTGCCCTCCCAGCAGCTGGGGATGGAGGGAGCTGTGCAGTGTGGCCCGGCTCTGGAGGGTGTCTGTGATCTCCTTCATCCCCAAAATCTGGGCTCAGGACGGCACTGTAGCCACCATGTCCCAGCCCTCCCCGCCCTGCACTGGTGGTGTGACACCACTGCCCTTGGGTGTTGTACTGGCTTTGTGTCTCTGCAGGCTGTGCTGGCTCCTGCAGACCGACACATGGACTGTCTGTGTGTCACCTGTGCTCCCAGTGCCATTTGGATCCTGGCTCTCCATTTCCCCACCCTGTTTCTCAAATGTTAATGTAGCTTTTGATGTACACGTCTTCATCCTTCAGCACAAGCAGGATCCAGCTTTGGACAAGCACAGCACTGTGCCGGCAACGGCTTTGCAACAGGAGCTGCCGTCCTGTTCCTTGACTCGATCCCAGCGTTTTGTCATTTTTGAGGAAATAACAAACTTGAAAGTATTCAGCTTTGGTGCAGCAATTGCAGCTTAATTGCACGTCTCCTTCTGCCCACACAAATGCTGAAAAGTGACTTGGCAAACTTTAAAGGCAATCCAGGACTGAAATGGGAAGGCTTGACAAGCCAGCATTCATCAGCTCTGACTAACGCGTCTGTACTCTCAAACCTGCTGCTGTTCCTGCGTTGGCCTGACATCTTGCTGCCCTCAAAGAATTTCGTTTGAGTCTCAATCAGCGGCTGCTGGGTGGCTGTGTCTGAATGGTCCCCCCAGCATTTCGGCTGCCAGGTTACCCACAAATCAGGACCAAACTGTTCCCGGGGTGAGGGCTGCACTGGCCGGTGCCCTGGCAGTGGGCTGGGATGGTTTTGCTAAACAGAGAAAGAGAAGGGGGCAGATGTCCTGGCATGTCACCAGGGTTTGTGCTGGTGACATTCCAGAGAACATGGATGGCTGCGTGGCTCCTGGCCTCACTCCCCACAGGCTGGAGGCAGCTGCCTCCCCAGGAGACCTGAGCGTGGATTGGGGTGCTGAAGCCATGGGTGGCAGCAGGCTTGAGGAGTCCCCATTGTCCTCATCTGATGGAAACCTGAGCTGCAGCAAGTCCACAGCTCCCATGAGGGGCCAGCTGGGCAGGGCAAAGGGGAAGAGGGAAGAGAAGGCAGAGTCACGGTGCCACAGCATTCACAGTACCACAGGTGATGGGAGAGATGCTCCAGTCATACCACCAGTCTGGAAGGCAGCACATCCCCAGGGCTGGGCCATGCCTGAGGGCAGGGGCAGTGGCAATTCTGGGGTTGCTTTGCCTTGTCAGCCCCCTGATACCCCTTGGGAAGCCTTTTGGCATTTTTCCCTGCTCGGCTGCCTGGTCTCCTGAAGGAGACAAAGTGAGGAATGAGTTGCTATCAGTGGTTAGCAGGAAAGCATGTGGACAGGGTCAGGAATCCCCAAGAGAGGAGAGAGAAGGAGTCAGACAACCACAAAAGATCTTGTGGTTGTTTGCACAGGCTCAGGCACATCTCCTGGGTCTGCTGCTCCATTCATCCCTCCTTCCTCAGGTTGCTGAATAGGCAGACTTCCAGATGAGCCAGATGAGCCAAGACCAGGTGAGAGGTGGGAAGTATCAGAGCCAGTGGGGCTGGCCCAAGTGGACAGTGCCAAGTCCTGAGCCTCCAGTGGACACGGCCCCAGCTCACTGCCCTGGGAGTTTTGGGATCAGCACAAAGCTGAGGTGCAATTGAATTCTTTATTTTGTTGAACTGGTCCTCAAGGCTGAGCAGGGGTCTGCTTGCATATGTGGTGAACATTGAGTCTACAGGCTTTTGCAAGGAAAATATTTAAGATTTCTCAAAAAATGGTGCATGCAATTTTTCAGGAGGATGTTTTGCTCTTTTTCTCATGATCAGACTCATCCAGGGTGTCTGAGCCATGGCCTCATTTATATAAAGCACTGGAGGAGTGTGGGGAAGAGATGTACTCTCCCTTCAGAAACGGCACAATTTACTGAAGGACAGGAATTATGTAAAGTAACAGGACTCATTCCCAGCCCAAAGTATGTAAACAGTGTGAGTTATGCTGCATGGAGCTTCTGAAAAGATAACTGGGAGGGGAGGCCCCTTGGTTCATTTTGTGAATGAGTGACTCTGTGGTGGATGTTGGGGTTTATTCTGCTCCATACTGTGTACACAGTACTTACCACGCGCTTGGAAGCAGCCGAGGAAATAGATCTTTGCTGGAGGCAATTGCTTTCCCAACAGTGAGAGAAAACTCATGCATGGCAGGCTTAGAGGTTATTATTTTAATACCTTTCTTCTCACAGTAGAGCAAGGTGGCCACGTGTTGGGGCAGGCATGCCAGGTCACCACCACACACCAGTCAATGCCAGGCTGGGCCCTCACAGTGGGTGCAAAATCCCCCCTTCAGTCTCCACTCCGTGACTGCCACAGAGCCAGGCTGAGCCAAACTCATCTCACTTGACTGACATGGTCACTGTTGTTTCCTGCCCTAGCACTGGGAGCTGCACTCTCAGCCTCTGCTCCAGAGCCAGTCTGGTCCTTTCATCCCTGCTCCTTCATTCCTCCAGCCACCTCCTCACGAAGCAGTTTCTTGCCACACTCTCCAGGAGTGAAAATCCAAATTTCTGAAGGAGTGTTGTGGTTTTGCATATATTCTGAGACCCAAAATAGCATCTTCCAGGAGAAATCTACTGGGATGATCTAAACCAGGGTGGATATAGGAGCATCAGAGAACAGTAGCATCTCAGAAGAACAAATAGGTTGACCAAAGAGAGCAAGTGTGTGGACCATGTACCTGGAGGCTAATCTGACCATCTATTGCTGGGAGGCTTCTCATCCTCACCTTTACTTTCAGTAGAAATTCCAGCCTTGAAGAACTGTACTCCAGAGGGTGCTGGGCTGGACTATCCCTCACAGCTCATGCTCTGGAGCATCCACATCATCCCCAGCCCAGCTGGGCTCTTCGTGGGGGTGCCACTTGGCAGCCTGCAGTCCCCTAGAGGGGGCCCTCTTTGGCAAGGTGGCACTTGGCACCCTGGTTGTGGCATGACAGGGGACCCTGCTCTTGGTTACCTCAGCAGAAGGAAGGAGTGATGCAGTGAAAAGCGTGGGTACCTGCAGTGTAGGTTGCACAGGGCACCATGCACTGACTACCCCTCCTTCCCGGGGAAGGGCTTCCTTCATGCTTCTGCCCAGGAGCAAGGAGGATGCCCTGGAGTCTCCTGCTCTGCTCCCCTGCACCCCAGACCTCAGCGCTCTCCCGACTGCAGGGGTGCTGTGAGGCTGCCTGAGCCACAGGAACCCCAGCACTGGAAAAACACTGCAATCCTCCCCAAAACGGCTGTGGCTGCAATGCCTTGGTGCAGGTACCCTGCCCAGCTGTGGGGCTGCTGGCAGGACTGGATACAGCAGGGGGCTGGCAGCTGGTTCTGCCCACAGAGCTGTGCCTGGCTTCTCCAAGCCTCCCTGTTTATTTGTTCTACAACAGCTTGAAACCAAACAGGGTTAATAGCCCTCCCTGTGTCCTAGTGAGACGAAACTACCATTGGGAGACCCAGGACAATTTTTATATAGGATTAGAAAACAAAAATCAATATTTAATTATCTGTAAGCTTTTTGTGTCACTGCATCCTTAGCTTGCTAACGGTGAGTGCCGGCTGCCAGGAGAAAGTAAGTCATTAAAGGGGCAGTATCTTTTACTGGCCTGTTATGGGCCTGCAGTAAATAGAGCACATTATCACTCCTCACACACCCGCACAGTTATTTATCTTTACAATCTCTATTTACCTATATTTATGGAGGGTTTCTCCTGTATATTATATAGCCAGGTTAACTTTAATGGGCTTCATTAAAACAGGCACTTAACAAAACTTTGGAACATCCTTGTTTGGACAGACAGCTGGAAACTGAAATGGGGAAGGAGGAGGAAAAGCACTGTGTGTCACTGAGTCCCCAGTGCTCGGGAGCTGAAGGGTGGGTGGTGGAAACTCTGGTGGCTTCAGCGCTGGGTCACCATCCAGGGCTTTCTGGAACCCACAGCCACGGCAGAAAGGGCTGTGGGTCTGCCAGCACAGGATTGGGAAGGGTCAGAGCTGGGAGGAGGAGGAGGACAGACCCTTTGCTGGGCACTGGTACTTAGCCCCTGAGTGTCCCCTGTGCCTGGAGAGTCATGAGCATGTGGCACTGAGAGGTTCCTCAGAGTCTCCCTTCTTCTCCCTGTTGCCCCTTTTCACCATATCTGAGCCTCTTGCTCTCTCCTGAGCCACAGGGTGTTCCCCATGGTGCAGCCTCCTTCCCTGACAGCCCCATGGGACAGACAGACAGAACACCCAGCGCTGCTCCTGGTGGAGGGCCCGTCCTGCAGCGCTGTCCCATGGGCTCTGTCACCGCCTGACCCATCCACCTGTGCACACCCACTCAGAGCCACACTCAAAACACAACAAATAAATACTCTGGGAAACGAAACCTTTCCCCACGGGAAGGGGATGGGGCAATTAGCAGATCTTTTTGCTGCAGCAGTTAATTTTTTACAAGCCTCCCTTATTTTCCCTGTTTCCCCTGGTTAATAATGACTCTCAGCCGCTTACACCATAAATAAGTTCCACAAATTTCGCAGATGCACCGGGCTGTTTAAGCAGGGAAATTGAGCAGCATATGTCTGAATGGTTAATTGACTTAATTGCTGTTAGTTGGGCTATTAGCACACTTGATCCACCCCAATGACCGCAATACTTTCTTAATGGTGTTCATTTTATTTGGATGCCAAGCTCCAGTTACCATTACAGGGAAATTTCCAATTGCTGATTACCTCATAAATATATAATTGTAGTCATAGGCTAAATAAAGCCAACAGGCATTAATAATGAACAGCGTTTGACTAAGAGCCTTTAAAGGATGATGGAAGTTTCTTTAAGGACCTCAGCTATTCTTGAAATGTAAATAATCTTTCATGCTTCTATTTTTAATGATGCTGCGTCCTTTTTCCAGTCGGCATCAAGCACCAGGAGAGGTGCTTGATGCATTCCAAAGCCAGGTAATGTCCAGAGAAAACAACAGAGCTGTGAGTTTCCCGAGCTCTCTCTGTTCCACCCCAAGGATCAGTTCTCAAGGGAGGCTGCTGTTCTTCCTTTCAGGCAGCCACTGGACTGTGAGTGACCAGTGACTCCAGCCTCTCACCCAGGCTTTCTGAAAACAGTTTATCCCACTCCGTGTCTGCAAGGAAAGGAAAAAGCAAAGTGCCAGCAGGCCAAGTCCTGCCCTGTGCTGCGTGGGCAGGGATTGCAGGCGAGGCAGGTTGCACATCTCCCAGTGCTACAAGGAAGGCTGCTAAAACAAGGTGAATGTGTCGCCAGCTTCAGCTCCTGTCACACTGTGAGGGACAGCTGTCACTTCCCTGCCCAGCCTCCCATGCAAGGCAAGGATGGTCCTGAGAGCAGTGCCCACAGAGGGGTGGGTGATGGAGACTTCTGCTTGGGACTAGTCTGGTCACAGTCCTGGGTCCAGAAACCCCCAAGTGAGTTTAGTCTGATATCAAATAAACAAATAACTGAGAAAACACCCCTACCAGTGCAGATCTGCCCCTGAGGGCAGTGCTAAGTGCAGGTATGGTTTATCCAAAAGAGAAACACCAAGGGAGAAATGGTCTGTTCCAACTCCAGCATTGTTACTGGCTTTAGAGACAATTTAATTATCCTAGGCTATTCTTAACTGACCTAGTCAAATGAACCTGCCTAGCTCTGTCCACAGTAATTACCCACGATTTGCTAATTCATGTGGAGAAGAAATTACTCCTCGATAGTCTGTTTAATCTTTGATTCCCAACCATGAGCTCATTTACTCCAGGCTTGTTCCCTACTGGCGGCAAACGGAGAGCACTACATTAGCTATTTTCAGCTATTAGGGAACTAGTTATAATTAATGTTGGCTTTGACGATAGCCTGGTTTGAGGTAGATGCCTCGGGGTGCTGCCATCGGTGGGGGCTGTGTTACCACCACGTTTCTGGGATTTTGGACCATCCTGCACATTCTTGTGGCTAACGAGAGGGGCTGGGATGAATGGTACCAAGGCTCAGACATGCTGGGTCATGGGCACAGGGAGGCACGGGAGTCCCTGGGGAGCAGGAGGGACTGGAAGCAGTCGGGTTTCACCCCTTCCCAAGGGTTGCAATCCCCCTACCCTGCCTCGCTCTCCGAGGACACTGCCCACCAGGGTCTCTCTTTGTAAACCCTGTGTCACCAGGACAGCTGGCAGGGCCCTCCCTCCTGCCCACCCCTCATCAGATGGGGCTGAGTTTGTCTCCATCCTCCCTCCAACCTCCTCTCCACCCTCCCACTCCTGCTCTCGCAGCCCCTGCGGCAGCCGCTGCCCTCAGCTGGACCACTGACACCCCGATGGGACCGATGGCACTGGGGTGGGGTCACACTGCTCTCCAGACCGGGGGAAAATGGGAAGCAGATGTTGCTTCAGCAGAGGAAAGGTTTTGGGATATGAAATAGTTTCACCTGGTGCCTTCATCTTCTGGAAAATCACACGTGACAATTCCTTTTGAAAATGATCAAAGCCAGGCGCGGCATTTCCTCTCTCCATGCCGATCTACTCCACTCTGTTTTATCAGATGGAGTTTAGAGAAAGAGCATGTTTTATTTTAAAATAGACTTAAGAAATATTCTGGCCTTTCAGTTTGACCATTCAAACTGTCTGCTTTCCTATGTCTCAGATGCTGGCCCAGAGAAGAGGAACAGTGTTAACAACAAGCAAAAGTACCTAATAATCAGTTTAATACAATGCTGCACAGTACTTACAGAGTTGGCATTCCCATAGTTATTACCAGAAGCCAAATCTTAATCCTTTTTAAGTTGGGGGGAAAATGGATCAAAAATTAGAATGATATCAAGCATAAAATAATCTTCTGTCTGTATTGCACTGATAAAAAAATAGAATATATAATTACCATGTACAAACTGCTTATGTTTGTGATTATATGTTGCTGCCATCTCCAGGTCCTCCCGGTAAATGACTTAATTGGGTTGTATGATGTATGGATGGAGAGCAGGAATGTGTGGTGGATCTGGCAGGGCACTGATCCCTGCTCTGGGGCTGCTGCAGGGACCAGGAATACCTGAGACATGAATAGAGCTTTGCACCTCCTGGAGATGCTGCACCAGGTACAAGGGGCTGCTGGGAGTCCCCTGGGGACTGGGTGCTCTCACCTGAGGGGCTCCTCTCAGCATTCCTTTTTCTTCCTCCTCTACAGCTGCCATATCCCACCAAAGATATTTTCTTTTTCCCTGGCTATTTATGAGCAGAGTGAGAAGAAAGTCTGGCAGAAGAATGGCCTGGAGGCTCTGGGACACTGGTGGGGGTGGATGTGGTATGGGGACATCGGAGGCTGGTGAATTTTGAGGTTAGAAAGTGCCTGAAGGTCCACTGAATCCACAAGGGAATGGAGAGGAGAGCACAAAGGATCCAGTACCCTGTCTAGACACTAAATGTACTTGAAAATCAAGTCATGGGATTATCATCACAGAAGAACAGACTGGGCAGGCACAGTGACCAGCGTTCAGGGCTGAAAGGAAATTGCAAGAAATAAAAACACAACTCAGAAAGCTGCCAAAGTGAAAACACTGGGGCTTCCTGTGGCAACACCCAGAGGGATAAGTCAGGCCCTTGGAAAGAAAAACAGGAGACAAAATTTCAGGGGATTAGGGGAGCATCATTCGTCAACACATATATGCACACACAGAGGAATCATCACATGGAATAACCTGGCCACAGGAAAGAATTGTATTCATGTACAGGATAAATGACATGAGAATGCTCCACAGGTAAAGGGGACACCCAAAGATTCTCTGGATGGAAGCTTCAATCTGCATCTCCGTGCAGAACAGAGACCTGTGTATAACAATAAATATCTGCCCGTGGATAGCCCAGGATTAAGTACAGTGTGTGTAATGCACCAGGATTACGGGATTTTTGATGTATAAAAATGTCTTATTGGCTTTCTGGTTTTTCTCCCACATATCAAACCACAATGCCCCTCACAGCCAAGCACGCTCCTTTTCACTGCCTGCTATAGTTATTACAGCTGAGGAAAGAGATTTTTTTCATTTGTGTTGGATTTTTGTTTTTGTTTTGTTTACTAAATTTAGTTTAGCCATTTTTCTGGTGAAAAGATTCAGCAGCACAGAAAGCAACGCTCTCAGACAAGTTCATCATTCTCAAAAGCCTTTGGTGTCACTTAGTGAGGAATTTTTGCTTGGAAAAACATTTCAATGCAAATGATGGCCATTACCACAATTAAATATTTATTTCTTGCCCCTAAATGTGAGGATAATTTGATAACTGACTCGGGAAGGTGGGCAGTAGGGTCGGGAAGGTGGGCAGTAGGGAGGGGACATGACAGACATGCTGGGCTGCACCACTGTGAGCATCACCTGTGGGTACTGGAGTGGCTCCTTGTGTTGTGGGGGACGTGTGGGAGGACACCCCAGTTGGGCTGCTGAGGAAAAGCTGCCAGAGTTTTGTGAGGTGCCCACCTTTTGTGGGGTGGAATGACATGAGCCGTACTGAGGGGGATGATGCAGCTCTGGGGTCCCCAGCACAGGAAGGACATCAACCTGCTGGAGTGAGTCCAGTGAAGGCATCAAGATAATCAGAGCTGGGGGTTTGCCATCCCCCCGCAGACTGCTGCCATCTCCTGAACAGAGCCTCACAGCTGGCAGAGCAGGGTTGTGCTCCCTGAAGCTGCTGGACGACCTTTGTGTGGGAGAAATTCCATATGGTACAAACATCTCCTCTCCCGTGCTCAGAAAGGTGGGGCCAAAGGAGACAGGAGGGACCCTTTAAAGAGGGGGTGTCTGAAGGAGTTTGTGAATGGACTGGGAAAGTCATGGGCTTGGGATCACGTTGCACCCGCTGAAAGGGCCCCATAAATGGAGTCATTATTGGTGGCAGTAACTGATCCTCCTCCTGGCTGAGAGTCATGGAGATTAGACATTAATTGAACATGGACTCTGAGCGGGGAGAGTTTGAGGTTATAGTGGGAAGGCAAAAGAAACATTAGAATCAGAGCACAGAGAGGGGCTGTTAATAAAGACACAAGGGCAGCTGTGCACCGAATGTGGGGGGATATTGGATTTCAAGAGCCGGGGTCCTCTTTCCACTGAGAGCTACCTTACATGGGATGTAACCTTAGGAATCGGCCCCAGAGCCACCACCACTCACTCCAGCCGTGCTGCCCTGGGGATGGGAGCAGCCCTGATGGATGAGAGGGTCCCAGGCTGCCCTGCCAAGGGATCTGCATGGCTGGGAGAGACCGTGGGGAAGGGAGGGCTGTGCGTCCCTTCCCACCCCACACAGGACCGACCTTTGGTCTCAGGAACGTGGGACCTCTCTGTTGCACAAGCAGGGGTTAATGGATCGGGAGGGGTGTGATGAGCGGAGCAGTCTGGGGAGGGTCATGGGGAGCCGTGCCCAGCACAGCTGGGGCTGAGTTTAATCTGGAAGCCACAGTGAGACAATGAGTTTTCCTCGTCAAAGCTTTTCAGTTCATTACTCTGCCTCTCTCTTTTCTGCAAATAAGTAAATGCACTTAACAGGTTGCTGCAGGTCACCTAAGCTCCCTGTCGTGTGTGCACTCTTATCCCTTGGTAATTGCAAAGTGCTGCTACCGATCTGAAATGTCAAGGAAGTGATTTAAATAGGAATTTACATTTGCTGCAAACAAAGGCGGTGCGCACAGACAGTGACTGCAGCCAGCTGATGCCCCACCACTGTGAAACTGATTGGGCTGGGGCTCTCACCCTCTAATGTGTTGGTATGGCCAGGAGATTGCAGAGGAAGACACTGAGAATTGGAAAGGAACCACGACAGGTGCTGGCTGCGGGTTGGAGCATTACGAGGAATCTCCACTTCTACCACAAAGGCTCCTCAGACCCCCCTCCCTTCCACAAGTGCAAGAGGATGACCACACTTTGCTGCTAGGAGTGGAAGGACTTAGAATTCTAGAATCCTGGAACGGTTTGGATTGAAAAGGACCTTAGAGATCATCTCATTCTAACACCCTTACTTACACAAAATTTTCACAAGGTTTCTCCAAACATGTGGCTTCTCCCCAGCTCTGCAGTGGCTGGAGGTGGCTCAGGGTGGAATGAGCTTGATGGATCCGTGTGTGTGTACAGGTCCACTCCCAGAGCTGCTGAATTCCCCACAGACACACAGTCCAGGTGTCACCACAAGTATTCCTGGATGTTTGTCAGCCAGAAGGACACCCTGTGAAATACCTGGAAATGAACTTGCCATTGGAAGTGGTGATACTTTGCTGATTGCAAACATGAGGAGAAACACCCAGAGGCAGGGGCAGTCTCTGCAGGCATCACCCAGAGCTGGGATGGAGCTGTTCTCCCTGCAGCCAGGCATGGCCCCCCTCTTGTTGTCTTTCCCTGAATTTCAGGATGACTCAGAAAATTGTGAGTGAAATTCCCACTTGTGACCAACCCACACTCCAGTGCTGCTGGGAGCCACTGCGATCCAGTGCCAAGGGGCACCAGCCTGCTTGGACAACCCTCACATCCATGTATCCAAACTTTGGAGACATGGATTTTGCCACTTTGGCTTCTGACAGGCTTTCATTAATGCTTTGCCGTAGCTTTGATACAGCAGATAATGTGGGTTTCCCAGTGGAGCGTGCATTTCCTCAGGCATGCAGAGAGTTGGCACCTTTCCCCTTCTTCCTCTCCCACAGTTTCCACATGAGCAGTCCCAGCAATACGCACAAACCCATTTAGCAAATGGATTTTTTTCTTGTGAAGTGTTCAAAAATAGTCACCCTTTGTTATTAAAAATGGTGATGGGCGTATCATGACTCAACAGTCTGAGGGCAAATCTGCACATGCGATATCAATACTGCACGTAAGCAACTGCAGGAATCGATAGTTCAAGTATATTTCTGTATTTATTACATATTCAATCGACTAACTCATGCTCTTTTATCAATACATTAACTCATAATAAAACTCTGTTTACTATAGAAAATATGAGACACTGTATAACAAATAATTGAACATTAGTGTGTGTGAATATTGAGCTGCAGAGGCACAGCAGGAGGGAGCTGTGTGATACCCTCCTGGTTATCCCACCTTGTGTGATTAAAGGGAAAACAAAACACCACAGATGAGAGATTAAAAACATCTTGTGCTAATACAGATCTGAAGCCATCAAAGTGGGAAAGATTAAAATGAGCTGATTCCTGATTTCCAGTCACTGCGGTGTTTGAAGCGCCTGCTCCAATCGTGCTGCTCCCCAGGGATTCCAACAATGACAATGGCCAGACATGGGTCGGGTGTGCACAGTCTCCCCTTCCCTGTTTCTGCTACAGTTTTGGAGAGGTCACATAGATGTACTGCATTATTATTATTTATATTTTATTTTTATCATTGTTATTAGTCTGGAGCCCCAGTAGCCCACTGAACTGCTTCTGAGTAGCCCGAGTGAGGCTGGGTAGTCGTAGATCATCTTTGATGGAGGATGACACCGGCATTTTCTGTCCTAAGCCATTTATTGGGAGCATGTGGGCTTTTTGGTTTGGTTTGAAAAGGCTTTGCAAGTGAAGCAGGTGATGGCAGATACCCTGGTCCTGCCAGGCAGTGAGGCTGTGTGGGAGCTGAGGACTGGCCAGCACTGCACCCTGTGGGACGCTGGTGGCACCTGAGGGGTGGCCTGAGCAGGACCTGCAGCAGCCCAGGAGGGTGGGAGGCAGGTCAGGGGCTGCTGCCTCAGGTAAGTTACGTCCCTGGCAAGGACTTTGCTCATGCAGGGCGGTTCAGAGAAGAACAAAGAGCTCTTTTCTTGTCCCAAGGATCCCAGTGTGGGATGTAGCCAGCTTGGCACAGGTGAGTGACCCTTCTGCACAGACCTGAAGAAGGCAGTGATGGTCCTGCTGTAGTGGGGCAGGGAGCTGACTCCAGCTCAGAGTGAGAACAAAGCACAGGTGGATGCAGGCAGTGCCTTTTCCTGCAGCTCTGCAAAGGATAATCACCACAGTCCCTGGATGAAAACAAACAAGAGAAATGAAAGCAGGGAAAGTAGGATGCCAGGAAAATTGAAAACCATTTCATGTGCAGAGAATGCAGTGCAAAGGAGTGAGGACAAACTGTGGGCTGAACCCAGCTGGCCCCTTTGCACCCACCAGCATGCTGCAGTCGTGAGCTCTGGGAGCTGGGGTGCCCCACAGCCAGGCATGCTTTGGTTGTCAGGAAGGGCCTGCTCTCCTAAGCTCCAGCACAGCAAGATGCTCAAACATGATTATCATCTCTCTTGGGAGTGCAGAGAACCGGCGGGCACAGCACGTGGGGCTGGACCTTCACTCAGCTTGTGCTGAGCTCACACTCACCAGCTGCCCCCTTCCCAAGCCAGGGGGATACCCCAGACACCCCAGCCCACTGGGGCATGGGAGCCCCTGCAGAAAATACATCCCTTGCACTGGGGCTGAAGCCACCGTGGCCACAGTCCATGGACAGCACGATGACCAGTCAGGGTGTCCATGTCCCAATGCCTGTTTACATCCCTTTACTCTGGTGCTTTCTGAGGGAGAACGTCTGTGTCTCTGTCCCTGCTGATTGCCCTCTGCTTGCTTGTGTGTTTGATAGTTTCAGACAAGCAGCCTTCACCTGAGGACATGTCAGAGTGCTGCTGGTTACTTGTCCAAAGGGGAAAACATTCTTTATCTCCTTCAGTAGCTCGTGCTTTCTGATGCAGCAACACCCTTCACTGCTGGAGCCGCAGCCCCCTCAGGTCACATGAGATACATATTATGTATATTTCAGTAATTCTGCAGATATTCTGTACTGACCCAACTAACCCAAGGAATAAAAATGTGCAATATTTTCAAAAAGAAATAGGGGTTTAACTTCCAAGGTATGGATCTGTGTGGCAAAGAGGAAGGACATGATATGGCCTGTGGTAGAAGAGCTGGCTGGCACTGCCAGCACCACCTTTGCCAACCTTTGTCTGGTTGGAGTGGGGCTGTGTGAGCAGAGGTGACCCGTGGAGGCTGGCAGGGAGCCCTGGCCATCACGGCTGCTGTGGACACCCCTGTGCTGCTGAACCCACATCACCCTGGCAGAAAGCTGTGGGACACTCACAGCTGGCCCCGAAAAACTGAACCACTGAGCTGAAACAAATCCGAGTTGCTGTTCATCACATGCAAACACAGGATTTTCATAGGACCTTTGCAGCCTGCGGAGGCACCAGTGTTGTAGATGGGGGCTCAAGAGTGGCTTTCTGCCCTGGGTGTGAGTTCACCCCCAGCCTCCTGCCAGTATGATGGGGCTCAGGGTGAGGGGACCCACTGGAGAGGCCCCAGGGCTGGGCAGAGCTGGGCTGACAACCTGAAGAGCTGGCAGCCCCAGGGCAGGCAGCGGGGTGGAAACAGGATGCCCAGCTGGGATGGAAACAGGATGCCCAGCTGGGATGGACATGGGATGCACCACCAGTGTTTCACTAAAGCCAGTTTGGATGGTGGGGGTCACTGCAGCCCCTCACCATGCCCTCAAGGCTCCTGGGGCAGACCTTAAACATCCCCAAATTCCTCACATGGGCAGATAACTGGGCACTCTGTGTGTGTGTGTGTGTGTTTAACAAAATACAAACTTAC
Organism: Anabacerthia variegaticeps; assembly: GCA_035583185.1. Lineage (NCBI taxonomy): Eukaryota > Metazoa > Chordata > Aves > Passeriformes > Furnariidae > Anabacerthia > Anabacerthia variegaticeps. Next base: position 8,995,105 of record JAWWEW010000036.1, read on the forward strand.
ATTTCCCTTTTCAAATGGAATTAACATACTTTATTGCCAGCTATGAGAATTATTCCTTAAGGGTAAGAAGTTTATAAAAAATTTAAAGTAACAAAGGCAAACTTATAAAAAATTCATCTTTTAGTAGTGATTGCTCTATAAAAAAAAGAGTAGGTTTAAGTGAGAATACAAAATTCACAGAATTAATTATGTAAACAGAAAAAAAGGCACAACAGCTGAGAACTAAAGTAATTAGCATCAGAGTGGCCCTGCCAATGGCAGCCTGGGCCAGAGCACTGGCAGTGTGAGAGCAACCCACAGTGACACTTGTGTCCTCAAGTTATTTATAAAGTGACTCTGCTAACGCTTGGAATAGCACTGGTTTAAACAAATGGTGAGTGGGGGACACACCAGCACTTCTCACCTGTATGACATGCTGGGATCTTTGACACGAGGATGCTACAACCAGCCACTGAGGTTCATTCAGATTTACTGTGGGCTCCTCTGAAGGACCTGCAGCAGCTCTGCCAGCACTGGGAGCCAGGCAAGGAAAACTCATGGAATCCCAGCATGACATGGGTTGGGAGGGACATGAAAGCTCATCTTGTTCCACCCTCTGCCATGGACAGGGACACCTACCACTAGATCAAGTTGCTCCAAGCCCTGTTAAACCTGATCCTGAATGTTTTCAGGGATAGGACATCCGAAACCTTTCACACCAGGATCCAGGTACATTTTGCAGACCTATAGCCTGGTTTGTTTGGGGCAGAAGAAGTGACTCATGACTTCATCCAAATACTTAAGAGGCACCAAGTTCAGGAACTCTAATCTGCCTGTAAAGTGCTCTGCTGAGGCTCCCACTGCTTCCCTTGGCTTGCCTGTGGCAGTGGGTTTGGAGACTTGCCTGGCCAAGAGTCCCAGAAGAAAGAAAAAAAAAACAAACCCAGACCCCTACAAATGAGAGTATTTGGAGGGAAACCCTCCTGCAGCCCTTCTCTGCAACTTCCAGCATTCAAAGCCAGGACAAGGCTATGGTCAACCCCTCTGGACCCCAAACCCTCCCTCTGTTCTCAGTGGAGAGCAGAGAGGGGCAGGAGAGAAGAGATGAGGCCGTGGTGGGAGAACGAATACCTTGCCAGGTAAGTGAAGGTTCTCGCCTTGGCTCAAACTCCATCCCTCTTCTTTGGCACAGGGGAGAGCTGAGCTGCTGAAGGAGCTGAAGGAGCTGAGGGCACTGTCCCCAGAGCAGCCCTGCTCTGCTGACCCCAACCTGTGGACAGACACAGGAGGTCCTGAGGGTGGGTCGGGAGGGGTGTCCTGTGCTGGGTGTGTTCCCACCTGACCCCCAGGACTGTGGGGCTGGCTCTCCCTGTGGGAGCTGGCTCTCACCCTGGTGGGACCCCAGCCCCTGGGAGCTGTCTCTAACCCCCCATGGGAGCCTGGCTCACCAAACTCACCTGTCCATGTCCAGCTGCCTGGCTGCACCTCTCCAGCTCCTGTCTCCAGATCAGGCAGGTTTAATGATTGCCCTGCTCCATCCAGAAGAGCCAAATGCAATGGATGGGAGTGGAATGAGCAAGAGCCTTTCCATTCAGAGGCACATTAAATGTGTCATTGAGATGGAAGACACTTCCTCATTCCAGCCTGTGCTTTGCATTATTTTTCACTGTAGTAAAATTTTCAGGAGGAGAAAAGAAACTTAAGAACATATTTAAAAGTAAAGTTGAATAGAACAGGGCTGCTTGGAATACAAATGCTGCTCAAGTTTCATTCTGATTCCTTCTCCTGGCTATTCTCTGCCAGGGAGCTTGGCCAGCCCTGCCCCACGGTGCTGCTGTCAGCAGCAATGTGCCAGCTCCAACCACGGCTCCTATGGGTGTTCCCAGGCAGGTACAGTGAGTGCCAGGGCTCCCATGGTCTCACATCCTCCCTTGCAGGCTCAGGAGCTGCAGTCCAAGGTTTCTCTGTGCTCTCAGCTGCACAGAGAACCCTAAATGCAACAAGGACTCCAGCAGAGACACCCGTGCTCTGGCTGGAGGTGGCACTCGGGTGTCATGGTCACATTGAGCTGGTTTGGATACAAGGCTACAGCATTTGGGGACAGTCTGGTGAGCACCATCCTGCAGTGTCTCTGCAGTGGGACTTGGTGTAGCTTCCACATGGGGCAAACACCAGGTACTTACCCTGTGCCACCTGCTGCTGTGACACACACCCTCAGGTGTGGGGTGGGTGAATGCCATCCTTCTTCCCTGGGAAGGGACAGGCATGGGGATGAGGACAGGCATGGGGCTTAAGGCTGGCTCTGCTTCCCCTCCTGCAGACACTCCCCAGTGCTGCCACAGAGGAGGCAGAAGCGTCACTCAGATTGGGAAGGAGCATCTACATTTAGAAAGTGCACGAAAGGCAGCATTTGAAGTTCACAGGAGCCCTCGCCCACTCCTTTTTCTCACCCGCTCAGCTTAATGCATTCCTGAAAAACCTCTTTTCCTCATCCGTGGTTATTTTTGCCTCTAAGCTAGAGCATGAGTAGGTGGGATCATCTCGCTGTGCCCAGGTGTGCTGTCCCAGGGGCTCGCTCAGGTTTTGCAGAGTGAAGCAGCTCTGTTACCCCATCGCCATCCCATGGTGAAATGCCTGGATGGGTTTGCCTTTCCTCCTGCAGCCCCTTCCCTGCCCCAGACCCAGTTCTCCCTTCCATGTCATGAAGCAGATCTAATGGATGCCCGGGTGGTTTATGCTCCACATTGCCCTTCCCTGGCAATATCAGTGATGCAAGGAACCGAGATCCCTGGGTCCTGAGCATCCCAACCTTGACTCCCTTCCCTACCTGGGAACATAGTCACTGTCCTGTGAGGGACCCACAGGGCTCAGCTGAGCACTGAGAGACCCTGAGAAATGCAGATGCTGAGGGCAGGGTCTGGCAGCCCCCACTGAGCCTCCTGAGGGCAGAACAGGGACCAGCTGCCGCTGCAGAGCATTTCCTCAAGGATGCAAAGTTGAAACAATCCGTCCAAACAGGTGGGCTCTGCCAATCCCTCAATTCAAACACTCTCCTTTCCTTTCTGCTGCTGACAAGTGCCAGCAGCACAGTGTCTATGCAGGCAAACACTTCTGGTGCCCTCTGCTTGGCATTGCTGCCCCTTCCTCTGTCCACTCTCTGAAGTGGATTTAATGAGGTTTCAAGTGGTTCCTTCAGGCAGGTGCCAGTCAGGCCAGGCCACCAGGACCAAAATCCACCCTGGAAGCTTTCCTAATGAACCCTGCAGCCAGAGGAAGGAATTCAGATGGGTGATTCTCTGCAATCGTGCTTGCTGGCAGGGCAGAGATGGGCTCTGAGCACTCGGCTCCGGCTGCTACCGTGGCACCGGGGCCAGCGCCAGAGCAGTGAGGGAGCAGGACAGGGCACAATGAATATTTCATGGTGTGACGCCAGAGCTTTGCATTAGTAGCAGAGTGGAAGGCTCAGCACTCCTGACGCTTGATCCTGCACACGGGAATGTCACAGCACACAAGCCCGGGTGGGCTCTGATGAAAGGGAAGAGCAGCTGGTGAGGTTGCTCCCACCAAGCCAGGCACATGGGCTGGCAGGTCCTGGACATGGGCTGCACAGCACAGCAGGAACACAGCACCACAGGACCACGAGGATGGGAGGGCAGAGATTGTTCTGCCAGCAGTTAAATTTCTAGGCTGGTAATAACTCCATGGATTCCCTCAGGGCTCTGAAAATACATGACTAAAGAAACCATCTTCATTATGAAGGGGGAGCAGGAAAAATGGGACTGACCTTCCAGTACAGCACCGCCACTAAAAGGTCACTGTGAGCATTCTTGCTTACTCTGCCCCTGGCTGTGGGGCTGGCAGTGATGGTGGTGGGCACTGGCACCAGGCCACTCAGCATAAACCCCTCTCTGGAAATGCTTGCCTGCTTCTAAAGCCCACGTTCCTCATGTTCCCAGGAGTCACCAGCCCTGCAGGTATTCGAGGAATGACTGGACGTGGCACTCAGTGGTCTGGTGTACTGTATAAGGTGGTTGGACTTGATGATCTTGGAGGTCTTTTCTAACCTAAATTATGTGATTCTCTGATTCCGTGATTCTGTGTCTGGACCCCATGGCAGCTGACAGCCTCTGCCCTCCCAGGGACCTGGAGCTGGGTGCTGCTGCCCTGCATGGAGCTGGCTGCTGAATCAGCCCTGGCAATATCCCTACAGTACTTCAGAGCTGGAAAGCTCTCAGCTGGGAGGTGCTCCCTGCCACTGGCACCAGTTCAAGCTGCCTGGTGAACTAAATTGATTTTTTATAGTTGCTCTGGAGCAAGTTAAATGAATCTGTTAGTCACTGCTCCTGCTTAAAGCTTCCCTCAGTGCTGGAACTGCAGTGTGGGGCTCCATAAAATGGGGGGGCTGCTCAAGTTGTACCCCTCGCCCTGAGCAGCACTGCTGTGATTAGCTACCTGCTGCATAATTCTACATCATTACAGTGTGTACTCAGAAGAAGCCATCAGTGGAGTGAGCCACGCCGAGCTGGGAGAGGAATCAGTGCCTCAAATGGGAACCTTGTGCAAAACACAATGTGCAGGTGTCTGCATGCTCCTGGTTTTCATCTGGGGTCTCCCCTCTTAGTCCAGTGACAGCTCCAAGTGTTAAATCATTGGGAGGAAGCTAAGCCATCACAACCCTGCCTCAAAGACAATGATGTTAAAAATTAACTGCAGGTTTGTCTTTATTTTTATAGAGGTATTTTTTTCTTTGAGCATTTCCCCACCTTTTTGGGCAGCAAAATAGCTGTAAACTCACTGCCCCCCCCCCCCCCGAAAAACAGTGCAGGCTGAGATTCACAGGACTACAGGACCTGGAGCTTTGGGAAAACAGAGTTCGCCCCTCACATGTGTTTTCTCTTCGGGAAGGGACTGGAGACCGCGCTGAGGCTCGACGGGGCTTGCTGGTTCCTGCACGTGTTGCAGCCCTGGGGGCAGACCAGCAATAGAGGCGGCACTGGAGCGGGTTTGCCCCGTGCCAAACCCAGCCCGAATCAGCCAGGGAATCCCTTGACGGGTCTGCTCAGAGCTACCCCGCAGCGGTGCCACCCTGTGCCCCGTTCTGGGGCACACCTTCGGCAGCTGGCACTCCTTCCCTCGCGCTGGGGCTGGGGAATGCTGAGCCAGCGGAGCATTCCTCCCAAAAAACGGGGCTGGGGCTGCCGAGCTGACAGAGCATCCCTTCCGAAGCAGGACCAGGGTGGAGCCGTGCGGTAACCGGCTGGCACCATCCCGGGCGGCTTCTCTCCCTACACACAGCTGCTGAGAGCGCCTCTTCCTTCCCAACAGCTGCTGGGATCTGACCCTGTCCATCAGCAGTGCCAGCAAAGCCAGCGAGCTGCCGGCAGCCGCCTCGCTGACATCGGTGTTTTCAAACACGCAGGCAGCGATGTGATCGGCGCCTTCCCCAGAGGCCGCGCTCGGGGCCGCGCTGTGCGCGGAGCTGCCGTCGGTGCTGCCAGGAAATAATGCTGCTGCTGCTGCCGCTGCTTCTTCTTCTTCTGCTGCTGCTGCTGCTGCTGCTGCCGAGAAGAGCTTAACTCTTGAAGCACGGCAGAGCCGCGCTCGGGGCTGCCTCGGCGGCTCCCGGACCCCAGCACCCCGGCACTGGGAAGAGGGACGGAAAGAAAGGAAACTTTGGAGATGGAGGAGGCAGAGCTGGAGAGCACAAGGCGAGGGGGAGGTTTCCTGTTGGTGCCACCATCGGGGACAGAGCGAGGCACAAATCCCGTATGACACCAAACCAATGGGTAGGGAATAAAAAAATGGGGTTTGTTGACTTGGGACAAAAGATAATTAATATTGATTAAAGCAATATAAATGTCACCAAGCATTAGCAGGAAAGCCAAGAAATCACTTGAGTAGCAAACAAAGGATGTCTGCGCCAGGTGGGAGCAGAGGGCACAGGGAAGCCTCGGCGGGCTCGCAGCTGGGACCGGCAGTGGCCGATGGAGGTCCTGCCTCTGGCGCTGCCCGGGAGGGTTTGGAGCTGTAGGGATGGGAAACGGGGAGTCCCGTTATGCTTTGAGCCGCATCTGGACTCCGACTCTCCCTGTTGCTGGAGACACGGAGTTTCCCCAGGAAGGTGACACACGTCGCTCTCCCCTGCACATCTGCCCATCACCTACATCCCCCATCCCTCCTGCACCCTCTCACTCACAATGTGAAGGTGTTGCTGAGCGCCCGCTGACTTTATTGCTTTCCTGACTTCAAAAAGCCATTCGGCTGCATCTCCCAGCACCCTTGTTAATTTGAACAACTATTTACTTAAGCCCCCAGCAACCTCCCCCACCCGCCCGCATTATGCATGCGGCCACCGGCTCCCGGGCTGTGACTGCTGCATCGATCGGAACCACTTCAATAACCTCATTGAGATTCCAGGCACCGGCTCAGGGACTCTATCTCAGTGTCTGGTCAATAGCTTATATTTTTAATTTGTCGATAATCAGTCAGGACCTTGGTCTGAGTGCTGCCGAGGCTCCGTGCTCAATGGGGAAGGTGAAATCACTCAAGCAGGGTCATGTTTATGGCCTGAGCTGAACCATGGGAAATGGAGATATCAGTCAGGGTTATGAAAAATAACATGTTATATTATTTTTCATAAACCTGACAAAATCATATTAATTTAAAGACAAAGATAAGGCACCCAGCTGGCAGCACTCACTTTCTCTTCCCATCTGAGCGTGCTGCGCCCTGGGAGGTGCAAACAGACCCAAAATGTGCAAGCCTGGCACTATCACTGCCACACAGGGCACATGCCCAGGATCCAGTGATAGCCCCTACCTGTGGCACCATCTCACTTTTGTCACTTTTTCTTCTTCTCATCCTCCTCCTCCTCATCCCCTCTCTGACTTCAAGCACCAGCTGAAAACAGTTCCTTCAGCCTAAGGAGCAGCTGCTGGGTGGAACTAGACATCAGGACCAGAAGGGCATATAGAGCTCAGGAAGGAGTAGCCTCACCTCTTCGGAGGTGATGTTCAAGGACTGCTGCTGGGGACTTCAAGGTATTTACAGCAAAGATCCCCAAGACTTTTGGAAGAAGAAGGATCCGTCTGTCTGCAGGTACGTGGTGAGCCTCAGGGCCTTTTCCAACTAATACTTGGAGCATTTAACAAGTTTAAAGGCTTTTTAAAAAAAAATTGATAAGACAAAGGGTTATTTGTCTAAAAGTCTTGGCTTTTGGAGTTTGTGTCTGTGAGCAGTGTTGCTGAAGGCGTGTTGCTACTGGTGTTGGCTCTTCCATAAATGTACCTGTGAGTTTTGGGAGTAAGGGGAAGGAAAAAAGTCTGAAGTTGCAGTTTCAGCCTAGTTACTAAACCTGGTGCTTCGTAGTGTGTTGGAGGAATGGAAGTCAGAATAAGGAGCTGTCCTGCTCTGATCCACTCTTCCAGGTATGCAGACTGGCCTTGATGCAAGGAAGAAGCGACATTGCAGGGCCAGGAGTGGGGTGGGAGTGTCTGTGACCTGCTTGTGTGGGTGGGAATGATTTTCTGGGACAGAGTGTGGGACTGACCTGACCTCCATTCCCAGGTTAACCCTGAAAATTCCCTCTGCATCCCAAACTGGCCCATGGCTGTGTCCCTTCTCTGTGAGGGCTGGCCCTGTGCCCCCCATGGGTCTGGCTGTGGCTCAGCAAGCTAGGCTGCATGAGGGTTGTGTTGCTGTGGCTCGTATCCACCAAGGAGTCCTGTTCCCCTGTCTCACACTTGTCTCCTTCGATTTCCCTGACAGCCAATTCTGGAAAGTTGGAAGGTGTGCCATTATCTGGGACTACATTATGAAAGTGTCGCCCGGGTGATGAATGGCAGTGCTCAGCGGCTCTGAGGAGCAGGGAAGAAAGAGTGACATTAGGAAAGATCTGCTTTTTATGGTTTCTTCAATAGGGAGGGCTCTTTGGAGGGCTGTATTTCAAATCAGATAATCAAACACTCCTCCTGGCCTCCCAAACTTTGCAAGAAAGTGCTGAAGGAGTGTCCTGGTAGGGTGACAAGAGAATGTGACTTGTTTCAGTTCCTGCCTATTGCAGGGAGCTCTCAGGCAATAGTGCCTTCCCTCCCTTTACGCTGCCCTCGCTGCCTCCTGTGCAATGCTGCTGCTTCACCTGCTTGTGGAAGTGCCTTTGCTGGACACTCTGAGGGTGCTGCTGGGGTGGGAAACCACTCCTGGAGCAGGTTCGTTCTATGAGAGGGACTGGAGAGCAGCAGGAGGAGTTGCAGAGGAAGCTGTGGGAGAGGGGTGGGAAGTGGTGACCCCAGAGTTCTGTGATTTCTCATCCTGGGGTTGGTGAGACATTGTCTGGGGGCTCCAGGGCTGGATGAGAGGGGACCTGGGTGGCTGTCCCTGCAGTATTGTGTGGTAGTGTTGCTTCAGCAGCTGGCACTGGCACTACCCCTGTGTGCTTCCAGGCTGAGTGTTTCACACCCTGCACATGCAGTTCTCAGAGAAGCCTTGTCTTTCTCCCAGTCCCTGTCTGCAGACCCTGTCCCTTGCCCTGCCCCAGGGCTGTCTCCCAGCCCTGTGGCTGCCCTGTGTCCAGCTCTGGTGCTTCCAGTGCACCTCTCATGCTTTGCCACGGGAGCAAGTAGTAAGGTCTGTGGGCACATAATTTAAAATGATACTTAATACACTGGAAAAACCCTGAAGACCTATTGACCATGCAATATATGGTGTCAGTGCATTTTACAGGCAAGTACAGAGCAAACATCAATAACCCCACACATGCTATTACTGTACATCTCACCAGTAAAGACCCAATTCAGCAGCTATGAGTGCTCTTTGTGTTTCTCCTGTCATGGTGAGCCCAGTGCCTGTGGCAATCTGACACAGTAAGCTGGGCTCATGGCACCTTTCCCAGCATCTCCTCCTGCTGCCCTGCAGGAGGTGCCTTGGGAAACTGCAGGCAGTCAGCAAGGCTGGTACCTGGCCCCACATCCGAGTGAGGAGAGAACCATAGGATGCCTGTGTTGGAAAGAACCTTAAAGATCATCTGATTCCAAGCCCCCTACCATGGGTAGGGACACCTTCCACTAGAGCAGGATGCTTGGAGCCTTGTCCAACCTGGTCTTGAACACTTCCAGGGCTGGGGCAGTGCAGCTTCTCTGGGCAACCTGTGCCAGGACCTCACCACCCTTCACAGGGAAGAATTTCTTCCCAACATCAAACCTAAACCTACTCTCTGTCAGTGTGAAGCCATTCCCCCTTGTTCTGTCACTCCAGGCTCTTGTAAACCATCTCTCTCCATCCTTCTTGGAGTTTCCCTTTAGGTGCTGGAAGACCACAACTAGGTCACTCCAAAACCCTCTCTTCTCCAGTCTGAATGGTCCCAATTCTCTCAGCCTGAGGGGGCACCGAGGCTCATTCCTTTCCTTCTGGAAAGGTGGGTGCTCTGTCCTAGATACCATAGAACTGCCCTATTTAACAGGACAGAACAACAGCAGCACCAGCCAGCTCAGAAAGCAAAAGCTTTAATTTTTTTCCCCTGTTGCCTTCAGGATATTAATAAAAACAGATTAATAAAATCAAAGGCAGCACAATTAGATGGATCATCAAGGAAAAAAATGTTTGCTGTACAATCTTTCAATTTCCATGGCAGTTCTCACGCTGAGAAAATCTGTCCGCAGTTGCTGATGAAAAGATAGAAAGCTGATGTGTGAAACACAGGGGAGGGATGTACAAGCACGGCTGCCTTTGTGCTCCTCATGCACAGCCCTCGTGTGTGGTGACATTCCCAGGTTCCCAGCACGGAGCTGTCCTGTATGTCCCTTTGGTGCTGGCTGTAGGATGCTGTTTAATGAGCTGGGATTAAATAAAGGTGATGGGCAGAGGGTTTGGAAGAGGCTGAGCCTTGTGAAGGTGGTCTCCTGCTCCCAGCCCTGAGTGTGGCAGGAGCCATGTCCCTGGGGAAGGGTCCCAGAAAGGCTGGGTGCTCCTGTGTTGGATGCTGGAGTTGATGGAGGACTCTCTCTGCTCTCCATGAAGGTTGCTTTCTGGAGCACTGGGTTTGGAGCTCTCTCCTGGTTCTTCCAGCACGGTTTCATAAGGAAAGCATTTATTTTTCTAGCATTTCTCGGTTACCTCCATTAACCTGGACCCTGTTTGGGGTAGCTGAGACAGTCTGGCAGGTCTGGGGGAGGCTGATCTGGCTGTAAATCACAACACACCTCCAGCATCTCTGGCTTTGGGGCTGTAGGGGGGTCTGGCAAAGAAATGATGCAGAGTGCTGTCTCCCTGACAGGGAGGGAGCCCATCTTCGAGGGAAGTGTGTCCCAGCCCAGAGCCTTCTCCGGCCGATTGGCATCTGGTACGGGCTGGTCCATTTGCATAACGGGTCTGTGGGGACTTCCCTCGCCCAGAACTGCAGTGCAATGAGACTGAAGGCAATTATGGTCGTGTTTACACTTGCAGGAAGACACTTCTTGATGATTTTCTGTTGGGAAAATTCCTTCTTGGAGGAACTGCTGGCTGGGTCTGTGTTGCTGCCCCTGGTTGGTGCCTGTTGAGACCAGAGAGGAAAGGACCAGGGGCAGAACTGTTCCCTTCACGCAGGCTGAGACATTCTTATTCAACAGGTCCCTTAGGCTGTGACTTTGTTTACATTCAAAAATGTTATTAAACACCAGAAAGCGTAAAGCTTGACAAAAGGCTCCTGCTGTGTGAGAGTGCTTGTTGTGCCCCTCTGAGCAGAATTGGGTGGGCTGGGGGCTCGGGTGGGCTGAGAGGGTGAGCGAGCTGGTCCCAAGGAGAGCTGATCTGGGGTGTGCTTCTGAGCCAGAGAGAGCAGGGCACAAGCCCTAAGGTTGCTGGATGGAGGAAAATGTCTCTGGAGCAGAGCTCTGGGTAGCAGGAGCTCGGGGGGCCAGGGAATCCCCCTGCCTGCCAGGGGAAGGTGCCCACGCCATGGTGGGCAAGAGCCTCTGGAGCTGTGTCCCCACACCATCAGCCCTGGGGGAAGCATTCAGCTGCACATGGATCCCTCCCATCAAATGCCGCGGCACTTTGTGGAATGATGGCAATTATTATAGCAGTAAAACAAAGCACCAAAAGCTGATTGCTTGGGAGAGATCACTAACTATCTTTGTCTAATTACTTGGCTCCAATTAACATTTTACCACAGACTCTCTGCAAACACTTTTCTCAGAAGACAAAAATAACACCAAAACCCAGTGTCAACAGCAACATAAAATAAAAATACAGTGGTCTTGGAAGTAGTCCTTGACATCACACTGGAAATTAAGGAAAAAAAGCTTGGCCCTCCCAGGGACCTGGTGAGAGGGAGGCTGGCACAGCAGGCTGAGAGAGGGGATGTGTGGCAGGGAGGAACTGGAGGAGCTCAGATGCCTTCAGTGCTTGTAATGGGCTGAGGACCAGTGACAGTGGGAGTTTGGGATGGGTAGAGCTCCCTTCATCCTACCAGCATTCCCAAACTGTCCTGTGGTTTTAATGCTGTCATCTCTGTGGAGGTGCTGCCCTTTACACAGGGAAAGTGACTGTGACCATGAACAAGGCAGCCCAGATGCTGCTATCTGAGGTTTGGGGTTTCTTGGTGGGTCAGTGTTGGGATAGAATCATGGAATCCTTTAGGCTGAAAAAGCTTTCAGAGGCCATCAAGTGCAAATGATCCCCCAGCACTGCCAAAGCCACCACTAACCCGTGTCCCCATGTCCAGATGTCTGTTAGAGCTCTCCAGGGATGGTGACCCCATCCCAGCCCTGGGCAGCCCTTTCCATGAAGGAATGATTTTTGGGCTGTGAGGAGGGATATGGGGTGCAGGTCACCCAGATCCCAGGTGGCTCCTACTACAGTGCTGCAGGCTGGGGCTGCCCAGGGCTGTGGGTGGCAATGCTGGCAGCAGGTTCCCTCTGAGTTCCCCCAGGGGTGGTCCCTCTGCTGCTGTCTGTGGATGTGCTGCCACAGCCAGGCTGTGCTGGGTGCAGGCTGAGCAGGGCTGTGAGCTCAGGGCTTCTCCTGCCTCGAGTGGCCAGGGGATGAGCCTGCTCACCCATTGGGAACAGCAGGATCCATGCCCCTATCACAGCAGGATCCATGCCCCTATCCTGCTATGACCCTCGGGCCAGTGGCAGATCCTGATGGTAAGGCACGGTGCCAGGGTTGGAGTTGGAAGTTTCCTCCTCAGGAGCTGGAAGGCAGAAGAGGTGGTTGTGGGGCGCTGGCAGCCAGGTGGGCTGTATGGATGCAGCCCAAAACCTTTCCAAATCCCAATTTCCTCCTTTCCAAAGGCCCTGGGAAGGGCTGGGACAGGCATCCCCCACACACCCAGGCTCAGCAGTGCGTGTTGCTGTGCTTCCTGGTGCTCCCATATTTACATACATCCTATAATTACCATCTGCACAGCCAGAGGCATTTGTTGGGAATGGGTTGATTCCATCTGTTGGTGCAATTTTCTCTGAGAAATTTGCATTGATCACTTTTTTATGCAAAGCTTTTGTATAGATCATTTTTCCCCTATTTTTTTTAATACAGCTAAATAATTTTAGGAGGGGCAGAGGTCTCTGATGGAAGAGTGGACACCAGCAAAGACCCACTGGTCTTGGAACAGCACGCTGCTGATGTTTTCCTCCCAGTCAGCACAGACTATTGAGTTCAGGCTGCTCCAAGGTGGCATTTCTCAAATATTTATAGTTTTCTGTTATATTTGAGCTGGTAACTCATCCTTAATGCCCTGACCTTAAATTAGGAGCAAGAGGGTGTGGTAATTAGTTAGTCAAGTGATTCTTCCAGATCAGAGTTCAGGCTTGGATCTGTCAGGACCAGACAGGACTTTTGCATATTTTTGACAGCTGTAATGAACAGGGAAGTCTCATATTGATTAACTGGCTGGGAAATTCCCACAGCCCTCTGGAGCTTCCTTAGGTACTACAGCTGCTCTGAGTCACCCCACAGTTTACCCTGTTTGATCCCTGTGGGCAGGGGATGAGCAGGGGGGACATGGCATTCCCACTTTGTCACCCAGCCCAGAGCACTGAATGCCACATCCAGTTGTTCCTTGAACGTCTCCAGGGATGAGGACTCCACCACCTCCCTAAGCAGCCCCTTCCAATGCCTGACAACCCTTTCAGTGAAGAAATTCCTCCTGATGTCCAATCTGACCCTCCTCTGGCACAGCTGGAGGCTGTTTCCTCTTGTGTTGTCCCTCGTACCCTGGGACCAGAGCCCAATCCCACCTAGCTTCACCCTCCTGTCAGGCAGTTGTAGAGAGTGAGGTCCCTTCTGAACCTCCTTTTCTCCAGACTGATCCCCCCCAACTCCCTCAGCTGCTCCTCACAGGACTTACTCTCTAGACCCTTCCCCAGCTATATTGCCCTTCATTGCTTTGGGATCCTTCCTGGTGTCCTGGGCTGGGCTGAAAACCACCAATGCCATAAGGTGAGCAAAGGGGGCAGTGAGACCCCCAGGGACTGTTGGACTCCTGTTACAGCCTGGCCCCTCTGTCTGCAGGGCAGCAGCTCCCAGCAATGAGGAGAAAACTTAAAAAAGCTCCAAACAAACAAAAATAGCCATTCCCGTGCCCTGTGGGTCTTGATTAAAGAAGTCATTGTAAGGAAGTTGTTGGACTTGCTAATTGGGATGGGTTAATGAGGATCAGCCAGGTTCTGCCACCCTGTGCAGGGGAAATAAATAAATAAATCCATGAAATCCATTGTGCTGTAAACAGTTCTCAGGAAAGAGCAGAGAAAATGAAGTGAACTCTTCCAATGCATCATGGAATATTACTGTATTTCATTTACTGTGACACCAATTAGATGAGAGCCTGTTCTATTAACACGCACCCTTGCAGATCCATGCTAAATTAACTGCTGGATCTTCACTACAGCAGTAAAACGATTGATTTCTCCCCTTAATCAGTTTATTTCATTAGTTATACATTTATTTTTACATGCATTTTGCCGAACCACAGTGAAATGACCTATCAAGGTATGTGACATCACAGAGTGATTTGAATATTAACCAAATAGCTATTACAGCAGTGCTGGTGCTTAAAGATCATATGTAAATCAAATGTCAGGGGATAAAATTGCAGCAAGGGCTGTCAGAAAACAATTTAGCAGTGGTTAAAGGGACAGCTCATAGCTGGGAAGTGGTGAACTCTGTAAATGGATAATCTGCTTCCTGGTTTCACGGGAAAAAACAGTGAAGTTTTCCCCATACTGTACTTTTTTGTTGTGTTCAATTAACTGTGCAGTTTGAAACCTTTCCCTTTTGTATTCAGCCTCTGTCTCCTAAGCACAATTGTAAGTTTAAGGTTAAGCTGGGCACAGAATAATTTCCATTTCTGACCCAGGAAGCCAAAATATGTTAAATATAAATAGACGTGAATAGAGAGAGGCAAAAATGGTTTCTCTGGTCCTGTAATTACGGGGACTGTGCTCCCAAGGGGAAAGGGAAGAAGGCTGGAGTCTGGTGATGTGTCACATCTTGTGTATAGGAGGCAGGAGGGTGAGCTATTCCTTTGCTTCTGCACAGTGAGCTCTGGGGTGTTGGGGTGGTCCCTGAGCAGGTCTGAGAGCGACAGGGTGACCCCTGGGTGCCCAGATCAGGGCTGGGAGCACATGCCCCACGGCTGGCTGAGCCTTCTCCCCCAGGCACTCTGCAGGGACTCCCAGGGGTTGCTTGTGGCAATCCAAACTCAAAGCTGGGCTTGCCTTTACCCACCAGAAATACCTTCCTCTGTGGCAGAAGTGCCCAGCCCTGGTCCCTCCTTCCCCTGGGCATCAGATTGGGGCACAGCAGAGCTTTGTTCAGGGGCACAGGAGTCTTGGCTGTGAGCAGAGCCCAGGGAAGGGGGTGAAGAGCTTTGCATTGGTTACCACGCAGATCCCCTGCTCCAAGCCACCAAGCTGTCCCAGCTCTGGGGTCCCAGCAGAGTAGGTGGCTCTTGGGCCACCACCACCCATTGACACCATCAAATCCTCACTGAGGCAGCTGTAGCCATGGGTTGGTGCCAATTGTGGGCATGGAAATTTCTGAAACAGAGCAGTTTGGGCAGCACGGAGGCTCCGGGGCAGAGCCGTGTGTGGCACTGTGATCACTCTGCCTTGTGTTTGTCTTTGAAGAAGCAATGAGGAAACAAAGCATCAATGACCCATAATCAAAGGTAGCCAAGGCAAAACCAGTGGCGGATCCCCCGCCCAGCAAATGAGCAGCAGAGAGTTGTGATGTGAGCTGTGCCATAAAGCCATCCAGTGAGTGCTCTCTTCCCAGGGTTTGAATCCAGCTCCCGTGTCCCTGGGGCACCATCTTACAAGATCCGTCTGCACAGAGTAAACATTGAAATTATGTAATTAGCCCCTCAGAGAAAAGAATTCTAAATTCATGGGAGTTTAAAGTTAAGAGAGAAAAATATTACAGCTCTTCTGCCCTTCCCTCTCATCTCTAAACACTGAGCAGTGTAGTGGGAGAGGAGAGATTCCAGGAAGGAGGGAAGGAAGGGCTGGAGGGACTGGGTGTGTCTGAGGGTCCCACAGAGCCCCCTGTGCTGGGAGGGCTGGTCCTTCAAAGGGCTGCAGGTGTCCTGGTGCAGCGCAGGGTGGGTGGGCTGGCTCCAGCAGCCCCTGGGGGACAAGGGATGCAGCTCGCCTGTGTCTGCCGGTGTCTAATCAAACGCCAGTGCTCGCAATAACCCGGGATTATAAATGGGAATTGTACTCCATCAAAATTGATTCCAGGGTAAATTGAATATTGAGTTAAATTCCAGAGCTTGGTGAAGGCTCTGCCTTCCCAGTCCAGCACTGAAGCAAATCCATCCCGAGTTGCCTGGATATACCGCGCCGCCGTCTGACCTTGGGTTACCGCAGTAACCTTAAGTGCACAGTAATACACTTTCAGTCACTGTTCAATGCTCAGGGGAATGGTTTAAGGCCCTTGGCTGGAGTGAATATTTTTATGCAGGCTATAATTTCTTTTAAGACCTTCGTCGGCAGCCTTCAGAGCGTCCTTCCCTGCCGCCTCTGGAGAGCTGTGGGTGAACATCCCATGGAAGGGGACCCCCGGCCAGGGCAGGTGTGCTGGCACAGTGCTCCATGTTTGGAGGATGCTCAGTGGAGGGAGATGCTCAGGGCAGGCGAGGGGCTGTGACCAGACCCCCCTTCTGGGTGAGTAGCCCTCCGTGGCCTCCTCCAGCCAGGGGAAGGTGGGCACTGGACTAGGTGTAGCTCCACAGGGCAGCGCTGGGAACAGGCAGGAAAAGAGGGAGAAGAAATGCCTGAAAGGTCTGAAATGGCTTTTCTCCTCTACCTCTCTTCGGGGTGTCAGCAGCAGCCCATCAACCCCCTTTCTCTCGGGAAAGCTTCCCTGTGCTGGCTTTGGCCCCAGCTTGGGAACGTGTCACCACAGGAATCCCTGCCCTCATGGAGCCCCTGGGACCTGCTGCTGCTGGGGGACTGCGGGCTGGGAACACTGGTGTGGGCAATCCATGGGGTTGTCAAGACTGGATGCATCTCTGTGGTGAGGAGGAGGTTTAGGGATCCTTCCTGTGCTGTGGGAGGCTCCGTTCCTGCTCCCTGCCTGGCTCTGTACCTGTGGCCTCATTGGAGCAGAGATTATGGTAAATTCAGTTAAGCTGGACAAACGCTCACTGGAGAGCCAGAGGAGAAACCCCCAAACTGATTTTCATCTGTGGATCAGGCAAAATTTGATTCACAGTTCAATTCTCCAAAGGGGAAAATTTGCACACGATCCCTGCTTAGATTTTATTTTAAGCAAATCCTATAAAAATCCATCTAAAGGAGATGGTGACTCCATCTTTCAGATCCTGCACACTGTATCCGGGAACACGAGTTCTGCTTTTATATAATAAAAAATGTAGAGTTTCCTCATGTTGCCATATGTTTTTGCATTTATCCGTGCACTTGCTATAACCCTCTCTGCGGTGTGTGCCTACAGAGCTCTCTGTGTCAGCATTGAAATGCATCGAGCCGGTATCATTCATGCAAAAAATGAGCCTAAAATCTCCCTGAAGAGGGGAATATAATAGAATACAATTGTATCATTTAAAAAACTTTGCATCGTATTACACAGTCAAAGATAATGTATGCTACGAGGGAGGAAGCCGATGAAATATTGTATTAACTCTTTATTTGCCCTTGCTGCAGCAAATGACATCTGCTCAGCATCCCTCCCTAGCTCAGCATCCTCATCCTCCTCAGGCTGTCATGTCCCTGAGACGGGCTGTGCTGTGGCTATCCTTGGGAGGGGTATGCTCCTGCCTCTCCTGTGGAGCCCTCTGCTTCCCGTTTTCCCTTGCAGGACCACGCATCCTGACCATCCATTCATCCATTCCCTGCCTCCGGCTTTGGCTGGAAACCCCTGTGAGGGTGAAGCACGGCCCCATAGAGCTCTGTGTGTTTAGTGGGATGTTACCCCTCCTGCTCGTGGGTGTCTGATGGACACCTCACACCGGGTGTTTTGGGGAAGCTGCCATTGCCCCGCTGGTGCTACCAAGTGGCAGCAGCAGCTCTGCACCCACGGGAACCCCCCTCACTCCCTCCAACTCAACCCTGCCAGTCCCTCACTGGAGTAGAGAGGAATATTCTCCTCTCTTGGAATACTATCTGTTCCCAAATCATGTATAAAACATTTGTAGAAACCACTTACTCCTCATGTATTTTTTATGAGTCCGATCTGAAGTTAAAATAGATAAACATAAAAATATCAAGAAGTACTTTAGGAAAAAAAAAGTTATTTCATAAAATATCAGGAGACCAATTTAGAACCTCTCTGGAGCCTCTGCCCAGCCTTGCAACCCTGCCTGAACTCAGCCAGCTTCTCCCACCAGCAGGGACCCTTCCCAGGGCTTATCCAGACCCTTTGGCAGGTTCAGCCTTTCACACTTGAGAAATAAACCCCGTAATTTTATTTAATCCAGGGGATAATCTTTTTTGTAATGTGCCAGGACAAAGATGGGAAGTTTTATTTCTGGAAAACCAGATTAAGGCAGTTTTGTGCTGACAGGACAGGCAAAGTGTTTGTAGAACCCAACAGCATCTTCCAACGAGGGTGTTTGCTGGGAGCACCCTGGGGGAGTGGGGCTGAGCCTGGCCCTTCCTGCATCCCCACTAGTTCTCAGCCCTGCTAACAAGGAGGAATTTACAGGCAATCCCAGTGCTGAAGATTTATTTTTTTCTTTTCAAGGACATGCATCCTTGAAGCCTCCTCCGCTGTGGATCATTTCAGCTGCTGGCAGACTGGAGATGGCTGCTGGTCCCTGGGGTTGTCTGTCTACACCCCAAGGGTGTTCAGAGCCCCAGAGCGGTGCCAGGTGCTGCTCACTGCTCCCCAGGGGTGGGTGCTCTGTGTGACTGGGTGGCAGCACCCCAAGGGGAAGCTTTGGGAATAACCTGGCCACAAGGGTTCTTGTGTTGGGTGCTTGTTCCCAGTCACAGTGGAGTGGAGTGTGACCAGACTGCTTCGGTCCCCATGCCCATCCTGGCAGAGGACAGTATCCCACTTGGTTTCAGGCCCTCATTCCAACCACATCCCTCCAGACCAGCCTGCTGGTGCCAGCACCCACCCTGGCACTGCCATGAAATCCAGTCCAGAGCCCCCCACCCCATGGACCCTCCTCGCTGCCCATGCTGCTCCTGTTCCTCCTGAACCGCCTCAACACCTCCCAACCCCTCCACCAGCTCTGCCGGTCAGGGCTGCCTCTTGCTGCCAATTTCGGGAAAAGTTGGTGTTTATTTTTACTGTTTTACTCCCTGATGAGCTGGGCTGGAATTAACTGGGGAAATTGCCACCTGTATGGGTCACTGAGTTCTGTTTACTAAATACTTTGTGCTTGTTTTCCACAAAATCGTCTCTTCGGTTTCTGTTTTTCCCTTTCTTGTGTTTAGCTGGGAAAAGAAAAGAACCCAAGCCACAGCATGGCCAGACTTTGCATTAAGTCCCAGTGAGCCATCGGCTGTGGGGCCAGGGGAGCTCCCAGGGCCTGGGCAGCTCGGATCTGTGCTGAACCTCTTCAGGGGATGTGCTGTGGAACATAGCCCAGCAAAACCCCTACACGGGGCAATGCTAAAGGTCTTTCCTTCCCCGTGCTCTCCCTCTTGGACTCACTGAATCCCTCCTTGGAAAAGCAGAGTGTTATTTCATGTCAGGGTAGTTTTCCTAGAAACCCCTGAGACAAAACCTTGCTTTGGTAGGTAAAAATTGCTACTTTTGTTAATTTTGCCTTTAAGCATTATCAGTTAAATATTGTTTCTTTAAAAATGTATTTAATTTAAACTAAAATGCTGGAAATTTCCTTTTGAGGGCACTTTTTTTTCATGCACATGAATATTAATGCCTTTCTCCGAGAGATCTACTTGAAAAAAAACAAGAATAAATTAAATACCTACAGATTTTTCTAATTCCTCTTTTTGGTGACATGCCGTCATTACATCAAATTACTGAGATGTGCTCCCATTTTTTGTGTGTGTGTGAAAATTATGGAATATAAAGTATATGTAAATGCAGCAAAAGGCTGTGAAGAAAGAACAGGGACAGGGGAGGCATTAGGTATTCAGCCAGCGTTGTCGTGAGCCAATTAATCAAGCAGTGGCGAGGAAAGATGCAGAAACGATGAGTTCGCCCTTCATGTTGATGAGGCCGGTCCAGGGCAAATGCTGCTGCACCTGAGCTCGTAGTTAGGCATGCAGAAAGGAATCATGGGAATATCTTCACGCCTTTGTCTTTCTCGTGAAGGATGGAAAATGTCAAGCTGTTGTTTGGCTGCATGTGGGAGACTCGCTGAGAATTCACAGTCTGGCGAAGCAGCTTTAACTCTTTGTGGCCAGGCTCTGCTGGCACATCTGCACCCAGCGCCAGGGCTGGGGCAGGGCAGGGGCTCTCTGCTCCAGATTTTTGTTCTCTGCCTCTCTCCCCAGCCGTGCCCTGGCCAGGGGCTGCAGAGGAAAGCAATTGTGTGTCCCCAGCCCACCTTTACTACTCCAACACTGTTTGACCCACTGATCTCTGTCCCTCCCCACAGCTCTGGCCACTCTTCCCACTGGATCAGCAGCTCAGGACAGCACCAAGGGCTCTGCCAGACTCTCTCCTCACATGTTACCCCTTCCTCTTGCTCTGGACATGCACATAGTATTTCCAACCCTGCCAAAACCAAGAGCAATAACAGTTTGGTGCCACTGGTGTCTGCAGGGGGTGCTGGCCCGAGGCCCCAGGCCCCCTGTGTCACAGCCAGATGCCCTTTTGTTGTCATGCCTTTGGTTCTCCTGGCTCACTCCTTGGGCACTGGCAGAGGTGATGGGGTGCACAGAGCTCTGATTGGCAGTGGTGGGAGAAGGACCCTCTTCCTGGGGATCTACCATGGATGGCCCTGCAGTGAGGGGACCACACATCGACCCAGGGAGAGCTCCAGTGTGGGGACTGTCCCAAAAGCTGAGCAATTCCACCACACACTGAAGAGCTCTCTGTGCCCTGGGCAGTCCCAGCATGGGGGCTGCTCACACATGGGGCTCCTGTAGCCATTCCCAGCATTTCCCTGCTCTAGCTCAGGGCTTTGCACCTCTCAGAGGAAGCATCACAGGTATTCAGGTGGGAAGGCACAAATTCCTCAGACCTTCATCCACCCCCTTCACTCAGGCAGAGCATTGCAAGTCTCTCATCCTTCTCCCTGCTCTGCTGTGGACTCCATCCTGGTGCCCCTGGTGCCAAACCTGCAACAGCCTCAGCTGCTCCTGAGTATTGCTGAATTGGTGACAAAAATTGCATCCTGCCCATCACAAATGATGCTTTTCCCTGCAAACTGTTTGCTTTTCCTTCAGCATCATGATATTGTTGGCCTAATTTCAACTTCTGATCTGGAATAATTCCGAGATCCTTTCCTCCTGTCACGCCAGTAATTCCCCAATTACTCTCAACTCCAGGGGCTGTACTCTGCACCTGGATCCAGCAGATAAATTCTAGCATTTTCCAAGACCTTTGCCATTCAGATTCTGCCCTCTAATGCATTCAAAGATTGCAAATTTAATAATTATATTTTTCCATCACACGGGTCAGATAGTGAATAGCACTGGATATAGGACAGAGCTATCCAACAGTTCTCATTCTATCCAACCATTACTGACTAGTCTCTGACTGCAGTTTTTCAACTGGTTTTACCCTCACCAAATAGTATTTTCATCTCAACTCTGATTCCTCAGCTTGCTTGTGAGAATGTCATATAAGACGGTGTCAAAAATCTTATTAAAGTCAAGATATGACATTTACTGCTTCTTTTCTATCCAGAAGGCCTATTACCCTGTCGCAGATGAAAATTAGATCGGTTTGCCACGATTTGTTCTTGACAAACCCATGTAGGCTGCTACTCACCCTGTTATCTTCTTGGTGCTTATAAATAGTTTGTTTGATCATTTGTTCCAATATTTTTCTGAGAACTGAAGTTGAACTGACTTAAACTGATGATAATTTCCCAGCCTCTCCTTCCTCTTTGCAGCTCAGGCAGAGCAGAACAGTGCTCAATGCCTCCCATGCCCTCGCCAGCCCTGGGGACCACCAGGAGCTACACTGAGATTCTCCCCTCCACTTTTCCACACCCTGGCATTCATCATACTAGCTGCCTGATCATGGCTTGCCGTTTTTAAGTTATGGAAAAGCAGGTTTACAGCCCCCCCCTTTCCTGCACCACCCCCTCCATCTCCTTCCCTCCCTGCTCCTCAGCACCATTCCTGTCGCCTCCCCTGTCACACAGGAGGGAGATGCTCAATCCTGTGCCTTGGAACAGGGACCCCTTGGTCCTGCCCACACTTCCAGGGTGAGCTATCAGTCCAGGGAGGATGGACTAGTGCTGCCTTTGGGGAAAGCTCCTCAAGATCCTCAATGGCTCCACGCTGCTGGATTCAAATGGAACAGGAGGGGATGGATACCGGAGAGGGGGAGAACACAGGGTCTGCTGCCGGAGGCTTCTCATTAGATGGAGAAACCTTTCCTTGTTTTTAATTAAAGACTATCTTACAGTTCTAATTAGTACCAGGTGGCCAAGGATTAAAGGGGCAGCATCAAAGGCTTGCCTGGGAGAGGCAAGGGGCAGGTTTGCTCCTCCATCATAAATCACTGGGAATCTTTGTTCTCTGGAAACTCCCCATTGCATGAGGTGCTTCCAGTGCTGCTGGGCTCCAGTCAGAAGCTCTCACCCTTACAAAATCTCTCTTCCTCGTTTAAAGCGAGCAGAATAGAAGGATGGTGGTTAATAGATATCAATCTGCTGGGTTCAAAAGTTTCTCTGGGAAGGTGTGGGGTGTTCAGTCCAGGGAAAGCTCGATTAAGGCTGGGTTACTGCTTGATGCAGAGAGCCAGGCAGGAACGGGCTGTTCTGCTCCCATCCCCAGGGTGGGTTTTTGGGTGGTTTTGTGGCCAGCTTAAATACCCAGGCTGGGTACCTCTGGCACAACTGAGCCTGAACGGTGGGAGCTACTGGCAGTGACATCCCACTCCGACCCTTGTCTGCACAGGGCAGTCCCCCTCACCAGCCAGGCAGGGATGCAGGGAGCAATGAGCAAAAGCAAGAGCAGGAGCCTGTGGTGCCTCAGAGTGGGTGATCCAGCCTGACAGGAGGCAGGTGGGTGTCTCTCCCAACCCCAGACTGTGATTTTCCTCTGTCTTTAATTTTATTTACCATCTCATTTGGTTTGCTCTGCTCAGACCCTGCACAGCCCATCAGCACTGTGGAGGGAGCTGACAAATCCATCCCCTGTGATGGATCATGCTGCCTCCTCCCCAGCCCAGCCGCTCGCTGCTCACCCACTGCAGCAGCTCCTGCCTGGCCCCACTGCCCACCCAGGCACACCCTGTCCCCAAGGGGCACCCACGGCTGTGCCAGTGTGGGAAGTGGCTGCGTTATTGACACCCTGGGCTCCTGTTCCTGGGGAAAGTCACACAAACACACAGTAAGCTCTGACACAAATAGTGTTTACAAAATATTGCTCCTCTGGGACCCTCTTGCCAACAGTCATTGGGATGCTACTGGTCACAATAAAATGGAAATGCTCTGATGCTCCTCACTGGAGTGCTGGGGGCTGTTGCTGGCAGAGCCAGGCTCACCTGCCAAGCTCCCCAGTGAGGAAGGTGATGGGGAGGGAGCTGCTGTTCCCTCCCTGCGTGGTGCCTGGTTGGCATACACAGCCTAATAAAGCCTGTGTGGCTCTGCCAGATCTTCTGTTGCATACAAAGCAGCCCTGAGCCCTGGCTGTGATGGTGAGATGGAAATGTGAACTCTTCTCTGGGATTCAGGGGATTCTGTGGCTGAAGTGAAATGTGATAACATCGTTGTTGGACTTGATGAACCTAAAGGTCTTTTCCAACCTTAAGGATTCTGTGGTTCCATGCTGCCTGCACATCCAAACACTGCAGGGAAGTTCTCACAAAGGACAGGGACACCATCACCAAATTTCATTTAGAGGAGCTGTGTCCTGCCTTGCTGCACCCAATGTGCAGCCACAGACCCAGCCAGCGATTGATGTTTGCTGTGAGCACCCACCTCTGGCATCAAACACTAGAAAAGGGAAAGCACAATCAGATGCCATCCAGGGGAACGCCAGGGAAATGGGAGCCCCGTCGCCAGGAGCAGTCCGTGCACTGATTGCAGCATAATTCATTTCACAATGTATAAGAAAAGTTGAGTTATTGGGACATGTGACATTTATTTAGTTACATATCTCCTGTGGGAGGTTTCCGGGGCCATTAATGTAGTGTATTTGCATGGCTAGTTTACATGCCTTTGCTTGTTATTGCTGTCTATATTCCATGCACCTCACACTCAATTTCAATTCAAAGTTTGGCAGTTGAGGTGTCACGACTAAAAAATGGAATGGCCTCCCTCAGAAATGAAATAATTTTGTTGTTCAGTTCCGAGCGATTTTGTAATTTCATGCTTGTGTATGATAATTTTATGCTGTCCTGCTCCACGTAACTCAGCTCTGCCAAGCCCTGACAGGTGATAAATACAATCTTTTCCACCCTGCATGCGACAGGCCAGGAGGAGGAGAAGGGGGGAAAGAAAAAAGGTGACTATTTCCCATCTGAGGTCCTGGCTCAGCCGGAGCTGCCGCAGCCCTGGCCCTTCATCATTTCATGCCTGGATTCCAGCACAGAGCCCCTCTGCTGCAGTGGGGGGACCCAGGGGTCAAGGAAAGTGTCCTGCCGATGGAATGATGCTGCAGAGGAGCCAGGCGTGTGTGTATGAGGGGGAAAGTGATGACTTTGGTGTGTCCCTGCGTGCAGGCTCTGGGACGTGGCTGTGATTTAGAGCCCAGACTCTCTCTAATGGAGTTCAATAGAACTGTAACCTTTTGGAGAAATTATTTTTACAAATCTGTTAAACATTTGAAAGACAGCAATTTCCAATAAAAGAATATGAGTCCTTAACATTTATCACCGGGCTACAGATTTTATAACTGTTACTTCATATTGTTCTTGTAAAAAATGTTTCTCCTCCTGAGAGCAGATGAGTCAAAAGACTATTAAGGAAATGCCAGAGGTACAAGGGGGATCTAATGGGTGCCAATAAAATGAAAGCAGAAGCAAACCATTTAAATTAAATTCAAGTGGTGATGAGAATCATCATTCCAGCTACAAACCTGGAAAGCTAAACACCACTTGGGAGCTCTGCAGCCTCCCTGAGCCACAGCAAACACCCTGTCCAGTGCCACTGGGATGCAGTGTGTGGGACTGGCAGCAGGACTGAACCCACATCTAGTCTGATGCCAGGCAGGGATTGACAGTGGAGTCATGCCTGGCTCCATCCCAGTGTCGGGGTGCAGGCAGGGATGGAGCCAGCAGATGCTGAGTATCCCTGGGCAGCAGGCAGGAAAGTCACTCCTAAGCTGAAGGCTTTGGGGAGAAGCGGCTGACCTGCAGACAAGGAGCATCAGGAAGGGTTGAAGCTCTGGGAGAGCTGTTGGGCAACTCCCTGCTGGAAGGGATGAGACACCCTTGTGGGAACAAAGTC
>JAWWEW010000036.1:9020174-9130357 GCA_035583185.1 Anabacerthia variegaticeps
GAGTATCCCTGGGCAGCAGGCAGGAAAGTCACTCCTAAGCTGAAGGCTTTGGGGAGAAGCGGCTGACCTGCAGACAATGAAGGGTTGAAGCTCTGGGAGAGCTGTTGGGCAACTCCCTGCTGGAAGGGATGAGACACCCTTGTGGGAACAAAGTCTTCAGAGGTGGGAAGGGCAGTGACATCTCACATGGGGTCTTGGCTTGCTCGTATTGAATCCTCCCTTAGCCCTGCTCTCAATGCTGTGCCCTGTGCTCATGTTCACATTGCAGTGGACTGGGGGACTTCCTGTGTGCCAGTTGATGGTGAAAATTGCTCCATGTCCAGTTGCTGATGGCAGGAAAGAACACGGTTGAGCCAGGGCCAAGGGCCAGTGCAGCCCCCTCCACTCTTCCTTCCCTGCCTCCCTGTTCCATCCCTGCCTCCCTCCCTGGCCAGTGGCCAGCAGCCAGCCTGCCCAGGCATCGGACCACCTCCCATCTGCCGCCCAGCCCGCGCCGGGAAATGCCACTCGTGTCTTCACTTCAGTCATGGAAAATTGCTTCCAGTCCTGAATTACCAGGGAGGGCAACTTCCATGTCTCTCCTTCTGGACTTTGAGCCATTTAAGGAAAACACTGGAAAAAATCCCATTTTTTTTCCTCTTTCTTTTCCCTTTCATCTGCCCTGCTGTGGACTGGGGGTCTGTGGGGAGTATGCTGCATGCCCTGAGGGATGAGGATGCTCTGACTGTCCCAGCTGGGAGCATCAGGCTGGATTTTGGGACTGACTTGGTCAGCTTGGCTGGATGGATCAGGGCAAGGGGCAGAGCCAGCAGCAATCAGCAGTCTTGGCTGAAATTTGGGGGGTGCAGGGTTGAATTAGCTTCCTCTCCAAACAAGCTTGAGGGAAGCCAAAGGTACTGACTTGGTGAATTTTTTCATCCCAAAGCTAATTGGAAAATACGTTTAAAAAATTTGGAGGAATTTTTTTATGGTTCTTTAAAAAAATACTGTGTTCTTTTGGAGTTTTCAAAAATTATTTTCATTTTAACAATGCAGGTGTATATGCAGAGATAAGTCTGTACACAAAAGGAAGCACTTGGTGAGAATCATGGAATCCTTTAGGCTGGAAAAGACCTCTAGTCATAGAGTCCAGCCATTAGTGACAACTGAATTATTTTTGTTGTCTTTTCGTATTCATATCACTTTCACTCTGGGGTAACCACAACAGTGACTATCTTTGCTTTGGCCAGTAAGCTCAGAGTGCCTTGGCCACCAAGCTCATGTCTCCAGCCTTGTGTCAGTCCAGAATCAACACCTGGCTTTGGGCTTTGCATACAGGATCCTTTGAGCAGTGTCCTTTGGGCACCTTTTGGAGTTCCCTGTGGAATGTTTCAGAGGAAAAGAGACTCGGAGAGAGCCTGGACGTGCAGGCAGGGCAGTGGGTGACCCTGAACATGGCTGCAATTTTCACCTTCCTGCTGCCACGTGCCAGCCGGGGCCCTGGAGGGTGACACAGTGCTGGCTCCTCTCCGTGTCCCTCGGTGTCGGCACTAATGACTCGCAGGAGGTACAACCGTGTGTCACACCTGCCGCTCCCGCCCTCATCGTGTTGCCTGCAAATACATTTTTCTGAAGGACACACATGAAAGAGATTCTGAATCAACATGACTACAGCTCTGTTAACGTGGGTTACCCTTAACCAGGAGGTCACTTCACATCACTGTGCTCACAAGACCAAAAATAATGTATTCAGCACGAACCGCGTGTTGGAACGACAGTGTCTACACAGGCCTGGATCCTGCACGGTGACACCACCTCCCTGCCTTCTCAGGAGCAATCTGGGGGGATTTATGGATGTCTTATTACCCTGGTAGTATTAAAAATAGCTGAGAAGTGCCCAAGATAGAAAGGCTATGAAAGTCTCCCTCACGTCCCTGACATGAGGCTGCTCACGGCGCAGCAGTTACAGATCTGTAATGTGCAATTAAGGCTTTCTTAAGGCTTTCTTAATATATATGTGCAGACTCAGCCCATTCATTGTGGCATCAAGACTGTCTTGGTGCCTCTGGTGAAACCCGTGGATCCTTGGATTCCTTGTCTGTATATTTCTCAGCTGTGGGTTTATTTCTGTGGTGAGGTCTCTGCTGCTGGGGATGCTCCAAATTGCCCCTGAGGCTGCTCAGCCGAGGCAGCTGCCACAGCCAGGGGCTGTGGAATACACAGGACCTCACAGGCAGGATTTGGGCTCCAGGTTGGGAAGGACTGAGGAGCAGAGTACAGGGACACACTTCAGGTCATCATGCTGATAGCAGCTCAGGGCACCCTCTATCCCACTGCAGACCCCTGCCCCTCACCAGGCAGGTCCCTGTGCGTGGGGACAAGTTCTCCAGCAGGGAGTCCCCTCTGCAGGGCCACAAGCATCCTTCAACTGAGCACATCCAATACTGGTAGAAGGAGCTGCCTGCCAAGGATATGCCTGAGCTGGAGAGATCGTGTGTCCAGACTGAACCTGATTGGAATTGATGAGCCTCTGAACCCCCCCTGATGTGTTTCTCTGGTTCCTAAATAAGGGAACCTCAGAGCAAAGCTCTACTGAGCACTGTCATCAAAAATCATCCTATGCATGCTCCTCCTTCGCCCCCAGCTTGCACACAGGCTTACTGGCTTGGGGAAGCCATGGAACCTGTGAAATGGAATTCCAAATGGACAGGGAAGCATGGTTAGACTCAGCTCAGGATGCTCCATTACCCAGCTGCCCTCCACATGAGCCTCCTTTGCACCTGACAGCACAGAAAACTCTTTCCCCCAAAACCTCCCCCCACCTGGTGCGTGGGGCAGTGGCCATCACCAGACCACTGGTTGTACTGGAGATGAACCCAATGGGAGCTCAGGATCCACAGGGATCTGTGTGTGGCTCTGTGTAATGGGGGTGTCTGCAGCCCCGCTGGGAAGCAAGCCCATTTAGGCAGCTGGGAATGAGCCATTTCTCCCATGGCATGGGAATTCCAGGCATTTTTTCTGGGGCTGAGTCTATTGGCTCTGGCTGAACAGAGGATGAATTGGGCACTTGCCACTTGGGAGAGGGTTTGTCAGTTTTGTGTGTGTGTGTGTGTGTGTGTGCATGCAGCCCTTGGAGTGTGTCCCGCTGCTCCCAGCTCTCTCCTGGTGTCCCAGACAGGAATAATCCTGGTCACATCCCTGGGTCCAGCTGAGCAAAGACAGAAGGCCCCTGAGGTGGCACTTTGGGGCATTTCAGTCATGGAATTAAGCCCAGATGTGGGGGGATTCAGCCCTTCCCTGGGCTGGTGCTTCCCAAATTAACTCCATACGTAACATTGCTCTGCACAGAGCGATAAATTAGGGTTCATTTCTTTTTGTTGCATATTTTCACTCGTCGCATATTTAATGTCTCTCTGAAAATATAAATAAAACATACGTAACCATTAGAAATCCTTAGAATCTGGGAAGCGCCTAAGAATTTATTTGTTTGCCAGAGGATCATACATATTGTATTAAAACTATATAAAGGGTTTAATAAAATGGCAAAAATAAAGCAAGAGCGAAGGCTCTCAATCTGCGCTGAGAGGAGGGAAGTGATCTTTCTTTGATGCCTATTAAATGTTCCAGCAGATGAAACCCTATATTCTGCCAGGAAATGAGTTTGCCACGAGCCGATTGGGCGCTGTCGTGTGTGCTCGACTCTACCACTGTCATTCCTCTTCCTCGAGCAGCAATACATTACGCCGCCTCCATTTTTCATTCCTCACTGCCCGAAATGCAAATTTTCTCTCTGTTGTTTATATTAGGTTTTCAAATATATGGAAATCCAGATATCTGGAGGAAAATGTCAGGGCCAGGAATACTCGTGATCTGTCTTTCCCCCAGCCTGACACTTTTCTCCATCACTTATGTGGAAGCCTGTGAGGAGCGTCAGGGGCAGCGAGGGGTGTGCAGTGGCCACAGGGGCTCAGCACTGCAGTTTGGGGTGCAGAGGGTTCCTAAGTGCTGGGATTCACTGTTTGCACGGTCTTATCATCTCTGTAAATCTGGACATGTGGCCTGGGGAGAAAAGGGCCACATCGTGCAGGGATGGGGCTGAGCAAAGGGGAGAGGGGTGGTGGCAGCTGAGAAGGAGTGATGGGAGAGGGGTGGGCTCTGCCTAGGGGCCCAGCACGCAGCTGGGACACTGCCTGTGGCTCAAGGAGCTGGGAAGGATATCTGTAGGGGGGTGATCACTGGAAGGGGCTCTCAAGGACCCTGTCCTCATATCCTGAGCCTGCTGGGGTTGGGGAGAGGGGCTGGGGGCTCTGAGGGTCAGCAATGAATGCCCACATCAATGCTGATCCTGCCAGTGGAGAGGAGAGATGTCAGCAAGGTACCAGGAGGGAGCAGGACATGCAGCTTCAGAAGAAGTTTAAAGCCAGAGCAGCTGAGCTGCTGCAGTTCCCCTCAGGTTTCTCAAGTAAGAGATGGACAAATAATCTTCACTAAGGGCAGACATGGCCCTGCAGAGTAGAGAACACTGGAGCTGGCAGCTCAGGGGTGTTTGTGAACTGCTCATCTCGCCACACTGACCTACCCTACCCCTGCTACAGTTTTCTGTGGTGGCTCAGCTCTCAGGGCTTGTACCTGCACTGGTTTATACTGGGCAGACCCAGATCTGCCTTGTGCTCAGCTCAGTCCCAAGTCACAGCTTCTCGATAGCTCTCCACTTCCAAAATTCTGGTGCTCAGCATGTTTGGTCCCAGTGGCTCAGCACTTGCTGGTGGCACTGCCATGGGTTGTGGGTTAGATGAGAGCAATCCCTGTCATCAGGCACCTTGGCATCCTCTACCAGCTGGGGAGGGAACAGTGGAGGTATGAGGGAAGGGGACAGGCTACCATGAGGGCACAGGCAAGTGACTGACACACTGACAACAAATGTGAATTGCATTCATTGCTCCTCTATGAACAAGAGCTATTTTAGGTTCTGGCAGCTTGAGAGGATGATCTGAAGGCAAAAATCACTGTCTCCCAGTGCTGGAGAGAGCCTGATGTGCCTCAAATGGCGTCACCAGGACCTCTCTAGCAGGTAGCAGGAGGCTGCACATGCAGGAAACCATCACAGGAGTCAGTACAACATTTGTTCCTTGGTTGTTTCTCTGTGCAAGTGCATTTAGAGCCGAGGGAACAAAGTGTAACAGGAAATTCCCTATTAATAAGGGTTAATGTTAACATTTCTGAATGAGTGTATTACTCAGACTTGCCCACGCTGATGGCTCAGGCACAAACCTGCCATGAGGCTCTGATTGTCACTGCTCTTGGCACTGCATTCATCCTGTGGTCCCACACAACAAAACCACCCCAGACAGTCCTGCACTGAAATCTGGCAACCAAGGGGAGGCTGAGACTTGCTGGACGTGTTTGAGCACAGTCTCTGCTTTCCCTATCAGTTGAGCTCCAGCACTCAAACATGTTTGCAAAAAGAATCATAAAGGGCTGCAAACACAGTTCCACTGAAAGCTGCATTGAAATAATTGCACATACACAGAAATGTTTTCATCTGTTCACTCGGCTCTGCATGAACACTCCTCCAGCACAGATCAGCAAAGAGGTCACAACCTCCATGTACACAAAGGCCATGGTCCTTTAACCTGGACATTTTAACACCCAGTAAAAAACAGTATTTCTGAAATCACTGGAGAAATTCCAAGACTAAGAAACAAACAAATGAGAACACCAAGAAAAGCCACCCCCTTTTGCTGAACACCTTTATCTGCCCCGTCCCAAACACACCCAGGGGAGCAGCTATTGCAGATCCCACACCCAGAACGTGAGGGAGGGATGTCCCTGCCCATCCCTGCCTGTCCCTGCTATGGGCTGGGGGCGCTGGGGCTTTGCATGGGAACTTTAGGCAGGAATTTGCATGGGAATTTGCAGGGAGAAGTTTGCACAGCAGCTGGCTCTGCTTGGATGTCCTCTGCCTCGCCACTATCCCTCATGCCTGGCAGTGCCCAGTGACATCAGAGACACGCAGTGAGATGTTCACTTCCCTGTGCAACCAGGGGACAGCACCTCTGAAACCAGCTCGTACCCCTCTGAAACCTTGTTCACAGTGCTGTGGTTACGTAACTCATGACCAAATTGCCATGCCCAGATTTTTCTTCCCAGAGTGTCCATCAGGAAGTACACCTGGCAAAAGGAGATCAGATCCAAGGCAATATTTGGGGAGCAGGGCTTGCATCCTCCATCATCTCAGCTGGATGCTGGTGTTTCCCACAGAGCAGTGTTAATATTCTCTGTGCCTGCAGCAGCAGCACCACGGCGACTCCAGCCCTCTCCCCCTCAGCTCCCCCTTCCCAGGCTGCGCATTTTGGCAGACTTCTTGTTCCAAACCAGTGGACCTTGTAACGCCTCAGAATGCATAATCCAAACCTGCCTCCCTAGAAAAGGCAGAAGCTGGGACAAAGCAGTGTGTACTTTCTCTCCTTTAGTTACCAGTTTAAGCTGTCTGGAAGAAAAAGAGGTTTTCTTAATGTTCTTATTTTCCTTCTCCCCTGGCCTCCTCCACTGAGTCCCTCAGATCCAGACTCTGCCTGAGCCTTGAGGAGCTCCAAGGCTACACTTCCTGCTAAGAATGATCCAGCTCTGCACCCAGAAGCATCCGAAAAACACCTCCTGGTGCTCCTTTGCTTGTGATCCCTGCTGAAAGGCAGCTCCATCTTTTTTGAAAACCTTATAGCTGCTTCAAGGCCACATGAGAGTGATGAAGAGAATAATCAGGAGTCTGTGACAGGAGAGGGTTTCCAGCTTTTGTCTGCCAGGATAGGCAAGGCCAGGTGGGTGCATCTGGACCTGTTAGAACATGGAAACAGCTACCCCAGATCTTTGTATTCTTCCTCTCCTTTGAGCAATAAGTTTAAATAATAATGATCACAGTATAAAAAATTAAAATTTAAAAGAAAAGGAATCCCTGTGCCCGTGATGAGATCCTGAGCACAGAAGAGTGGATCCATCACACTCAAACACCAGAAGCTGCCCCATACTGTCACTCAGGCAGAGAGAGCACTGCCCACAGTCACTCCCATTGTAGTCACTTTTAGGCTGATAGCGATTTGCAATGGTTTTATTTCACCAGAATTAATTAATACAGAAAAATAATTTGCAGATTAGAACAATTCCTTCAGCAATGTATGACTCAGAGCCAGGCACACAGCCAGCACTGAGAGTCAAATTATTTGCAGGTCCACTCCATGCTCTGGCCAGGTCTGGTTTGAAGCGAGTTGTAACAAGACACACAATTTCTTACTGGGACATGTGAACAGGAGAACCTGAACCTCACCCTGGTGAGCCACTGCCCTTG
This sequence comes from Anabacerthia variegaticeps, assembly GCA_035583185.1. NCBI lineage: Eukaryota > Metazoa > Chordata > Aves > Passeriformes > Furnariidae > Anabacerthia > Anabacerthia variegaticeps. Next base: position 9,027,496 of record JAWWEW010000036.1, read on the forward strand.
ACAGCCTGATTTCAAATGCAATTTAGGCTCACTTCAAGCAGCTGAAGTGTCTTGCTCAACAGACCCTGGGCTGACCCTGCAGGCGCTGCACAGCCCCAGAGACCTGGGGAAGGGCATCAGGTTTGACCTGCAATTCGTTGCAGCTGCAGCTGATGCATCAGAGTGAAGGGTCTCTACTGCTGACCCTTATAGACAGGCCATCCATCATTAGTGAAGGTCAAGTTGCAGATGAATTCAATGATTTTACAATCATATATGTCCCCCTCCTTGCCTGTGGTTGGGTCTCCAGCAGAAGGTGAAGCTCTTGGAAGGTGTTTTCCAGCTGCCTGGAGCTCAGTGCTCTCACTAGAACAAGCGGTAGTGAAGCACAAGGGGTCATGTTGGCTCATCATCATCAGAGGTTGACAAAAATAAATCCTGAAGGAGTGAGGCAGCTTTACAGATGGAACCTGGACCCCCTGGCTCTGCAGAGACCCCTGGAAGCAGAGAGCAAGGAAAAGCTCTTTTAGTTCACAAAAGAGCCTGAAAGCACCTGTGGTAGATGAAGGCTCCATGTCACCTTGTAAAGTCTTCCACAGGAAGCTGCTCTTAAATGGCAATGTGACCAATCTAACCCCTCTATGCTCAGCCTCAGCTTAGAGTACTCGAGTAACACTGGTTCTCTTAGTTCAGGAATGCATTTGGGGGGAGGAGATGAAGAGGGTGGTTGCAACCTGCTTATTTCAAGATTTCTCTAACTCACCTGGAAATAGGTACCAAAATGGATCATCAAGGTACTAAAGCTGGAAGAACAACAGAGCAAGGAAAAGAGAAGGTAAGGCAGCATGGGCTGAGCTGTTGTAGGAAGAACCAAGAAAATATCAGGGTGTGTTTTTAGGTGACTCTTTGGGTTTGACCTACTTAAGCTCTGTCTTAGAGGCACAAGTGTTTAGCCAAGTGGGCCTGGAAGCCTGGCTTTAGAAAGCAAAGAGTTGTCCTTGGGCTCTGTGGCTCCGTGACCCGGGCTGTCAGCTGGTCACATCTTGTCACACCTTGGGCATGTGCAGGCTGGGAATAAACTTCCTCCTCCTCCTCCTCTGTGCAAAGGCTGTATTCCTTTTTTCTGTCACAGGACAGACTAGAACAGAAGAACTCCTGCCTGGCTCTGTCGCCGCAGAGGCGCCGTGTCTGAGCACGCCGAGGCGATCGGATGTGTCATGTGTGCATCATTTAAATTAATGTTTCTAAAACAACAATGCTATTTTTAATATTTAAACAGCCTCTTTGAAGAATAGGAGAATCTGTCACCTTTCCTGGTGGATTTGAATCCTGTGTTCTGAGGGTTTTTCTTCTCTGATTAAAGGAGTTGGCTGCATGAGGAACAGCTACACATGATGTGCCAGGAGGGGGTGTGGGACCAAGGCACAACCCAGGGAGCAGATCCTGCTTGTAGGATGGATTTTCTATGTTTTCTTTGTGGAGCCCCAACCTGGGTGTTCTCCTTGTGCCAGAAGCCCAGGGCAGCTGTCCAGACAGTGCTTTCCTGGGCCCCTGCCTCTTGCTGTCCCTGCTGGGATGCTGGAAGCTGTTTAGGAGCTTCCAGCCTGGTGCCTGTTGCTGGGGAGGAACTTTGTCCCCACTCTGGCTCCACTCCACTCTTCAAAGTCTTTCTGGGCATTCAAACCTGAGAGGACCTGAGTCTAATCCTGAGACAAAACACTCCTTAATCCCTCTAACAGACTTCCCACACTGCTGACTGTTGATATCAGACTCCGAGAGCTTCTAGGGTGGCTGAACCCATGTCCATCTGTTCAGCTGCCTTTCCACCTCCCTGGATTTCCACCCTCATGAGGTTTGCTCCGAACAAGGAGCAAGAGCTGCTTCCTGAACTTCTGTGGTGACCAGGGACTTCTGCTAGAAGTGTGTCTTCCCAAGTAGAATGCTGGGAAGTGAAGGAGAAGGACCCATTGTCAGCACTGCCAGAGCAGGAAGCAGATATTAATGTTATTGGGGGGAGGGGGGGAGACTATTAGGATTCTGTAGCTCTGAAAAATACATAAATCTGAAGTAAGACTAATGAGACCTTTGCTGGTGCGGTTGGATTGCATTAATGACCCTTCGGAGGATGCAATTGCCAAAGGCTTTCACTGTAATTACCACACTAATGGTCGGCAGTGACATCACTTCAGACCAAATGCGATGCTTGTTTTGGACGCGTTTCAGGAGCGGGGCTTCTCCTCGGCTGGCGAGTGAGGCCCATCAGCCTTATTGCCTGTCTCCGTGCTCTGCTGACCATCCTTCTTCGCTGGCTTCCCTCCAGCCTGCCCCCCTGTCCAGCATTCCTCCGCTTTTTAAGGTGCTTCTGGGACCGGGAGCTAAGGACGGCAATTTGTCAGCACCGGCGGCTCGGTTCCCGCTGGGCTGGGATCGGCAGAGAGGGAAGCGGAGGGAGAGCCACACATCCCCTTTCTAATCCTCAGGCACCCTTAAAAGTCTTTTTATAAACAGTGGTTTACACTCCCCTGGCATGGCCCGGAGCCCCCCTGCACCGGGTACCCTTCGGACAATACCCGCTCCCGGCACACTCACACAGCGCTGGGGACAGCCTGGTCCCGACCTTCCCCAGCGCCTCCGGGCTTAGAGGAACATATTAATTAACCTCATTATCTGGGATTATTTCAGCACTCACAGGGGCAGGGTGCTCCGGGGAGGGGTCTGGCTGCCGGGCTCAGCTCTGGGGCAGCCGGAGGGTCCCGGTGTTTGCCCCTGCAGAGCCCCGGACGCGGACCCCGGTTTGGGACCGATCCGACCCTGCCCCGACGGGTGCGTCCCACGGCCCCGCCGCCTCTGCTCCTCCGGCATCAGGCTGGGGACGGATTGACAGCGGCTTGTTAAACCTGACAGACCATCACCTTTAAGCAGTGGGAGAAAGCAAGGCTTTTAATTAAAAAAAAAAAAAAAAAAAAAGACAGAAAAAAAAAGGCAAGTCATGATTTCTGCCTTTCCTGTTCAGCTTCTCTGGAAACAGCATTCCTGCTCCAGCATTTAAAAACATCAAATTGATAGTCCTGTCAGCTGTGCCCATGGGCTACTGCTTCCTGCCCAGCCCTCCCACCGGGCTCTGCCTTTGAAGGCGAAGGCACTGCTGTGTGACTGTCCCCAGGGACATTCATTTTCTCTCCTACAAACTCGGTGGTTGTCACCAGCAAATATCCACCCAGGCTCCTGTCCCTATTCCCAGAAGCATCCAGGAAAACACTGAAACTAGTACCAGGTACTGGGGCCAGCGGGTCACTCCCTGTGGCACTGGAAGCAGTCCTCCAGGTCACAGGGGGACCAGAGCAATGTGTGCAGGATCAAAAGGGAGTTTTTCATCCTCTACCTATGATCTCCTGACAGGCAGCTGGAGTTCCTTATTGTGGCGCTCGTTCTGCCTCCAAACAGGTGAATGGTAATGGGTTGTGTTTTCTCTGGTGAATGCACTTTCATCAGGAGCCGTGAAGCACCAGGCTCGAGCAGAATGGAGTTGGGGGAGCAGTAATGCAAAAGAGGAAAGGACAAAAGGCACAAACATCTTCAAGCCTTGACTGCCTTAATTGTCAGATCTTGCTCCATTCCCGACTTGGTCATCTCAGCACCTGCCTTTGTGTCCAGCTAACCTGGACCGCCAGCAGTTCCTGCTGAGTGAGGTTCCTGCACCCTCTGTTACCCAGCCCTAAGGTGATGCCCGCTGGTGGCTGACTGTAAAGTCTGGAAAACCTAAAGCTAATTAAGAGCCAAACTAAGTTTCAAAACCTTGCAGTTCTGCATGGAGTGGAAACATTGATTTTTGGATCATTCCTGCTTATAACATGTCAGAAAACCAAGAAAGGATTCTGGCCTTTTATAGGTCCTCCTGAACTACTTATTTCTTTCCCAGCCCCATATTCCAGGGGCAGCGTGGCAGGGGCTGCCTGAGGAGCGTGTGTCCATCACAACATCCAGGGACAGTGGCCAGGTAATTTCTGTTAGATACAACCAGATTTAGGAGGTTTTTAAGTGACATTTGCATCTCATGTGTTTTTCGTGGAACATTTAAACTTGGGTCAATGGCTAAGTGTGATGTTGGTGCAAGGAGTGCAGAATCCCAGCAGGGCAGTGCCCCAGCAGAGCTGGAGTGTCCTGCTGCATGCAGTTCCCAATCCCTGTGCCTATCCAGCACATCATGACCATGACAACAACTCCCATTGCGACCAAGGAACAAATAGAGAAAAAACTGAAATAGCTGTGCCTTCCCGTCTGCTGAAGCCCAGCAACCTGGGTTTCTCTGTCCAGTTTGTTCTCATCTTGCTCATTTCCATGGGGCCTCCACCACCACCAGCACTGTGCAGGGCAGGAAGGGGGGCAGCTCTGCATGGAGAGGAGGGCTGTAACTGCTGAAGATGCCCATGGAAACAGCTTTTCACTCTGTTTTAAATTCTTCCCAGACTCTGAATAGTGGTCCACTGCTGATTTTTTTTCTAGAAAATCCTTTTTATTAAAAAAACCAAACAAGCAAAAAAGCGAAAACAAAACAAAAAACAAAAACCAACCAACCAACCAAACAAAACCCCAACATAATCTTCCTTTAGTGGTTTCTGAGGGAAACTACCCCTCGGGAAAGGCTCTGAGCAGCATCTCTGAGGGTGTCCCCGAGGCAGGATCCCCTTCCTTAATCCTCAGCCTAAAGGCAGTCGCACCCAGCCCAGTCCCAGAGCATCGTGCCCCGCTCCCCTTTAGCCCCAGTCGAGGGATCAGGTCCTGCCCTGACCCTGCCGTGCTCCAGCCCCACAAAGGCTCTGCTCTCTGCCCCGGTGTGGTGTGGCCGTCACCATGGCCTGGGTGTCACCGTGGCCTCATTTGCAGCCCCCTAACGAGGCTGTGGCCGCCCGGCTCGCTGGGCTCCGCCAGTGCAGGGCGGCAGCAACGTCGACTCAAGGTCTGTTCCTGCTTGAGCGATCAACATCATTTCCATACTATAATTACATTGCCCAATCCTCTCCTGATTTTACTGCTATCTTGTAAGGCGTCTCGGTTGTGAGTAATTTAAAGCTATATGAGATGTCAGGCTCTGTGAAACAATCACGCCTCAAAGAAATATGGGCTGAGATAATAATTGATAAGTCCCATTAGGCAGCGGGGCCTGCATTTCTGACTTGGCCTCCTCCACCACGGCCTTGCTCATTCCTTCAGTGCCCCCTTTGCTGCTCGGTGCCTTTGGGAGCCATCCCAGGGGCTGAGGGGAGACCCTCAGGGTGGAAGAGCTGGGGGAGCGTGTGATTTCTCCCTGCAGGGCACAGCGCGGGCACCAGCGCGGTTCAGCTGCCTCCATTCCAGTATTACAATATTTCAGCCTGATTTACAGGTGTGTTTTCACATAAAGCATTTTATGAGCATTGGTTACCACCTGCATTTGCTCTCTGGGTTTGTCTTAGCAGTTTCTCCTCATCAAGAATCACGAGACTCTCCCGGGCATCTCCCTGGTCCCAGTCCCACAGTCCATGTCTCCAGCACTGCCAGCCCTTCCCCGGGATGCCCAGGTGGGCACACAGACTGGTGGCTGCTCCATCTCCCCCAGCATCCCTGTGGGCACTGGCCCACACTCCCTGCTGCCAGGAAGGCGGATACCTGGCACAGTGGTTTATCCATGGTATCTGTTTGCTTGCTCCAAAATTTCCTGGGGGATTGAGAACCTGTGGTTGGTTTTGAGCTACGTGACAAAGGCTGTGCCATGACCAGCTGTGCTGGTGCCAATTTGAGGCACCCAAAGCTGCAATTCCTTCATGCTGCAGCTACATATATAAGTAGATATACACAGATGAACATAAACCTGCATGTGTACATGTAGCAGTACCTGTACCTGTACAAATACCCCACCACACCTGCCCACATATATCCAGAACAGACCATCTCAGTGCTTGCCTGTTCTGACTCGGTTTCTAATGTGTGCTTTATTTTATTTCTGTCACTGGTTTCCATTTTTTAATGCCCTGTAACCAGTTTTTAATGGTTGTACAGTTTACAAACTCTCTTTCTTTAAACTTCTAAATTTTTAATTAAAGAATAGAATGTAAACTTAATTTTGTGTTGTCTGCAGATAGGAGAGGTCTCACCCGTGAGCAATGAATTATGCAGGCACGAGGGAAGGGCTGGCTGATTTTGATGTGCTATTTCATAATTGCATAAACTACTGCACTCTAGAATCCAGAAAACATTATTTTACACATTCAGTAACCTTTAAAAAACAGTGACAGCTAATTTATGATGTTCTATAACAAAAAAAAAAAAGAATTACAACAAGAATTTTTAAGAGTTGTCAAAACTCAGGCATTGTCTCCAGCAAAGGTAAAGAGTTCAGAATAGAAAAACTTTCTGGAGAAGGGATTTCTTTTCCCTTTGCATTTAGGACTAGATACCACAAATTGAAAGATGTGCTCATGGAGGAGTTAGCTGGGGAGATGTTTTACCTTCAGGGCAGGTTTGTCCTGTGACCTGTGTGGTGGAGACCCTCAGCTGTGAGACCCATGACACAAGTGAACACTCAGTAAATTGGGGGTGACTTTGGAGGTGAAACTGAGAGCACTCCAGCTTCATGTTGACTTTGACCTGTTTGGAAAACAAGCTACTTTCTCAGGAGGGGGTTCAGTATTGGAAATCTTTTATCTCTCCCCTGGAGTGAGCTCTCAGAGACAGAAATCTGTATTTCCTAGAATGGAAATTCTGGAGAAACGTTCCAATTCATAAACACTGAAACAACCTTATTAGAATGACACAATCTGACAGCTGTTAAAGCATTATAATAAACCAGAGGAAATAAAGAAATATCCTGTGATTCATTACTATCTTTGAAATGTTTAAGAGAGTGAAGAAAGTCAAAACGGATCAGTTTTGATCTTGGATTATTTCATTGAAAAACTCATCAAGTTGAGGCAGTCCCATGGGGTGTTTTGATGTGGCTGTAAAAGCGCTTTTGCAGGAAACATCTGGCGTTGGAGGGATTTGTTCGTCTCCCTCAATAACCCCCCAAGCTCCCTTTGGCCAGCGAGCCCTGGGGCAGGAGTTGGACACAGTGCCCTGGATCTCCCGGGGCTGGTGAAGCAGCATGGATGGGACTGGGGACACAATCAGAGTTGCTGTGCTATCCCTGCTCCCAGGAGAGGGCTCAGCCCGCTGGGAACAAGCCAGAAGCACCGACAGCCCAAATGCAGGGGTCCCCTGCCTGGGCCATGAGCACAGCAGTGGGATGCAGCTCCCCTGCCAGCCCCTTCCCCCTGCAGCTCTGAGCTCAATGACTGTGGTGGAAAACCACTTTGTGGATCCAGATGTTTCTTTCAGGGACTGCCTAGCACAACCATTTGGAACACGAGCACAAGAGCAGGACCTTCCCAAACTGCTGCTCCTCTGACCATCACACCAAGGGGCTGATGTCAATGTGGACCAGACAGAACTGCTGCTGCTGACATGGGTCTGCTGTGCAGAAACACAGAATTACAGAATATGTTGTGTTGGAAAAGACCCTTAAGATCATTGAGTCCAACAGTAAATCTTATTTTGTTTATCCTAATAGAGTTTCAATTAGAAAATCCCACCAGAGTCCATCAGCTCAGCCCCACTGATGTCAACAAATTCTCTGGAGGAGGCTTCAAATCCTGCATTTATAAATGATGTGAAGTTCCCCAGCAAAGCCACCAGGTACACACAGGGGCCATCCCTGTGCTGGTGAAGCTCCATTTGGTAACTGCAGTAAGAAAATAAAAATGCAAATGTTTATCTCAACTCCTCTTTCAGGCTTGAGTGCTGGTGAAAGCAGCTTTACAAATTCTGAATCCATTGCCTCCCTGGAGAAATCCTGGTGCTGTTTTGTAAGCAAAAGTAAAAGTCTCTGCCACACAGCTGCTGCGGAAGTTTTGACAAGAAAGAGACTGCTTTTAAAACACATGGGTGGGATGCATCGATTGGAAATCATTCCCTGTTTGCCAAGGGCAGGCACGCTGGCAGCTCTCCCTGCTGCAATAATAGGTGGCATCTTGCATTGTGCTTTCCCCTCTCCCCGTGAGGGCTCAGGGCTGGTGGGTGCTGGCACTGCTGGTGCTGCTCCCACCAGGTCAGCTGTGGGATGGGATGTGCAGTGGCCACGGAGCAACCAGTCACAATGGCCAGAGAAAATGCCCATCTCTCTGGACTGATGCATAATAATAATAATAAAAAATAAATTATTATCTTTTGCTCCTTTAGTTTCTGCCCAAGCCCTTGCTGTCACCTGGCTCCTTGCTCCAGAACAGAAACTGGAGAGGCAGAAAGAGGCAGCAATTTGATATTTCACACAATGTGGTCTTTGGAATCTGTGTGTCCCAAACTGAGGGTGCCCTGAGAGTCACGGCTGTGTCAGATGGCACTGGGACTGAAGAGCTGAGGATGAGCCCGGGGGTCAGTCCTGCACCTCAGGGCTGTAAGGGCTCTGGCTCAGCCCCACAGTTTGCTGCTGGAGATCCCACTGCCCTGGCACTGAGAGGGCTCTGCTGGGACAACTCTTATTTTGGCTTTGTGCATTCCAGGTGTGCTGCCTTCACTTGTAAATCATCTCTCCTACCCCCTTCTCCCTTTAGCTTGCGTTGTAAATTTGCTGCTGTTAATTAATTTATAATTAAGTTCTATACAGCAACTGCTCACTCTGAGAGAGATGATTTCAGATAATCTCCATTTGTCAAAATATGTCTGTCTCTGCTCGAAACTGTGAGGAAAACACTGTGAGCTCTAGGGTGTGAGATGAGAAAGAGAGACAGTGGAGTGTTCACCCTGGAGGAGGTAGCTTAGCAGAGAGGGACAGAGAACGAAACCACATGCTCTGGTTTTGGCAGCACCGAACATTTTCCATCCCAAAGGTTCTGGGGAACAGCCTGGAGGCTCTTGGGGGCTTCCTCTGTCCCAAGCCCCTGGTCTGGAGGTTTCTGTGCTTCCCTGTCTGCTCTGGGATGGGCAGTCAAGGGTTGTGCTCGGCAAAGGGAGGGTGACAACTGCCCTGTCTTCTGTGCCCAGGACCTGCTGGCACCTTGCCCTGTGGCTTTCTGGGGCTCGAGCCACATTACAGCCTGGTGCACAGGGAGACCTCAGCACCATCCCCATCCTCCTCCTCCTCCCCTAACTCCCATGACCCAGCTGGAGAGAGCAAGAGTCTGCCAGGGCCCACATTGCCTGATGTAGACAGAGCTTGAGCACAACTGAATTAAACAATAACTAATCCCTGCAGGAAGTGTGGAAAGTCATATTTAATCCGTGCCAGCCCATAACCCGTTTGCAGTCTAATTGCTGCCAACTAAACAAGCAATAGATATCCAATTATAGGAGCGTGTTCCCAGTGTCCTGCATCCCGCCATAGCTCAGAGGCTCAGGGAAGCATTTAACTGCTAATAAACAAGGTGCAGGGTTTAATTTGAAAGGTTATTGCACTTTCATATGACTGAATGGCAGGGAGCATTCGCAGGGCAAGTTGCAGGAGGCATTATCATGCTGGAGCTGTGCGTGCCCTTCACAAAGCTTCTGGTCAGGACAAAATCCCAGGCACAGACATGGGACAACATCAGGCTTCTTGGTGGTCTTATGAATCAGGATGGGGTGTGAGAGGCTCCTGGAGCTGCTGCTGCTTCCTTAATCCTGGGAAATGTCACGAGGAGCAGTGGCAGACCCAGGAAACCTGCTGACTTCCTCCCTGGGCAGCCTCTGCAGCAGCCAGTGGGTGGGTTTCCTGGCTCCCCCAACACTTGCATGAGACATGTGCCCTGCAGACATGCACCAAACTCCATTGCTAAAAGCACAGAAAAAAATCAGGATTCCTTCACTTTCTGAGGGAATTTTGGAACAAAGTAATTTGTGTATTCAGTACAGTCATCCCTGTCATCCCGTAGCACTGGAGACACCATTCCCTGAGCTCATTCTCCTCCTGTTGAGGGATGTGTGTGTGCTGAGAGCACCCATCCAACTCTACCTACTATTCCTGCCCTGTTCCCACCCCATTTAATATGCCAGAGCAGGGAATCAGCCACAAGCAGCATGATGGTGTGAGAACAAAAACCACCCAAGCACTGAACAGCAAGGCCTGAGCCGTGGGAAAAGTTTGGCTCTCCAGGGCTGGGGTGGGGGATTTTGTTAAATCACAATAGGGAATGATGACTTTGTCTTATTTGGAGAGGCTCCAAAAGGACCCATGGAGATGTGTGTGGGCAGGCAAGGCCATTCCTGGCTGCATCCCTGCAATGATGAAGGGAAGGTTTATGGGAGCTGAAAAGGAGACACAGACAGTCAGGAAAGAGCCCTGTAACTGTGGACAGCTCATGAAAAGCTTCTGCACAGTGAGTGGGGGCTGAAGATGGAGCAGGAGGTGAGGAAATGCAGGGAATGCAGGAGAAAATAGCACTGGAAATATCCCAGTGTCCCCGCACCCAGCACTGACCCTCCCTGGCACGGTGTGTGCTGTCCTGATCCCCACGCAGAACAGGCACAGCAGAACTCTGGGATCAGGGATGGGCAGGGATAAGGGGCTGGAAAAACTGCCCCATAAGGAGATCCTTCCCGGGTTGAGGCAGCACAGGGTGCCGCTGCTGAGATGAGAGTGTTGGGATAGAGAATGGCTGCAGAACTGCTGCTGTGAGCCAAAAATAAAAGGGCTGTTCTAGGAGAGGTGGGACATTGGGAGCTGGAGAAGAAGAATTCCTTCCTTCCCTCCTTCCTGCCCTGGTCTCCAGAGCACAGGGGACCCCCTCATCCCAATAGGACAACGAAGAACACCCGGAGAGAAGCAAGATTCCTGTCACTGTGCCTGTGCTGTCTCTTTCGGGGAGCAGCAGGAGCAAGGAAAAACAAACAAGCCTAACGAAGTGCTTTGGCAATTATACAGACAAACAAATCACTTTCCCAAATTGCTTCTTTGGGGAATTACAGCTCCTGGAAATGAAACACAAACAGATTATTAAAAAAGAGCTTCCCGTTGGGAGAGAAGCAGTATTTACCAGAGAAGATGTGCCTAGCTGGACCTCTAATTGCTGTTCATTAGCTCATATTGATTTAATTAGTTGCTGCTCTCAGGTCTAAATTGCCTGCTGGCCTCAGCAGGGATTTAGGAGCCAGGGCGCATCCCTGACCTGCTGGGCAGCAGTGGAGTGGGGTTATCCTCTGCCACAGCAGGCACATGACAGAGGAGTGGGGGTCCCTTCTGCCGTGGCAGGGACCCCCTCTGCCACGACACAGCGGTGACAAAGTAGGTGTCCCTTCTGCCATGGCAGGGACACAGTGGTGGAACAGGAGTCCCCTGTGCTGTGGCACAGGACACAGACAGGGCAGTGGACGGGGAGTCCCCTGTGCTGTGTGGTGGTGAGCAGGAATGGCAACACGTCCTCGTAGTTTGCTCCTTCTGTGGAATCCGCGGCGCCTGTGTAGCACTAATTAACTGAAGCAATTAGAGAGAGTGTCTTCATAGCACAGAATCAGTGTCTGTGTGAAGGCACGGTGCGATCCAGCGCTGGACTGGCTGTGGGAGCGAGAGGTGACTGGGAAGGAGAGGCTGTGTGTGAGGATGGAGGGGTCACAGACAGTTTGTGGGGACACAGCCCTGTCCTCTGCACACCGGGAATGCACAGCCCAGCCCCAGGCTTGCAGCCCCAGACACTTCCCAAAACAGAACCCTATTAAATGCCCTGATTAGGGACCTTTGGGGAGCAACTGTCTGGCAGATCTCTGGTTTCTAATTGCAGGTGATTAATGGGAAGCTGCCGTTCTGCTCAGAAACATTCATAATTCCTTCTTCAAGGAAATTCTGGCTGGGCAGGACACTGAGACTTGTACTCTTGCTGAGCACTCACTGTGTTTGGGAACCGGTGCTCCTGCTGCAGAACACATGCCCTGGGTGGAGGTGCAGCAGGAGGCACAAGCAGGAATCCGAGGAATCCCGGAATAAGCTCTTTCCCACACACATACAGGCAATGCAATCATTCCTGCAAGTTTTGTTCCTACAGCAAGAGCCAGGGACTCACAGAAACGAGGAGCTGAAGGAAGAGGCCCCAGGGCAGAGGGGGAGGATGTTGCCTGGTGCTCCACGAGCCATTCTCTTGCCTCACGGTGGGATCGAAGGGAGAATTGAATTGGAGGACCTGGAGGTGCAGCTGCTGTTAAAAATGATCCTTTGTGCATCAAATCAGTATTCCAGGGGCTGCTCAAGATTCAATACATCAAAGGTTGAAGGATCATACAACCCTATTAGCTCCAAACTTTAATTTCCCTTCGGGGCTGGTGTGTTACAATGCAACTACAGCAGCAATTACAACTTTTCCTTCACTGACAACTTGTTTAGATCAATAATGTCCTCAACATCTTGAATCGAGATGGGCTCCATCAGCTGGACAAAGAAAACAGCCAGAGCCCACCATTCCCCCTCCGTGGCAAGGACTGGTCTCCTGCTCAGTCATGGCAGGCACAGTTGCCCACAGCATTTGGCAAAGTTTGCCCCTCTCCCCTCTCCTAACCCAGCTGAAGCTCTCCAGGCTTTCTGTTCTCTCTCCATGAGCTCCATTCCTTCCCTTACCAGCACCAAGACCTTCCGGCTGCTGTTCCGGAGCTGGGGAGGGGGACCAGAAGACCATAAGCCATCGATGATGCCATACCAGGGGACTGTGTCTCTCATCACGCTGCCACAGCTCAGGACCCAGTGGGGCACAATGCCAGACACACAGCCCCTGGCCAGGGACCTGTGCCCCCTCCACCACGGCACTGGGATGAGTACTGCTTTCACCCCTCTCACACACACTATTTCCACGTCATCTTCAGAGGAGAAAGGGGAATTTGAAGCCCTCCTTACTGTATTTTGACACAGTTGTGACACATTCTGAGAGACCGACAGGGGCAGGAAGCAGAGATTTGACTCTGATCAACATCTGGAACACCAAAGCTCCTGACACACGCTGAGGAGCATCACCAGTGGCTGCAGTGCCCTCGCTGGGTTGCTGAGCCCTGTCCCAGCAGGGGACACAGCTGGGACACGATGGCAGTGACCGCCAGCACAGGATCGTGGTTCCTTGCCATTAGAATATTGCCTGAGCTGCTGTTTCCCCCACCGTGGCACAGAGCCAGAGAGCACAGAGGAGGAGTAATAAATCTACCCACTGAACTAGAGCTGACTTGGGAATTGGAAAGGAGAAAAACCCAACAGGAGTGAGTGTGGTCTCGGCCCCTGAGACAGATGGTCTGTCAGAGTCATAAAGAAGGTGGTGCAGAACTTGTGGGCGGACCGGGAGGCTGTAATTATGGCCCTTCAGTGGGTGAGAGCAGCAGCCTCCAGCCATCACCTGCTGATCCCTGGGAAGGCTGGTCATCTCTCGCTGAGTGGGTGAGGATAGTGATTTAAGGCAGGCATGTGGGACTTTTTAATACAGCAGATGGGTTGAATCCATTGGAAGTGCCCACCGTTTGTGCTGGCACACGTCTGGGGCTGCAATGCCAGCGAGGGCAAGGGTGGTTCCAGGAGCTCCAGGTGGAGCTGGAAGCTAGCAGGGTGCACATCAAGTTTATAAACCAGCAGAGAATGAACCATTTTGTAGAGCATTAGAGGCCAGTGAGAGGGACTTGAAAGCCTGAGTGTGTGATGTATTGACTCTGTATCCCTTGCCCTGGTACAGGCTATTCATTCCAGCAGATATGCCAGAATGAAGGTTAGGGAAACCTCATCAAAACACAGTCAGAAGTTAGACATCTCGCAGACAAACATGTTACAGACCTCTCTTCACTGAAGCCAACAGCCTTGTTTGGGAAAAAATGGAATTTAACCTTAAAATAGTTGGCTGAGCTGAACGTTATAGGCCTCCGAGTTTGCAGAGGGGCAGAGACAAGTTTGCACGAGGGCATATACCTGCACACATCTGCACAAGCTTAATAAATGATAAAATGAGTTACACCACTGGAGTTTTCACAGGGAAATTGATGTCTACACGTTCAGAGAACAACTTTCAGCAAATTTAATAGTTTTCCCTAAAGTGGGGCAGATGAAAGGCTGTGGGAGAGGAGGAGAGGCTGTGCTCTGCTGCAAGCTGCACAGGTGGGGTATTCCAGGTTTGGACTCTCCAAAGGCATTCAGCAGGGGTTCCCACTGGGCTTTGGGAGGCTCCACACATCCCAGATCAGAGCCTGGCTATGTGAGGAAGAGCCATGGCACTGCTCTGAGCAGCAGAGACATTAAATGACCTGACCATTGTCATGGGGAGATGTCCACAGGTGGAGGATCGAGGCTCACCACTGCCTTCAGCATGAGTCCTGCAGTCCTCACCCTTTGTGCCACCCTGCTTCTGCTGCTCCAGTGCCCAGGTGGGCATTGTGTGCCAGACCCTGGCCTCGGGACAGGTCTGTGTCAGGCAGACCCCAGCCCTGCCTATACACACTGAGCTCACAGATGGAAATCACCCCTGCAAAGCCCAGCAGCGTTTGGTGTTCTCTCCAGGGGTCACGAGTACTTTGTGGGATGTTTGCCAGAGAGAGGCTGGTGCTTTCCTAACAACGGGGAATTGTTTGCCAGCATATACAGAAACAGAGCAGGAGAAGCCAAGGAATTGTCAGTGTAACCTGTGAGAAATCTGAAAGCCTCAGAGCTCTGTGAATCTTGCTGGGGGTAGCTGGGGGATGAACATGCCGAGGTTTGTGAACAGAACACCTAGTGAAAGCTGGAGATCATTCCTGTTTTGGAAACGTTCTTGGGATGGGACAAACACTGGTCTGCTCCACACTGCAGATCTGGCAAGGACTGTATGAGGTTCCCCCCAGTCAGGGCAGCACAGGCAGCGGGTGTGTGTTGCTCAGAGCCTTGGAGCCCAAACAGCACTGGGCATCTGGCCCTTGGCCGGGGATCTGCCTGTGATGGGAGTCCAAGGATCGTGTCTAACAGCTTTTACGTTTCCAGACAGCTTGGCATGGACTTGCAGGGCCATTTGCTGATACCTAGAGAGCTCATCAGCCTGACCTGTCAAGCCTGTGCTTGGGCTGAGCTCTGCTCTGCCAATCCTGACCTGTTACATGCCGATCCCAGTGCGATTCCTACGGGAGCTCTCAGACTCTTCACACCCCATGTTTTATCACATCCCCCCGCCTATTTGCAGGCAGCAATGTGTGCAATTTGCGCAGTTCTGAGAGCCTGAGGAGGGTTCACCCTAACTGCAGAGGGCAGAACCCCTGTGCCACCATCCCGGGGACACAGGGACACACAGTCCCTGAGCAGTGCCTGCACCGGCGATGAAACGCTAGAGTGATCAACTTTGTAAGAGCTAAAGAAATAAAGTTTTACTACAGAGAATGACTCAGTTTTACAACGTCTATAAAAGCCTGTGAGGTGTTTGTGAGGGGTCGGCTAATCCTGCCTCCGCCTGGACCTGTAAATTCAATAAAAGGCTGTTGCTTTCAACTGGGTCACTGTGGCCTCATTACAAAAGTCCTCAGGTGCCAGTTCTCATGAATAAACAATTGTTTTGTGGATAAAACAAATCAACATATTAAACGCCCTTTATAGCTTAAAAAGTTCCAAGCGTTATGCAAATGGATCTGTTAAATGAAGAATATTCCGAGGTAAAATAATTATGCAGAGAAGTTTCCCCTCTGCATAAGGTGCCAAAAATTATCTCAGTGATGCCAATTATCTGCTTGTTAGCACTGACATTATCATAGTCATTACACAGAGCCGGTGCAGTTTATGTAAGATCTACACTGTGTTCTATTGTCATTTTTTCCTCTATTTACAACTCTGTATAATAAATGTCATTTTTCAAATGTTAAGGTATTTGGTATTTAATCTATCATTAAGGCTCTGAATATGTCTAGCTCCTAATAGGAAGGCTGATTTTAACACCCTGCAGTACTAAAAATAAAAATAAAAGGGGGAAAAAAGGGAAAAAAATCTTATCAGCTGAGGTGGGGAAGATGTGGGAGCAAAGGAGTTTGGCTGTTGCAGTGACAGGGGGAGAGGGAGGGCTTTACCACAGAGTCTGTGTTTGCCGTGTTGGGGGGAATTGGGATGTTCCCGTGCAGGTGGGAGGAAGGGGCAGCCCCAGACTGGCATCACTTCAACATTCCCGGGACCACCTGGAGAAGAGAAGGTTTTGGAGCAATCTAATGGTGGCCTTCCAGTGCCTGAAGGGAGCCTACAATAAAGGTGGAGAGAGACTATTTACAAGGATCTGCAGGGGAAGGACAAGGGGGAATGGCTCCCCACTGCCACAGGACAGGGTTAGCTGTGATATTGGGAAGAAATCCTTCCCTGGGAGGGTGGGCAGGCCCTGGCACAGATTGGGCAGAGAAGCTGTGGCTGCCCCATCCCTGGAAGAGTCCAAGGCCAGGTTGGACGGGGCTTGGAGGAACCTGGTCCTCTGGAAGGTGTCCCTGCCCATGGCAGGGGGTGGGAAGAAATGAGCTTTAAGGTCCCGTCCAACCCAAACCAGTCTGTGATTCCATGATTCTGTGATAAATTAACTTCAAATGTGTCACATTATTTATGGTAATTCCCACTCTCATGTTGAAATAACACCAGCCTGGCAGTGCCATGCTGAAACCATATCCCAAACTCAGCTGCCATGGGGCAGTTCCACCCCAGAGATCCCCTGGGAAGGACTGGGGGTGCAGGAAAGGAAAGACTTTTCCCTTGGAATTGAAGCAAGAGGGTCCCCAAGATGGGACCCACCCTGGCCCCTGGTCCACAGCAGGACCATAGAGGAGCTGGGAAGTGCTGCTTGTGCCACCAAGGTATGTCCTCAAGTTTTTGAGAGAAATAAATTCGTCCATTTCCTTGATTCTGTGAGGGTTTTTGAGATGTGCTAAAAACATCTCTTAATTATTCTGAAATTACTGATAACTGCCTCTGCAACAGGTTATGAACCATCCTCTCATTATGCATTATAGCCACAGCATCCTTATGAATCATTAATTAATTATCCTCGGCTCTCCAGCATGAAAAATTGATGTCTAGAGAAAACAAACAGAAAAGAAAAAAACTGAGCATGGCACAAAGGCACAAACAGGGGAGAGACAAGGAGTCCAAACAGTCAGAGAACAGGCAGGCAAGATCGGGGAGGTGGGGGAGCTGGGAGGGAGAGGAGTCTGAGGGAGGAAGGCAGCAAGCAGACAGGGAGGGCGGGGAGGTGCAAGAGCAGGATTCCCCCAGCTCCTCTGCAACCCTGCAGCAATTAAAGTACCTGTTATTAAAAAAAAAAATTAAATAATTACACTCTAATTACTTTGACACAAGACATGAAGCAGATTGCTATCAGAGTGTGATAAACAGCAACTTCAAAGCAGTTTTGCTCTGCGAAGTCATTTACATGGGACGCTCACATGGAGCTGTGCCTGGAGGAGCTCCAGGACTTTCTCCCGCTTTGCTCCCAGTCTGTGTGGTGGAGCTGGGGTGGCAGTGTGGTCACTGATGGGAACTGGCTCCTCTGATCCCTCATTCTATGCCCACTGGTCCATCCCTGGCCAATTCCCCTCAGGATGTGTCCTGCCAGGCGTGACTGATCACAGGTTCTGCAGATGTGGTGGGTGCTTCCTCCAGTCCCCATGTGGCCATCAGGAAGGCCCAGCATCTGTGAGCAGAGGGTCTCCTTCTTCACTCAAAAGGGCAGGCGTGGTGCAACTGATTCCTGAAATTCTGCGTATTGCAGGCATTTCTTGATTAAACCAGAGAGAAGGAATGATGTCAGTCACACAGCCCTGTGACTGCCCCCCAGCCTGTGAGGGGACCCACCTCAGGGCAGTAGGAACATATGGGGCCCTCCCAGGGTGCCCCCACCAGCATTTGAGGGTGACTTTGCCTTGACACCCCACAAACAAAAAGAAGCAGCTAGTTTCCCTCCCCAGACACTCTGGGGTGGTCTGATGGATCTTGTCTCTCAGAGACACCCTCATTCTTCCATGCTGTGAACACAAGAGTGGGGGTGATGATGATGATGGTGATGATGATGATGATGATGATGATGCCCCAATGTTCATCCCCCAGCTGTCCAAGGGAGGAGGGTGACAGGAGCTCACCTGCCTGCCCGCACTGGGCTCCAGAGAGCCAGAGGCTCCTGGGAGGGGGATCAGCACAGAGCCCTGACCACTCGCCTGCTGCTTCCCCAGAGTCCTCACAGACCTCTTGTTTTTATTACCTTTCCTTTGGTCTTTGAGAGAGAAATCACACGTCTCTTCAGAAGTGTCCCCTTGTAAAGGAGGGAGTGCTCAGAAACGCACAAACCTCTGAAGTCTAAACGCCTTGAGATTGTTCTGACATTGCAGCTTTGATACAAAGAAAAGTCTGATGGAAATGTCAAAATATTTGATATTTTACAGCAAAAAGAAAACAGTTCTCCTAATGGAAACTCCGCTTCCTTGTGCCTCGGCGCCACTTGTTTGATCATTGAAGGGCAAGAAAATAAATGTTTCCTTGTAGCTGTGGATTTCAAATTCCAATGTAAAATCCAAGCAAATATACCCTGACCTGGAGAGCGGTGAGGGGGGAGTTTAACTCCACGTTGGCCGTGGGAAACCATGGTCCAGCTGCTCCCAATGCTGTCTGTGGCACAGCATCGCTGCTGGAGGCAGGTGGCACAGACACAGTGGCACAGACAGGTACCCTGGTGCCACTGGCTGGTGAGCCTGGATGGTGACAGTGACCTCAGCAGTGCCAGAGAGCACAGTTTAAAATACTGAATCCAGTCTCAAAGAGGGCTCTAAAGCCAACAGAGAAGAGCAGAATTGTCAGACAGAGGGGCATGCAGCCCCATGTCCCCCCAGTGTCAGGCAGGGCTGGGTGGGCACATGGCCCTGACAGGAACCTGCTGCCTCCTCATGGACCCAGATAGTATTAAATAAACAAACTGGATTGATTCCACCAGATTTACGAACACTTCCTCTCCTCTCACTCCTGTGACCCGACACAGATTTACAGCTCTGCATTAACCTTGTGAGCACTCATAAAGTTGGCTAAGATAATGTTGGCAGGAGAAAGAAGGGTTTTATGGGTAAGCAATAATTACAAAATGCAGAAGAACTCTTGGAATCTGTTTATTAATCATGAATACTCGGTCAACAGCTACACTGTGCACTTCATCCTTGCTCTGTGGAGCACTTGCCTGCATGTCTCCTCCTCAAATCGATTGTTCTCCCTTGTTTTCCCTATTTTTCTTTCCCCTCTGAAAGAATTCTCCTCCTGTTCCAGAAGAACATGATGTGTTTTAAACAGTTTACAGCTAGGACAGGTCCTGTGTTTGGGCAGTACCCAGCAATCAGAGGCAGCAGAGCCTGAGGGTGCTGCCAGTGCATTCTTCCATCCTGGGGCATCCCCGGGGCATCCCCAGGCATGTCACAGGGCAGGGGGCCCGGGGAACCTCCTCTCCCTTTGCAGTGGACAGGAGCTGCTTTTGCAATGAGTTGTCAATTAGGGGACAGGACTTTTCTTGCCTCCTCCCTGTGCAGAGCAGGTCACCAGCACATCCCAAATTCCCCTTTGCTGCAACTTCCTATGATTTGAAACTCAAACAAGGCACATGAATAATGTAACGTGCTCCTTCTTCTCTTCTTGCCTTCAAATCCTCAGAGGGTGAGTGAAGCTTCTTGTCTGCCTCATTAGTGGCTGTTGAGCCATTTGATTTCTGTAACAATGAGCGTGCTCGCCAGAATTTTCATACCCATTTGCGTCATGAAGTCAACACGGAATTTTTGAATTCACATAAAAAATTAATGGTGTAATCTGCATCCGTCTGTGTGGCAGTGGAGGCTCCTCTCCCTGCTCCTCCCTAGACAAGGGTAAGGACCAGGAGAAAGCTGCTGCCCCAAGTGTGGCCATCACAGAGCCCATTGAAGGGACAAGGACACGGAGCTGCCATACAGGAGCAGCACAGCATGGGGTCCTTCAGGGTCCCACAGGGATGGGACTGATCACAGTCATGGTGGGATGGGATGTGACACACCATGGAGCAGGGAAATGGAAGTTTTCAGCCATGCAGACCATGAGGTGTTGCCTGTGGTTATGGTTACTTGGGTGCTGGACCACCAATTGAATCCCAGGTTGTCATCCAGATGTGCTCACCTTGGCTGCAGCATCCCACTCAGGGTCTCTGCTGGGAGAGCCTTGCCCTGGGCTCCAGCTCTTGCCTGGGTGGGGGGCTGAGACCCCCCAGCAAATAAAATAACAGATATTTCATATAGAAATGAGGACCTGCTGCATTTGGTCCTGCTTTTCCAGGATTGGTGAGGAAATTGAATTAGGATTAATTTAAGGTGTGAATTTGTAGTGAACTAGCTAAACCTCATTGAATGTCCTCCCTCAGTGAAAACTTTATTTAGCATTAGAGTGAGTGGAATTTAATGTGAATTAATTAAGCCCCATCCCATTTGCACAGCAGTTTAATTCAGATTCTTGTTCTGAACACCAACACCTTGGCAGCATCTGGGAGTGGAGTGTGGCAGGGCCAGCCTTGCCATCAAATATACTATAATTGATACACCACCCCAGAAACCTATTGGTCAAGGTATAAATTGTTATTATCAGGAATACAAATTCCTTTCAGACCAAATCCCAGCCCTTTTGGCGCTGTCCTCAATGGGGTGACACATTCCTGCAGAGCCCCTGCCACTGCTCGGGTCTGAGAGGGATTTGTCTGAAACAACTCACTGGCTCTCAGAGCATCCAGGCTCACCGTGCCGGGGGTAGGACAGCGATCAGCAGTGCCTGATGTCGGAGCAACGGGATTATCTGTGGGAGATGGAGAGGGAAAGACTGATAAAATACCTGCAATGCAATCAGTGCCTCTGATGGTATCACAGGTGGAGAGGCAGAGACTGTGCAGCTGCTGGGATGCTCAGAGCATGCACTGGTGCAGCTTCTGTGGTCACTTGTCTTTGTCTGCTTAGTTGCTATTATTTTATGTTATATTTTTATTTTACATAATATAATTTAATTTATTAACAGACTTTTATATTGGCCACAGGTCTCATTTTTGTTATTCATCATGAAATATGAGGAAGGAGTTTTTAATAACATGAACAGGGACTCCTTTCCTGGCTCCACTCTCTCGTCAGCCTCTCCAACAGCTGAGCCCTGAGCTGAGAGCTCCCACCATATCTCATTTCCATCCTTCCATGCCATCCATTCCTTCACTGCCGCCCACGGTGCCACTGCCTGTCACCCCCAGGGCCGTGAGCCCCGGGCCCTGCTCATCCCAGGCATCTGTGTCACTCCTTCAGGGAACAGCGGAAAATTAATGTCTGATCAGATCCCAAACCCTGAGCCCGAGATCCAGCTCCACCCTGGGGTCAATCCACCCAGCTCTGCTGCTTCCCAGGGCAGTGGGGCTGCACTTCACCCCTGCCTTTGCCCTCCAGCCTGTCCCAGTCTGTCCCAGTGAGATGATTTAGGCTTGTACAGTCACTTGGAACCAGCACTGGGATGGGCAAACACCACATATCAACACCCCTCTGCCCTCCCTGGGCACTGCCAGCCCTGCTCCCCCAGCACACGGCTGAGTCTGGTGGGTTTCCCACAGTGCAGCCCCCCATTTGATGCCAGAAACAGAAACCCAGCATTTCCCTCCTCCTATCCAGCTACAGGTTCTGTTACACCTGGAAACAGGATAACTTAAAAAATTGTATAAACAAAATATTTAATTTCACAGGAGAAAGAAGCCCTTTGGGTCTGGTACAGCTGGACTATGGGTGCCATTATATTTCCACTGCAAAATGCTTTTGACATGGTAGCAGAGTCTGAGTTTGTCACTTGAGGTCACTGGGGATCATTCCTGTTTTCTGTATGTTTTACCAACCCATATTTCCCATTTATGACATATAAAGCTTTGGATATCACAAGAGAAAATACTGTAGCAAAACCCTAATAAATTACTACAGGCATAAGCAAACTCCAGTAATTTATGAAGGGTTTTGACTTTAATAATGTTTTGTCTTAGATTTGGCCCTAATTATAAATCATTTGTAAGGACAGTTTAAAATATAAGCAAATCTTATATGGCATTCTTATTATCTACTTAATATCTCAGCCCCAAAGATTTACTGGATTGCATTCTGGGAATTAAGCAAACTAGGAAACTAAGTAAGAAAGAAACACAGGAAAATTATAGTTTTGTCATAAAACTTTGATTGATCAATGATTATTGTAAAACTCTGGTAACTATGCAGATGCCAACATAAATCTGTAACAGACCAGGATTTATTAGGGAAAATACTATATTTTCCACTATTTTGACTATAGTGTTAATATGGGTCTGGCAGATTTACTGTGGTTTTAGCTTAATTAACTCTATTTGACTGTATATACCCTTATAATGCATGTATCCCAAGGTGCAGCTGCTGCAGATCCAGTTCTTCCCTTCCATTGTAGTCTAAGGGATATTTAAACCTTGTCATGGCTCTCAGGCTTGGTTGGGCTGCAGCATCACTGGGCACATCCTTGTGTTTATCCTCACTGATAAAATAGCAAAACCTTTGCATTGCTCTGATGTACAGATGCACCATTTTTCCTGGGAATAGGTTTCTCCCTGGAGTTTGCTGCAGGTGGTGGTCCACTGCCACCTTGGCCCCTCTAGTCACTCTTTTTGGGGGCTGCAGGGGAGGGCTTTCCCGTGGAGATGCTGGAAATGTTCTCCAGACCCCAAGATAAGCTGATACTCCCTCTCAGAAGGTAAAACCATAAAGTTTCCATGTAGCTCTGCTCTCCCACTCTGGGACAGCGAATTTGGGCACCTCCATCCCTCCCACAGTGTAAAAACACTAGGGAATCTCTGTCCCTCCCACAGCCCATTTGCAGCAGCTCTGGCTGTCAGTCTCCCCGGGCTGCACTGAAAGGTAAGACTGGCAGCCAAGTTTCAGGGCCACATTTCTGAGCTCAGTTACCCCGATCTCACTGCTGGGGAGATCCGGGGGCCCAAACCCAGGAGGTGCCACCTGCACGCCACCAGTCCTGGCACCCCCATCCACCCGAGCAGAGTCCACCTGAACCGAGGCACTGAGTGGAGATCACCTCAGGTCACCAAAGGTGCCAAAAACTGGGAAAAACCCCGCATATCCACCAATTGCTGATGTGAGCCAGGTGCAGATGCCGTGTCCATTGGTGGCTTGGGGTGAAGAGAGGTGACAGCCCCCGAACCCAAACCCATGGCAGGAGGGGCCATGTCTGACTGGGTTCCGAAGGGACCTCAAGCCAGGGGGTTGTAAAATGTTTCCATTAGCAGTGTAGGATCCCCCCTTTTCTTCAGTTTCTTTCCCCGTGCAAGCCCGCAGCTCCCTCCCCACCAGCCCGTGCCAGCTCCGACGCTGGGGAATCGGGTTTTGTTCTGTCCTTGCCGCCTCTCCAGGTGCCGGTGCCTGTTTTGCCTCACCATGAAATTACCAGACTGCCCTTAAGTACACTCCTGCAAATGAGGACACCGGAAAAAATGCAATAATTGTGACAGTAACTCACTAGGCCAAGCCTGACATGTCTCTAATTGCCTGCTAAAATTGTCTCTGTCTCCTAAAGTGCAAATTATCACCCAAAATGACAAGAATAATGAATGAGTAACTCTGATGTAATGCAACAATTAGCCCTTAAAGACACTGTCTAATATGCTAATTCTGAACACCCACTCCTTGTTATTAAGTGGCTGATAATTATTTAATTATCTATCTGCCAGGATGATTTACTTGGTTTATTTAGCTGCAGATGCAGGGCAGGAGCTCTCAGGTTTGAGGTCAGGAGGAGGCACCCCCGGCGCTGGCCGGAGCTCCCGCTCCGTGCGCCGCGCCCGCCCGTCCGCCTGTCTCCTCTAATCAGGAGTGTCAACCCCAGCAACAGCAAACAACCGGGCTGTGCTGCTGTGCCGAGAGTCCCTGCTGCTCGCAGGTCAGGGAGGTGTCAGTCGAGCTCTTCAGTGAGAAATTGCTATTTCTGCTTTTATTCCGTGCTGTCAGAGCCGTCCTGCGCTGACGGCTGAACCTCCAGCGGCTGCTCCGGCGCTGCTCGCCCCGTGCGTTGTTTTCTGGCAACTCTGCGATGATGTTTCTGAAGGCGAGGAAGCATCTTCGTGCTGGGGGTGTCTGCCAGTCCCAAAGACCCCTCGCTGCTGCACGGCGAGGCAAGGGAAGGCGGTGGGAGCGGCAGACATCCTCCTGCAGTGCTCCCATCTCCCAAAAAAAAACCCATCAGGGAGAACAGGCTCTGCTGAGAGATCCTGCTTCATGTGACCCCTCGGACAAGGGAGAGGAATAAAATAGTCTTTAAGGTCCCTTCCAACCCAAACCATTTAGGATTCTGTGAAAATCTACTAACCTGGTCCAAGTGGTCTGACTTGGAGCTCAGGAGGGTCCATGGTGACAGCGTGGAGGGCTTGGGCTGTGTGACACCTGGGAGAAAACAGAAGCTAGTGTGGGCTGTGCCTGTAGAGAGGTGCTCCAGCCTTAACTAAAGGCAAATAGGACAAGGAAAGCCAGAGACTTTCCGTCAGAGACTCAGTTCCTTCTTTGTTCTACAAATTCTTCTGAAAAATTCCAATTAAGCACAACCTTTGCAAAAAAAGAACAACTTCTGTGAGGTGTAAATAAATCCTTTCTTGCCCTGAACACTGCCTGAGGGACCATGCTGTCTGTGAATTAACACTCTCCAGCAGTCAGAGGCTTTTCTAATTAGCAGATATCCTGAATCCTGCCCAGATATATGTCCCACGTCCCTTTCTTGTATGACTAATGCCAGAGAAACACCACAGCTTTGTTTATGGCAGCTGTTCTGTTCCCCCAGCTTGGCCTTTCTTTGTCCTGGGGGATTAAAACACAGGGTTTATACCTAAAAAGCCATGGATGTCCCTGAGTGCTGGGCAGTGGTCTCTGGTTGGTGACATTTAGGGACACAAGGCAAGGGACCATGTCCTGGGTCTTGTTTTGGCACTGCCACACCTGAGTGTGGTGCAGTGCCATGCACCCCTGATACTTTGGAGAGTGGATTTTTGCTGGGCACTGGAAACATGTTTTCCAAGAGGACAAGTCCTTCTCTGGCCTCAGGATAGGAGTGATGGACACAGGAGGAGAGCGAGCACGGGAGCTGGTTCCTGTGCCTGGTCAGCACCCCCAGCAAACCCCCCTGTGCTCCGTGCCCAGCTGCAATTAGCACAGTGTTATTGATGATGCTGGATGCTCCACCCAGCTGTAATGAAGAGGAATTCTGGTCCTCAGTGTCTGTGGTGAATTTAGTTGACTTTGGAGATTTTTTAATGCAGTAATAACTCCACACTTCCTCTTCCAGCATGAAGCCAGGGAGCTGTTCATTATCCGGGTTCTGTCTAGAAAGGACTTTTTATCATCAGATTCCCAGGACAGGAGCAGAATTTAATCTTCCAACTGCAGCTGAGCCGAAGAGCAAAGCCACCTCAAGGTCACCTGGCCTGAGGGGTGGCTGAGAGGCATTGAGGGGACCCGTTGAGGTGAGATGGGGCAGTGGCAGCACTGGGAAGGTGCCAGCTCTGGCATGGGACAGCCCTTGGTGACCTCCCTGCTGCCATTAATGTGACTCTCACCCAAAAATAATATAGAGCATGGGAAAGGCTGTGTGCTGGGCTTGGAGCAAGGCAGTGTCCAGCTGGGGAGCTCTGGGGAAGGAGAGAGGGGCTGCATGGCAAGGCAGGCACAGCCCCCTCCTTCCCTCCCTCTCTCCCACTGCAGCTGCTGCAGGATCCTGCCAGGTGCTGTACAGGGGGGCAGATGCTGTGCAGAGGTGCCAGATGCCATGCACAGGTGCCACCTACCAGATGCTGAGCAGGGGTTCCAGATGCCATGCAGAGGTGCCAGCTGCTGCGCAGGGGTGGCAGCCACTGCATCCACCAGCCTTGGCACTGGTCTGAGCTGGCACTGTGGGCAGCAGGGGAGCCGCTCGCAGGGATGAAGGATGCTCCCAACAAATGCTGGGTTTCCCTCCCTTGCAGGGAGCCAGCATCTGCAGCCCTCCCCCTGCCAGATACTGGGCTGCAAATTCCTTCTCCCTGCACACCTGCAGTCACAGGTTTTCCTAAAATCCCTCTGCTGAGGAGCAGGAGAGACCTTGGGCTCCACCAGTGCCTTGGCCAATTCTTAATTGTTCATCACAATAATTTTTCTTTCTCCTTTCTTCCTGTGAGCCCCCTGATGCATTGAGTTAAATATCAACCAAAATATGTCCAAGAATTCTGACAGACCCCAGAAGCCCCACACCCACCTCCGGCTCTGCTCAAAGCAGTAACAATTAAGACATGGACAGTTTGTTTTTTCCTTCTAAACAAAGAATTAATGATGCATGAGAACCTGGGGGGAAATTGCTCATGATTTATGACGACACTTTTAGGTGAGGGTAGGAAGTTTTGTAAAGTGAGGGAAGGAGTGGAAAGGTAAACACTGCCAGCAGCTGCCTGTGTGGCTGTGCTGACAATTTCGAATCTACTCCATCCCATTAACCCACCTAAAATAACTGTGATGGTAATAACCCTTCAGATACAAACGCTTGTGCAGACAAAGGTGTTATTAAGTTAAATTACCCTAAAAGTGTCGGATTGACAGGAAGGTTCAGTCAGTGGTTTGGCATCTGAGGGCCTTGGTGATGTGAGTAAACAGTTGCTCAGGCTTTGTTCCAGCTTTGCAAGGGTCGGGAATGGGATTTGAGGTTTCTTCTGCTGGTATTGAGCACAATGTGTTCTGGAGAGGGCTGTAGCCCTGGGCTGATGCCCTGGGATGTTCCCAGGGAGTCCTGATGGGCTCCAGAAGTCCCTGAGTCCCCCAGACCATGCCCTGTGGTCCCCCTGGCCGTGTTGCACAGCCACTCACACCCACAGAGCAGACCCCTGGGATCCCTGCAGAGAGGGATGCTGGGGATCCCAGCCTGACCTCTGGATGTGCTTCCTCTGAGAATTCCCTCAAGACCCCAGAGGTTGGGGACTCCAAAAGTGCTGGTTCCCCTGGGGCATTTCCATGGGGGTTACCTCCAGAGCCCCTCCACCCCCACAGCCCCACAGGGTGCCCAGGACCTCAGTGGCTGCACCCAGAGTGAGTCTGTCTGTCCGTCTGTGGATGCAGGATGTTGATCACACCGCAGGATCCCTCAGGCAGCTCCTTCCCCAGCAGCCTGAGTTACTCGTCCTCCTTTGCACCTGCCTGAAGAGCCTTAATTAAAGTTCCTGTACTTGCTTTTATTATCCAACATGCTCTGCTCAGCTCTGTTGCTCCGCTGAGAGCCCTCAGCTCTGGTGTCAGGCAGAGGTGGGAGCATAATTTAAGAAAGAAGCCAAAGCATTTCTGTCCCTGAGATGTCCTGTCCTCCCTGGTGCAGATTCTGACTCCTGTTCCACACTCTGCAGCAAGATAAGCCATAATTAATAGTTAATACCATTATTTAATCCCTTACATTCCTAGAGCTTGGCTTGTCCCAAGGATCCCCTGGCTCAAGCCATTCTCAAGGATGGGCAGGGAGGGCACTGGCCACAGTGCAGAGGCGCCTGCTGCATCCTTGATGGAGCCTTTGAAGACCTTGGATGGGAGCAAGGGAGAAAAATTGGGAGTGATTTTCATGTTCCTGGTCCCAGCCACATGGAACAGAAAGGAAGAGACATTCCAAGATGCTGTCACTGTGAAAAGCTGTTGGTGTTGATCTACAGGGGCCAAAATTCATGGTAGGGACTGAAAGACGGTTGACAGGAATGGATGGAAATGTGGATATTTTAGGGGTGAGATGGCATGTTTCCTTGGGCCCGTGTCATCTGGTGGTGGATCTGGGACCCACTCTGCAAAATGGAGTGGAGATCCCCCTCCATGCTGGAACAGCCAGCAGAGCCTGTGGGAAGGGTTTCCAGCCTCAGCTTCCTTCTCTACCACATTTTCCTGGAAAAAATAGACCATGTCTGTGGTTACAGACCATGGTAAGTTTCGGGAATTTCAAAGCATTCCCACACCCCTCCAGTTTTTGGTGAAGGAGGAACATTCCTGGCACAGGACCCAGTGCAGAGGCTGCTGGCCCCGGTGCATGCAGGCATTCCCGTCCTTCCCAGAGCCAGGAATTCTGCACACCCCTCCCTTCGAGAGGAACTCCATCAGGTGATTGTTTCCTCCCACTCTCTCATTTTTCTCTTTTCTTGGATGTTTTTCCCATCCCAGAGGCACCTTTGAAATCTCCCAACGTCAACTGGAATCAGCTCTGGCTTCTGCCTGGGCTAATAAATTAGAAATGCCACATTCTCCCAAACTGCATTATTACCGTTTATAATTTTGATTGTTCATTTGCATACGAAAATGAGTCCTGTGACATGCGTGAATTTTATTTTATTCTTGGACTAATTATAAACAAGAATGCCACATTATTTACATAACTAATTATTGTTCCTTCTGTTCTCCCATTTTGAAATCACAGGCCCATTCTCTGCCGGTTAATGATGCAAATGAACAATCAGAGAACATTTCCAAACTTTCTGAATTTGTCCTATTTGCATCAAATACAAATTCCTTTGAATGGGAGATAATATGCTTTTCCATTTTAATGGACGTAAATTAGGCTGATCTTAATTTATAGTTTATTTGAATGAATAATTCCTGTCTACCTGAGTGTATTTTTCAGAGGCCAATCGTAGATGTTTGTTAACCCATAAATCTGCTTTTTGCTAGAAACAAATCTAAATTTTGTCCCAAAAAGTGGGTTTATGCCCTTATTTTGAGGAAGGTAGTCTCATTTTGCCTAGGAGAATGATGGGTGGCACTGGCACCAGCACTGGGCTACCAGCCCGCCCACCCTGTGCACACCAGGAGAGCCAGCTAATTGGCTGTAATGGGATTAGGAACTTAATACGTTCAATTGGAATGAGGATTTAATAAACTCTAATGTGAACGTGGGGAAAAAAAAACAGCAGAGCTTCCGATGCCTCCCAGTGCCAGACGGAAGGAGATGCCGTGACCAGACCAGCAAACCCAGAGCATTGCTCTGGCAAATTGTAATCACAGAGGTCAGACATGAAAGGGAAGGTGTTGGAAGAGGGGTTTAGGCACCAAGGGAAGGGGTTGGAAGTTAGGAGGGGTTGGAGCACCCAGTGAACAGCAGGAGCAGAGCCAGTAGGGCCGGCATAGAAGGATGGAATCACTAAGTTGCACAAGACCTGTAAGAACACTGAGTCAAACTGCCAACACAGCATCACCACCATGTTCACCACTAAACCATGTCCTCAAGTGCCACACACACGTGTTTTTGAGCACTTCCAGAGATGGGGAATCGACCACTGCCCTGGGCAGCCTGACAGGAGAGAATTTCCTCCATATATGTGGATATCTGCCTCTGCTCTGCCCAGTCTCCAGCCCAGCCACCTCCCTGCCCTGTGCAAGGGCAGCTCGAGGGCTGTGCCCTGGCATGGGTGGCCATGGGGCACCTCTTTAGAACAGCCTCTGAATAAAAGCGTTTCTTCAAAAAATAGCTCCACAAACTTATCGATGTGATAATCATTGAACCAGTTCCCAAGGAGCTGTTATGTTCTATGTGGTAGAAAGTATGAATTTTAAACTAGATCCTAAATACAGCTTTTATAGGATGCAGCGTCACAGCTCACAAAGAGCCGTCACAGTCCAGTGGGTGGATAATGCACAGCTGAAAAAATTGTCTCAATTCTCACACACTTAGAGAAGTGATAAATCTTGGGAAGCTGCTGCCAGCAGCCCGTGTTCTGAGCTGGCAGCGGGGCAGGAGCCCAGCCCTGGCGTCCTGAGCATCCCGCAGGATGGAGATGATGCTCCTCATGGGCTTTGGAGCCCCACACCCTGAGGCTGGGTGAATGGGGCTGAAGCTTTCCCACGGTGTTGGGGGACCACCTAGAAACAGGTCCCGATGCCTGCAAACCCTGCAGAGTGTCAGTGAGCTGCAGAGTGACTTGTAGTCCTGCACAAACATGTATGTATTTATAATTTGCATGCTGTTTCCTATAGTAATTCAAATAATGAGAAAAATTTCTGTAGGAATATGGGGAAAAGTGCTTAAAAGTTCCTCCTTATCCCAGCAAGTTGTCACTTCCACATGAGAACTTTTTGCCAAGGCAAATTTTATTTTCTTGAGCTCAATCTTTTAATTGCTACATGTGCAACATCAGATCAGAACAGGCCAGGAAGGAGGAATGTGAGGGTGGTGAGGCCCTGGCACAGTGTGCCCAGGGAAGCTGTGGCTGCCCCGTCCCTGGAAGTGTCCCAGGGCGGACAGGGCTTGGAGCAACCTGGGATAGTGGAAGGTGTCCCTGCCCGTGGCAGGTGGTGGAACGAGATGAGCTTTAAGGTCCTGTCCCACCCAAACCATTCTGTGATTCCATGAACCCACATCCCTGGGTGTCCCACAAGTGTGCTCACAGTGTCCTGGGCTGAGCTCTGCTGCTGCTCCACTTCCTGCACTGGGAAGAAAACAAAATGCATCAGACCGAGGTTTTATTCAGCTTTTCTCCAGTTCTGGTCTCCGCACAGCAAGGGAAGGGAGCTGTCCTGTCACTCCTGTTTAATGTAACAGGAACCCAGAATAATTGTTCTTGGATTCTTCAGGCCGGATTCCGCTCCTATTAAAGTCAATAATTAGGTTTTGATCACCCGTAATTGGAAGTGCTGCCCAGCCAGCTGAGCTGCTCTCTGCACACTGTGCACAGGGCTGGAGCCCTGGGCCAGCTCTGCTGTGCAGGAAGAACTGGCACCAGGAGGGGTTTAAACATTGTCTGACTCTTACATGCAAAATCCAAAAGTTTGAGATGTTTTCTTCACAATGCATACACACCCATCAGTGGCATCTCTACCTGCCCAGCAGTGGCACCACTCCCCCAAGCCAGCAGCAGGATGTGGGATGATGCTGGACTGACCAGGAATGTCCAGGGCTGAGGTTTAAATGGGGTCATGGGAGTCTTGCCCCCGTGCATGGTCCCTGCTGCAGGCAGGGCTGTCAGCCTCTGCCATGGGGCAGAGAGCATCTCGGTAAGTGTCACCTATGGCACTGCCCTGTGCTGGGCTGAGGTTGGGTCAGGCACTACTACAGGTCCTTGTCCTTGTGCCACAGGTCATGGCCAAGGCCCATCATCCTGGAGAGAAGGGTTGGAGCTCATTCAGCTGGAAATTTCAATCAAATTAGTGACTTGGAGTTAGTTTTTTGTTTTACTAATACAATTAGAGAATCTAATTGTATTAATCACAATCATATTATATTGCCAATAATTAAATTTCCTTTGACACCACTGTTTACACTTCCCTTGCTTATTAGTCTGACATCATTAGTCTGTTATGGAATGGGGAAATGACTCCTCAAAAGCCCCTTGGTGGTGTTGGGCAGGAGCTACTGGGGATGGGCAGGGACAGTGGCAGGGGTACAGGCAGGTATACAGGCAGGGGTACGGATAGGGGCAGGAGCAGGGGATTTCAGCACTCCTGTCTTCAGCAGGGTTTGTGGGAACCAAAGCCCAGAGCAGCCAGTGGCCATGGCCAGTCCCCACTGGTATAAATCCCATTGTGGGGATGCCCAGGGGCTCAGAGCCACTGCTGGAGATCAGCTCCAACCTGCCTGGCCCTTCCACTCACTCTGAGAACAAGGAGATAACAGGCAGTGCAGGAGCAGGGATTGAGCCTTTCCCTACAGCTGCTTGTCCTTCCTGTCCTGAAAAGCCTCTTTATCCTTAATACAAAGCCCAAATTCCCTTTCTTCCTGCAGGAGCCAGCAGTGCATGACTTTTTTCTTCAGCTGCCTTTTGCATTTCCAAAGCCTGTCCTCTCCTCTCCCCTCGGACTTTGGCCAAACAAAAGCTGTTTCCTCTGTCTCTTCTTTCACTCCCCCATTCCACGTTATTTCACAGGGCTCTGCACCGAACCATTTGTAAGATATAAATACAAAGGGAGAGGAAACTCTTCTGGATCTGGTACTAATCAGCAGAGGAATGGGTTGGGAATGTGAAGGCAGCAGGCTGTTAGGGAATGGTTGTGAAAGAATGAAATTCATAATTCCTTGGAGGAAAAAATGAAGGAAAGCAAAGTGAAAAGAGTGGACTTCTAGAAAGATTCAGAGATTGAACAGCAATAGCATCCTTGGAAACAAAGCTGACAGAAACAGCCAATTTCTTAAGTAAACTATTTAAATAAATTAATTATTTTAATACACACAAACAAGCCGCCTCAAAATACAAGAATCACAAGATCCTTAGTGATTTCAAGTCCAGTTGTTTCCTCTGCACTTCCACAAGATCCACAAGGGATCAGCTCCCTCCCCTTTTTCTTTAGAGCTCAGGTTGATTTTCTCCTAAGTTCACATTCTTCCTGGCCTCTTTGCCTGGGTATTTTTGGTGACTCTTTGCAGAAGGTGGGGTACAAGGGGCAGCCCCAACCCTGAGCCTGTGCTCCTGCCTGCATGGAGGGCAGCAGAGGGGCTGGTGCAGGCAGAGGCAGGGAGCTGCCACCAGGGCCAGGGCCACCAAGGGCCAGGGGCCACCACGGGACACGGGTCAGCAGTCCCAGCACCAGGGCACAGTCCTGGGGCACAGACACTGTCAGTGGCAGGGGACCTCACTTGGGAATTTGGGGAGGGCAGAGGCTCTCCCAGCAGAAGCTGGTGGCTGGGTGAGGGGTGTTTGCTCCGTGTTCACAACACTGTTTATTCCCAATGGGATCTGCTGCTCCCTCTAATAACCCTGCCAGGCTGTATCACCACTACTGGGGTGAATTCAGCATGTCTGCTCTGCTCATG
The DNA here is from genome assembly GCA_035583185.1 of Anabacerthia variegaticeps. NCBI lineage: Eukaryota > Metazoa > Chordata > Aves > Passeriformes > Furnariidae > Anabacerthia > Anabacerthia variegaticeps. Next base: position 9,060,215 of record JAWWEW010000036.1, read on the forward strand.
GAGTTGCCATTATTGTAATTATAATTATGGATTTCATGTGCTCCTTCAGAACCCCTTATGTGCCCCAGCTCTTCTGCTTAAGCCGTGCTCCCCCTGCCTCCCCAGTCCTTCCCAGTTTAGGGGTGGGAGGTTCACTGGGGTGTGGGCATGATGGGAGGGGGTGACTTGGGTGTGGGCATGATGGGAGGGGGTGACTTGGAGTCCTCTGTCCCATCTTGGGACAGAGCTCAGTTAAACTCCAGCTAATTTCTCCATGGACCCCTGCCCGCCCCTTTGCCTGTGCAGCTCTGAGCATCGAGAGCTGATGTTCCTCCAGGCTCTGTGCCATCAAGAACCCACAGCCAGAGCATGGGCACAGCAGGGTCCAGTTCTGCCCTGCACATCCCAAGCCTGCCCAGCCCCAGCTCCGGCTCCACCTGCCTTGTAGCCCATTTGTGATTAGAAATGGCAATTCCAGACTGGGAACTTTTACTACTGGTGCGCAGAGAAATGCCTGCAAGGCTAAATTGCTTAATTTGCATAGTCTTGGAATATTTTTGCATATCATAAAGATCTGTATTTTTGCTTTGCCCTTTTCCCCTTCCTCCCCTCCCCATTGTTTCATTAGGAAATGGAAGTGCAGAGCCCCGCAGGTCAGATCCATCACACGCTGCAGAGAATGAGGAGCTTTGCCTAATTCTGTGCTATTTCTCTGGAGCTGGTGGTGGTCCCCAAGTGGGGTCCCTGAAAGCTGAAAGCTCAGTTGCTGGGTGCTCCTGCAGCTCCCCCTCTCCTTGTCCCACAGGACCTCTGTGTCTGGCCAGTTTGGGACAGCAGGAGCTAGATCCTGCTTTGGGGAACGGTGTGTTTTGCTTTCCTGGAAGGTTAGGTCTGTTTGCAGAGGTGCCACAGCCACTGCCAGCCAGTGAGATGGAGCAGCCCCTGCCCTGCACCTGCTGCCTTAGCCCACGGGATCATCCACCTCCCTTCCCCAGGACACCCAGGAGATGCCACCTCCCTCCTGGGCTATCAAGGCGAGAGTGGGTGGCGTGGGATGGCTCTAGAACACGTCATTTTTCTAAGAACAGCTTTGTTTTTTTCAGACTAAACCAAATGCGTGCAGCCTGCCCATGCACGCTCCCTGCTGTGCCTTCCCGTGCTCCCTGCATGGCCTTCCCATGCTCCCAGGCTGGAATTACCAGCAGGAAAGGCAGCCAAACCCAGCTCAGTGTGCACCAGTAATGAGCACAGCGCTGATGGATGCTTGCTGTGCCGTCCTTCCCCAGAACAGAGGCCACGGGGAAAACAGAGCAAAGCAGGAGGAAGATCGGCTGGAATCTAATTGTGGAGGCGGGGGAGATGCAGAGGGAGAGGCAAGGATTGATAGCTGTCTGCTCTGCTGCACCTTGGAGGAATCATTAACATCTGATTAATTAGTTAAGGGCCACTTTGCAAGTGTAAAGCTCCACACAAGTGCAAAGGATAAATGGGACGATCCAGAGTGTGGCACTCGAGGTGATGGAGACACTTCAGAGGAGGGTGGGAAGAGGAAGGCAGCGATGCCAGAGGGAAGTGAAGCTGTGACCAAGAGACACCCAGCTCTGGTCCGGGCAGCACCGGGGGTGCCCAGCAGGGACCGGGGTGATGGTACCAGCCCCAGAGCTTGCACAGTGCCATGGCCCCTGGACAGCCCTGCCAGGGACCCAGGGGTGCTGTGGTGGCTTCTGCTCTCCCCTCTTAGTGCTGCTTTACTTAAAAGGCTTCTAATTACCTCCCAGGGCAGTAACAATGCTGCTGGGAGCTGTCCAGGCTGAGGCTGACAGCATCTGAGCATCCTGTGATCCATCTCCTGCAGAACCAGCCTGCAGCAGAGGGAGGGACCCCTGGACCTCCATCCTGACCGGGCCTCTGGGGCTGAGCACTCCTCAGTCCTGTCCTCTTCCTTCTTCTCCTTCTTCTTCTTCTTCTGCTCCTCTTTCCCCTCCTTCTCATCACCTGGATCTTGCCCTTGAGGTGCTGCCTGCTGCAGTTTGGGAGAGAGAGGACAACTGGAAAGCCTTTTGCCAACTCTGCAACCAAAATCTCTCCTATTAAATAGTTAATACGCTTAGATGTATTTTAATAAACTCTATTTAATGGCCATACATTAATTGTCTGATTAATTCTAATAAATCCTTATTTGAGATGCTTAATTTAGAGTGTGACTGATTGTCCTGTCATGGTTGGATTATAGAATTGTTGTCTGGAATGAGATCCTTCAGAAGATACTGAACAAAGGCAGAAATCTGGGAACTTCTCTGGTAATTGAAACTTGCATCAGCACAAGGAATGCTGCCAGCAGTGGACAGAGGAAACCGGGAGGGATGAGCACATCCTATGGGATGTAGGGACAGGCTGGTCGGCCCCAGGGATCTCACTTCTCTTGGGTCCCTGTGTCCCCACCCTGCCTGAACCCTGATCCCCATTGCTCAGGAGGGGTGTGGGCAAGGGGGCAGCAGGGCCCTGGGCTGTGGTGAGACCGTGGGGTGACACCATGACCAGGGACGTGAGGAGCTGGGGAAGTGTCTGCTAACAGCCTGGAGGGCAGAGGTGCCTCATCTGACGGCTGGTAAAGGCACCAGGCCAGGTGGATTTGATACTAATTTACTTAAAAGGGGAGGTGACATCATTTAGGACCTGCTGGCTGCATTATTGAATTTGCTGGTGGCTCCTTGAGGAGCCAGGGGAGCAGCAAAGGTCACCCCGTGTTTATACTTGGTGACATTTCTATGAAGAGCTGTCAAAGACCAATTTACTCTCTCACCTGTGGTTGCAGAAATGCCAGCTGAGCTGTGTGAGAAAGCACACCCGTCCCCAGCTTCTATGGGAGCAGCTGGGACCAGGGCCATCCCTGGGCACCCCAGCCCCAGGTCCAAGTGGGTCCCCAGCCACCCCCATGGCCAGTCCTGGACACCACGGGGCATTGTGGGACCCTCCTGGTTACAGTGGGGGCAGGTGTTGACAGCAAAACTGTGGCTGCAAGAAAACCCCACTGGCTAAGCCTGTCTGTCCCGGTGGGACTGTGGGGGCTTGAGGGGCAGTGGGGATTTAGGGAGCTGCAGGGACTTGAGGGGCTGCAGCAGCACAGGAACCCCTGGCCCTGCTCCCTCTGGGGCTGTAGTGGTGCCCTGCTCAACACTGGGGGAAGGAGGCTGAAAACTATCTGGTCCGAGACAGGATAGAGATCAAACCCTCATTTTTCAGTAAATATCAACCCCAAGAGTCTGGCAGCAGCAAAGTTTCACCTCAGCTATTCCCAAACCCACGAGTCCAGCGCCCTATAAATTAATCAAATATCAACAAGGATCTTTACAAGCAAAAGCTGAAATGCTGTGTTAAATGCCCAATCCCAGGTGCTGTGGGTTGATGTTCCACTCCTTGGAAGGCTCTTTTTTGGGAAAAATGAAGAACATGAAGCCAAGCTCTTCCCAGGAGCATTGGGATCAAACAGCCTCTGAGAAGCTCAGTGAGAAATTCCCAAATCTATTTGCTTCCATGGGTGTTGCTCCCTCATGTCAGCTGAGGTGTTTCACACCCATCCCAAGTGCCCAAACTCCACACACAGGGCAGCCCCTGCCTCATCCCAGTGAGACCAGCACCCTCCCAGCACAGCACACACAGCACACGATTGCTGAAGCATTTCCAGCCCAGAGAGGGAGCAGAGAATCCAACATATTTCCTCTTCCTTTTTTTCCCCATACAAATGCCAGATTTCATTTCAGTGCAAGCTCCAACTTTTCAGTTGATCACCACCCAAGTGAATTTGTAATCACGCAATTAGAAGTGAATTTGTAATCATACAATTATCATCCTGCTAAATTAATATATTAAAATGTTCAAACAATTGTTTCAGTAATTAAACAGACAGATATTAGAGAAAATGAAGGCATTTTAGTCCTGCTCTCTGGAATGTGATGACCTTTCCCCTTTCTTAGCTGCTACTCAGGCAATGTAGAAATGATTGGATAATTGGATGGTTCATGTTCTCCTGAAATCACCAAAGCAGAGGAGAGATGGAATCACCTCAAAGTTTGCATGGAGCTGTGGCTGTGTTCATTAGAAACTGGGTGTTTTTTCCCCCTCCACCTATTGCTAAAATATAGAAATTACTGTCTATAACAATTGTCAGGGTCACCCCAACCCCTGGCAGTGCTGATGAGTGTGTTCCCTCTTACCTGCACCATGCAGGGACACTGATCTGTGATGGACCGTGGTGTCACTGGTGGTACTGCCCTGGGTAACACTGCCTATAAATCTATTTTTTCAGAATATTCATGTTTTGCCCTCTTTCTGTTTCGTTCCACTGTATTTTATCTGCTCCTATAAAGTTTAGAGATGGAGTTGTGACCTTTCCCACAGATGCTGCCCACAACGGCAGCTGCCTGCCATGGTACGAATATCCCAGTTTCTTTAGCAATCACGGTGGCAAGGAAGCTCTGCAGGATCCTTCCCTCACCTGGGAGGATTCCTCCTGCCTCCTGCAGCGAGACAGCAGCCTGAGCTGCAAAGTCTCCAGTTCAAATGCGATGTGACACAACCTAATGGAGTAAATACAGGTACAACGGGCACTTCAGGTGCTCATAAACTGTGTATTGTTGCTTTTTGGATGGCGCTGATGTTATTGCAGATGCTGTGTGAAGTCTGAAATAGGATCATTGTGACTTCACTGCTCCTGTTCCCAGCTTCTTTCACTGAGGGGAAATCGCTCAGCTGATACACTCCATCCCCAGCTTTTAAATGTATTTATTGTCTATAATATTTCATATACTTCATACATGTTCAGGAGGGCAATCCAATATCCCTGCCACAAGTGAGAGACACATCCAGCATGCTGGGTGACGGAAGGCAGGAGAAGCCCTTGGAGCTACAGAGCTCAGTGATATGGTGCCAGGGTTGGGCACCAGGGTCAGGGTCCCCTCTCCAGCCACCCCCTCATCCCCAAAGCCACAGCCTGGTGTTCAGAGTTCTGGGGGTTCACAGCACTCCAGTGGCTGTGGTTGGAGGGCATACGTGGTGCTCGTGGGTGCCTATGGGACAGTGGGAGACAGGAGACCCTGAGGGTGCTGTTAATGGTATTAGTTACTAATTAATAGACCCTTTTTGCTCTGCAAGGTGAAGGACCCAGCACTCAGCCCTGCTCTGCCCCCAGTAAAAATTCGCAGAGAAGTACAGAAACAGCTTCCAGTATTGACATTGAAATTGCTGATTTAATGTTAAAATATTTCAATAAAATAAACCCTTAAGAGCTCCCATTACTTCACAGTTGCCCTGCTGATCCTTGTTAACTTTCTCTATATAATCCTGGGGAGCTCCCAGCCAGCAGCCAGAGTGCTGGGGACACTAATCAGGGATAAGAGGGACCACGAGGCTGCACTCAGGGTCAGTGCTGCCAGCTACAACCTCAGCTCTTGGTGGCTCTCAGGGCACGGTGACACCACTCTCCAGTCCCTGTGGGTGGGAATAGAGGGAACCATCACAGGAAATCCTTCTCCTCACACCCTGACCCCGACACAGCAAACCCTTCTCGCCACACCCCGACCCCAAATCTGTTTTCCAGCACCAGTGTCCCAGGGTGGCATCTCCCAGGGATGAGGCTGTGGAGATGCTTTTGGGGCCCAGCCTTGGGGGTTCTTATGGCTTAGCCAGAGGGGAAGGATGCCCAACATGTCTGCAAGCCAAATCAATCCCTCCCTGGTGTTTGCAGGGAGGGACATGAGATATTTGGGAAGGATCCCAAGGCTGCAGTCAGGGCAGGCTGAGTGGTTCAGCACAGACTCCTGCTCTCTCTAGTCATTAGCATGTGAATGGCTTGGGTTCCCATCTTGGCACCAGAGCTGGGAATGAGAGTTTTGATTACTCATCTGCTCGGCACAGGCAGCAGCCAGTGGCACAGCTCAGTGTTCCCCCTACACCCATTGTCCTGAGGCTGGGGGCTCCTCGGCACAGGACCCCCACAGGGGGCTGCTGGCTGCCAGCACTGTGCCACGCTGGACCCTCGTTCCAGTAAGGATGTGGCCATGCTGCCTTTCCTGCAGCCCCAGCACCAAAGGCAGCCTGAGTGGCACCTGAGCGTGGGTTACCTGTGCTGGCTCTGGGGCAGGAGTGCCATGGCAAAGGGCACATCACTGGGATGTTGTGGCACAGCATCACGGGGCAGGACTGGGTTGGGCTGGGCTCTGGGCACCTGCACAGGTGATGTGTGTGTAAGGGGGTGTGTGTGTGTACCTGTGTGCTTCTGTGCGCATGTGTGTGGGTTTTGGCACGGCTGTGAGGCTGGAGACAGACCCTGCCTTAAACACCGCCCGGCGCAGTGTTTAATTTGACTGAAACCCCCTAAATACACGGTGTCAGGTGTAATTGCACGGTACCAGCAGCGTGCCAGGAGGAAGTTGCGAACACATTGGCATGGTTACGGTACACTTGGGGGAATTTCAAATACAGTTTTGTTAGTATTGGATCTAAGGGAAAGAAGCCAAGTCTGAATATTGAGGAAAACAAGTGGATGTGCTGTAGACTCATTATTCATCTCTGTTCCTGTAGCTCTTGGATCCAATAACACACTCCTCTTCCATTGTAACAGAGCCTGTTATCTCCAAGAGCCTTCCATCTCCCTGGAGCCTCCCTACAGGGCTGCAGGAATGGGGAGAGCAGAAACCAGAGTGAGGAGCAGGGACAAGCCTTCCCTGGGCTGGCTGGCCCTGCTCTGACCTACCTTCTCCTCCTGCTCCACTCCTCAGCTCTTACCTCATGCAGGAATCCAGCCACAGGTGGGTTTGGGACCCCCGTGTCAGGCACTGGTGTAATCCTAGTGCAGAATCTAGGCAAACCTTGGGGCTGGATGCAACATCTGGGAGATCAGAATCTGGTCTTTGGTGCTTTTTTTCAAGGTCAAGCCATGACTTGGTGATGGACAGAGCCAGGAACAGAGCCAGGAGCACCCACTTCACCATAAGCATCCTCCCCAGTGAGTTTCTGGTTCCCCCACCCTGGGAACTACCAGCAGGCAACATCCCTTTGGAGCCAGGAACTGTTGGACACCACTTGTACCGGGGCTGCTGTTTGAGACTGGTACCAGGGACACTGAGGCAGAGGGGCCCTGCTTTGCCCATCCACAGAGCCAGTCCTGGATTCAACAGGTGCTGCAGGTTCCTGGCCATTGCTCCACATGCTCACAGAGCTGCCATCTGGGCTCCCATTAAAATGGAGTTGTGGTTCCCTACGTGAAATATTGATGAAGAAGGCCTGAAGCGAGGAATGGAGTTGCCTGACTGTATTTCCTTCCCATTTTTAATAGCTCATCACTTCATGCCAGGAAGACTAAAGTGTGTTATTTGGCTCTGGATGAAAATGATTTCATTTGAGGAGGGAGCCTGTCATTTGCATCTCGAATAAATAGGTTCTAACAAGAAGAGAACTGTTTAATGGAGAGATTTGGGGAATTCAGTCTGAATCCTGCCTGACTTGAGGTCCTGAGACAATAATTGGGATGAGCAGAGTAAAGCCGAAAGCCCTTCATGGGACCAGACAGTGTATGAGGGCTTCAGTAGAAATTGAACTGTACAACTCTGTCAGTGCAGCTGGAATGGGAAATGGGATGTTTACAGGCCTGGGAATTGGTGCTTCCTGCACAAATTGTGTATTGTGTATAATTAGCTGGCCTGGCTTGGAATAAGGGTGCCTGGAAATTAAGAGACATGATCCCACTGAGCAGGGATTGCCAGCTGTCCCACCCTGGCACAGCATTGGCTCAGCTACTGCCACCAGTTACCAACACCCACAGCCCCATCCCTCGCTCTGCTGGTGAAAGGCAGAACTTATGGGGGATCAGCAATGTCCCATGTGTGCCTCTCTGGGGATGGGAACCCTCCTGGGAGCATTTCTAGTGCTCCCCAGGGAGCCTCTGCTCTTGCTGTGCCTCCTGTACATGCTGGGGTCCCTGAAGGATGGTGTTGGTGGAGAGCAGGAAATGGTGCCATTCCTCCTCTTCCCTCGTGGCCATGGCCAAGGAGCTGGAGCAGAGTGAGAGCAAACAGGAGAAACAATTGGAAATGGAGACTTTTGAACCCAAGTGAAATTCAGGAGCCAGGGCCATGCCCTTTGGAAGAATAGGAGCTCCCACAGGAGCGAAGGCGAGGGCAGGGTGGCGTGTCCCAGGGCTGGGTGAGGCAGTGCTGGGCATGGCTGAGCTGGGAGCTGCAGGACTACAGCTCCCACAAGGCTCCGTGGCAGCACAGCCCCTGCAAAATGCTTCCATTTTTGGCTGTAATATTTTGGATTGGGAAAACTGTGCTTTTTCCACTCAAAGTGAAGATTTTTAAGCACAAACTGCTGCTATTTGCAAATAAAAGAGTAAAAAAAACCCTGTTAGAAAACAGTAGGTGCAGTGATTGTCAGTGGCTCTGAAACAGATCTTATCCCTGCTCAAATTGTTGCAGGTTGACAAGGCAGGATGGGGATGAGTGGGATGAGAAGATTAATGAGAATTTAATTTTTAAGGCTGCTTTAAAGTGATGTGGATGGATGGTGGAGCTGATGGAACCAGAACCTCCTGGTAGAGCAGGTCAGGGTGCTGAGCAGGGCTGGGTGCTGAGCAGGGCTGGGTGCTGAGCAGGTCAGGGTGCTGAGCAGGGCTAGGTGCTGCCGTGGCTCCCGATGCTGCCATTCTCCACAGCTGACTGCAGCAGAGCACTGAAGCTCCAGAGATGTTCCGCTCCCCCTGTCAATGTGTACTTGGGGAGTCCTTAATCCACGGGTCGCTGACGTGATAAACAATAATGTCTCTTTTGGAGCTGTTACGACTTATCATGTTAATGGGCACTTAGGGAGTCTTTAATTGGTGATTTGTGCATGCACTGTCACAAAATTTTAAAACGCATTTACCATCATTTCTGGGGTGTTTTAGAAGCACCAGTTCACTACACTGAGAGATGAACAAGCAAACCCACCTCAAGTCACCTGCCCCGCCTGCTCGCCCGCAGCGTCAGGCTCCGTCTCACTGCAAAAAGGCTGCTGCTGCCTCTGTAAAATCAAAAGTAGTGGCACCAAGAACTTCCCCTTGCCCCAGAGAGCAGTTTGCTTGCTGTGTTTGTCTCCCCATCAGCAAACTGGTCCTGCCAGGGTTTCCCTGCTGGGGCTGTTGCACAGCTGGTGGCAGGAGCACAGATTAAAAAGTAGTAAAGCCAAGAGCTCTACAGACATCCATCCCAAGTATGTCATCCCTCATATTTGGGGTTGAATAGCAAAATAAAGAAATCTTCCTTACTACCAGGATGGACCTATCTCTGCTCTGGCCACCCCAGCACAGAAGGCTGAATTACCCAGTTAAAGTTCTCGCACTGGGGTAACTGGGTGACCTGAGCACAGAAGTCAGAACTGAGGGTTCACCTTCAGGAGCAGGTCCCTCACGGAGACATTCACCCCATGGACACCAGAGCCCACTCCAAGGTCCCGGGGGAGGTTGGCTGTGGGACCCCCATCCACAGTGCCAGGGACCGTGGGTGCTGAGGGGTCCTGGGGGGCAGTGAGTGCAGTGCCGGGAGAAGCTGTAATTAACAGCACCTGCCACAGCTGTCAAGTTCCTTGTCATTAGTAATACAGTGCGTGTCAATGCTTAATTAAAATTCTGCTTATTTTTAAAGCAGTGCTTCCTAACTACAGCTCCCATGTGCAGTGGCGGATCAGATCAGCCCAGTGCACCCACTGTCTTCAGCTGAGTTCGTCTCTCTCTCTCCCTGGCTCTGATTTTTCCCAGCCTCTCCTCCCAGCCTGGCTGGTTCCAGGAGCGGATTGAGCCGGAGGACTGTAACTGATGAAGTTTCCATAGCAATGCTCTTCGTCACTGCCTTGCCATTTCCAGCTCTGCCTCCAGCAGATCATACTCTGCTTTCTGTTGATCCAAGGAGATGACTGGGAGCAGCCAGGAGAGCCTCTGGCACCCGTGAGCCTGGCAGAGCTGGGACAGGCACTGCCTCACTGGGGGCACCAGCCACCTACCCCCAGAAATACATCTCATTGCTCTCTAACCCTGCTCCCATGTGTCATCAATCCTGCAAGGAAACGTCCAGAACAAAAGAGTAGAATCCCTGAATGGTTTGGGCTGGGAGGGACCTTAAAGCTCCTCTCATTCCAACCTGACCAAATAATGCTGGATGCTGCTCAGTGCCTGCATCGGGCAGAGCCTCAGTTCCTCCAGACCCAGAATGTCTCTCACCCAACTTGCCCCACCTCAGCACTCTCAAGAAGAGGCCACACTGGAAGATGCAGAAGCCTGACTCTCAGTGGCCCAAAGAGCCCAGAATTGGTGCAACTGTCTACAGTGTGTCCTCAGTAGATTTGGGAATGGGATGGTGTGAACCTTCCCACCTGGGGGTGCACAGGGCTGTGCTCGGGGCCACAGCCTGATGGAGCTAAGTCCTCAGGGCTGGCATTCCTGCCATCCCCAGCCACCTGGGGCTTGGGCAGTGACCCTGCTGCAGTCCCTGCAGGGACTTGGCCCTGGGGGACATCCCTCTGTCACTGTTCCCTCTGGCAGGATGGGGAGGGGGGCTCAGGAGCCTCTCTGAGGGGTCCCTCACATGTTGCACGGAGCAAGTACTCAGCAGAATGAGCTGGGATGAACAGAGGCTTCCAGGGAATGCTGAGTCCTGAACGTTGTCCTGCCAGTGCGAGCTCATTTGTCTGAGCATTGTCTGGCAGCTTGGGGGGGAAAAGAGCCTGATAGAGTCTGAAAAATTCATTGAAATGTTGGGTTCCAGCCAGAGAAAAAACATTGCTGAATGGCAACATAAAAGGAAATTGTCCCATAACATTCTGAGAGCACTTCAGTATTTGTCCTCTTTATTTTAAAGCATTGAGGATCTTTGGGAAACACTCTGGAATGGGACTTTTATAGATGGTCTAAATTAAACTTCACTTAATATTATAAGCAATAAATCCTCATTGTCAGGTTTTGTTTAGCGGGTATAAAAATGATTGGTGGGAGCTGTAGCTTTTTCTGAGACTGGAAGATCAGTGTTTTCACTGTGCAGTCTGTCCCCAGCGTGTGAGACATGTCCCCAGCCCCTGGCGCATCCTGAGCACCTGCCCCACAGGTCATCTCCACACTCTGCTCCTGCAGGAAGACAGACCAGGAGGCTCCTGAACTTCTGGGACAGATGTGTGTTTTCATGGGATTCCAGGAGCTGGAGCTTCGAGGAAACCAAGAGGTTCTTTGAGGAAGAGCCCAGAGAGCCACAGGCTTTGGAGACTCTGAGGGGGCACAGGATGCTGGGAGCTCATATTTGAGGTCTGTCACACAGGTGGGTGCTGGGAGCAGCAGGGAAATTCCCTGGACCCCACAACCCAGGGACACCCTGGGTTCTGGTTTTAGCTGCCAAGAGGCAAATTAAAAAAAAATGAGACCATTGAAATGGATATACTTTTTGTCGCTCAAGATTTCTGCACACTGTGGTTTGATTTGAGTTATAAAAACACATTAGGTCATTTTTTAATGTAATTTGTTTTAAACTCTGGGTTTGGCCACCTGTCCCTTGAAGCCACCAGACCAAAAACCTGAGTTCCTTTGCCTTGGGAGTGAGCTGGTTGCTGTGGCCATGTCACTGCTGTCCCCAGCTGCCCAGGGTTTGGGCAATGATCCTACTGTGGTCCTGCTGGCCCTGGGGGACATCCCTCTGTCCCTGTCCCCTCTGCCCATGTGGGGAGGGAGGCTCAGGAACCTCTCAGGAGTCCCTCACATGTGTTGATGTTGCATGGAGCAAGTGTGGCACAGGCACCCTGGGAGAGGAGGGAGCCTTGTTTTCTGGAGCCTTCCTGGCAGCATCTGCCAGCAGCCTCTAAAATGATAAACCCCAATTTAGTACTGTTTACGATGGAGGAATAAGAGAAATCATGTAACAATTACAGGAGATTTACCCCCTTCTATATATTTAGGCTGAAGGTGGCATTTCCAGTGACGTCCCAGCTGTGTCGCCGGGCCACGCCACGGCATCGGGGGATGCAATTTCGGGAGAGATCTTTAGGCGCAAATTGATTTAGCCATGAATATTTATGCAGCGTGTGAGGCTGCACGTGTGTGTGGCAGGGGGAAATGTGGGGCTCGGCGTGGGATGCCAGAGCAGCCACCCGCCCTCCTTTTGCCTGCAATAATAATTGGAATATTTATAACCTCGCCGTGGCTGCGGTGCTGGCAGGGAGGGTGTTCCTGGCGCGGCCGGGCGCCCGGGTGGGACGTGGGGCTTGCCCTGCGGCTGATTTGGAATGCGCAGAGCATCTCTGCGCCGCGCGGGCCCCGGCGAGAAACCCAGAAAAGACAAGAAAAATGAAGGCAGGCGCAATCTCATTTTCTGAGGGCTGCAAGTCAGCCAGGAAATGGCTATTATTCCATCGACACTGTCGGTATTAAGTTATTTCCTTCACTAAATACGAGAATGTTCATGAATATCTATTGAGTTCCAGGTACTGGCATCTCCCAGCACTGCCGCTCGCTGATTGTGGCTTTATATTCCTCCGACAACACACCTCAATCTCACATTGAAGTGAAAGACAATAGTATTTTAAATTGGTTAATAAATCTCTAGATTGATGCTCCTGGAAGGCCCAGGAACTTCATCTCTATTACACGAATAAAAGTGATAACATTTTAACCACTGAAGTGCTAGGAATTTGGGAAGCTCCTTCCCAATGCCCTTCAGGGCAGCTATGTCCCCGCACGAGGGATTGGGTGTCAGAGGCAGCTGCTGCAGGACTGCCTTTGGGGGGAAAGTGGATTTTTTGGAGCAATGAATCCTGTCCAAGCAGGATGAGGCGATCACACTGTCTTGGCTCATTTTTCCTTCCTCAAGCGTCCACTTGGGCCCATATAAGGAGTGGAAAATTCCCTTTTAACACCAAAATGGAAGTGGCTCAGTTTGCCCGTGGCCTGCTGGAAGCCTTATTTGGCTCTGAGAATCGCTTTGCACCTCACCCTGGCCCTGTCACCCTCCCTGTGCCATTCCCAGGAGACAGGCAGGAAATATCCCTGGACAGACCAGGCATCACCCCTCCTGGAGGGGGCTGACCTCAGCCAGCCACGCTGTGCAGGTGCCACATGTGCCAACAGATGTGGCACAGACACACATGGCCGTGGGATCCTGGGTGGGTGCACTGGCCCCACTGTTGCCCCCAGCCCAGTCCCTCACTCCCCCAGCGCTCCAGTGTCCCCCCACCCTGCACTGGTCAGGGCTGAGCTGCACCGGAGCTGCCAGTGAAATGTCAGTGGGCAATTTTCCGCTCCTCTCCTCCTCCAGATCTCCTTTTGTTCTTGTGCTGGGAAGCGGAGCGTGATCCCTGCCTGCCCCTGCTCCCAGTCGGAGTGGTAAGTGTAGGATGTGCCCCCAGTGCCAGGCACACACTGTCCAGTGAGCACAGTGTGACCAGCACAGCCCTGTGCTCGCAGTGCTTGGCACCACTGGTGCCACCACTAAATAGAATTTGGAAGAAATAGAGTCCTTTTACTTCTATGAATTCTTATAAATTATAAGGAGATGAGAATATTTTAATATCAGCCAGAGTATTTCAAGTACAAAGAGCTGTTCTGAAAATGTATTGAATATTTTTCCACTGATGTTTAGTGTCTGTAAGATTCCTCGGGGAGTTTACAACAAGTGGAATACTTAAGGATATAGTGCCATAGGTTCTTTCAGTATTTTCTTTTCAAGGAAAGTAACCTCTGAATTATCTAGGAAGTACATGAACAACATGAAAGGAAGATTATGCACAGAAAGAAAAAAATATGCAGAGAATTCAATTATGCAAAAAAAGTGATGTGCTTTGCTTAATTCCCCAAACACACCCCACGCAGCAGTCACCGCAGCAGCCTCGGTGCATGCAGACGAGCTTTCCAGGTCACCCTCCCTGGCTCTTTATTACCATTCTGTGTTCCCATTGCTGTGTTTTGTGGGGTCGACAGGATCAGGGTTCATTCATGTCCTGCTCCTGTTCTGTGCCAGGGCAAGAGACCCAGTGGGACCCTATTCTGGAGAGACTCCTGGTGGGGAAATCCCACCAATTCTGGATCTCTGGCTCTAGGGATTCAGGGCAGAGAGGTCACAGCCCCTGGGATGGAAGGGGAGGTTTTCCGCTGGGTTTATTACTCTGCAGACACTGCCACTCGCAGCCCTGTGGTGGCACAGCCGCTGCTTCTCCGGAGGGGTGACCTGGTGGTGCCACACTCTGTGGTGGGAACAGGGGCTGTGGGGGAGTGTCCCCGGGCTGCAGGAGGTGGCTGCAGTGTGGTCCTGTGCCCTGGGACAGGGCTGGACCCTCTCGCTGCTGCCCAGAGCTGGGATGCAAAGCTCTGGTTCCAACCCCAAAAAGGTGGGGAGGGCTGTTCAGTCAGTGGGACATGGGGTGCAGGGTGTAGGGTGCAGGGTGTGGGGTGCAGGGTGTAGGGTGCAGGGTGTGGGGTGCAAGGTGTGGGGTGCAGGGTGTGGGGTGCAGGGTGTGGGGTGCAGGGTGTAGGGTGCAGGGTGTGGGGTGCAGGATGTAGGGTGCAGGGCAGGCTCAGCCCTGAAGAAGGTGTGGGGAACACTGGAGAACCAAGAGTGCTGTAAATTTCCAGGCACTGCTTCCGGGGCCGAGCTGAGCTGACACAGGGATGTGTGTGTTTGTTTATTTATTTATTTGTGGTCCCATTTGTTGATACATTTGCATTGAGTCTCGGGAAAAAAAAATAAAGTGTCTTCTCTGAATTGAATGACGTGAATTATTCTGACCGAAGTCACTAATTAAGACCTCATTAGCAGCCCAAATTTGTGATAGATCAGCAGTGGACTTGGCACAGTGGTTTAATTTAATGATTTCTTGCATTAGTTTGTTAATCATCTTTAGTCTGATTTAATTTATGCCAATGTGACTATCCTAATTTCTAATTAAGGCATTGATGGCAGGGACACCACCACCACCCCAGAATTCCAATCATGGATAGTGCAGAATCAGATCTGGGTTTTTATTTCTCGGGGGGTTGGTGGGTGTGGAGGGTGCTCCTCACCTGCTCCCAGCCTCACACACAGGGTGCCCACAACCCCACACTGGGCACTTCCAGCTCAGACTGGGATTTTTCTCAGTGTTCCCAAGGCTGAGCTGACCCCAGAGTTCTGCAGAGCTCTGGATGGTGCTGCAAGGTTCCACTGCTCCAGCATTGCTGTTCCATCAGGAACCATCAGCACGGGCTCAGACACGGCAGATTAGAGAGTTTGCAGGGAAGAGCATCTGCTAATGCAAAACATTTATGCCAGTCGATATAAATTTATTTAGTGCAATAAATGACATAATTGAATTTTTATTTCCTTAATATATTTCCCTAAAATAACGAAGATTTGGAGTGTCCCCGGCCCACAGATGTCTTTCATGGGGACGTATTTCCTGTACTATTACTCTTGTATAAATCTGACGTTTAAACAGTTTAATAAATGAGCAGTTGTTTCACTTGTTTCACTTTCAATACATTCTGGTGGATTAATAAAATGTATTTCAAAAGGAAGCCCGATAGAACATGCTATAAAAATTTGTGATTTATTAGCGATACATTTGCTATTAGTTGGGACAGATACTCAAAATGTCATTAAGGTTAAAATAATAATCAATCAAACTAATTAGACCCTATTTTTCATATGCAAATATAATTAAGCATCCATTTCTCAATAACTTTAAAGAGAATTATTGAAGCTGCACAAAGTGTGCTGAGTCCTTACTTGAGCTAATGAAATGGCAGCGCCTTCCCTGCATATGCAAACAAAATTGATTAACCACTCTGTGTTTGGCTTAATAACCCGGGAGGGGCTGGGGGAAGCAGGGCTGAGGGCTGGGGGTGTCACTGCCCTCCCTGCTCCCCACAGTCCCCCTTCCCTGGGAGCCGGGCTCCAGCTGGGATGAGGATGTTTGTCTTAATACGGGTACCACAGGTACCACCATCTGCAGACCTGCCTCACTGGTGTTTGCTGATGTTTTTCACTCTGACTGTTCATTTCCAGGGAAAAACACCATTTTGCTATGAGAAGGGTTAATAAGAGATGTTTATTTATGAACTCGGCATATTACTGTTGCATAATTTGAATACAGTGCTATGAGCTTTTTTTATTGCCTGCTATAATTTCATTTTTAAAGCTTCCCCTATGCCATACTTTACAAATGATATCGCAAACAAGAAATAAATTCTGTTTTGCAGCTGTGCTAACTATATTTACCCATGGGATACACTATTTTGTCCTTGACATAAATCCCCTGGGATTTCACTCAGAATTACTTTGGCATGCCACATTCCTGCATCAGGGTATTGTGCACCAAGTCTATCACAGGGCTCTGGTGGAGCCGCTGGATCACTGTGAAGAGAAAGAGGCACTTGTTTAGCATATTACCATGAAAATCAGTCAACTTGCACATTAACAATTGTCAAGAAACCCGGGAGAGGGAAATAAGGGAAATAACTGTGGATTAAACCAGCGAGGATCCCCCAGGCAGCAGCGGGAGGGGTTGGGGGAGCCATGCCCTCCCGCCCGGTACCCCCCGAGCATCACCTGCTCCTCCTCCCCTCGTCCCATCACCTGGCTGTTGTGTCCTGGGCACCCCAAATGTCCCCGGGTCCTCCCTGTGTCCCCATCCCTTGGCAGGGCAGGGGGTCAGTCTGGCTGTGTGTGAGGCACTACAGTTCCAGTCTTTTTCCAGAATGTGCTGTCCCTGGAGGGGCCTTACCTGCCACTGCCCCATCTGGAAACAGGCAGGTAATGCCTGTGGGCAGGTGTGTGAGCCGAGCAGCAGCTCCAGCCCCTGCCAGATCTGCTCTTCTACAGCCCCAAGGTGCTTAAACCACCTCTGGATATGGATCCTGCTTAATTGGGGGCCTCATTTCCTGCAGGTGTCAGGCTCCAGGACATCAGGTTTAATGAAATTCAGCTCCCCCCACCTCCACAGCACTGGTGGAGACGCTGGAACTGCCAGGGAAGGGGGTCTGTGCCTGGCACACGGCGGGAGCCAGCGGAGCTGACACTGTCAGCAGCTCTCTGGGGACGAGCATATTTTTGTCGATCATGTAGCATCAGGTTCTCGTGTCACTGCGTTACGGAGCTTGATGGCACTTAATACACCGTGACAAGGTGTAACATCAGAAATGGAACACAAAATGAGATCAAACGGCATCCTGGTCCCCAGAGGGTCCGATCAAATCCGATGGATGAAAGTTTGAAGGGAAAAAAAAAAGCAAACTCTCCCCCCTATAGAAACCTTTAGAATCCCATTATCCTGGGCAGCCACAGCCAGGCTGGACTCCCATGGGGAGGAGGATGTGGGACCTGTGGGATGGACATCTCACCCTGTCTCTGCAAGCCACGGGACCTGCAGTCCTGCCCAGCACTGGCCTTGCAGTGGAAGCATCTCCAGGTCCCTCCTGGAGAGGGGACATCCTCAGCCCTGTGTGAACAAGGACCTATCCTGGGGTTGGGTGTCAAACCACAGTCATGTCCCCTCCTGGGGGTGAGGAGAGTGACCCTGAGGAGAGGACCCCCATGACAAGGTCCTCCCCTGCTTTGCTGAGTGTCTGCAGGCAGTGGCACTAGGCAGGGGAGACATTTCTTGGGAGGAACACAAATGGCAGGTTCTTATCCTACAGGCAGGTTCCTTCAGGAAAGCGGGTTAAGGGCAGAAGACCTTGGGGAAGACAAAAAAAAAAAAAAAAGACAATTTTTCACATATCTCAGCAATTTTGAGAAGAGGAAAGAAGCCATTTTTCAGCAAAGAAGAGCTCTTTTCATTCGGAAAATGTTAACCAGATGTTCACAAGAAGTACGTCACAGAAAGAATGAATGAGGTCCCTGGTTGGGACTAACCTCAGCCCCGGGGAGCTGCAGGGCTGCACCGTGGGGCTGCTGGGGCTCAAAACAAAGGCAGAGGCACTTGGGAAGGCACCAACTCCCAGTGCCAGTGGCAGTGCCCGATGTGAATGCAAACACACACTGGCTGGCCAGAGAAAAGGCTCCCTCACCCCTCCAGGCTCTCAGGCACTCAAGTCTGAGCTCAGCCTCTTCCTAGACTCATTTTCCCCATTCTGTGTGCCCGCAGTGGCACTTTGGGATTGAGGGTTCAGCACCAGAGCCTGTTAGTGCAAATCAGGCAGCAAACACCGAGCATCATGTGCTCTGATACTCTGTCCCTGGATATTTTTTTAGTGGCAAAACCTAAATCAAATCAGGACAAAAGGCTGAGATGGCATCTAAATGAGACCTATCACTGCACGGGGTCCTGGAGCAGGGAAATGAGGAGTTTTCAGCCTCTGGCCAGGGCCATGAGAATCAGCAAATTGTTAATAGGACTGAACTCCTGTGAGCAGCCAAGGGGAGAAACCTGCCAGAGGCTGCTCCTGCTCTGAGTCCAGCCCTGGTCCCATCCCTGCTGGTGGCCACCAGGTCCCCTGTCCCCTGCCCGTCCTGAAGGGACAGTGGCACAGACCAGGAGGGGATGCTGGAAATGAGCTGAGACACAAACCGGGCAGAGGGGCTGCCAGGTTAATGCTGCAATTAACAGACTTCGTCTATTTATTGTGAATAATGATCACAGTTACTTTTATTCTGGGTGCCTCAGTCTGTCTGTCTCTCCATCCATCTGCATTCACACTGTCTCTCTCCTCCTGGGACAATCTGGAACCTGCTGTTCATAGCAGCTGTGGCTGCCCCATCCCAGAAGTGTTCAAGGCCAGGCCGGAGGGCACCTGGAGCAACCTGGTCTAGTGGAAAGTGTCCCTGCCCATGGCAGGGAGTGGAACAAGATGACCTTTAAGGCCTCTTTCAACCCAAACCATCCTGTGATTCTATTCTATCTGAACTGGTTGTTCTTGCAGCACTGGCAGAATGGTTTGTTAGCACAAATGGATGATGGTAATGCCCCTGATGAACAGTATCTGCAGCAGCTTCGAAGGGTCCACCATCAGCAGGAGCAGGTAACACAGCTTCAGAAGGAAGTGAGAGCTCTCATGACCCCATGCAGGGAAAATCCCTCCAGCCACACAGGACACATTGAAGCAGGAGGAGTGGTTCACTCTTCCTCCCTCTCAGCTGCCAGCTTGGCTGTTGGAGCTACCAGTGTCCCTAGTCCTTAATCCAGCATCTCCCAGCCACTCCTCCAGAGCCCCCTGCTCCCCTTTCCCTGGGTCACTCCTTGTCTCTGCACCTGCAGAGGCTGAAGGGGCTCCACAGCTGACCAGCCCAGCTGTCACCCCAGGGATGGACCCGAGCAGGAGTGTGGCATCAGGGACCAGCCAGCTCCTGGGACGCTCTGCAAGGACAGGAATTGGCTGTCTTTGGGCAGCTGTCCATTGGCTGCCAGGCTGAGGGGCACAGACATATCCCCAGGGCAGATACAGCCCCCCTGATCCTCCAGGATCATCCTCCTGGGCAGGATTTGCTCCCAGCAGCCTCCAGACTCCACCAACACAGCCCTATAATCCTTCCAGAAGCATTTCTGGAGCCCATTTGCACAAGCTTTAGTAGCAGCAACATCCCCCCTGCTCCAGGACAGGGCAGGGCAGTGGGGTGACCTGGGGACCCCTCAGCAGATGGTGAGACAGAGCTGTGACTCCTCCGGGTGAGGGGCCAGGACATGCCTGCAAGATGGATGGCTGCTAGGGTGGGTTCCTACAGTCATGTGTCTCCATTTCAACACTAATATACACAATTAATAAACTTAATTACACGAAAAATTGCAGCAGCTGAAAAATGAGTGCAATTCTTTCTCCTCCAGCTTTGCACCAAGCCTTTGCCGAGGACAAGGGGTGCAAAGGTGTCACCACAGCCCCCTTTGTCTTCAGCAAACCTCTTCTGTGGGTCTGTGTTCGGGTCTCCAGTGCCAGTGGAGCTGCCTGGAGTGGGATCCAGCCTCGGAAGGGACATTTCTTTGTGTCTGTGATGTGCTGCTCCTGCACAAAGCGATCAATCCCTGCGTGCTGGAGGATTAAATGAGTCTGTGATGCAGAACATCACCCTGTACAGATGGTGCTGATCCCTGACACCCTGCCCTGATTCCAGGGGCTTGGGAGAGGAGACAGATGTCTGTCCTGGAGAGGGGTAGGTGCACGTGGGAACATCGGGACTCTGCATGGTGACCCCAGCTCTCTCCAGGTGGGCTGTGGTTGGAGAGCAAGAGAGACACACGGTTGTGCCACTTGCACCTCACCCTGGTGTGAGCAGCTGATGCTGGTGGGAGGGTTGGGGTGCCGGGTCCAGAGTTATTTCTTCATGGACCAGCATATCCAGTCACCTCAACCAGAGAAGAAAGGGTTAACAGCTCCCCTCAGTGCTGCAGCAGTGAAGTTCATTACTTTTGCTAATTGCTTGGAGTCAGTGATTCAGCAGTTCATGGAAAATATATCTCTGGGTAATGGATTAATCGGCCACTCCTGACCAGTTTGCATCGGGGTGTTGGGGAAGGGGCTGCACCCCTGCCGAGCTGCCTATGCTGGTCCACCCAGCACCACCTGCCAAAAGCTGCCATGCCTGGCCGGTGCCACAGGGGACTGGTCCCAGCCCAGGAGGATGCAGGGACCCTGTGGATCAGGAGGCTGTGGTGTGACCAGAGCCAGGGGCACCACAATGGGCAGCTGGGCTCATGAGGCAGCAACAAGGCCAGGTGCTGCACAGGTGGCAGCTCAGGTAAAGACTCTCACTCCTGCCTCATGACAAACTCCTTTATCTTCAAAGAATTAACAGGAGTATGTGCAGAATAATTTCAACACACCCTGTTCATGCCAGTGCTGGTGTCACCAGAGAAGCTTTACTTTTCCAGGTAATGAATGTAGCCATAAGTACTTTGCAACCATATGGTGATTATCTTTAATAAAGGACATTTTCTGTAATTAAATAGTTTTATTGAGGCATTATTAGCCCTTTTAGTTGAAAAATAGCTGAACAGAGGTGTAATAGGGTGCTAGCATCTGTACTGGGTGAGCAGATGGAGAGGAAGCTCCACTCTTGTGCCGAGGGCCAGAGCCGTGGGGTGCCACGAGGCTTGGCTGGCAGTGGTGACATGGGCCAGACATTGGTCACCTCGTGTGTGAGTGCTGGGCAGCTTCAGGCACAGTGGGTCCTGATGTCTGCCAGCACCGGGGCTCAGGACCATGCTGCACTCCTGGGGAGCTGTGCCTTGCTCTGGTGTGTGAGGACACTGGCAGCTGGCACACTGCTGGCACCCCATGGGCACCACAGCAGCCGTAGTGGGGACACTGCCACACCAGCAGCTCCCACTCCCCTTCCCAGACCCCATTTGAGTCATTGTGTGGCCTCGACTGGGGGCACTGTAGTCTTCAACACAGGCACAGCAGCAGCCTGGACAGCCTGTTAGAAGTGCCCCGACCCGCTGCCTCCTTCTGTAAATCAGGGATAATGAGACAGTGAGGGGAAATCAAAGCCCAGCTCGTGCCAGAGCGGGAAGGGGGCCTGCCCCCGTGTCCCCAGGCAGGGCCAGTTCCAGCAGTGCCAGCTGTCACCCGGCATGGCTGTGGGTCCTCTGCTGCCCCACTGGGCAGTGCTGCATGGCCAGGGGTCCCCAGCATACACCCCCTTGGCAAGTATCGTGGCAGAGCTGTGGTCTGGCAGCAAGGGTCTCCCTCCAGCTGCCTTCGTCCCCTCACTGGCACTCATCATCCTCTCAGTCTGAGGCTCCCCTGGGAGCAGGAGGAGGACAGGGATGAAGCCCTGCAGAGCTGCCCATGCCATGCTGTGTTCTCACACTGGAGGAGGGCTCGGTGAGGGGCTGAAGGGATCCCACAGCACCAGCATCACACCTGGTGATTTGTGTCAGACTCCCCAGCTCAGAAGGGGGCACAGGCAGCACTTGTGCCAGCACTGACCAGAAGGGAAGGAGCCCTGACATTGCTGGGAATGTTTTTTTCTCCATCTGAATTTGTGCGGCCTGTCCTCTAATCATTTGTACGTTATCCATCATCCCCTGCCTCCACGTCCCCGCTGTCGCACAGCTCCAGGCAATCCATCTTACAGTTAAAAAATTGTCTCTCTTACACAGGGGCTTTCAAACAAGACAAATAGAAAGAATAAGATCTAGTATTGAGATGCTGTGTACAGGGTGAGCTACATAAAGCGGCGGGTAAAAGATCCCATGTGATTGTCGGGAGCAGATCTACGGTGCTGTCAGTGTGGAGCAGTCCCCCCGTGGGGGAACGGGCAGGATTCAGCCCCCACTGAGCAGCAGCATTTCCTCTGTGCCATAGCCCTGGGAGTCCAAGCGGGATTCAGCCCTAGCTGAATGGCATTATCTCATCTGTGCCACAGCTCTGGGGGTCCAAGCAGCCCCAGCAGCCCCGGCACAGGCACTGTGCAGCCACTCAGCCATCCCTGGTGGCTCTCCTGAAACCCGAGGGCTAAGTCTGGCAGCCTGGCACAGAGCCTGACACTGAGCCCTGCTGCCTGACCTCCCAGTCTGCTGAGACTGACCCCAGTGCTGCTGCTGCTGCTGCTGCTGCAATTCTGCTTGTGACACCCCTCCCACCTCAGGGATCTGGAACTAAGTTATGGTTGGTCCAGGCTGTGTTGGGCAGGAGAGGCAGGAGGGCAGCCAGTGCCCTCAGCTGAGCCCACCAGGAGCCAGATGGGGACCTGAGTGTAGGGGACAGCACAGACCTGACCATCGGGGCAGAACTGACCTGTTCCTGGTACCTGAAAGGATCCAACTGCCCTGTGATAAACCGTTCCTGCAGTGGCTGAGTGCTGCCTTACAACATCTCTCTCCATCACAGAGTCACTCTGATTCCCAAGCTCTTCTTCCCTGGACAGAGCACTCTGGGCTGGCTGGTGCCACCAGCAGTGATGCCCTTGGTGTGCTGGCTGTGCTGGTGTTGTGTGCACAAGGCTGATGGGATCTGTGCCATGGCCTGGCTGTGATTCCATTATTTATCACATTATTAAAATGCTGGTGAGCCCCAGGGAAGATAAGAGGGCAGGGGACACCTGCCAAGCACCCCAAAGGTCCAAAAGAGCCAAAGGTTTTGTGCTCAAACACACCTGCTTCAGGCAGGGTGCATAAATACCTGCTCAGAGCCTCTCAGTGCCTGTGTATGCTCAGGATGCTGAAGAATCAGGATGAAACACCTTCCAAGGGGGTTCCCGGGGGGTGTGAGTGCCCAGAGAGCTGTACCTGTGCCGGGCTATGTAGTGCCAGAGGAATGGGGAAGCTGCAGCTCTGTGGTGATGCAGAATCACGCTTCTTCCTTGCTCCCTAATGAGACAAAATAAATTTACGTGGTATCCACCACCCCTCCCTTCCCCCCCACTTCCCTTCCCTTCTCTCACTAAGGCAAAGGCATCTGATGGTAGTTTAGACAACCCCAGCTCTCGCCTGAGCTGCCACGCTCCGAGCTGCCTGCATTTTTATGAGCTGACTTGTTATATGGGGTGGAAGTATGCAAAATATGTCAAGTCCAAGCAGAGTTTTGAATCCAAATTACTTGAATTGCTTGTAATAATTTTTTGCATTCCAAGATAAAACAATTTTAAAAAAAATCCATTACAATAGTTAAAAGACAAATCATTTAGCAAGTCCCTCACTTTATTGCTTTATTAGATGACTTCCTTTGCCACATTTGGAAGTGTGGCTGGGTGATCGCCCAGGGCTATTCCAATGCAAGCAGCACCGGCGGAGAGTTCATCCTGTCATTAGTCAAACATCATCACTGCAGGACCAAGGGCCTTGTCAAATTACACACCATCTCCAGGCATCATCATGGTACCAAACTGGGAGAAAAATTGGGTTGTCTCCCTTATCTCCTTCCTTTCTTCATCTCTAAAATAAGCCCAGTTGATTCTTCCTTTGGGTGAGCCCCAGCATGGGATGTGTGAGCAGGGATGGATCCAATTTATTGCCACTGGTGTGATCCCTGGGGATCTTTTGCAGCTGGGAGCTGACATGGGCGATAGGAAGAAATTCTTTACCTTCTACTAGACCCGGTTACTCCAAGCCCTGTTCAACCTGGCCTTGGACACTTCCAGGGATGGGGCAGACACAGCTTCTCTGGGCACCCTGTGCCCTCTGAGTAAAGAACCTCTTCCCAACATCAAATCTAAATCTCCTTTTAGTTTAAAACCATTCCCCCTTGTCCTGTCACTACCTGCCCATATCAAAAGCCACTCTCCATCTCTTTTACAAGCCCCTTTACGCCCTGGAATGCCGCGGTGCTTTGTAAACCGAAGGATGCTCTCTGTGCCGGAGCCGGGGCAGGACCGTGATGTCCCACACCCCTCCCGTGCCCCCGCCGTGTCCAGCCCTTTCTGGGGGTCGGCACCCACCCTGCCCCGGTTCTGGTGGGTGGATGTGACCCCCGTGCCCCGCTGGAAGGTGCTGGACAGGGCGCCCGGACCGAGCGGGGTCGGTCCCACCGCGGCGGGGACGGGGCTGTCGCCGGTCCGCGCTGCGCTGACGGTGAGCGAGGAGCGCAGCCACCCTGCCTTTGGACAGATTAAGCAAGTTGCTCATTGCCTGTGACATAATTTAGATGAATGGGGTGGGTAATCCATCAGGCAGAGCCCTGCGCAGCCGGGGGGGATCCCATTACCTTACACGTGTTAACAGCCCAACTCCTTTGTACAAACAACAAAGTGGCGCTCCTGAAAAGCCCGATTCTCCCTCATTGTCTGCCCGAGGAGCGGCGGGTCGGCCGTGATGGATGGCGGCGCTGGCAGGGCGGGATGCGTCCCTGCCGCGGGTGAAGAGGGACACCGTGTGGGGACACTCCGAGGCACCGCAGCGTGCACAACACCTGTAGGAGCCCAGGAGGTGTGACTGTCTCGAACACTGGTAGCCGTGGGGCTGTGGGAGCCACCGGGGATTGTTGGTAACAACACCGTGTGGGAAAGAACAGCTTGTGGCTGGAGAAGGGGCACAAGGAGGGAGGACAGCACTTTTCCGGCTCAAACGTCCTTGTTCTGTCTCCTGGAGGTAAGCACAGCACAGAGCAGGACAAGAATGAAGTGGAGAAGCAGAATGGACTGTAAAGTGGAGACCTTCTCGCCCTCTCCAGCTCCCTCTCAGGAGGGTGAGGCTAAGGCAGGGTCGAGCTCTGTTCCCAGGGAACAGGGGACCAGATGAGAGGAAACAGTCCCAAGCTGTGCCAGGGGAGGTTCAGGCTGGACATTAGGAAGGATTTCTTCATGGAAAGGATGGTCAGGCCTTCGAAGGAGCTGCCCAGGGAAGTGGTTGAGTCCCCAGCCCTGGAGGTGCTCAGGAAAAGTGTGATTGGGGCACTTGAGGACATGGTTTAGCAGTGATGTGGTGGTGATGGGTTGACAGCTGGACTTGAAGATCTTTGGCAATGAGGCCTCTGAAGGCACCCTGGGCACCCCAGCTCTCAGGCACCCCCAGACAGGCACCGCTGCCCATGGGAACCCCCCTGGACTGGCATCCCTGCTTGAACCATCCTAACTCCAGGAGCTGAGGTCTCTTTGGGGTCTCAGGGCAGTGTGATCACTGGATGCTTTCCCATGCCAAGCCCTCATCCCATGGCACAGCCAACAGCTGAGCCATCAAAGGTCATCTCCATCAGGAGAGTCCTCAAAACCAGCCTCCAAAACCATTTCTTGCTCCTCAGTTCCCCACCACGAGCATTATCCCTTAATTGCTGCATTTATTCACACTTATTCTGTATATCTCCCAATAATGAGTATATTAGAGATGTAATTATTGCTGTCATAAATGTAATAGTGACAAAACAAGAATTGAAATAGTGTCTATGAGGATAATTCACCATTGCAATTAATACTGCCCCACTTAGTTAATATGTCACAGCTTCCAATAAATGTTGTCATTATCCCATTACTAATTCCATGGTATAATAATTATTGAGGTCGTAATTAAGTGTCTGTAGTCATTGTGGGTTTGGGATGGGTGGGAGAACAGAGTTCACAGTATTTTTGCTTTCTTGGGATGCCTGGGGGGCAGCCAGGTGGTCATTTGGGCATCCCAGAAAAGCTCCAGCCATAGGATAGGATGGATAGAGGTTGAGAAGAGCTGGGTGAAGCTGGATTAACTCACAGCTTGGCTGGTTACTCCCAACGAATCTTTAAATTACCTGGTGCTGCCAACATCATCAATTCCTCAATTTTTAACTTTTTTGGTACAGAAACATCAATGTGATCCCTGTTGCTGCTCCATTCCCAAACCCACTCTTTCTGCCCATCCCTCAGCCAAGTGAATTTTCTACCCAATGCAGGTACTTCACGTTAACTCAAGTTTTACAGGAGTTCAACTCAATTTTCCTCAGATTAAATAAAATTTCCAAGTGTCACTCACTAGCAAATGATCAGTGGGAAGGGGGTGGATTTTTCTAACCCTATCTCTGGTCCAATTACAATTTTTAATCTATATGTAGATAATGGTGAAGAAAACCCCTGTAGAAATGTCAGGAGTGAGGAGGTTATTAGCTGAGTTTTAATTACTGTCTATCATTCGTAGAAAACCGCAGTGCCCTGAGAAATTAGGTGACAGCTCCAGTTGTAGAAGTTTAGGTGGGCTTTAAAGGCAGGTGATTTTAAACAGAAGTACTTGGGGCT
Source organism: Anabacerthia variegaticeps (assembly GCA_035583185.1). NCBI lineage: Eukaryota > Metazoa > Chordata > Aves > Passeriformes > Furnariidae > Anabacerthia > Anabacerthia variegaticeps. The sequence continues at coordinate 9,086,806 of JAWWEW010000036.1, forward strand.
GGGCTGGCCTTCCAGAAGGGCAACAGCAGTGTCAGCAGATTTGGCTGGGTCTCCTGTCACCTCCCCATCCTTGGAGCAGGCACCTTTCCTACACACAGACCCAGTGAGTGGGAAATCATGAATTCATAGAATGGCCTGGGTTGGAAGGAACCTTAAGGATCATCTTGTCTCACCCCCTGCCATAGGAAGGGACACCTTCCACTAGCCCAGGTTGCTCCAAGCCCTGTCCAAGCTGGCCTTGGACACTCCAGAGATGGGGCAGCCATACTTTTATGGCCAAATTATGTTAGTTCTTGACAAACCTTTCTGTGAAGAAATTCTTCCTGATGCCCTACCTGAACCTCCCCTGGTGCAAATTGAGGCCACAATATTTGTGTGCCACAATGGATGTGCAATCAGCTGTTGTGAATCACCCATGAAATCATCCTTCCTCTCCTGTATAACAGGGCTGATGTCTCCCCAGAAATGCTGCCCATGGATGCTCAGGAATGTTTCCCAGATCCTCATCCTGTGCACCCATCTTGGACAGGGGCTGCAACTGAGGGACGTCAGGGGATGCTCCAGCCCCAGCAAAGACCCCCTACACTCGGGTCTTGGCGCAGGGGCTGGCAGGGCTGCAGGGATGGCCCCTCCTGACAGGACTGTATCCATCAGCCAATGAACAGCTCATTGCACGGGAAGAATTATCTCCATTGGCATTAAGGTCGGCTGTAACACAGACATTATTCCCGGCGGGAGGCACATGAGCAGAGCCAGTGGCAGGTCGCAGCCTGTAACTCTTGATTATTTACACCGAAGCTCCCGGAGGTCTCAAAGCCCTGGAGCCACAGGGGTGGCCACACTCACCCCATGCTCTGTGGGGGCACCCAGGGATGGGGCATGGGGAGCTGCAGTGCCAGGTCCAGACACAGCCCCTGTGTGCTCCTGGCAATGGGCTTCTGTCCCAGCCAGCTCTTTGCACCCCTAAAGCTGGATTTAGCCCTTAATTTGGTGAGTAACACACGGCAGACTTTTGGAGTCCTGTGGGGTTCTCCCCTCTGGTGCTGTGTGTTGACTGTACACTCCATGTTGGTTTTGCTCTCTGTGTGGTCCTGCTGTGATTCTTGAGTGTGTCCTTAGCAGGGCCAAGAGTTGGACTAATGGTTCCTGTGGGTCCCTTGCAGCTCCAGATATTAGAAATTAATTCTTTCCTGTAGGAGTGGTGAGGCACTGGCACAGGTTGCTCAGAGAAGCTGTGGCTGCCCCATCCTTGGAAGTGTCCAAGGCCAGGCTGGATGGGGCTTAGGGAACATGGTCTAGTGGCAGCTGTCCCTGCCCATGGCAGGGGAGTGGAATGAAATGCTGTGTAAGGTCCCTTCCAACCCAAACCAGACTGGGATTCTATGATTCTGTGATTCTGTAAAAAGCATCCCCGTGGCCAAGCACCCCATTGGCACCTGGGGCATCTCAGTGGTGCTCAGTAAGCCAAGAGCCCTCCAGGAATTCCCTAAACACATACTTCACAGCATTAATTCCATTTTCAGACACAACTGACCATTTGCATACTGTCCTGCAGCTCCCACCGAGCCCCCCGATGACAGCAAATGTCCATGGGGTCAGGAACTCGCTGCCCCTCAGCCACCTGTCATTGTTATGGAAATCCTGACGCCCTTCCACACTTCCTGAAATTAAAATGTGCCTCCGCTGTAAGTTGTTATCAAAAATAGAAGCATTTTATCTATCTTTAGCACAGAACACAGATTGCATGGAGACATTCAATTTGGAGTCAATTTAAATTTCAATTGTCTGTGAAATCTAAATCAATAGGCTATAGTTCAATGGCGCTTTAATAAAACAGGACATAACGGAGGAATCATTAGGGATTACATATGATAAGAGATGGAAAACAGTGTCTGTGTAATGGTGGAGGAGCCATTAGAGAATTACCTCAAGCATTTGCAAGTAAACCAACAGCCTCCTTCTCCTCCTGAGACTAACGAGAAGACTTAATTGTGCTGCAGCAGCTAAAAATACATCTTTGTCAGCCCTGGGATTGGTGGGCGAGTTACAGGGACGTGCAACCATCAGGATGCTCTGTGGCTCCTTGGTGTGGGGCAGACACCTCTGGCCACATCCTGTCCCCGTTGCTATCCCTTGTACCCCTGCTCACCACGCTCCCCTGTGCCCAGGCTGTGTCAGAGCTCTGTCTCCCCTCCACGTTTCCCGTGGTGTCATCACTGTCCCCCACTAACAGGCAGGTAACGAGGGTCTGGGCCTTTCTGGACACCTGGCCAGGTGTTCCAGGTGTCACTACCTGCAGTGATGTATTTCCTGGGTTAAACATGCCCCTGACTGATGGGGATGGTGCATCACAGAGCAGCTCCCAAACAGCTTTATTTCATTTTTATTTACATTTAATAATAATTCTATTTTGCTTAGCTTACTGCGAATTACCCTGATCCGGCTGAACAGGAGATTGGATTTCATCAGCCTTGGTTCCCCCTCCTGGATGAGGGAATCAGCTGCATAGAAATGGCACTCCGAGGGGTGCCTGTGGGGATGCACCAAGGGATTTGCCAGGCAGAGATTTAGCACAGAAGTGCAAGGACTGAACTATCATGGAATCCCCATCTCTGCAATGCCCATCCTTCCCATTCCCATCCCTCCCATCTCCATCCCTCCCAGGCAGTGTGGAGCAGCTCCATGGCCCCAGCATTGCAGAGGAAGGCTCCAGCTCCAGCCTGGGTGGGCAGAGTGCTCTGCAGGGCAGGGAAGGGGCGGATTTCCCTGTTTTATACCAATCTGATAAGGAAAAAATCCTCAGCCCAAGATTAATAATTTCAATAACAAACCACGCAAAGTTAAGGGTATTTGAAAAATGTTTTTACAACCTTTGGTTAACCTGCAGTAACAGCTGCTTGAGTGCGGATAAATAAGACTATTCTGTGGAGGAGACAGGAAAAATTGGTTTGATTTTAAAGGACACTGTTTGGCTCCCGCGGTGCTGTGGCATCCCAGGAAATATTGCATGGCGGCGGCTGCGCGTCATGTTTAATACTCAGAGAGGCAGCCATGGAGAGCAATACATCTGCTGGCTCCTGACAGCTGGAAAGCTGGGATGGATTTTAAAAGCAGCCTTTCTCTTGGAAGGAAAATTCTGAGGGGGATGCAGATGGAAAAAAAAAGCCCTTTGGAATAGCCAGGATGTTCACTGCCCGGCTAGGGGGTTGGGAGTCATGTTTGGGACTGGCCAGGGACTCAGGGGTCATGCTTTGGGACTGGCCAGGAATGCAGAGGTCATGCTTTGGGACTGGTCAGGGATTCAGAGGTCACAGTTTGGGACTGGCCAGGGATTCAGGGTCATGGTTGGAGGCTGGCCTGGGATGCATGGGTCACATTTAGGGACTGACCAGGGACTCAGAGATCATGGTTTGGGGTTGCCAGGGGGCACAGAGGAGGCTCAGAGGGGGCTGCCTTGCTCTGCCCTTCAAGCCATCACAAGCACATCCCTCCCCCCAGCCCTGGGTGCTGCCACCCACCCTCCAGCACTGCCACCCTCTGTGGCCCTGGGAAATGCATTCCCTGGAAAAACAGACAAAAAATACAAATAATCCCCATCACCCCTTTTGTAACAAAAAATCATGGCCCAGCTCAGAGCCAGAGGCATTCTTTTCATCACCTGAAAATCCGAGTGTCTCTGCTCACCACTTCCAGCCTGTCTGAGAGGACTCAGGAGCCCACTAAAGAGGAGGCTTTAAGCCTCACCATTAAGAATTCCAAGAGATCTGCTGGGCAGCATGGAAATACAAGAAATACTACAATGCCAGTGCTAAAACCTAATGAGAAATGGAACAAGCTGAGACAGAAGCTTAACAAGAAATACTGGACAAGTCCCCCAAGAAAAACTACAGGCAGCAGCAGCAAGGAGCTGCCAGTCGGCTCTGCAGCTGTATTGATCCAGGTTGGAGAAATAGGAGGAGGCCTTTGGAAAGTAGATAAACAGGGAGATATACAGCAGGAGAGGGCCAGAACTGATGAAAACAGGAGAAAATGCAGCTTAAATCAAAGGGCAAATACACGGAAAGAGAAAAGGCAATAGGATTTGTGTTCATGGCTAAAGAGGAGAGCTGTGGGGCGGTGATCAGACACGGGGTAATTGGAAAGAAATGGAAAATGGAGCTCAGGATAAATATTTTCTTGGGAGAAAGTGGGCTGAAAGCTTAAAATAAGCCATTATTAATATCAGCCTGAACGTAGGGAGAATATGCAGAGAGGGTGGTTGTGGGCAAGGGGTGGGAAGTGAGAGTAGGATGTTTGAGTACAGAATGGCTTCTACGTGCCCAAGGTGCCCCAACTCAGAGCTGGGCTGGGACCAGGTGAGAAAGTTCTCCTGTGACTGGGCAGAAGGCTGAGGATCCCTTTCCTCACCTGCTCAAGAGCTGGTGGCCACGTGGCCCTGCCCCAGCCTGTGTGTCCAGCCCCTCCACCTGCCCTGTGACCAAGCGATCCTGCTGCGGCTCAGGGGGCTCCTCCATGGGGGCTCCTGGGTCAGGGATGGTGGGACAGGAATGGAGTGGGGCTGGGATTGTGTGCATCAGGGCTATGGAATGCTCTGCTCTCCCCAGGGCGGGAGATGGGCACACAGCCTGGCCCCTGATCCCTCTGCTTGCTCAGGGGGATGCTGCTGGCTCTGGGGACAGCAGTGTTAGACCCCAAAGTTTTGGGGTTCCAGGGGTCAGGACCAAGTGGAAGATCCCTGTCCCACACAGCCTTGGAACAGGAGGTCCAGGACATGGGGAGCTGGAGCATCAGCTGCTGCCTCCTCCACCTCCCAGCCCCCAGTGCCACAAAGCAAGGAATCTCATACACAAATTCTCTGCCTCCTGCCTAATAAATCTCACCTGTCTCTGCCTTGCTGCAAGATGCACTCTCCAGCAGGCAGGAAATACAGGCTGGATGCAGGAATTTGCAGCCACTCGTGTCTCTCCATCAGCACTGGGCCTGGCAAGGGGCTCCTGTGCCAGGAGTTTGGGGGGCACAGGGAAGGGTCTGGGGCTCAGCCTTGTACCTTGCACACCTTTCCCAGGTGAGGGCAGGTGCAGCCAGCTCTGCCTGCTGTCCTGACGGATGTCCCATTGCTGGATCTTCCATTCCACCTGGCTGCAGTGGGTCTGGCTGTGTTCAGAGGGTGCCAAACACCAGGTGGGCTGGGGACCAGAGGGGACAGAGGGGATCCGGGTGATGGTGGCCCATGACATAACAGTGGGTGCAGTCCAACCATCCCTCTGAGGGGATTTTGGGGGTGTCTCCACCGTTGCCCCAGGTGGGGGTCTGTGTAATGGGAAGGATGCATGCCCCAACCGCTCAGCTCTCCATCCCTGTGCGCAGTTGCCATGGCAATGAGGGAGGAAGGCTCCCTCGCTCCCCAGTGCTCGTGCCAGCGTTCCTCCACACGGCCTTGGCTGCTGCCAGGACATGCTGAGATGTTCATCAGAGCTAACTGTCAGGGAGCCACCCCCATGCTCTGTGTCGAGTCTCATCTCCAGCCCACGGCTGTCCCCCATGGCACCATGCTGTCCCCAGCACTGTGGGGTGTTCTGGTGTCCCCAAACCTGGCCCAGACCAGGGCTAGCATCATTGGACTGGTCCCCTCACTCCTAAATGCTGCCAAACCTCCACACACCTGCTGCTGGAAAGCCACGGTATTTCCCATATCTAAAAAAAAGTAATTAAATGGAAAGGTCGATCTTATTTATTCTTTTGTTACACAACCCCCAAGCTAGCAAATAGTCAAATTAAGTCTTGGAGTGTTTAATGAAGGATCAGGGAAAACAGCTCATCAGTGTGAACAGCTATTCCTCTTGCAAAGAGACCACACGGAGTGGGGCTGCTCCAGTGGGCACTGTGGGGGCACTGTGGGAACTGCCCATGGGCACCCTGGCCCCAGGTCTGGGCAGGGCTGGGCGCCAGCAGCGCCACGGCCGCAGCCCAATGCATTCCCTGTTCTACTCACAGGGGAAAGATTTTTTTTAATAGGGCCCCATGGAGACATCAGAGCAATTTTCAAGGAGGTTTGAAGCCATCGGGAAGCTTATTAGATCCGTTCTGCAGAGTTAATTTGATGTTGGTAATCAGCGAGCAAGTTAAGCAGTTAAGGAGATGGAGGCTGCTGAAGGGTTGGGCTGTTTAGCCGCCTTGTAAGCAGTGGTTACTAATGAGAGGCTTATGAATATGAATGAGGGATGATTATAGCGTGGAAAGGGCAGTCAGCAAACCATAAACCTAATTTTAATCTTTTTATTATCAAAGTCACGTTATTAATAATAGACTTTACCTTGAGACTGAGCTCCATCAGGCAATTACTGCTCTCAGCAGCGCTCAGCAGTAGCTCTGCGAGGGGCTCGGGGTGGGACCCTCTGTGTCGTGATGTGCCCATCACCGGGGCACCTGGTCTCTTCCATCAGCACAGGCTGGACCACCAGTGACCCTCACTCACCCTCCTCTCTGGGGCTGGTGCTTGGACTGTGGCCCAAGGAGCCAGATGCTGAGACCACCCTGTCTGTCTCCCCACCACAAGAATAGCAGCCCTGTCCCACAAGCCACAGGCATCCTGCTCACTGCCACCACAGGGATGGCACGTCACGACTGGGCACTGTCCCTCAGTCCTGGAAAAGGACAGTCCTATTGTCTCCATGTCTAATTAATTGTAATTATTTCCTTATGGCACTATTGATACAGGCGCTCATGTAATGAGGCAGCAGTTCCTGTGTGAAATGCTGAAGCAAGGAATGTAGAACATGTTTAAAAATATTAATCTACAAATGAAAATGATTTTAATTGGATTCTGCCTTTGGGGTCAGGTCACTGCTCCATTTTCAATCAGAGTTGTCCAGTCAGCAAAGCAGCAGCACAGCCCTTTCATAGGGAAACGGCGAGTAGCTCGCAGAGGTTAATAGCAATGTTGGAAAATAAATAGGTTATTGATTGATAATAACAATAAGCTGACTCCAGTCCTACCTTGCTGACCTTCCCTCACCCAACTTAAAGAAAACTCAGTTAGCATCTAATTATGGATCTTCTCACAATCCGCGTATTAATGAGAGCACAGCAGCTCAGGCCCAGAGCCCGCTCCTGGTGGAGGGGAGAGCTCAAACATGGTCACTCCTGGAGAAACTGGGATCCTGGACCCCTTGGCATGGCATGGAATCACAGGATGATTGGGGTTGGAAAGGACCTTAAAGCCCATCCAGTGCCACTCCCTGCCACGGGCAGGGACACCTTCCACCAGACCATGTTCTCCAAGCCCTGTTGAGCCTGGCCTTGGACACTTCCACGGATGGGGCAGCCACAGCTTCTCTGGGCAATCTGTGCCAGGGCCTGCCCACCCTACAGGGAAGAATTTCTCTCTAATATCCTATCTAAACCTATCTCTGTCAGTCTAAAGCCATTTTCCTGCTGCCCAACCAAGTTGCAGCCACTGCCTTGTTCTGCAAAGGTGAAAGAGAGAAGGACAGCAGAGCTCTGTAACTGAGACTTTAATTGCTTTAAGATGTGCCAGGATGTCTTGCCTTCAGTTCCAGCTTCACTCATTATTGCACATTATTCCCTGCCGGCCTGCCCGGCTCCCCCGGCAGCTCCATGGCAAGCCCCGGGGTGTTTGGGACAGGTGCTTGGGGTTTTATCAATCCCTCGGGAAAAGCTCTTCCCGCGGGGCCCCTCCGTGGCAGAGACCCCAGCGCCGCTCGAAGCCGCTCCCCGAAATGCCACGCATCCATTTCACAGAACGGCGGCGGAATTTGATGCAAATGAACAGCATTTCTCTTGCTCGTACACATTTCCTGTCAACAAGTGTTGGAGAGACTCGCCGTGACATTTCAAAATGCTGCTCACGCCGGGCAAAATAAACACGGCGGTCTGGCTGCTGCCTTCCCGCTCCGTCGGGAATGGACGGACAGGGGTCGGAGCCGGGATCGCCTCCCCGCCACAGCCGGGGCTCTCCGTCCTCCCCCACGGGAGAGGGAGGGACGGGCGCGGTGCCCTGCTCGGTGTGACCAGGATGGAGTCACAGAGCCATGGAATGGTTTGCGTTCCACGAGGGCTCATCTCGTTCCACTCCCCCGCCGAGGGCAGGAGCACCTTCCAGTCGCCCGGGCTGCTCCAAGCCCCGTCCAACCCGGCCTTGGATGCTCGCAGGGATGGAGCCGGGGCAGGGGCTTTCCTGGAGCACGAGCTCCACCTGCCGCCGCCCTCCCGGCCCGCCGCGGGACCGGCGGGTCCCCCGTGTCCCCCGTGTCCCCGTGTCCCCGTGTCCCCGTGCCCCCATGTTCCCGTGTTCTCCGTGTCCCCGTGTTCCCCGTGTCCCCGTGTCCCCGTGTCCCCCGTGTCCCCCGTGCCCCCGTGTCCCCCGTGTCCCCGTGTCCCCCGTTTCCCCCGTGTCCCCCGTGTCCCCGGGTCCCCCGTGTCCCCCCGCAGCCCGCTGCCTCCCCGCTCCCCGTTCCTGCGGCTTCCCCGGCCGCCCCTCGGGCAGCCCCGGGTGGGAGCGCAGCGTGTGCTCCGTGCCCGCACCGCATCCTGCGCCGCCCGCCCTGATCGCTGCCCGCGCTGGGTGGCATCACCGTCGACCCCAGGACCCCCTTTCGGGAATTCTAGGGGTGGTGACCCCCCCTTCTGCACCCCCGCAGGACCCACCCAGCGCCCGGGGCGGCTGAATCCCCTCCTGTCCCGCCACCCGTCCCTGAGTGAGTGGCTGCTCAGCAGGATGCCGAGGTGGCTGCGGTGGGAACCACCTGTCCTGGCCCGGCCCCTGCCCCACAATGTGTCCCATGGGAGCTGGGACACCCCCAGGCCCACCCCATCTTGTTCCCCCAGCTCCCCACACTTCACAAAGACACCAGACTGCGAGTGGTTGCACACTTGCCATGTTCAGAGTAGATATTACAGGTAGTGGGGACATCCTCGGGGCTGTGGGGACATCCTCGGGGCCGTGGTGACCCTCGGGATTCCCACTCGCACCACTGAGGCAACCCCAGGACCTTCTGCCCCAGAGCATCTCCACTCCCCACATCAGTGTCCAATCCAGTCCCACCGAGGCTGTGCCCGCTCCCACCGTGCTGGACATGGGGTGGCTGTGGGGTCCTGCAGAGCAGGGGCAGCCCTGGCCACCTTGCGCTGAAGCACCCTGGCAGGATGGTGCATCCCTTGAGTGGGTGACATCCCCTGACCTCTGTCCATGTCGCTGCTGCAGTGCCCCGGCCCCACAGCTGCCACTACACCTCAGGTGGAGGGGGGGTCTGAGCATCGTGCCCCTCTCCAGACAACTCTGGGGGCAGCAGCATAGCAGGAGAGACAGCCAGACAGACAGACAGACTGACTGACTGACTGACTGACTCCTCTGCCTGCCACAGGAATTGGGGAGCAGGGTCAGGGAGTCCCAAGGTGCTGAAGCAGAGCTAAGGAGCAACCAGGCTGTTTGGTGAAGCCTCTCTGGCCCCCAGACCTGCCCTGCTCAGCAGTGGTGACCAGAGTGGGCACTGGTGGCCTGTCCCCACTGAGGGGTCTGTGGGCAGCATTGGCTGCCTGTGACGGGTCACACTTGCCTCAGGGCTATCAGGGTGACTTGTGGTCCCATGGGTCCCCATGGTGACCCACCTGGGGAGGTCCCCCTGGGTGCAGGCAGGCTGCTCCAGAGTGGAAAGGGGGAGTCTGTGGGCAAGGGAGGACAGTCCCTCACAATGGTGGTCTTTGATAACCCCATCCCAGTGCTGGTGGTGCTCTTGTCCTGTGCAGGAGCCCTGAACCTGCCCATCCTGTGCCCAGCCTGGCTTGTCCTCCTGGCCCATTCCTGTCCCTGTGTCCCTGCTTCCCCCTCTGTCTGCAGCCCACAGGGGGGCCCTGTCTCCCCCTTCCATCAAACACAGGAGCATTAGCCCAAAAACCCACCCTGATACCAGCGGTGTGGAGAAAGGGGAGGTGCATGGTTAGTGGGATAAGGTGAAGGTTGGACAGACAAGGAGCTGGGTGGGGAGGGAACCCCCCCCATCAGCCTGAGAGTCCAGTGACACCTCAGCTGAAGGAGCAGGATTGGGTCAGTGCAGAGCAGGGATGCCCAGGGGTGGTGGCAGCGTCACGGGGTGGACCCAGCCATCCAGGAGACCCCACTGTGTCTCTGCTTTCCAGTGCAGGCAGGAGAGCTGCTGTGGGGTGATGGTGACACCAGCTAGTGACAGTGGGTTACTGGGGAGGCCCTCATCACAGGGTTAGTGAGCACAAGGCAAAGCCAAGAGAGAACAGACAGAGCTGGATGTTGTCCAGATCTGTAACCCCCAGACAGAGCCGCCCTGACCCTTGGTGGAGCCAGCCCCATACTGCTGTGTCCCCACAGCAGCCACGGTCTGGAATGTCCTCATGAGCCAGCCCATCCCCACCAGCTGCTATCCTCTGCTGGCACAAAGGGCTTGCTGGTCATGGCAGCCCTGAACACTGGCGGTGCCTTGCCCTGGGTCACCAGCCCATGTCCAAACCTACACCAGTGGGCCAGATCCTGGAGCCTTCATCTCGGCAAGACCCCTGCAGACACCAGGGATGGTCATCCAGCTGACAGACAGAAAGCAAAGCCCAGGCTGTGCCCCCATCACGGCCTGATAGCAGAGCCCCCTCTGACACCCATTGCCCATGCCTGCCCTTGTCTCGTTACCAACCCAGTGGTCACACAGAGGTATGGTTAGTCAGGGCCACGATGCCAGCAACAGCTTCCACATGCACCAGGCACAAGATAAACTGTGGAGAGACAAAGGGAGTGAAGTGAGGAGCCCGGGAGGGCCCACGAGCCAGTGCAGCGAGCAGTACAAGACCATTCCCCATGACGAGTGACTTTGGGGCCCCAGAAGAGCCCCAAATTCAGGCTCTGGTGGGGCTCATGGGCAATAGCATCTCTCTGTGTATGAATCTCTGCAATCTGGGTTTATTGGACCTTTACAGCCATTACTGGTCATTATTAATGGGTTTGTATTGTCCCATTGCCTCTCAGCCTCTTTTCCTCATTGTGCCACACGAAATTTCTTGGCAAACAGAAGGCAAATAGGGAAATTTTCAAAGCCCCCCAGTCTGAGCATCTCCCTTCCCATTGCACTGAATGGGAGCCAGGGATGCTCAGCACCAAAAATTAGGGTGCTGCACGTCAATATCCAGGAGTCCAGGAGGAGCCACCGTCACTTGTCATGGCAAATAGCAACCGAGAGGCAAAGTGCAAAAAGAGTTGGTTAGTAGCAAGAGAGAAACAAGTCAGGAAGAATTAGTACAGTGGTAACAGAAGTACAGGTTAGTACCAAAAGCAGGGCACCAGTCTGCCTTAGGACACACACACTGGAAAAGAAATGAAGAGAAAAGCAGCAATGGTTAGTTTGTTTAATTCAGTTCAGGAATGTGTTAGTAACAGAGATCTACTGGCTTAAAAAGGAACTGAAAAGCTTCTGCTGATAAAACCGTTTTAGGTTCCTAGTCAGCAACAGGCTCCACAGGCAGAGCCGGGCAGGGCGTGTGAGGAGAAACCCTCTCCTCGTGCTGGTGAGGGCAGCCCAGGGCAGGGGCTGCTGGTCCCCTCTCCTGCTCACAGCTGGGGCTGTCCCTGCCCATCCCTGCCTGTACAGCCTGGCACTGACACCTGGCACTTCCAAACCTCCTTTCCCAGCTTTTCTGTTCCCCTTTAAAGGCAGCGCTGCTGCCAGTTAGTGGGCGCAAGGCAGGGCTGGCTGTAGGTTAGTAGGGCATGCACTGGGGCCAGTTAGTGGGTTAGTCCATGTGCCAGGGGCTGTGCCAGCCCCTGGTGAGGGCACAGAGTCCCAGCAGGTTAGTAGGTTAATATCAGAGTGCAGCAGCAGCATGCAGAGCTGGTCCCAGTGAGCAGCAGGACTCTGGCTCACAAGAACAGGAGGCATTTTGGGGCATTGCTACTAGATAGAGATTTGGGAAGGTGTTATTGGAGGGTTTAACCTGCATAATATAACCTGTTTCTCAGTTAAATGCTTTTCAGGGATCTGCCCCTCTTATCCCCGCCAGTGAGGTACCAAATGCCCTAAGCAGGATGTCCCCACACAAAGTCTGCTTCCCACTCCTGATACTGGTGAAGATGAGAGACAGGATACATGGAGGAGACAATCCCAGCAGTGCCAGGCAGTGAGTGAGGTCAGGGCACTAAAGGAGCTGGAAGAAGCAGAGAGGGAAGGTGTGAAAGCATCACCGGTGGTGCCTGGGCTAAGGCTGTGGGCAGCTCTGCAAGGGCAGGGCTTCTGCAGAGACCACAACTGCTGCTCTGGGTCTCCACCAAGCTCCCGCTGCCTGTGGAGGGAGGAGGAGGTTCAGCAGGGAAAACCATGCCATGGAGCAGAGGAAAAGTGGCCCATAGCTTACCCCTTCCCTGTCAGAAACTGCCTCTCCAAGGGGCTAAGCAGTGCTTTGAAGGGTGGCAGGAGCACCGTGCCCGGAAAAACCAGGCTAGGGTGAGGCACACAGGACACTCTCTGCCCGTGTCCCTCTGGGTTACCTCCTTCCACAGCACTAACTCTTGATGCTCCTCAAGAGGACACTGTGCCAGTTTGGATTTCACACCTGCCACGAGCTGTGTCTGCCCTCACACCCCAGCCCACCGCACCCCCATTTATCCCTCCTGAGCAGGGACACAGGATGGAGTGACTGCTTGCTGAGGCCGTGGTCCCACCCACTCACGGGGCCACTGCCACCCCCACAGAGGTCACGGAAGGAGAATTCACTGCCCGTGTCCCTCCACATGCTCCAGGCTGCTCCATGAACCAGGTGTTTTCTCTAAGGGCAGTGGAGGCAGGGTCATGCCAGGACTTGGCACCAGCAATGCAGGGCACTCCCAGAGCAGTAAGCACCAGGACTTCATCAACTGCCAGAGGCACGGGCAGGATCAGTGGAGACAACTAGAGTGCCTTGGGCTCTGGTTGTCATGTCTCACTGAGGAGCTGGCACAGCTTCACCCCTGTCACCTTCCCCTTCTCCCTCCTCCTACACTGGCTTCAGGGAAAGGGACAGGTCTCATCCTGCTCGTGGCTGGGGTGGAGCAGCAGTAGGGAAGGGAACCCCAGCACCTTGCAGGAGAACTGCATGCACGCGCAGACCCATGTCCTCAGGTGTCCCCACCGCTGTGTCCTCGGCTGTGTCCCCCGCCGTGGCTGGGCTCATGGCTCTGGCCCATGGCACCGGGCACCAGGGTGTCCTGCTGGGGCCGGCCCGGCTCTGGCATCGTGTGTGGATGGCGATAGCGGCTCCCCGAACCCGGCTCCCCTCCAGGCATGGCTGGTCTGGCCAGGCAGGAGCTGAGGCTGTGCCCCTGGGGCCGTGACACTGGGGAGCAGAGACGTTGTGAGACCCTGAGCAGCGTGGCAGCTGCCCCCTCCCCACTGATGAGCACATGTGGGGAACACATCCTCTTGTGCAGGTGGCCCTGGAGATGGTGTAACCCCCTGGACACCACTGGAACCTGGGGAGGAAGGCTCCTGGCTTCCCAGAGCCCTCCCAGCTCGCAAGGGGTAGGAGATCATGGGACTGGCACTACCCATGTCCTCTCCCTGGGGATCCTACCTGTGGTCACCAGCTATGCAAGTGCTGTGCAATGTCCCCCCATCCTGTGTGTCTCTGCACCGTTGAGGCCGTGAGGGGACTGTGTGAACAGACCTCAGGTCAGTCATTAGCAGCTGCAAAAGAAACAACCAACGCAGCAAGGGAGAGCAACACAGCACCGTCCCCAGGCAGAGCCAAGCCAAGCTGTCAGGAGCCTGGCAGAAGGGTTGGGCAGAGAGGCTCCTGTCCCCTGGCAGAGTGGGGAAGCTGGACCCACTACCAGGCACAGGGGGGCACCAGGAACCACCACACCAGAAATGGTGGCAATGCTCCAAACTGTCCCTAATTGCTGCGGGAACCCCTGCACTGAGGGCAGGGACTGAGTGTCACTGCCACTGCCACTGCTGCCTCTGCCAGCTCTGCTCTTGCCCTGTGGTTAAGCTGGGTCACTGGGACCCTGTGGTTCCACAGGCACTGGTTGTACTGGGCCGGCCGGCAGTCACAGCTGTGCTGTGGTGGGTGCTACTCCACCTCCACAGGGATGTGGAGACCTGGGGCTGGTGCCTGCTATTCTACCTGCCCTGCCCTGCTCCTGCTCCTGCCTTTCTCCTTGTCCTGTCCTGCTCCTGCTCCTTCTCTGCTCCTGCTCCGGTCCTACCCCTGCTCCTGCCCTGCCCAGATGGAAAAGGCAGGACTGCAGCAGGTCCTGGGGGACCTGGACCATGATGACTCTGCAGTTCAGCTGCAGAGCTGCTCCTGCTTCCCTCAGTTCATTGTCACCACACACCACAGGCACAGATAGCAGGACAGTCCTTCCCGTGGGGACAGCACATCCAGGCAGCATTTGCAACCCAGCTGTGGGAATGAGCTCTGGAGATGCCATCGGGCATCTGGCAAATGAATCCACTGCCTGGATCATAATGGGAGGTGCCTGTGGTGGGGCAGGCGGGACATGACCGCTGTGGGATGGCCTCTCTCACCCAGGAATGAAACACATCCCAGGAGACAGGGAGGGAAAATAATTTCGTTCAGGCAGTGCTCAGCTAAACAATCCATCTGGGACAGAGTGAGCAGTGATTGCCAGCCGTGAGCTGGAACTGCCCCTGCCACACAGGGTGGGTGGCACATACGGTGCCACTGAGCACCTGAATTGAAGAGGGGTTAAACCCCTCTGGAGTGAGGAGGGAGGAAGGGGAGGACAGGCTCTGCTGCAGGCAGGAGCAGGGAGATGAGGCCACAGCAGGTATGGCACTGCCACGAGCTGCTGGTGCCCAGAGAGATGAGCTCTGGGACGTGGCATCCAGGCGTCTCAGGCTCCCAATTCCCAGCAGGGTGGCCAAATATCTTTGCCTTGGGCCCTGCCAGCACTGCCCGATCCTTGCTGCCATCCAGCAGAGCCCAGGCTCTGGCACATCCCAGGCTCCAGTGCTGCTGCAGCAGTGCCAGGTGCTACCACCTTTGTCTGCAGCTCTGGGGCTGGGCAGCCTGGGAGAAGGGTGGCAGGTGAGGGTGTGAAAGGCTCCCTGCAAGCCCAGAAGGCCAGAAAACCTGATTATTTCTGGGCTCCTCCTGATTCCCCAGGCAGGACCTACTGGCACACACAAAAGGTGGTGAGACAATGAGGGAGAGAAAATGGCTCCGCAAGAGGAGATGGAAGCATCTGGCAGGTTAACTCCGAGGGAAGGGCTGTGGTGTGCCCTGGGAGTGCTGGCCCCAGCCTCACCTCCAATCCCCACCTAGGATCACTAACTTTAGGAGAAAATGGGGTTTACAAAACAAGGGAATAAATAGGCATTTTGACTACAATTCCTCTCAGGAGCATTGAAAATCAGGCAAGAATCCATTTACCTGGCAGGAGCCCTATTCTTGGTGATGATTCTGAAAAAAAAATACAAACAAGTGGTGCAGCAGTTAGTTCTGATTCGGGCCGGGGGCTGCAGGCGGTGTACAGGGCAGGCCAGGCAGTGTACAGGGCAGGCAAAGCTGCCAGGTGCCACCTCCGGACCGGGATCACCGGGGATCGCCCGCCAGACCGGGATGCGGCCGGGAACGCTCTGCGGGATGCGCGGCTGCTCCTGCCCTGACAAAGGGAGGGTGCCCGGGCTGCCCCAGCCTGGCACCCCCGGGAATGGGGGGGCTTCTGTCGGGGAGGGTGGGATTATTTATAACCAGGGAATAATACGGGGGCTGTATTTTTTGGGGACCGAGAAGCGGGAGCAGCCGCGCCTGCCGGCTCCGCACCTCCCTAAGCGATGCCCGCAGGATCCCCCGAGTCCCGGGGCGGCATCGCCCCACGCTCCCGCCGCGAGGTGGGGGCGGCCGCCGGGCCCCCCGCGCCCCCAGACCCACCGGCGCCCCATGTCCCTCCGCAGGAGCGGAGCGATGTCCGCGGTGCGTTACCTGCTCCCGGGGGCCGAGCTGGGGCTGGGAGGCTCCGGCTCCGCTCGCTCCTGCCCGCCGCGCCGCTCCTTTGTGCTGGAGCTTTCCCAGAGCATCCCTGAGGAAGAGGCGGACACGCAAACTCCTCCTCCCGCAGCCCCCGGCCCCCCCGGCCCTACCTACGGCGCAGGAGGATGCTGCAACTCACATTAAATTTTAATGCTGGAAATGCGGCCGAGTCACGTTCCCCCCCGCACCGCTCCCCGCTCCCGCATCACTTCCAGCACCGCTCCCGCACCCCTTCCGCACTTCTCCGCACCGATCCCGCTTCGGGAGACCCCGGGGACCCCTTTGCCACGCTGCAAAGGCCACTGTCACCCCTCTGCCAGGACACCCTCCCTCGTGGCGTCACAGGCTCCCCACAGCCCTTTTGGGGTGGCGTGGGCGCCCCACAGCCCTGGGGCGGCCCAGGGGAGACGGGACAAGGGCCACTGGGCAGGGGCTGATGCGGGTGCATCCCTGGGAACATGGATGGGCAGGATGCGGCCGGGCTCCGTAGAGAGGGATGACAAAGGGACCAGCCCGGCCTGAGGACACAGTCCCGCCCCAGGACAGCCCCCACTCCCGGGGACAGACCCGCTCTCGGTCCGAGGGCTGTGACAGCCCCTCCTCAGCGTTGTGCAGCTGCTGAGCTCCCGCATTGTTCTCCAGGGCCCCGCCGAGTCCCCGGGGACCCCGGTCCCGCCGCCAGCTGTCCACCGTGCCTGGCTGTGCTTGACACGCACCCGGCCCCCGGCATCCCCCCCCACCCCGGGGCTCTAGGGTTGGGCAGGGTCGGGGGGCGCTCAGGACTGGGGTCACCCCCCCCTTTGTGGCCATGGAGGGGCTGGGAAGCTCCGCTGCTCGGGTCTCGCTGGCTGCCGGCCTGGGACGAGTTTGCCCTGAGGCGCAGAAGGGTTTCACTCAGCCCATCCCAAAACATTTTGTTTCTTCTTCTGTTTTGTCTTTTTAATTGTGATTCCTGCAGAGAGAATCCCTTTCTAGGCAGCATTTCCCATTCCCTCCGCTGGTGGCCCTGCTCCTGCAAATGTCACGGACAGGACATTTTCATCCCATCAAACCTTTTCTCCAGAGCTCTTCTGAAATGAGGAAATTTTCCAGACCAGCCTTTCCCTGCTGCATTTCCAGCTTTGGTTGCACACTGGGTGTGTGGCAGTGAGGATGGGTGCTGGGATGGGTGCCGGGGTGTGCAAGGATGCAAGGATGGAGCACTGTGTGCACCTGCAGGTTGCTGGGTCCTGCAGTTCCTTCCAGCCCCTGGCAGGTGCTGGTGGAGCAGATGGGGTCTATGGGGTGGTGGGATATGGGGGTTCTGCCGGGCCTCTGAGCCCGCAGACAGGTTGGCACAGCGCTTTGCCTGCCTATGACAGGGCTATGTGGATCTCTGTGCTGGTTGTAGGGGCAGAAGAGTCCCCCCCAACCCATCCCTGCTCCTTCAGAGCCCCCACTCTGCCCCCGGACATGGCATCACTCCCTGCCACACACCCTCACGGTCCCCCCTCCCCAACTGCCAGCGCCACCATGGACAACTGAGCCTTTATTGAGCTTTGCTGCCGCTGCCCCACGGGACAGACGGTGCCCACGGTGCGGTGCGTGGCCGGCAGTGCGGGGGCTCCAGCACCGCAGTCACTGCTGGACCCTGCGGATGGACTGGACCTGGCCCGTCTGCGCGTGGGAGCCCAACTCCCGCACGTGCTTGTATTCGCCCGCGGGGCTGTCGCTCTCCAGGAGGTACTGGAAGCCTCGGTACCCCGGGTACTGCGAGCAGACCCACCTGTGACAGAGCAGAGAGCGGCCGTGGGTCAGGGCAGGCTGCACCGCGGAGCCCCCGCGCTGCGGGCGCTGGGCAGAGCGAAGGGGTGTAGTAGCTGCGACAGCATCCTCGGCAGAGCGAAGGGGTGTAGTAGCTGCCACAGCATCCCCGGCCTGCCGGGCCCTGGCAGGGTGCAAACCTCCGGCTACTCACGCTCCGGAGCGGACGAGGAAGGAGCCCACGGTGCTGCTGCCCCAGCCCAGGGCGGGCAGCGAGGGGCAGTCATCGCTCATCTCTGCCCGCTTGCCCTGGAAGTTCTCCTGCTCGAAGAGCATCAGCCGGCTGCGCCCGTGGTCCTGCGGCCAAGAGGGGCGCGGTGTTGGCACGGCCGCCCTGCCCGGCTCCCCATCCCGTGGCCAGTGGTGGGTTTTGGGGGCCGCAGGAGGAGCCGGGGAGGGGGCACTCACGGCGCAGGCGATGGGACGGAAGGAGCACATCCTCTCCACATGGTAGGCGTTGCTGCCGCTCCACGCCTCCCAAGACGGGTAATCGCCGCGCTCCAGCACGAACTGCTGCCCCTGGAAGCCGCAGTGCTCGAAGCCTGCCCACCTGCCAGAGCGGGACGGGGGTGAGACCCCCAGGGTGCCCACCACCCCACTCACACCCAGGGATGTGCCCGCTGCACCCAGCGAGTGTCCGGAGAAGGCGCCCCCATGGCTCAGGTGGCAAAAGGCACTGGAGACCTCCATCCCCCAACCCCCTCCGTCCGTGGGGTCCCGCAGCACCATGGGGTGGCAGTGCTCCGAGACCCCCACTCACGCCCCACTCTCGACCCTGCAGGAGCGGACAGTGCTGAAGCCGTGCTCTGGGGTGCTGTAGCAGTCGGTGGTGAACTCGTGCTTCTTGCCCTCAAAGAAAGGCTCATCCCACACCACGATCTGGAAGGGACAGAGGGGGTCAGGAGGCTCCGGGGGGAGCAGAGGCTCTGAGCAGATGCTGCAGCCCCATTCCCAGGTGTTCACAGGGCATGGTGCTGGTCCTGCCCGCACTCCCATACCTTCCAGAGACCTGAGGATCTCTTGCAGCGGTAGGTCATGGTAGCTCTGTCAGGACACAGGGGAACCGGACTGTTAAAGCAGCTCCTCTGCCCAGATGAAAATGCCCTCAGGAGCCCATGCACATCCCTTCACCAGCAGCATGGGAGGCAACAAGAGGGTTGCTCCACACTGGAGCAGGGGAAGAGCATGAGCTGGGACTCTCCCTGCCAACCCAGAGCTGCTGCCTGGGCTGTGCAGAGCAGTGGGCACCTGGCAGCCATCCTAGCACTGCCTGTCCTTGGCCAGGGAGACTCCTCCTCCCACTGGCAGATCCCTGAGCCAAGGCACCCGTGCAGGCGGCTGGTGCAGGCAGCATAGTGCTGAGCTGGGAGCGCTGTGGAGGTGGCTGTGTGCCCACACTGAGTATCAGCACCCTGCCACTGCCATGGCCAGTGATGACCCCCGATTCCCCAATCTCCCAACATCCCAATTCCCAGTCCCCTGCCACTGCTCCCTGTGCCAAGGTGAGGTCTAACCCCAGATCTTGGATGCTCCTCCACAAGTTCCCACAGCTCCTGGCTCCCAGGCCCCAGCCATGGGGATGGGTCAGCTGCCCCAGGCTCTGGTGCTTACCTGGGGTGAGGCACTGGTGCCCAGGGAGGTGACATGTCCTGCAGCCTCCGGCTGGGTTTTTATAGCCTCCAGATAGAGACAGAGCCCAGGGGAGCATTACTGAAACCCCTAACTCAGCACATGGCGGGGAGGAGGGACCGGGCAAAACAAAGGCGACCTGTCAGAGATGCTGATGAGCCGGGATGTGGAGCAGGCCCACCGGGCACGGGCTCTGACCCCCAGTCTCACAGCTCCAGAGCTGGGGCACTGCCTCCAGGGTCTGCCAGCAGTTCTGCCGTGTGCCCTCCCCAGCCTGGGGCTGGAGCTGTGTCCCAGCTCTAGCAGTGCTCCTCCTGCCCGTGGGCAGCACTGCCTGTGCTGGGGGTGCAGGCTGGTTTCCTCACCCAGTTCTGGGAGGTGGGAGGAAGGACAGGTCTGCCCTTGTTCTCTCTGTGAGGGCAGAGCAGCTCCCCCTGAAATCCGGGGCAATTCATTGCTGGTTGGGCACACAGCAGCCACAGACACTATAACAAGCTGGGAGCAGGGGCACAGGAAGGTGGGGAGCGAGTTTGCAAAGGCATGTGAGGGACTGGAGGTGCAGTTCATGATTTGGGAAATGCTGCAGCAGCCTCCTGCCTCTGTGCACCGGAAAGCATCTACTGCACCTGCAATTTGGGGACCTAAATACCTTTCAGCTTTGCTCACAGCGACCCACACACCTCACAAATCATCCCAGGGTGGTGCCAGGAGCATGCCAGGGTTCCAAGGGCTGGGCAGAGCCACCCATCCAGCCTGCAGCTCAGAGTGGGCAGCAGCCAAAGGAGGCTGTTGGGCCAAGTGACAAAACTCATATTCCCAGGGAGTGCTGTGTTTTGGGATAGCATTTGCCAGGGAACTGCCATGGGGCTGAGCCGGAGCATCCTTCGTGCAGCCCTGTCAGCCCCAGGCACTGCGGGGGGGGGCAGAGCAGGCGAGCACAGCAACCCGAGGGGTTTGATGCCACCAGCTGCTCCCAGCCACAGCGGGGCTGCACAGGCTGTGCCTGACACCTGCAACCCCTGCAAAAGCTTTTTGGCACAATTTGTCCCCAGCCTCTTGCTGCGGCCTGAGCTAAACTCAGTTTGTGCTAGCCACCAGCACAGTGACCACCACTCGCTTGCTCTCCATGCCATGTCCCAGCACTGGGAGGTGGCCACATGGAGCAGGGCTGTGCCAGGTGTACCCACGGTGCTGCTCAGCACCGGGCAGGGTCACAGCAGTGGGAGCTCTGTGGGCAGTGGGACTCACCGGGGCAGAACAAACCCCTGTGCCCTCTGCAGCCACACTGTGCCAGCCCTGGCCTTCTGCTGCTTGGGCAGCTCTTTGCTGTGGGAGCTGTGCATCCCACAGGCATCCCTGTGCCCAGGTGGAATGGTGCAGAGAGGGGTTTTCCAAAGCACTGGCAATCAGATGGGGAGGGCAGAGATTTTGTGTCTGGGAGGCTCAAGAACCACCAAGAACAGATTGCTGCTTCAGCCCTGCCACAGCACTAGCTTGGTAAAACCATGGAGCCACTGAGTGCTCAAAGTGGAGCAGCACGAACAGACATCAGGAGCAGTGCTCAGTCCCTCTGAGATAGTTTGCTAATGCCCAAGTTCAAAGGTGCTGGGAGCTGGAAGGGGAAGCAGAGTCAGGAGCAGAGGATGGGTGAGACCTGCTGATTAATGCCCAGGAGGCACAGGGGAGGCAGCACAGGTAGAACATCTTCCCCAGCTCCAGGAGAAAGAGAGGGCAGGTTAAATTAGAAATCTGGGTAAAAACCATGGTGCAAATTGAAATCATGAATCATAAACCATTGCCCAGTGTCAAGGTGAGAACCAGACTGGGGCAGTGCCCAGGGTAATGGGGCAGTAGTCCCGCACCCAGCCATGTCACGGGCACAGCACAGCCGCTGAAAAACCTCGGGAAAAGAAGGGATCAATACATTCTTTTTGTTAGGGATTTTGGGCAATAGTCCAGAGGGTGCAGCTGGATCCCACTGCTGCTAGGTGACACATGAGGGGAACAAAAGATGAGGGCAAAACACGGGGCTCTGAGCCCTCTGACCACACACCCTCGGGTGAGGTCCTGCCCAGGAGCGCTGGTGCTGGATGCTGCGGGAAGCTGGGGGGTGTTGCAAAGGGGTGTGCAGGTATTTACAGGGTGAACAGGGTCACAGCAGGCAAACAGGGAGAGCATCTGATCAGAGGCTCAGAGGGACTCAGGGGGAGGTCTCCAAGGTGCCGTAGGGTGCAGGAGAAGTGGCATTGCAGGCTGAGCTGCCACAGGGGCCAGTGTCAGCATGTCCCCATCCAGCCATCCTGCGACCCTCCTCCTTTACCAGTCAGACAGAAGTGATGCCTCAAAACCCTGCATGGGGTTTGGCACCATGAGTGTGATGGTGGCAGAAACAGGGATGGTACAGAGTGAACACAGCACAGGGGAAAATGGGCTAAAAAGCAAGAGAACAGCCCTACCAGTGAGCAGGGACATTCCCAATGGAGAGTAAACACTATTTTCAGGCACTCAGATGGTACAGAAACTGTCAGCTTCAATTATACATCATTTGGGAAAAAAACCCAGCTCCTGAAGCATTTCAGAACACTCAGGTCTTGCTTTCTGGCATCTTCAGGGCAGTGCTGCGGGTGCTTGTGGGCACAGAGTGATGTCCAAAGCAAGAGATTCAGTGTCTGGAGGGGAGAAGGGGCACAGTGTGGCTGCAGGCTGGGTCCCGTGGGGCTGTGGCAGCCGTGGCACCGGAGTGGGGTGTCCATGTGGGACTGGTGGCTGGGGTGGTGGGCAAGGGAGGGTGGTGTGCTGGTGCTGGTGCCAGTGCTGGTGCCAGTGCTGGTGCCGGTGCCAGTGCCGGTGCTGGCCTGGCCGTGGCAGGGCTATATATGCCCTGTCGGGGTGGCCGCACGCGGGGCAGCGGGTGCCGCCGCACGCTGCAAAGTGGCACGGTCAGGTCTTCTGTTGTACCGCGGGCACAAAGGAAAGTGCTGGGTTCAGCGGCTGGGCACGGGGCCGGGGAGAGGCTTCCAGCTCGCCCAGCGCTTTGCAGGATGTGATGACTGGGCGGCCGCGCAGACACTGATGAGCTGGCAGTTCCTTTGTGCGCCCGCCCGGGGGTCTGCCCTTGCCAGGCTATAAAGTGGGGGCCTCGCGGCGCCCCGAAACACAAGCCCGCTCACTCCAACAAGAAGCAGCAGCTGCCCAGGTAAGAGGACAAAGTCCCCGGGCACCGGGCTGCAGCCGGACCCGAGGTGGGGAGAGGGAAATGCAGGGTCCAAGACGTGCCCACTGCTGTGGTCATCCTGTCTGGGAGCACCTCGGTGCTCAGCATCCCACCACCCTCCTCTCCCTGGGGACCTGCTGGTGACGCTCACCTGCAGGGCCACAGCAGACCAGGGCTGTCCCCTTCCCACCCCTCAGACGCTGCTTACCCCATGCCCCTCGCATGGCAGACCTCGTGCGGGATGGCCCCGGTGCAGTGTCAAGCCCCAGCCTGGCCAGGGAGGGCAGGAATTGCCTGGACACCAGAGCTGGAGGCTGCCCTGGACACCCCCACAGTGGTAGGACCATGCCCAGGACTCTCCCGACCACAAAAGGAGAGTGTGGACACCAGGACTCCCTGGGATCCTCCTGGTGAAGAGCCATCCAAAGCTCCTCTCCTGGCCCTGGCCACCCAACCCCATTGAGACTCCCATCCCGACGTGGCCATCCCTGGGGTGGGTGGTGGGTGCCCACATCCACGCCTCCCTCTAACCTGCTGCTGGTGCCCTGTCACAGACTTGAGCCCACCACCGCGATGTCTGAGACCACAAAACCCGCTGCACCTGGCCAGGCTGCGGAGGAGAAGGAGAAGGCGGCTCCTGCGCCAACTCCATCCCTCGACCCCGCTCCTGTTGCAAACAGCAAGGGCGAGGAGCCCTCCCCAGAAGCCTTCAGGGTAAGCCCTGCGGCTCCCCACGCGCAGGACATGCTCCGGGGCTGTGGGACAGTGGCAGCATCTCTGGGGCAGGAGAAGATCATCCCACGGGGAAGGATCCCCCTTCCAGAGCAGGAGGGGAGTGCAGATGCCACCATCCCTCCCTGCTCTGTCCCTCTGGCACAGGCACAGGATTTGGGCAGCTGCTGCAGGAGGGACACTCTCAGAGTCCCTTTGTTGGGACAGCTCATTGAGGACCATTGGGGACCACAGGCTTTGGAAATGCTCTCCCCTGTGTTGTGGCATCAGGACTGGCTGCTGCCAGCTGCTCCCTCTGGTCACCCTCCGCATGCAGGGGTCCTGCAGTGCTCAGGGGGATGGAGGGGACACTGTGGGTGACAAGGCCAGCACTGAAATGCTGCAGTGACTCTGGGGCAGCATACCACTGAGGTGCTGCAGCAGGGCTGAGGATGAGGGGTGAGTGATGCAAGGACTCTGGTGACACTATGCACATGCCGGGCAGCAAAGGCCATGGCATGGAGGCAGCTCTGGGAGAAGCAGCTCCTTCCCATCAGCCTGGGCACTGGCTTAGGGAGATGTGGCTTTGCAGCTGAATGAGGCCATCTTGGAGCAGGGACAACTGTCAGGAGGGACCTTCCCGTGGTCAGCCTCATACACAGAGCCCAGCTTGGCTTGCCTGGGCAGTGGAGCTGAAAAGCTGCAGAAAGGCTTGGAGAGCCAAAGGGGACACACAGAGCAGTGGGCTCATGCGTGCATGGTCGTGCGGGGACGCAGGGCACTACCCTGCCCACCCTGAGCATGGCTGTCCCCATCTGACCTTTTCTCTGTACCCCCAGATCATCGTCTTTGACCAGGAGAACTTCCAGGGCAGGCAGATGGAGTTCACCGCAGAGTGCCTGAACCTGGCCGACCGTGGCTTCGACCGGGTGCGCAGTGTCATTGTCACCTCTGGACCGTAAGTTACCCCAGCCACGGAGTGGGTTGTGTCCCTCGGGGTGCCCCAGTGGGGTGGGGACACGGCCCTGGGGGCAGCCCTGGGCACAATGTGTGCATTTCCCTGCAGCCCAAGCAGAGCGGAGCAGCGGCAGGACAGGAGCAGGATGGGGTTCCTGGATCTCCCTCCAGGGGAGCAAGAGGGCCAGGGTGGGTGGGAAGGATGCCAGGGCCACCTGCAAAGCAAAGAGCACCAGAGACAAAGCCAAAGGCTGAGGAAAGGTGTTCACCTGGACACCTGGATCTGTCCATGGAATGCAAGGGACCTGTGAACTTTAGAGAAGCCAAGATGAAATGAGGTGGGAGCCTTGGACCAGGCTGGTGGTCTGGGCCACCACGGAGACAAGGCTGGAGTGGGTAGGGATGGGCAGTGATGGGCAGGCAGCCTCACATACCTCCCTGCACCCAGGCAGTGACAATGGGGCTGGACAGGTCTGAGAGCCGTGGGAACAGCTGACACAGGCAGGGACATAAATGATCCCCAAAGCAGATAACTGAACAGACAGATGATCTCCATGTTGAAAGAGCATCCCTCTCCACCATGCCTGGCTGGAAATGGTGTGCTGGGAAGGCAGGGGGGCTGGCAGGGCTGTGCACAGGATACACAAGACACAGCTTGCCCTGACACCAGCCCTGAGAGACCAGGATGGTGATCTGTGGTCACCTTGAATGACACCATGTAGCACCTATGACTTTTTTATTAGGAACCCAGAATATCCAGCTCTTCTTTAAATGAAAGGGGGATGGAGAAGCCTGAAAGGAGCTCAGGTGTGACATCTGGGAAGCTGCCCTAGATATAGAAAGGGTTAAACAGGGGGAACAGAGAGTTGAGGTGTCATTGGGGTCCTCAGAGTCTTCTTGAGAGTCACTGGTGGGTCTCTGTGCCTGAAAATGTGCTTAGGGAAAGACAAGCGAAATCAGCCAAGCTGAACCTTAGAAGTCAGTGTGAGGACATGCTGCCTGGGTACCTGAATGTCTCCCTCCAGCGGGAAAACACCTGTTGGCATTTGCAGGAAGAGCCCTCTTTTGTAGGGAAATGCAAAGCAGCAAATGCAGGGCTGTTGTGGTGCCAGGGGCTCCTGAAGCCCCAGGCCCATGACATTCACAGCGCTGCAGCACGTCGTGGCCCTGCTAAAGAGGTGCCATTGCAGCTGAGCGAGCCCCGCGCCCCGGCAGCGGGCTGGGTGCCAGCGCTGGCTGGTGCTGGTGCAGCGAGGCGTGCAGGCGTGCCAGGATCAGACAGCCCAGGCAGCCTGGGCCTGGGGCTGCGGGAGGGAAAACAGAGTCCTGACATGACTCTGTGGTGTGCAGCGTGTGGGGATCACCAGCAGCCTGGGGGTCCCGCTGTGCCCCGGCTGAGGAAGGGGTGCAGCGGCAGGTTTGGACACAGGCACCAGTGAGCCTCCAGTCGGGAGCCCACGGCTTCCCATCCACACTGGCTCTGCACAGACCACAGTGCCTGGGCTGGAGAAAGGTGGGAGCAGGGTGGTGGGGCCACTCCTGGGACCTGCAACCTTTTTGTGCTGGGAGCTCCCTCCAGCCCCGCAGGCTGCAGAGCAGGAGGGGAGCTGTGGGGTGGCATCTGACCTGCCGCTTGCCCACCCCTCTCCCCAGCTGGGTGGCCTACGAGCAGGCCAACATGCGTGGGGAGATGTTCATCTTGGAGAAGGGCGAGTACCCTCGCTGGGACACCTGGTCCAGCAGCTACCGGAGCGACTGCTTCATGTCCATGCGTCCCATCAGAATGGTGAGTGCTTGGGAGCAGGGAGCCCCTGCCGGGGTCTGCCCAGGGCTGGGCTGGGCTGTGCTGCTCGATGCCCTGCTGCAGCAGCTCCAGGGCTTCAGCCACGTGAGCCAGCACCTCCCCTCTGTCTTCCGCAGGAGGCTGAGGACCACAAAATCTCCCTCTATGAGTCTGCTGACTTCAAGGGCAACAAGATGGAAATCCAGGAGGACGATGTGCCCAGCCTCTGGGCTTATGGTTTCTGCGACCGTGTGGGCAGCGTGCAGGTGCCCAGTGGAACGTAAGCCGGGCTGCAGCGGTGGCTGCCTCTTGCCGGGCTCCCTGTCCTCCCCTTGCTCCGAGCACCTCCACGGGGCTCTCAGGCAGCCAGAAAGCACCTCATGGGTGTTTTCGGTGGCATGGCCCATCACCCAGGGGTCTGTGCTGAGCGTGGGGAGGCAGGGGGGCTCTGCCCATTCCCCATGTGTGTGCTGACCGTGGCACTGCTGCCTGTAACAGCTGCCCTGTGTGTGCTTT
The DNA here is from genome assembly GCA_035583185.1 of Anabacerthia variegaticeps. Lineage (NCBI taxonomy): Eukaryota > Metazoa > Chordata > Aves > Passeriformes > Furnariidae > Anabacerthia > Anabacerthia variegaticeps. The sequence continues at coordinate 9,113,424 of JAWWEW010000036.1, forward strand.
CCCTGCAGCTGGGTCGGGTACCAGTACCCTGGCTACAGAGGATACCAGTACCTCTTTGAGACCGGAGACTTCCGACACTGGAACGAGTGGTCTGCCTTCCAGCCCCAGATCCAGTCCATCCGCCGCATCCGGGACATGCAGTGGGACCAGAAGGGCACCTTCGTCACCCCCGACGCGCCCTCCGACTGAGCGTGCCGCCTGCTAGCTACGAGTCCCGGGCCCCGTGGGGCACCCCCGCCTCCCCTCGCGCTCGCCTGCCCAGCACTTTCCTTGTACATTGCACATTCCCTGGATGTACTCTACCTTGTGAGGCAAATTAAAAAAACCAGAAGATTAGAGCTGTTCGGGGGTCAGTGGTGCCTGAGCGTGGCTGCGGGATGTTCTGCTTTCCTGGCCCCTGCCAGGGCTGGGTGGGACACGGTGGAGCACGGGTGGGACATGGTGGAGCACGGGTGGGACACGGTGGAGCACGGGTGGGACACGGTGTAGGGATGCTTTCCCGGGGGAATTGCTCCCCACGCTGGGCCTGGGACATGGGGGATTCTCAGTATGGGCAAAGGGGTGGCAGGACACTCCTGAGCCTGATCCCATAGGGATCCTCCAGGCTGGGTAGGTGCATGGGGGGCTCTGGGCACCCCCTGTCCCTGCGGGGTCCTGCCCTTGGGGTCCACCTGCACACTCATTAACAGCCCTCGTGGCAGTCAATCGAAGACCAATTCACTTTCAAGGGGTTTTTATTCCCCCCGGACTCGGTCCCTCCGCACCGGGCACTGTCTGGACCTCGTTCCCCCTTCCCATCCCGCCCGGGCACCTCGGGTGGCGCTTTCCTGCGCTCCCATGGTGCTAATTAGCGACGGCAGTGATTAATTACAGCGAAGGCTGTGCTGGCAGCGCTGCAGAGGCAGCAGCACCGGGGCCGGGAGGGGAGACCCGGGACAGGGACAGGGACAGGGATGGGGATGGGACAGGGGAGGGACAGTGATGGGGATGGGGACAGGGACAGGGACAGGGAGCGGCGCGGGCGCGCGCACAGACACGGACAGAGACGGACAGACGGACGGACACACAGAAACACAGAGAGACACACAGACACACACACAGACAGAGACCCAGAGTCACACACACTCACACACACACTCACACACACACACACTCACACACACACAATTACACACAATCACGCACACATTCACACACACTCACACACAAATTCACACACACACAATCACTCACACACAATCACACAGACACACACTCACACACAGTCACACAATCACACACACGCACACACAATCACAGTAACAATCACGCCCCCCCCCGCCCGTGCGCGCTCCCGACGCCGCTCGGTCCCGCGGCGCATGCGCGGCGCGGCGCGCGGGGATCCCGGCCCCTCGTGCGCGTGACGTCGGCGCGTCTCGCGCCGGTGCGGCCGCGGCCCCGGTGAGTGGGGGGGGTACCGGGAATGGGGTATGGGAATGGGATAACGGGGATGGGGTATGGGAATGGGGTACCGGGAATGGGATACTGGGAATGGGGTACGGGAATGGGGTACCGGGAATGGGGTATGGGATAACGGGGATGAGGTATGGGGTACGGGAAAGGGTATGGGATAACGGGGATGGGGTACCGGGAGTGGGGTACGGGAATGGGGTATGGGAATGGGGTATGGGAATGGGATATGGCGTACCGGGAATGGGATAACGGGCATGGGGCATCGGGAATGGGGTACCGGGAATGGGGCACTGGTAACAGGGCATCAAGAATGGGGTACCGGTAAGGGGCCATCGTCCCGGCCCCGCTCGTGTGGCCCCGCTCGGCGCTGTCAGCAGCGATGGGTCCGCACCCTGCCCGGTCCCCGGTCCCACCACTCCGAGGGTGCGGAGCGGACCGGGAGGGGCTCGGGACGGGGATCGGGGTGCAGGGTGCTCGGTGCTGGGGCACGGAGTGGTGCGCAGCTCCGGGGGCTCAGGATGGTACCCGGTGCCCCGTGCGGGATGCTCGGAGTGGTGCGGGGTGTGTGGTGCTGGGCACACACAGCAGTGCCCGGTGCGGGTTGTACCCTGCTGGGTGCTGGGAGCAGGATGCTGCTCCGTGCTGGGCTCACAGGATGGTGCTGGGAGCAGGATGCCCTGTGCTGGGTTCACAGGATGGTGCTGGGAGCAGGATGCTCCGTGCTGGGCTCACAGGATGGTGCTGGGAGCAGGATGCTCCGTGCTGGGCTCACAGGATGGTGCTGGGAGCAGGATGCTCTGTGCTGGGTTCACAGGATGGTGCTGGGAGCAGGATCCTCCGTGCCGGGTTCACAGGATGGTGCTGGGTGCAGGGAAGGTTCTGTGCAGTGCAGGATGTGCTGAGGGTGCTGCTGGGTGCTTGGTGCTCAGCAGGATGCGTGGCAGGTGGCACAGGGTGCTCAGCACAGGATGCTCTAGTCCTTTCTTCCCTCGTTCTTGCTGTCTGGCACACGCTGCCCTCGACCCTGCTCCCCTGGCACCCCTCTGGCAGCACAGCACTGGGCCATGCCCCCCAAAACCCGAGCATCACCTTGCAGAAGGGCACCCACAGGCCGGGGCTGTCTGCCCATCCATGTGTCTGAAGCTGGACCAGGGTTGGGACTGCCCTTCCCTGCCATGGTGAGCTGTGGTGACCTGGGCAGATGAGTGCTGGGGGGAACCTGCACCTTCAGGTCTTGCTCAGTGTCAGCCTCTGCTGTTGGCAGGAGAGGTGTTTGCAGTGCTGAGGTTGGGGCAGCCATGGGGTGCAGGTCCCTTGGCATGGGGTGTGAGTGGGCACCCGAGTGGCTGCATTGGCACCTTGCTGCCCACCCAAAGCACCAACACTCTCCTGGCTGTGCCCATTTGTCACTCGTGCTGCATCACTGGGCTGTGACATCCACGCTGTGTCCATACCAAGTTCCTTGGGACTCATATCTGGAGCTGCTGTCCCAGCACTGTTGGCAGTGAGTCCCCAGGGTGGGCAGTGTGAGCTGGGCCGATGTCCTCCATGGGCAGGGGGTGGTTTGCATCACCCAGGCCTTTGCTCTGACCCTTACTCTCTTTGTTTGCTCACTCAGGCTCTGTCCAAAAAACACCTCACAGCTTGAAACCCCTTAAACTTGCCTCCCTCTGTCAGTCAGAGCCACCACCAGCAGCTTGGGCACACTGTGGAGTGGCAAGTTCCCCCTTGGCACAGCAGTGCTGCTCCCTCCTGCTTGGGCACCGAGCAGGGGTGAGCGGAGAGCTCGGAATGATTGGTGCTAACAGGTTTCCAAATTTGCATTTGCTTTTCTGGGAATGCTGCAGCATGCTCGTGGGGAGCTGTCAAGCGCCAACGCAGGTTCCTGCGAGCAGGGTTTGCCATCGTGTGCCTCGTGGCAGCTGGTGCTCAGTGGCTGCTGCTGTGGCAGGGCAGGAGCAGCTGTACTGCGGTGCCCACGGGGAGCTGAGGGGCTGTGGGGGCTCAGGGAGGCAGCCCAGGGTTTGGGATCATCACTGCAGGGGGATGTGGGCAGGGCTGTGCCCTCCTCACTGGGGAGATGTGCCAGGCTATGGGGTGGGAGCTGCCATGGGGTCTCTGCAGGACACTGGTGGACTCACCAGGACAGGCAGGCTCAGGCCACCACTGTCCTCTGCCTGTAGGTTTTACAAACTGTATTAGTAATTTCTGTCGCTATTTTAAGGAGATTTTTCCAAAGGCAGTTTGCATTATGGATACACTGAGCCTTCGGGGATGTGTGGGATGGCAGGAGCACTGCTAAAATGCAGGGACTGTCAAGAAGATTTTTGGAGAGAGAAAACAAACCCCAGCAGGTGGTTTTATTTGGCACCATACAGATGTGCCTTCTGATGAATTTGTGATGCCTTGAGGAACCTCAGCCTCGTGCCTCAGCCAGGAGTGTTTCCCTTTGGATTCTGCAGGCACAGGGGAGAATCTTCCCATGGTGTCAGCTGCCTGCTTTGGTTCACGTTTCTCAAGCCTTTAGTGCAGTTCTAAACCCCTGTCTGCCTCTAGTTCTGCAGGAATTCTTGCAAAGAAATCCTGTCTTAAGGCAAACCATGCTTTTTTCCCCCTTTTTGTCCCCAGTGCACCCTGTGCTGGCCTCATGGTGCAGCAGGAGGGTGTGCTGGGGCTGGCCCTGCTGAGGAGCCCCTTGTCCCCTCGCAGGGACAGCAAACAAGAACAGCAGCAGGGGGTTGCTCAACTCGCAGCGCTCGGAAGTGAAGCAAGTGGCTGGTTCCCATCGTGTGTTCCCAGAGCAGTGACCCCAGACTGAGACCGAGGACTCCACAGCTGGCTGCAGCGTGCAGGTGCTTCTCCATGGACAAATGGCCATGGGCATGTTGGCTCCGGAGCTGCTGCAGCCGCTCTGGCGGGGCAGGGGGAAGCAGGCAGGGCTTCTCCAGTGCTCCTGTTCCTGCTCAGTGCTGGGAGGGATCCTGCGGTGTGAGTGGCTGTTCCTGGCAGCGACTGATCTGCAAGGGGAGTGGGAGAGCAGCCGGCCCCTGCCTGGGCAGCTGTGCTCACAGCTGGCTGCAGGCCAGCGGGGCCGGGTGGCATCCGAGGGAAGGGCATCCAGCAGGGAAGGACATGGAGCACGGTAAGGGGGGCATGCAGAGGAAGGGCTGGGCAGAGGAAGGACACTGAGCACAGGCACTTGGCGGCCCAGCATTTGCAGATGGCAGTGGCAGTAGAGGACCAGGGCTCACAGCTGGGCTCCTGCAGGCAGGAAGGCACTCGGATGTGCCGAGCAGGGTGGTTTGGCTGACACTTGGCAGTCGCGCAGCCTCGGAAGGACCCGGTTCCGTTTTCTCTTCCCGTGGTTTCACAAGGGCTTCTCCAGTGCTGGGGCTTGGTGGGGGTCATTTCCTGCCCTTGCTGGGGCTGTGCAGCACCTTGGGGTGCTGCTGCTTCCCAAAGTTTCTGGCTTTGTGAAAACGCCAAATGCTCGCCCTTGTGCCAAGGCCATGTGTGCCACAGTGGAGATCCTGGGGCTGGTCCATGCTCAGGGCTCCTGCAAGAGCTGCAGGAAACAGGACAAGGATGAGCAGAGGGGCTGGGGGAGATGAGGTGAGCAGTGGCCTCTCTGTCCTCCCTGCCTTATCCTCAGGCAGTGCCTCCAGTCCTGGGTCTGCTGCTGCTGCTGTTGCATGGGGAAATAAAACACTTTGATTTTGTTTCTTAAGCAAATTTGAGGTTTTGGGGTTTCTCTTGCAGAAACAACTTTTTATTTGCGAATCCTGATCCTTGTGCGTGCAAGAATGGAGCTTGTTGAGACTTAGGATTTGGCCTGTGGATTGGGAAAATATTTTTTGAAGATACTTAGTGTTTTTTCTAGCAGTTCCACTGACTTCTCTTTCTCCCTGTTGTATGGCAGGCTCTGACCACCCACGTTCCCACAGGGGATCTTTATGCAGTTTTGGGAGAAAAGAGTTGTGTTTGCATTGGGTGTGGTGAGTGAACACAGGGACTGCAACCTTCAGCTCCCATTGTCCTGTGCCCCTCTCTTGTGGGGATCCCCGGGACATAACTCTGGGCCACACATGGGAGTCGGAGGGACCTGGTCAGAGGCATGGGGAGGACTCAGAATCATCACAGAATCATGGAATGGTTTGGGTTGGAGGGGACCTTCTATTTCCAGCCCCCTGCCATGGGCAGGGACAATTTTTCCTTCCAGCAGCAGCTCTGCCTCCCAACTCTGCTCCTTAAGCCAGGGTGGGATGTGTCAGTCCCCTTACCCCTGGCTTTGCTGGAGCCTTGCTGGGTGTGGGGGCACAGTGCCAGCTGCTGGGTAGGTGCCTCCATCCCCATCTCCTGCCAGCAACTTTCATGCTGGGCATTTCATAATTAATCAGCCACTTTGGGCCGAGGGCTGTTGCTGTATGGGGTTGGTGGGGTGGGTGCTGTGGTTTCCATCGCCAGACGATGAAATACCATCCCTGTGCTTGGAACAAGGGATGGGTGGAGGGAAGATGCTGTAAGTTGGTGGGATTTTTATTGTTTGAGGAACGCTGTAGCATTGAGCAGGATAATAAAATGTTTTCCTAATCATAAGAGCCTTGAGACAATAAAACAGCCATCCATTTGTGCTGCGAAATGTCTGTGGATTCATTGCTGATATGATTTAGAGCCTGTTGGAGCCAATTGATGTGCTGTGCCTGTATCCCTGGCCAGGCTCTCCAGGGTGGAGTGCCAGGGTGCTCAGCTGAAATGCATGGCATGGCTCAGGGCTCCCACCCCTCAGGCTTTTCCGAGTGAGAAAGCCAGTATTTGAAACTGGACCACACTGCCTTAATCCTCAGGGCATCAAATTCTGCTGGTTTATTTTTCTAGGTACCCAGCAGCCAGAATAAATTTCCCCTTCCCCCCCTGAGCTGGTTGGGTGCTAAGATGCAGCTGGAGCACCTTCCATGTGGTTTGGGTTCTCGAACATTCATCCTCGCAGTCTTTTGACCGTTTCTTCCAGTTTTATTTGGGATTTTATTTTACAGTTTTTGTTGGCAGTGCAAATGCAAACCACAGGGCTGTTAGTGTGCTATTTGGGGATTTTCCAAGGGACACAGAACCCTGAAGTGCTCTAAACTCCTGGTGTTTTTACTGGGATTGGCCTCTGGTTCCAGTGGATGTTCTGGGTTCCTGGCCTGCAGTGCAGCTTCAGTTTTAGTCACCAAACCCATCCCGTTGTCAGTGGTGCTGCTTTTGCCACGTGGTGCCTGAAAGCAGCTTCTTTTGTTGTTGTGGGTTTTTTTTGAGTGCTGCATCCTAATTTCGTGCACATCAAAGTGTCTCTGAGGCTCCAGCTGTGGCTTGCCTGAGCAGAGGTGGGTGCAGAGCCCCCTTCCCCTGCCAGCGGCTGCAGCATCGATTGGGCTGGGCAGGTTGGACCTTGCTCCCTCGGGATGGCTGTCCCCTGGGATCAATCTTGCTCTGTTCCACACTGGGGCGGATGAGCATGAGCTGGGGGTTGTGCAATGGGGCTGACACTGCACTCAGCGACTGCAGCTGCCCCCGCAGTGCCTCCCTGGGCACCCACTGGAGACCAGGGCAGCTCACCAGCTGTGGGTGAGTGCTCTGCAATTTGCTAAACAGCTTTTGTTCTGGCTGCTCAGAGGTGAGATGGAGAGACACCCCATGTGCCTGTGTGCCAGCCGTGCCAGCAGCCCATCCCTTCCTGCTCCGTGCCCTCAGCCCCCGACAGCTCTTCCCAGCTTTCCCCTCCCAGAGGCTTGGCAACTCCACTGTTGGCTGCTGCCTCCTCCAAGCAGGATGGGACCATGCCTGCCCTGCTGTGGGAGATACCTGGGAGTTCATCAGGTGTTTTGAAACCTGCCTTACAAGTTGGCACCAGGAGGGACCATGAGGAAAAGGGCTGTCATCACAGCCACCATTGGCAGTGACAGGGTTGGGCTGAGCTCAGGTTGTGATGAAGCAGTTGTCCTCAGGCAAGCTGTGTTTATTTTTGTAAATGAACTGTAAGCTATTAATTAAGTAATTAAATATTGCTGATTTGTAAAGATGTAAGTTGGATATATTAGGACATTTCTTGCTGACCACAGTTCCTCCTGCTGTTCCGCCACAAAGGCGCCTGCAGTTCCTCATCCTTTGATTAAGCACCAACAAATTGAGCTGAAATTTTCCAGGCCACACCTACATCTTTTGGGGAAGTTGCAGTTAATGACAATCATTTCTGTAATGGTTTAATGAAAAATGCAACTATTGATTATATGGAGCTTCTCATAGAAACTGGTTTTGTGGTTTTTTGTGACACTAAAAACTGGGCTGATGATGTTTCATCAGTGCAGGTGGTGCAGGTCCCGGCACACGGGGCTGTCCGTGGGGCTGTTCCCAGCACTGCTGTGGTTTACCCGTTCCTGCTGCAGGTGCTGGAGCCCGGCTGGTGGTGACACCCTGCTCAGCACCAGGAAGGAAGTCAGCATGCGAGCGTGTGTCCGTGTGTCTGTCTGTGTGTGTGCTCGGGCGGGAGCTGGAGCTGTTTCCAGTGGGGTGTCTCAGGGTGGGCTGCTGAGCTGCTGCTCTTCCCTGCTCCACAGCATTCGTGGCACTGCAGAAGTGCATCCAGGGATGCAGCTGCTGCTCTGTGGACCTGCAGCCTCATCCAGAGCTGAAACCCCCCAGTCCATGGAGGGCAGGCCAGGGTTGAGCAGGAAACCTCCAGGGAAGGAGGGCAGCGTGTGCTTTGCGGATAAGGCCTTGCAAAGTTCATGCTGGGTGGAGTTTCCCTCTCGTTTCTCGTTAGTGCTGAAGAGGAGGGACTGGTGACAGTCGATGGCAGGAGAGGAGGAGACTGGGGTGGCTGGAATAGCAATTAGTGTCCGTCCTTGAAAAGTTCTCAAAAACAACCTCCGAGGCTGGGACACTGTTGTGCATCAAGGCGCAGCTGGTTGGGAAGGGCCCAAAACAAACCTGTGCCCTGTGCACCCACTGTGATCCTTGGAGTGGAGTGACATCCCCCCATCCTGCATGGTCCTGGCCCCTCGGGGTGCTCTGCTGCAGCAGTGTCCCACACTGTCAACTGGGATGCACTTGCAGGATGGCTCCAGCCAAGGCAGTGCAGGTGGCTGCTGGGCTCCCCAGGGAGGGGGCAATCCTTGTGGGAAACCTGGTGTCCAGGTGTGTGGTTCCCTACCTGGAGGGATTCATGTGGTGTGAGGGGCTGATGCTGCTGCCTCAGCAAGGGGTGAGGTTGGAGAGAGCTTTGTTCCTTGGGCTGGAGTCAGGAGGTCCTGACAGCACGGGCAGAGGTTTTACTGGGGCCACCTTTCCCTGTGAGGGACGGGAGGGAGGCTGTGAACAGGAGGAGGAGAGCAAATGTGTGTGGTAAGTAAGCAAATCAACATTGTGGCTTCTTTTCCCCATCAGGTGGCCATGGTTCCAGCATGAAGCTCTGCTAGCAGCAAAATGACCTTATGGGGGCAAGGTAAGCACTCGTGGGTGGCCCATGCCGGAGCAGTTGGTTCCCCTGGTTGCTGGCTGAGTGTTTCACGTCTCTCCACACCAGCACTGGTGCCCCATTAATATTGTGTCACCTTCACAAGGTGACAGAACCTGGTGTAAGCCTTGTTCATGCTAATGGCCTACAAGCATGTGAATAGGGAAGGCTTTGTGCCTGTAGGACCTCTTGTCACTCTGCTGTCACTTCCCCACTGGTTCCCATCCTCCCTCATGCTCTGGGTGCCAGCCTTGCCCTGTCAGGGACAGAGCCCCTGCTGTTGGTCACAGCCCTCCCTGTCCTGTGGTGTTCAGGCTGCACTCAGGGGCTTCAGCCTGGGGTTGGCTGCTGGCACAATCCCTGCCATGAGGAGCCAGAGAAGCCCCTGACAGCTTCCTATTTTCTGCTGGAGTGGGAAGCTCTCAGAGCCAGCTTGGGCATCTGAAGGACTGTTATCTATGGAAGGGTTGTCTCTGATCAGAAAGCTGTGCACATAATTATGCCATGATGCCACCACAGCATCTGCTCTGGAGGAAATGACCCATCCCTCTTCCCTCACAGACTAAGCAGCCCCATAAATTTTAGGAAATTCTTAGCAGAGGATTGCAGAAAGAGTTGAGAACTAGCTGGGCTGTTTGTGGTTGCTCCCAGCCTGATGCCAGACACGCTCGTGGGTATTGTTCAGCCCATCCAGCACACCAAGTGGAGAAGTTTGCTCCACTCCAGCCCTCCTAGGGCCTGTGGCTGCTGTGCAGAAGCAGAGGCAGAGTCTCGGAGCACAACAGTGGGGAGAAGCCTTGCTCCTGTGGGCACCTTGCTTTTGTGCTGCTTCACCCACACTGGTTGTGGTGGTGGGTGGGAGTGGTGGGGGCTGTGTCCCTGCCCACCAGACAGGCAGGAACACAGAATCCCAGAATCATTCAGTTTGGAAAAGACCTTCAGGATCATTAAGTCCAACCTGTGACCAATCCCCACCTTGTCAGCCAGCCCAGAGCACGGAGTGCCATTTCCAGTCATTCTTGGAAATCTCCAAGGACACTCCACCACCTCCCTGGGCAGCCCCTTCCAATGCCTGACAACCCTTTCAGTGAAGAAATTCCTCCTGATGTCCGACCTGAACCTCCCTGGCACACCTTGAGGCTGTGTCCCACGGCGGTGCCGGTGCCACAGCCCCCAGCACTCAACATGAGCACATGAGCGAGTCCCTTTGTTCCCTCTGCAGCTCAGATGGAGCTGCTGCAGCATCTCAGTGGGAACTGCTCTCTGTCAGCTGCTTCTTGGGAGAACAGAGCACTTCTGTGCTCCAGCCTCCTTTCACACTGCAGCCTTTCCTGCTAATTAGCCGGTCTTGGTCTGCATCACCCTGATTATTCTGGTTGGCCCTAAATCCTGCCTGCTCCACTGCCATCCTTTGAAATGGGTCTTGTGGCATTTGCAATTATTTTTGTGTGAACATTTGAATATATTTACATGACTGAAACAGATCAAGATAGCAGGAAGGAGCAACACTTGTCTTGTTAATGGCTCTGACTTTGCTTGGTGCTGCAAAAATGCGAGAGCTATTGGGTATCCTCAGATCTACATCCCAAGAAATCCACACACTTATGGCTTTTATCTGGTACCTGGGGATGCAGTTGAGACAGTTTAACCTGGCTATGTCACTGAGCAGCTGGCCAGGATGGACCAGGGAGTAAAGAGCCACAAAACCGGCTTTGGTGGTGATGTTACCGTGCTGCTGGGTTGGGGAAGGGTGTCTGGGCTGGTACAGGGGCACTGCCTGGGCAGAAGTGGGTGATGGGAGCAGTGGAGTGGGATGTCAGGGGCTGGAAGTGGGGAGGCTGCCAGGCTCTGGGCTCTCTCCTTTCTGCTGCCTGCCCTGCACGGGCTGCTGCGCAATGTGCTCCTTTGGGGACAGTCGAGGGGAGAAAACGCTTTTCTGGAGCAGTTCTTTGGCCTGTCAGCAAAACAGAATGCACGGACGGCCCGTTCCTTCCACTCCATTCAGCTCCCGCCCCAGCCACATAATCACAAAGAACTGGAAATCCCGGGGTGAGCCCAGGGGAGGATTGCAAAACCCTCACTCGCAACTGGGGCGGACGGGGGGAGGGAGTGGGAAGCGGTGCCAGCATTCCCGGGAGTCCCTCTGGGCACGCAGCAGAGCTGGGCACTCACAGAGGCTGCAGCCTTCCTGCTGGATGTCCTGCCGAGCCCCGGAAAACCCAAAAAGTCCTTGTGCCAGATGAAGTTTCAAGGATTTCTCCGTCAGGTCAGTCTCAGGAGGCAGGGCAGGGTGCTGAACACTGTGTAGCTGTTCCCTGTCAGATGGTTGAATTTCTCAGTGTTTCATTCTAACGGCTTCTGCTGACTCAGACTCTTAAAATTTGCATGAGAGGCATTTGTTTTTCTCTTACTTCAGCTTCCCCCTCCCTTGTGACCACAGGGTTAAATTAAAGAAAATGTAGGAAGGAGGCAGGTGGCTGAGATGTGAGCAGTGGTGGAGTGTTGACTCAGTTTTGGGAGGGTTTGGGCTTCATCTGGGATGGAACAGGCTCTCTGTAAATAATTTTTTTAAGGATTGAGTGGGTATACATGGCCCCTCCTCTCCAAAACGTTCCTGGAGCTTTGCTCCGGCTGTAAACCTGTTTCTGGGAACACAAACAGTGCAGAAATTGCCTCTTTGGGTGTGCACTAACACAGACTTTAATTACCTGCTGGGTGGAAGGCACCTCGCCTGGGAGTTGCTGATAAGTGAAGGAGGTGATGAAATCCTGGATGGTGTCAGCATCCTGTGGGAGCCAGGCGGGATGGAGTGTGGGTCCTGCTCCTCTGACTGTGCCACTTCTCTTGCAGATGCCCGTGGGGTTGGACACTCGCTAGCTGAGGGCTGAAGTCCCCAGCCTGTGCCCTGGAGAGCAGGATGCGGGTCACCATGCGGAGGGTGCTGCTGGTGCTGGGCTCGGTGGCCGCCCTGATGGTGACCCTGCACCTCGGCCAGCAGGTTCTGGAGTGCCAGCAGGTCCTGAGCGAGAGGAGGCACAGGCTGATGAGGCCCGAGAACGAGGAGCTGGTCATGATGGACGCCAACCACGTGGAGTACCGCTACAGCAAAGACATGCCGCTGATCTTCATCGGGGGCGTCCCGCGCAGCGGCACCACGCTCATGAGGGCCATGCTGGACGCCCACCCCGAGGTGCGCTGCGGGGAGGAGACCCGCATCATCCCCCGCGTGCTCGCCATGCGCCAGGCGTGGTCCAAGTCCGGGCGGGAGAAGATGCGCCTGGACGAGGCGGGGGTGACGGACCAGGTCCTGGATGCTGCCATGCAAGCCTTCATCCTGGAGGTGATCGCCAAGCACGGGGAGCCCGCCAGGTACTTGTGCAACAAGGACCCCTTCACGCTCAAGTCCTCCGTCTACCTGTCCAGGCTGTTCCCCAACTCCAAATTCCTCCTGATGGTGCGGGATGGCCGGGCTTCCGTCCACTCCATGATCACCCGGAAAGTGACGATCGCGGGCTTCGACCTGAACAGCTACCGGGACTGCCTGACCAAGTGGAACAAAGCCATCGAGGTGATGTACTCCCAGTGCCTGGAGGTCGGCCGGGCACGCTGCCTGCCTGTCTACTACGAGCAGCTGGTGCTGCACCCCGAGCAGTCCATGCACAACATCATGAGGTTCCTGGACATCTCCTGGAGCGACACGGTGCTGCACCACGAGGAGCTCATCGGGAAGCCGGGAGGGGTGTCGCTTTCCAAGTGAGTCTCAGCTCCGTCCCCAGCTTTCCCAAGGAGCATTTTCATTATATGAAGCAGAGCAAGGCTAAAACTGGGGACAAAGCCACATTGCTGGTGTTTGTGTGTGATTTTGGGGGGCAGAAGGGACAACACATCAGTTGTACTGCAAGACGGTTTGTGTTTCTGAGTAAGAGATGGCTTTAATGCTCTCAATCTGTTGTACTCCACAGAGCAGCTTGTCAAGCAAGGATTTCAGGAGCAGGTGACTGTTTAATCTCTCTTGACACTGCAGAAATTATTTCAGTCTCTAATTTGCAAAGAACTGCTTGCTCTGAAACGTGAGCTCTTTAATGCCTCTTTCTCCACCGTCCTCAGATGCCTCCTCAGTGTGATTAGTTGTGCTGCTAATGATGATGAGCAGCAGTTCTTGCCAGGTCTGGGGCTGCTATTGCAGAATCAAAGCAATCCCTGCTCCGTGGAGGCAAAGCCAGCACTCCCTCCTGGCCTCTCCGTGTGCTGGGGGTGTTTACCTTCTCCCACTTTCTTTTCCTCTTTTAATGCTTTTTCTTTTCTAAGTGGAAGGCTTAAGTCAGGCTTAGCAAAATTTAATCAGCTGTGTAAGGGAATTATCCAAGTCTCTGTATCAATTGCGGGTGCCCTGGTGGTGAGGGCAGCAGGAGCCAGGGGGGATGTGCAGCTGCTCTGGGATGCTGTGGGTGTGCAGTCAGCTCTGCTTCCCTGTTAGCTCAGAGAAAATTTTGCCCAGGTTCTTTACACAGATAAGATTTTCAATTTTCAGAGGGTCCCTGTGGTGTATCTGTGCTACAGCCCACACATCTTACTTTATCTTCCTGTAATAAGCAGAGGTGCCCTGGTAACACCTTGACCCCAGTGCAGGATAGACCCCCTCTCTAGGACAAGAGGAAGCACCCTCAAGTTGTGCCAGGGGAGGTTTAGATTGGATCTTTGGGAAAATTTCTTCATGGGTAGGGTGGTCAAGCACTGGAACAGGTTGCCCAGGGCAGTGTAGAGTCACCATTGCTGTAAGTGTTCAGAAACATGTGGATGTGATGCTTAGGGGCATGGCTTAGTGGTGGCCTTGGCAGTGCTGGGGAAACATTTGGACTTGATGATCTTAAAGGGCTTTTCCAGCCTTAATGATTCCATGGTTCTATACAGGGAGACCCCACCTCTGGGACTGTGCAACCCCCTGCCAGGGAGTGCTCCCCCAGAGCAGGACTGTGAGGGGACAGGGTTACCCTGGGACTGCCCCTCTGTGCCTTGCCCTGGCTCTGCCCCAGGTGGACCTGGCAGGTGATGAGTGTTTGCTCTCCATGTGTGTTCTGGGAGTGGAAGTGACATGTTGGGGCTGTTCAGCCTGGAGAGGAGAAACACCTTCCAGAATCTGAAGGAAATCCAGAGAGAGACTGTTCATCAAGAACTGTCGTGACAGGACAAAGGGGAATGGCTTCAAACTGAAATTTAGGTCAGATATATGGAAGAATTTCTCCCCTGTGAGGGTGGTGAGGCCCTGGCACAGGCTGCTCAGAAAAGCTGTGGCTGCCCCATCCCTGCAAGTGTCCAAGGCCAGGTTGGATGGGACTTGGAGCAACCTGGGCTAGTGGAAGGTGCCCCTGCCCATGGCAGAGGAGTTTGACTAAATGATCTTTAAGGTCCCATCCTACCCAAACCATTCTGTGCTTTGATGTTGAGGTGACAGCAAGCCTGGCTGAGGCTGTTCTGTGCGAGCCCAGCATGTGTGTGAAATCCAACTTTAATGTCTTTTGTTTTTTTTTCCTTTTTTTCCCAGGATAGAAAGATCAACAGACCAGGTGATCAAGCCAGTGAACATGGAGGCGTTATCTAAATGGATCGGGCACATCCCGGGGGATGTGCTGCAGGACATGGCCCACATCGCCCCCATGCTCGCCAGGCTCGGCTACGACCCCTACGCCAACCCCCCCAACTACGGCCACCCCGACCCCCTGGTTGTCAACAACACGCACAGGGTGAGTGTCACTGCCATGGGGGACAGCCCAGGGGGCTCACAGGGCTCATAGAGGTGGCTCCTGAGCCAGGTCAGGAAGGAGCAGGGGGGAAACAGACATAGAATCCCAGAATCATTGAGGTTGGAAAAGCCCTCCAAGACCATTGAGTCCAACATGTGCCTGATCCCCACCTTGTCACCCAGACCAGAACCCTGAGTCCACCACCTCCCTGGGCAGCCCCTTCCAATGCCTGACCACCCTTCCAGTGAAGAAATTCCTCCTGATGTCCAACCTGAACCTCCCTGGCACAGCCTGAGGCCGTTCCCTCTCCTCCTGTCCCTGTTCCTGGGAGCAGAGCCCGACCCCCAGTCCTGGGACACAGCTGGCTGGGGAGAACATCTGCCCCAGGCAGGGTCAGGAGCACTCTGGGTCTCTGATATGGACCTTTCAGTGGTTTTTGGATGAATTTGGAGAACTGGCATGGTGGTAAAACCAAAACATTATCACCTCCCAGACTAAGAGGGGAATTGAGAATTGCTTGTGTCAATTCCCTCCTCCTTCCTGTCTTTATAGTTAAAAAGGAAGAAACCTCCCTGTTTTGCCCCAATATGGCCCCATCATGTAGAACAAACCTCCATCAGGGTATTCCACCTGGTTCAGTTGTCCTGGGACATGGACACATGGACTGGACTGGACTGGCTGATCCTTATGGAGCCACTGCCCCAGAAGGGTCACTCCAGGTTCTCTTTCCCACAGGTTTTAAAGGGGGATTACAAAACACCGGCCAATCTGAAAGGTCACCTGCAGGTAAGAGTCTGGTGTGCCCTGAAGGGTTGTGGTTTTGGGTTAATCTGGGGTGTCTGGTCCCTGTCTCTCTCCTAGGGGTGTCTGCAGGCCAGGAATGTCCCTGCTCCCTTCCCTTGGGGACTGTCCCTGCTCCCTTGTCTTGGGAAATGTCCCTGCTCCCTTCCCTCAGAGAATGCAGATGATGGCTCAGAGGTGACCTTTGTTTCTGGGTTATTTCAGGTCACTCAGAACACATCATCTTCTCACTAAGAAAATTAATGATTTCCAGGTAAGACCCTGTTAATTTGGGGATTTGGGTAAAATCTGCCTCTGTTGCTCCAGGATTGGCATTTGGTTTGTGTAATTTCTGTGGATTAGCCAAGGCTCCAGGCACACTCCTGATGCCAAGGATCCTTCACAGTTGCATTAGATCTTCCAAACAATGCTGCTGTGTGGGACCATTTGTCAGGATTTCTCTTCCTGAGCTCTGGGAACAGGCTTAAAGCAGCCAAATGAAAATCAGCCACTTGGGAGGGTCATTGCTGCCTGTCCCCACAGGCAGCACAGGGATGTGGAATGTGTGGATGGGCTGAGCTGCTCCCCTGCTGCCTCCCAGGACGTGCCATGGACCTGAGGAAGGGGATAGAAAACAAAGGAAAACATGATGGGAAACAAAGCTGTTGCCTTGGGCTTCTGCTCCAGAGACAACTGTTGACGTGTTGGATGTTTTTCCCTCTCTACCCTCTATGCTAAAGCATAAAATGTCATTTTTGGTACTAAAACTGACCCTTTGAAAACTAATTTCTATGTAAAAGCAGTTGGTTGGGCTAGAAAAAGATCAGAAGCGCTGAGGGAAAATTGGGAATTTTGTGTCCAACATCCTGGACTGGAATTTGGTTCCTTTCTGGCTGTGTTTTGTGTCACACAGGCTTTAAACCATCAGTTGGACACTACTGTACTGGTGTGTGGGATCCTGCCCCTGAGGGCATCCTGTTCCCAAAGGGATCCTGCCCCTGAGGGGATCCTGCCCTGTGTTCTCTCTGTGTTTCTCCCTTTCAGAACATTGCAAATGGCCTTTTGTTGCCCAAGAAGGAAGAGTTTGCACTGGCCCGTGGAAATCGGTTCTCCAAGCATATTGCTTGCTCCTACTGTTGCCAAATGACTGCGCTCCAGGAATGTATTTGCATTTATTTGCAAAGGCCAAACGTGCTCCATGGCAGGAACGTCCTCGGCCTCTCCCAGCGCTCCGTGGGGGAAGCAGCTGTGGGGATCCGGGCTCGGGGGCGCCAGGGGGAGATTCCGTGTGTGCCCTGGCCAGAGGACTCGTCACATCGTGTTCCAGTGTCTCGTGATGCCGTTCCCTGTCCCCGGGAACAGCCCTCCCAGCCCTGCTGTTCTGTATTCCCAGGTTGGGAACAGCCATCCTGACCCCGCTGTTCTGTATTCCCAGGGTTGGGAACAGCCATCCTGACCCCGCTGTTCTG
>JAWWEW010000036.1:9130457-9141686 GCA_035583185.1 Anabacerthia variegaticeps
CCGCTGTTCCCCATTCCCAGGGTCAGAACAGCCCCTGTCCCCGCTGTTCCCAATTCCCAGGGTCAGAACAGCCCCTGTCCCCGCTGTTCCCCATTCCCAGGGTCAGAACAGCCCCTGTCCCTGCAGAGCCTTTGTGGTGCGTGTGCCCTCCCCATCCCTGACCCTGCAGAGGCTATTGCAGAGTTAATATATGGCCCCCCTGCCCCCGGTGTCGGACACCATTAAAGTGTTGGTTTGATATTTAATATGTTGATTTTTAATATTTCGATATTTCATAGCGCTGGCTCCGCACCCCCCAGCCCGCCGGGCCACAGAGCGGCGCTGCCGGAGCGGTCCCAGCGCGGCCGCTCCGCCTCTCGCGACTCTATGGTTTGTGGGCGGGGCTCGAGCCTAACCGGAAGTCGACGGGAAGCGAGCGGGGCTCATCCGGTTCAGCGGCGCGACCGGAGCCGGTCGGGGGTCCCTGAGGGGCAGGGAGGGGATTGGGACGGGTCCCTGAGGGGCAGGGGGGGTTTGGGTCGGGGTCCCTGAGGGGCCCTGAAGGTCCCTAAGGGGCCGGGGTTGTCCGGGCCGGGGGTCCCTGAGATACCCTGAGGGACCGCGGGTGTCCGGGCCGGGGTCCCTGAGGGGCAGGGGGGGTTTGGGCCGGGGTCCCTGAGGGTCCCTGAGGCGCCGGGGGTGGCCGGGCCGGGGACCCCGGCGCTGCCGCGATGTCGATGTCGCACCTGTACGGCACTGATGGCGCCGATGGCGTGGAGATGGAGAGTTTCGAGGTGTCGGACTGGGACCTGCAGAACGAGTTCAATCCGCACCGGCAGCGGCACCGCCAGACCAAGGAGGAGGCGACCTACGGCGTGTGGGCCGAGCGCGACTCGGACGAGGAGCGGCCGAGCTTCGGCGGGAAGCGGTACGGGCGGGCCGGGGGGCTGCCCGGGGGGCTGCCTGGGCCCTGCAGCTGCTCCGTCCCGGGGAGCTCCCTCTGTGCCCTTTGGGTTCCTCCCGCTCCCTGGAGGTTCCCCCTTTCCATGACTATTCCTCCCTTTCCTCGGGCTTCTCCTGTTTTCGGCGGTTCCCCCGTGCTGTATTGGTTCCCCCTTTTCCCTGAGCATCCCCCGTTCCCTGGAGATTCCCCTGCTGCGGACACACCCCTGAGCAGCCCAGGCTGCCTCAGGACCCCTCACCCGCGGGGTGTTCCCTGTGCTCCCTGTGCCTGCAGCCCGGGGGACGGACCAGAGTTTCCTGGCATTAAATAACTCTCTTTTGGGGCCGGGGGTGGGGGGGTGGTGATGCCCAGCAGCCCCCGGGGCTGTCCCTCGGAGCAGCATTCCCTGACGGTGTGTTCCAGCTCCAGGGATTACTCGGCTCCCGTGAGCTTTGTCAGCGCCGGGCTCAGGAAGGCGGCGGCCGAGGAGCTGTCGGATGAGGACTCGGAGGAGGACGAGAAGCCTGGGAAGCAGGAGGAGATCCCGAAGGAGTTTGTGCCCAAGAAGTTAAAAACGGTGAGCTGTCCAGGAAATGTTCTGTGTTACTGATGTGTGATGCTCAGGCTGTAGCCAAAGCAGTGGAAAGACAACAGAGCACTAAAAAAGGGGGAAATAATTAAACCAAAGACCCAAATGTGCCATTAAGGGAGGTGTTTTCCCTGGCTTTTGTATCATTGATAAAATAAAAATCATTATGATAAATCATTGGTACAACTGTACACTGATCTGATGATGTATCACTCTGTGTCCTTGGGAATCGCTCCTTTCATTTTCCTTAATATTCCCTTTGGTCAATGGAGGTTTAAAGAAAAGAATTCCCATTGTTTGCTGCCTTTCAGAGACCTGATTTTTTTAATCTCACAGGACAGACAAACCCAAAATCAAACTTATCAGGAATCAGCTTCAGCTAAAGCTGGTGGTGGAGCCTGAGAACTATCAGGTTGTCAGTCTGAGCTTGTCAGGAGATTCCCCTTCCACCTGAGGAATTTCAGGAAGCTCCTGAGGTGTCAGGCAGCTTTCCTGGATGCACGAGGGAGGTTCCCAGTGAGCTGAGCACTGTGGGGACAAGGGAATCACTGCTGGGAAGAATCTTTTGGGGAAAAATCTACACAACTTGGTTATTGCAGTGTCTCAAGGCTGTGGGGTTTGTGTGTGTGTTTTAACAGGGGGGAAATTTCAAGCCCAGCCAGAAAGGCTTTGTAGGGGGCACCAAATCTTTCGTGGATTTTGGCAGCTGGGAGAGACACACTAAGGGAATTGGGCAGAAGCTTCTCCAGAAGATGGGATATGTCCCTGGAAGAGGTCTTGGGAAGAATGCTCAAGGTACTGTCATATTTATTGTTAACTGATGATGTGAAGAGATTTGATTCCTTAAAAAAATACCAGCCCCAAGGTAGCTTAAACTTCATTGTTATTTTACGGCTTCTCTTACAAGTGATCCAGGTCCTGTGGTGAGAGTCAGGTGTGTTAAAATTGACCTGTGGTCAGCTACTCCTCTTGGTATTTTGCAGGAGGGAAAAAATGAAAGAAAATTGGGATATAAATTCCAAAGGATATGAAACTCCTCACAGCAAAGGAAATGTTATGGGGGCAGAGTGCCAGCAAAGGTGTTGGTGCTGTTTTGGTAACTTGTAGGGAAAGCCTGGCTGTCCTCTCTCAGCACACCAACTGCTCCTCCTGACGCCTCTCCATCCTCCCAGGTATCATCAATCCCATCGAGGCCAAGCAGAGGAAAGGCAAAGGTGCTGTGGGGGCCTATGGCTCTGAGAGGACCCCCCAGTCCCTGCAGGACTTCCCCGTGGTGGACTCAGAAGAGGAAGCTGAGGAGGTATTTGTGTGATTCTTCTGTATCTGTTTCCCTGCTCTTTGTACAAAACTCAGTTCTCATTAGTTTCTGTGTCAGAGAAAACTGTTTTGGGCTCATTTTAGGTAAGAAGCCAAAGACAGAGCACACTGCTTCAGTTTAGATTTTTCTTGTCAATGTAATTTTCTTTGTTGTTTTTGGCTCAGAATCCCACCTTTAAAGAGTCCCTCCAGGTAAATAGTCTGTCGTTTATTTAAATTAAAAAAAAAATAAAAATGCCACAAACACCCTGTAGGTACAGTCCATAGGATGGGTGACTGACCCACAGCATCAGAGGTGCTTTGGCACTGAGCTTCTCCACTTCCCAGTCATTTTCTGTACAGAATTCCTCCTTTATCTGATGGTTATTTACCTGTCAAAAGAGGCAGATTTGAGGTATGGCAAAGAGCAGCTGCCACAACTTTCTGTTGCTTTCTTCAGGAATTTCAGAAGGAGCTCAGTCAGTGGCGGAAGGACCCAAATGGAGGCAAGAAGAAGCCCAAGTACAGCTATAAGACAGTGGAAGAGCTGAAAGCCAAGGGCAGGATCAACAAGAAGCTTTCAGCCCCCCAGAAGGAATTGTCCCAGGTCAAGGTAAGGTTGATAACCTGGGAGATGACACCTCTGAGGAACAGTTTGTCCACTTTGGTGTCACAGGTGCATTTTAGCCATTGGTAAAGCCAGTTCTAGGAACTGCCTGTGCAGCCTCATGAAAATCAAGGCCTTGGACTCATCACTGAACCACGTAATAGCCTGATTCCAATTTGTCCCTTCTTCATTCTAACTCTTCATGTCTGGAGAAGGCCATTGTGGAGGCAATCCCCTCCTCAAGATACAGTGTGTATTAGCAGGCTTCTGGAGTAATTAAGGTACTAGGAAATCTCCAGATTTTAATTTGGAGTCAGGGATTGTCCCCATCTTTAAACGTGTTCAAGAAATGGCTGGACATGCACTCAGTGCTCTGGTCCAGTTGACAAGGTGGTCGTGGGTCAAAGGTTGGGTCAGTGATCTTGGGGCTCTTTTCCAACCACAGTGATGCTTGATTCTGAGATACAGTTTTATTTAATACCCATTTATCCTTGTCTTTTGGCAGGTTATAGACATGACGGGCCGGGAGCAGAAGGTTTATTACAGCTACAGCCAGATCAGCCACAAGCACAACATCCCAGATGACAGCCCCCAGCAGCCCCTGGGCAAGGACTCCAAGCCCCAGGGCTTTGCCCTGCCCGAGCTGGAGCACAACCTGCAGCTGCTCATTGACATCACGGAGCAGGAGATCATCCAGAACGACCGGCAGCTGCAGTACGAGAGGGACATGGTCATCAACCTGAGCCACGAGATCCAGAAGATGTCTGAGGTGCTCTCACACGAGGAGAAGGCCATCAGTAACCTCAGCAAGGTGCTGGACATGGTGGAGGAGTGTGAGAGGCGGATGCAGCCTGGCTGTGAAAACCCTCTGACCTTGGATGAGTGTGCAAAGATTTTTGAGACGCTTCAGGACAAGTACTATGAGGAGTACAGGATGTCAGACAGGGTGGACCTGGCAGTGGCCATAGTTTTTCCTCTCATGAAGGATTATTTCAAGAACTGGGATCCCCTCAAGGTGTGTGTTGGCTTATCTGCAGTTCTCACTTAATGGCTTCAGGAGACTTTGCTACCTTGTCCTAAGTGTGCTAGTCTAGTGGGATGTGTCCCTGCCCATTGTAGGGGGGATGGAAGGGGATGAACTTTAAGGTCCCTTCTGACCCAAACCAGTCTGGGATTCTGGGATTCTAAATTCCTGGTCAGTCTGGAAAGAAAGAAAAAAAAACCAAAACCTGTACTGCCGCTCAGACATTTGCTGGGTAATAATGTAGGATAAAAACAATCCTTTTATGAGCGTTGGGAAGAAAAAGTAGGTGAAAACAAGTCTCTAGTTGTTGCTTTTTAGCAAAAGCAGGAGAGCTCTGTCTGTCAGATATCACTGATGCACAGTCTAGTCTCAGTGCCATTTAGGCTGGGATAGGTAAGAGTTTGGATTCTCTCTGTACACCTGGAAAAGTTCAGGCAGTCCTCTTCCATCTCTGGAGGTATGTTAAGTCCATAAAGTGGGATTTTCCTCTTGTGGGACTTTACTAAAAGTCACTCAAGGAATGACTGGCTTTTCCAACCTGAATCATTCTGGGGTTCTGTACTCAAGACTGCAAGCTCCTGGCTGGCCCTGTGAGAGGATGAGAAGGGTGGCTGTAGCCCAGCACACCATCAGCCTGCTCTGTGCAGATCCCAGGTGAAATTAATGGAAAAGGGTACAAACCTCTTGTGCCTTGTCATTCCCAGGACTGTTCCTATGGCACAGAGATCATAGCCAAGTGGAAGAGCCTTCTGGAAAATGACCAGCTGTTATCCCACAGTGGGCAGGACCTGTCAACAGATGCTTTTCACAGGTAAAGAGCAAATGAGTTGCACTTTGTGCAGCATCTTCACGTGCTGCTTCCTCAGGGATGGAAAAGAGCAGACACAAGGATGCTTTCCCAATGATTCCCTTGCTGTTCCTGTTACAATCCAGCTGGCAGCTACAGAAGAGAAGCAGCTTTAACAGTTCACATTTGATTTATTTAGACCCAGATTATAGCTTTGAACTTCATTTTGATTTAGTTGGATTTTTTTTCCCCCAGACTGATGTGGGAGATCTGGATGCCATATGTCAGAAACATTGTGGCACGGTGGCAGCCAAGGAACTGTGGATCCATGGTGGATTTCTTGGATAGCTGGGTAAACGTTGTTCCTGTGTGGATACTGGATAACATTCTGGATCAGCTCATCTTCCCCAAGCTACAGAAGGAGGTGAGAGGAGAGGGCTGAGGACAGCAAAGCCATGCTCTGAACCAGTGTTTGAATTCCAACTGGTTGGGTGCCTCTGCTGATGGATGGAGGAGTTGGGGGTGGCATCATGGTTCCTTGTACTTCTGGACAAGACTTGCTGCTTATGAATGACCTTACTATCTTTTCTGTTCCACCTCCAGGTTGAAAGCTGGAATCCACTGACAGACACAGTCCCAATCCACTCTTGGATCCACCCCTGGCTGCCCCTGATGCAGGCACGGCTGGAGCCACTGTACTCTCCCATCAGGAACAAGCTGGCCAACGCCCTGCAGAAGTGGCATCCCAGTGACTCCTCTGCCAAGCTCATCCTTCAGCCCTGGAAGGATGTGTTCACTCCTGGCTCATGGGAGGCTTTCATGGTCAAAAACATTGTGCCTAAACTAGGTAAGACAACCAGGCAGTGCTGAGTTTTGGGAATCTCTGGTTGCACTTTTCCCCTGATACCCAGGAAAGATACTCATTAATGAGGGTGCCAGTGTTACCTCAGAGAATGTTCTTAGCAAGGTTAGACCAAGCTTCCCTCTTTTTTTCTGCTATCAGCCCTGTGCAGAGGCAGACAGCTTAGAAAAATACTAGGAATTACTCTGATTATCCTCTGTGTTTTCTATCTTAGTTTTTATAAATCATCCAATTCCTCTGTTCTCCAGCTGGCAGGAATATTTGACAGCTGTCAGATAGGACCAGGCTGCAAGATGTTTCTCTTTTTCTCCTGAATTCCTTGGTCCATGCTCATGCTTTCATCATGAGTTTTGTAATGTAAACTGGCTATGTAGATGTAAAGGGCTAAAAATCACTCAAAGGTTTTAAGTTTCTCAGTTGTGGCAGCAATTGGTAGTTGCTGGAAGTGGAAATGCACTGTTCTGGCAGCAGGATCAGCCAAGGAGTTTAAAGATCCCTCCTGTCCCTTAGGGCAATAAACAGCTGCTCCTCGAGTCGTTTGTGTTTGTAGTGAAAGAGGTGAGGACATTGATAAACCTAGTCGGTTTCTTTTCTAACTCTCCTCCCCCTTTCCCAGGGATGTGTTTGAATGAGCTCATCATCAATCCTCACCAGCAGCATATGGATGCATTTTACTGGGTGATGGACTGGGAGGGCATGATTTCTGTCTCCAGCCTTGTTGGACTGCTGGAGAAACACTTCTTCCCAAAGTGGTTGCAGGTGAGATGCTGTGAGGGCTGAGGAAGGAGGTTACTGGGGACTGTTTTAGGGACTCCTGATGAGGAATTGCTGCCCTGGTGCTGAAATGAGCTGATTTCACAGCTCCGTACCCATCAGAGCAGACTGTCCTCAGATTGTCACAGTCCATCCTTTTACTGACAGCTCAGTAATAAACTAAGAAGCCTCAAGCTGAGCCAGAGGAGGCTCAGGTTGGACATCATGAGGAATTTCTTCCTCGTCAGGCATTGGAAGGAGCTTCCCAGGGAGGTTTGGAATCCCCATCCCTGGAGGTGATCAGGGAACGACTGGACATGGCACTCAGTGCTTTGGGTTGGGGGACAAGGTGGGGATGGGTCACAGGTTGGACTCAGTGGTCTTGGAGGTCGTTTCCAACCTGAATGATTCTGGGATTCTGTGACAGTGAGGCCTCTCCTCCACAAGCCTGTGCTGCCTTTGACGTGTCCCTGTGTTTTGCAGGTACTCTGCTCTTGGCTCAGTAACAGCCCCAACTACGAAGAGATCACCAAGTGGTACCTGGGCTGGAAATCCATGTTCTCAGACCAGGTGTTGGCACATCCCTCCATCAAAGACAAGTTCAATGAAGCTCTGGACATCATGAACCGGGCTGTGTCCTCCAGCGTGGGTAGGTGGCTTGAGGGAATGGCTCTGTTGCTCTGGGCTGGCATCAGGACCATGTGTGGCTCCTGGGAGGCTGGTTTGGGATGGCCCTGCTGTCAGCGTGGCAGCAGCTCCCATGAGTAGTCAAAGTCAATGTGCACTCTTCCTTGCTGTGTCCTTAAGTAACACCTTGGAGGTGCTGCTCAATCATTCTGTGCTGCACTGAAGCAGAAACAGTTTTGGTGGGTGCCTGGGCCATTAAATGACTTTCTCTTCCAGCCTTGCCCTGTTACAGTGGATTTCCTGTCAGAGACCCTTGTTTAGAGGTTGACTTCTAAAGCCTTAATTTGTTTTTTCCTTTATGGTGAGATTACTGGTTCTTTTCCTTAGCTTTAGAGCAGTTCCCCCTCCTTCCACATGACCTCCTTCCCTGTGACCTAAAAGAGATTGTTAGGAATTCACAGGGAATTACAATGCATAAAAGGCAAGGCCATGCCTGAGGGAGAAGCACCTGAAATTTGCCCTCTCTCCAAGAGTGAGATCTCCTACCCTGAACTCCTCTTGCCTTTGCTGTACAGTGCTGAGTCATAGCTGACTCAGGAACTTATCCAGGTGGGTTTGGAACGTCTCCAGAGAGGGAGGCTCCACACTCTCACTGGGCAGCCTGTTCTAGTACTCTGCCACCCTCCATGGAAAGAAACTTCCTCATGTTGAGGGGAAATGTCTGTGTTTTAGTTTATGGCCACTGGTCCTTGTCCTGTTGCTGGCCACCACTGAACAGAGTCTGGTACCATTCTCACATCCCTTGGAGACAGTTGTGTGGATTGCTGAGATTCCCCTCTCAGTCTCCTCCAGATTAACCGTGCCAGCTCCCACAGTCTCTCTTCATAAGGAAGATATTCCAGATCCCAAAGCACCCTTGTGGCCCCTGTTGGATCCTCCCCAGCAGCTCCTTGTCTTGAACTGCAGAGCCCAGGATTGAACACAGCACTTGAAATGTGTTGATATCTTTGTGTCCTAGACGGAGTTTCCCACAGACCTTGCCCTGGGATTAGACTAGGACCTTGTTCTCACGTGTTGTCTCCCACAGGGGGGTACATGCAGCCGGGTGCCCGGGAGAACATTGCCTACCTGACACACACGGAGCGGCGCAAGGACTTCCAGTACGAGGCCATGCAGGAGCGGCGGGAGGCCGAGAACATGGCCCAGCGCGGCATCGGCATGGCTGCCAGCTCCGTGCCCATGAACTTCAAGGACCTCATCCAGACCAAGGCTGAGGAGCACAACATCGTGTTCATGCCCGTGATCGGGAAGCGGCACGAGGGGAAGCAGCTGTACACATTCGGCCGGATCGTCATCTACATCGACAGGGGCGTGGTGTTCGTGCAGGGCGAGAAGACGTGGGTGCCCACCTCCCTCCAGAGCCTCATTGACATGGCCAAGTGAGGCCCTGCTGAGGACCGAGACCTCCCTGGGAACAGCTTTAGTGTGACTCTTAGAATAAAGAAGTTCCAGGTTTGTAAATAGTGAAACCAGAGCTGTATGCCGGAATGGTTTTCTGTTCTGAAGAGAGGTGAGAGGAGACATGGCCAGGCTTCCCGACCTGGCAACCCAGGCTGACAGAGGAACAAGCAGTTCAACACTTCTGCAGTTGCCACCTGTGACAGAGGTTTATCAGCAGGTTAGAAGGGAGCACGGGAGGTGATTCCCTGAGATGAGCAAGGGCAGGTCTAGCTGAGTCCCATGGGTCTCCAGTGACAGATATCACAGCTTCTGCTGCTTGTGCACTGCACTGGCAGGGAGTCGCTGTCCCTCCACAGTGGGCTCATCTCTCCCGTACACAGCCAGGACCTGTCCCACCTATTTCCCTCAGCCTGGTGCCTGTGGGCCATCAACCACTCCAGGTGCCCCCTGTGCCCTGTCAGTGCAGAGCTGGAGCAGGGGGATTTTCCCCAGCAAACTCGGCAGGTGCTCTGGGACCACAGTGGTTCAGGACACAGAAGTGAGGAAGTGAGCCCAAGGCTTTTGTGCCTGGAGGGAGCTGACCTGGTAGTTCACAGAACAGATCAAGAGCTGAACTCAGCAGCACTGAGAGCTTTTACAAGCCTGCACTGGGAACTAGACACACCTCCATCTGCAAATTCCTCAGACAATTCCCCCTCTTCCTGATGCTTCGAAATGTGTGTAGTATGTGCAAATGCCTTGAATTGCTCATGAAAGGGAGAGAATCAAAGACCACTTACTCCAGTACAGATGTTTCTAAACACATGTTTTAGTGGAATTAGTTTGCTATAGGTCAGTGAGTGCAAGTCAAAGTTCAGCTTTACTTTTTATTAAATAAAATACAAAAATGTCCCATCACCTCAGTGTTCAAATGCTGTGACTACTGGCAGAGCCTGATGCCCCTGTCACTCTTGAGCTTCATCTCAGCTGCACAGACACCTCCAGAGGCAGGGATGTGCATCCGAGCCCCCAATACAGGGAGCAGTCAGGACTGTGCAGCAGCTCTGTCCTGATTCCTTATGATCTCCAGATCCTCACAGTCTTGGTACGTTGGCTCCTCCACAAAGTCCCAGACTTCAGGGGAGAGCTCCTGCAGTTTGTCCAAGGGAAACCAGTGGACAGAGGTGTCATTGAAGGTGTCCAGGTAGCGGGGGTGACTGGGGAGCGCCAATTCCTCTGTCGCTTTCAAGACCTAAAGAGCATTTGGGGAAAAAGTTGCAGATGACACAGAAGTCCCTTTTTGCAAAGCTGAGTCAGTGAGGATGAGGGTGGTGTTACGTTACCCTCAGCCCCTGCATGCAGGGAGTTCTGCAGGTGTTGAACAACCCTAAAGCGATTAGTTTTTATATGACAGTGTCCAGGAAAAAGGTTTTAAAAATAACCACCCTCTTCTTCCCAATTGCAATTCATTTCCTTTCTCATTAAAGGTGCTTTGTCAACACAGAACAATAATGTTAAACTATTTTCTCATACCTTTGCTATGTAAGAATAATCTCTCTCCAGTATTCTGGACAGCAGTCTGGAATAAGAGAACATGCCCATGTTAGACATGACTTTCCTGGGGATTGAGGCAGGGTGGGTGGGACTCAGAAGGGGAGGGACGGCTCATGACTGCAAACCTGCTGGCAATGAAAATGAGCAAAGAAGGGACATTGCTGTCACAAGGAATATAAGGAGTAGAGGGAGGGAGCAGAAGCAAGTGGGGTTGGAGGCATCAGAGCTTCTCTGGGGGGCGCACAAACCTCTCCTCGATCCCTCGGAAGCTGTTCCCGATGATGATCAGTTTGGAGAGCGCCGCTGGGCTCCAGTTGCTCCACAGCAGGTTGTTGTACAGGGCCTTCCCGCAGTGCACCATGTAGAACAGCGTGGCCGAGCCCCCCACGCCGTGCTTCCCCTCCTGCCGGGAGCCCGTGTGTCCCGTCACAGCCGAGCCGCGCTCGGGTCCCGAGGATCCGTCTGGGGGTCCATCCCGGGGGTCTGTGCCAGGGGTGCCACTCACCTCATTCTCAGGCAGCAGCCGCAGCCCCAGCGCCTCCAGCGCCGCCGCCTCCCGAGCCGAGAACGCGGGGTCGAACAGAGCACACTGTGCGGGGGGCACCTGCGGGCACAGCCAGGGGGAAGGGTGGCACGGGGGGTGTCCCGGGTTTGTGCCCCCGGTGGGAGCCCTGTATTTGTGTCCCCGGTGGGTACCCCTGGTGGGTGTCCCGGGTTTGTGTCCCCGGTGGGTACCCCTGGTGGGTGTCCCGGGTTTGTGTCCCCAGT
>JAWWEW010000036.1:9141733-9165671 GCA_035583185.1 Anabacerthia variegaticeps
GACACACGGACCGGGGCGGGACACACGGACCGGGGCGGACACACGGACCGGGGAAGGACACACGGACCGGGGCGGGACACACGGACCGGGGCGGACACACGGACCTGGGGCGGACACACGGACCGGGGAAGGACACACGGACTGGGGCCGGGCACTCACCGCGCCTCCCGCAGCCGCCGCAGCACCGCGCCGGTGCCGGTGCCGCCTCCATCCCCATCCTCCCCTCCATCCTCCTCCTCCCTCCGCCGCCGCCGCCCGCGCGCCGCGCGCCACCCTCCCCGCGCCGCCATGCGCGGTCACGTGCGGCGGTCACGGGGCCCGCGGGGGCGCGCCCGGAACCGGCGGGACGGGCGGGAGGGACCGGAACAGACCGGGAACAGACAGGGGTATCCTCGGGAACACCCCAGGGAACATCCTCGGGAACATCCCTGCACCATCCCCGGGACATTCCCACGGCATCCCTGGAACATCCCTGGGACATCCTCGGAAACATCCCCGGGACATCCCTCCAACATCCCAGGAACATCTCCGAAGCATCCCCAGGACATCCCCAGGGCATCCCCGGGACATCCCCGGGACATCCCGTCCCCCCGCACCATGTCCCGCCCCGTCGAGCCCGGCCCCGCGCCCTGGTGAGTGAGCCCGTCCCGTCCCATCCCATCCTCTCCCGTCCCGTCTCGTCCCTTCCCATTCCGTCCCGTCCCATCCCGTCCCATCCTCTCCCATTCCGTCCCGTCCCATCCTCTCCCATCCCGTCCCATCCTCTCCCGTCCCATCCCGTCCCGTCCCATCCCGTCCCGTCCCGTCCCGTCCCATCCTCTCCCATCCCGTCACA
The DNA here is from genome assembly GCA_035583185.1 of Anabacerthia variegaticeps. Taxonomy (NCBI): domain Eukaryota; kingdom Metazoa; phylum Chordata; class Aves; order Passeriformes; family Furnariidae; genus Anabacerthia; species Anabacerthia variegaticeps. Next base: position 9,142,569 of record JAWWEW010000036.1, read on the forward strand.
TCCCGTCCCGTCCTGTCCCGCGGGACACGCGTGGAGAGGGAGAACTGCAGCCCTTTCTCAAATACAACATCGTTCCTGCTCCTGTTTTGGTTTCTTAGGTGGAATTACTTTTTCCTTTACGATGGCTCAAAGGTGAAGGAGGAAGGAGATCCTACAAGTGCTGGGATTTGTTACTTTTACCCTTCTCAGGTAATGTCTGCTCTCATTTCAGTACCTGCAAAGGGGTGTTGTGGGTCAGGGCTGATAGTTCTGGGATGGTTGGGCTCCCAGGTGGGGATTCAGATAAATCCCTATTAAGTATTCCCAGGGGTTTTAAGAAATCCCACGCAATTGACTCCAGGTGGAGTGGAGCCAGGCTCCACCTGGCTCGGGACACAGCCATGGGGTTACACTCTGCTCCCCACTGTGGGATGGTCCAGCACAGTCCAGCTCTGTCCTGGGGGTGTGAATAAACACCCACAAGGGATGAAATTCACCTCCATAAGCTCCAGGCCCTTGTGCTGCTTGGAAAAGGCAATCCAGTTATTTTTCTCCCAGAAATGTGCCTGTCCTACTGATTCATAGAATCACAGAGTCATTGAGGTTGGAAAAGGTAAGTCCAACCATCAACCCAGGACCATGTTCACCCCTAACCCTGTCCCCAGGCGCCAATTCCACATGTTTTCTGAACACTTCCAGGGATGGTGATTCCACCACTGCCCTGGGCAGCCCGTTCCAATGCTTTACAACCCTTTCTGTATAACTGAATTGAACTGATGATTAATTTCTATTTATACCTGATTACAGTAGTGATTTTTTTCCAAGTTCTTGTAAAGGGCAGCTAAAGCCTGTCCTCCCTGTCTCCCTGGACAGACCCTCCCGGAGCAGCAGGAGCTGCTGTGTGGGCAGATGGCAGGGGTGGTTCGCTGCTTGACTGAGATCTCTGGGGTCCCTCCCAGCCTTGTCCGCCTCAGGAAGCTCAAGTTTGCTGTGGTGGTGGATGGAGACTATCTGTGGGTGAGTTCAGGAGACCTGGAGCAGTCACAGAGTGGCAGCAGCCAGAGGCTGCAGGGCTGTGTCAAACAAAGAGGATTTATTTTTCAGGGTGGGGGCTACACACCTGGGGAGAGCTGGGAGGGACCTTGCAGTGCAGAGATTTCATTGCAAGGTAACTTGAATTTAAGTTACTGTGTCCTGAAAGTCACTAGGCTTCATGTACCTCATTTGTGTGTCTGGTCCCAACATGATTTCTTTAGATGTTCCTGTGCAATGGCTGTGAAATGTTGAGCTCCACATCACTGTGTGTGTCTGTGGGCTACTGGCAATGGCTGGAAACAGAATCCCAGACTGGTCTGATTGTTCTTTCTTTCTAACACTCAGCACTTCCTGCTGCAGAGCTTCGAGTGTCCACAGACATTTAGTATGCAAAGACCAGCATGTGGCAGAGTCAGGACAAAAATGCCCCCAAACCATCCCTTGGGAACTGGGCTGAGACCAGTCAGCCCCGTTTAACCAGCACTGCTGTTCAGGCTCACAGGGCTTGCTCTGAGGCATGTTGCTTCTTCTCTCACCAACTTAAAAACTGAATGGAGCATCCTCACTGCTGTAAATAACAACTTAATTTGAAGGTTTTAAAGTATTAGTTTCAGGAAAATGTTAGCTATTAAAGAACCAAGCTGGGTCATGTAGTGTGGGAAGGGAGTGTGTCTGAAGCGTTGGATTTCTGATACCACATATTTATCTTGTCTGTGCCAGGGTTCTTGTGTGCTTATTTTTGAATTCCCTTTTTGTGTGAGTCGTGAATCTGGGGGGTGTTTGCCTGACAGAGCTGCCTGTCCTCGTTAGAGAGCGATAAGAGTTGTTCTCACCTGCTGTGCCTGGGTTTTGTCAGTGAATATCCCCCATTCCTGGCTGTCTTGCTGCAGGTTCTGGGCTGTGCAGTGGAGCTCCCCGACGTGAGTTGCCGCCGCTTTCTGGAGCAGCTCATCAGCCTCTTCACCTTCTACAACGGCCCCGTGCGTGGAGCCTACACGGTAACAGGACCCCCTGGCCCCAAGCTCTGATGGGGGATGCTGGAATGTTCCCTTGTGTTGTCTTCCTCACATCTCCAAGAACTGGGACCTGTTAAAGTGTGCAGGCCCATCCTGGCCTCGCTCCGAGGCAGTCTGGATGTCTGCTAAACATTTCACACTAAAGCAGTTTCCTCTCAGTATCATCTTTCCCCTTATCCTGACAAGATTTGTCCCTTGTAGGCGCTGTCCCCCATGGATTGCAACTCCCATCCCCAGTGCAGGAATACCTGTGCAGTGACAGTGTGTGGGGTTTTGTTGTCCACAGGCATTTTCCCAGGAGGAGCTGGGCAGGCAGTGGGACAGGTACATTGAACACATCCAAAAAAACACCAGTGACCTCCACAGGATTTTCAATTCCCTCTGGCATCTGGACAAAACCAAGGTAAGAGCCTGTCCTCTGCACTGCCTGGCTGGAGCTGCCCTAATCCTGGGGGTGTGTGTTTATTTGCTGCTCTGACCATTTCCCAGGATTCTGTTGGCTCACTCCCTGTGGTTCTCCCTGTCCAGGTGGATCCCCTGCTCTTGCTGAAGGCAGCTCTCATCTTGCAGACATGCCAGCGCTGTCCCCATGTCTTGGCAGGCTGCATCCTCTACAGAGGCTTGTAAGTAGCCAGGTGTTCCCTGAAGCCTTGAGCTGCCCCTTAAATCCAGCAGTGTTCTCTTGACAGTCATTCAGATCAATGTAGGCATGTCTGTGTGTCCCTGGTTTCATCTGACCTGCCAGCCAGGACCACTGTCTCTACTGACAGAAGGTGCACAGAGCTAGGATTTCCCATGAGAAATGCTGGCTTCTTACAACCAAAGATGACTGACCGACTTCAAGGAGAGCCTCCAAGGTGGCCCTGAAAGGCAGGAGGTGGGAAATTCCAAGAATTCCTTGGCAGCAGCAGCGTTCAATTGCCATTTCTCTTTGGTGTCAACTGTTCCAGTAACACCTTTTAGGAGCACTGGAAATGTGCCACAGTGGGAGCATCTTCCAGGGCTGAGAGGGAGTGATCTCATACCTTAGGCAGGATGCTGGCTGTGAGTCACTGTAGCACCTTAAAGCTGTCAGAGTGTGCAGGGAGGTGAACCTTTGACTTGAGAAGGTTGTTGGGAGCCTTGTCCTGCCTCTGCCACACCGAGGTGTGTGTCATTTCATCACTGCTCTGTCTGGTAGAGAGATTTTGGCACCAAATGTTGTCAGAGTTTTGTGAAATCTGAAAACACTGCAAAAGGCTATGAAATGGAGTTAAACTTCTCCTTTAGAGTATTTTGAGTCCCTCAGAACCATCAGCTTTGCTCAGAGCAGAAGTCCAGTGTGCCCAGCATGATTGTTGCTGCTGGTTCTGCCTGTCCTGGACCCCTGGGAGTCTGTGGCTGAGCTTCAGCTCACAGGACAAGGGGAATGGCTTCAAACTGAGAGAGAGTAGGTTTAGATTAAACATTAGGAAGAAATTCTTCGCTCTGAGGATGGGCAGGCCCTGGCACAGGTGCCCAGAGAAGCTGTGGCTGCCCCATCCCTGCAAGTGTTCAAGGCCAGGTTGGACGGGGCTTGGAGCAACCTGGTCTAGTGGGAAGCGTCCCTGCCCATGGCAGGGAGGTGGAACTGGGTGATCTTTAAGGTCCTTTCCAACCCAAACCATTCCATGATTCTGTGATTCCATGACTTTGTTTTTTCCTTTTAGGATTGTGAGCACCCAGCTGCCACCTTCCCTCACTGCCAAAGTTCTCCTCCAAGGCAGCGAGTCTCCAGGCCAGGTATGTTGCTGAACACATTCCCTGCATGCAGATACCTGCAAGGATGTGGTGTGGGAGCTCTTGTCACAGAGATCTGACACGTGCCATTACTAGGAAGGACAAATGTGATGCTGATGCTTAAAGGTTTTATTAGTTATGATTGAGTCAGGTTTTGAGACTTCTGCACTAGAAATTTGCTTTTTCCAGTCCTTAAGTTACTTAATTCATGAGTCCTCATCTGTGGGATGTTTTGATTAGCTTTTTACCCACATTTAAGTGTTTGAAAGTGACAAACAGAGCAGTTTTCATTTGCATTAAAACTTGTCAAAAGTTATTATATATGTGACAGAAAAGTCACCACAATGCAGATATGAGGAAGGCCTCTGCTCTTCCGGTTGAATGAACTGAGTTTCTGTGCCCTGAGCAGGCAGTAATGGCAAACTGGGGCTCTGTCCTGGCTTTCAGGTGCGTTTTGGTTCTTGGGAAGGTCGTCTTTACTTTGAGGGCTCTCTAAGGAACAAACCCCTGCCCAATACTGCAAACCAGTCACAGTGTTTGCTGGAGGGGTGGTATAGGGTCTGCTTTGGCCTTGGGGAGGGTGGGGAGGGTGGCAGGGCTGTCCTGGTGGCACTGAGTCATCCACAGAGCTGATTCTTGGCTTTTCTTCCAGAGGGAGTCCAGAGATGAGGAGCCACGGGAGCCTGGTGAGCATCCAGCTGCAGTGCTGGCCTGCAGCAGAATGGGGACCCCCTTCAGGCTGCCTTCTCTGCAAGGGAGCATGAGCTGGTCCTCTGGGATTCACATCTAAGCTCTTGCTGGATGCAGGAATATACCCAGTGTATCTGGAGGGTGTTTCTGGCACTAGTCATCAGTGCCAGTGGGTGTTGTGTAATCAGAACCAGCTCCTTCCCTTGGCTAAGCAGAGGGTTTGCTCTTTTGGGTTTAATTGTCAGTTCTGCAGATTCCCAACATGCCTGCCTTCATTCCAGTTCCTCGTGTGCCTACTTGGCCCTGATGGGGCCCTGACAACAGATGGCTGATGCTTTCAGTCCAAACCTCCAGTCACCATCTCTCAGCATCGGTTTAGAGATGATCTGACAGGATGGTTAGGAAGAAACACTGAGGGAAAATTAAACTGTGTGAGGAGGATGCTGAGATATGTTCATTTAATCCTGAAACCTTCATTGCTCTTACAGAGTCTCCATTGCCACAGGGTGTCCGTGTCATCCCGGTGTTCCTGACAGGGGATGAAGTCTCAGTGCTCCGGGACTTCCCAGTGGGGTGGATGGCCAGGTAGGAAACCAGCCTGGCACAGAGAGGGTTTGCAGCAGGAGCCCACATGTGGCTCTGTGTCCTTGGTGCCATTGTCACTGTTTTCCCTGGAACTAACCCAGACCCTGTTGCTGCCTGTTGGAGCTGCCTGAGGCCTCTCAGGCTGGACAGAATTCCTGTGTCCATGTCCCTGCTGTGAGCAGCCTGGAGCAGAACCTCTTCCCCAGACCATCTGTGACCTGCTGTCCCTCAGCTCACAGCACTGCTCAGAGCCTTTGTGCTTTGTGGATGAGGGAGGGGCATTCCCAGGAGCCTGCAGTGTGATGTTCCTGGGTGTTTCACCTGTGTTAGACCCCAGTTCATCCTTTTCCCAGGCAGACACCCTTTGTAGCAGGGAGTAGATCAGCCATTGATCAGTACCAGAGGGCAGTGGGGTTATTAGGTGTGGGGTAACTCCACATGGATCCTGCTCAGTGGTTTATTCCATTTGTCATCTCCCACTAGGGCATCCATGTCTCCAGCAGGCCCTGGAGGAGAGGAGAGTGCTCTGTGCTCCCAGGCAGTTCCAGAGTCAACAGGAGTTCATGAAAACCAAGCCCTGGATGGTATCTCTGTGCAGGAGTCCCCTGAGGAGGCTCCAGGCAGAGCTGCCCCAGGAGATGCTCTGCAGCTGGGCAGCCCTGCAAGTCCCCTGATGGGCATCCCTGGAATGGGAGCCAGCACAAGGAGTTCTCCAGCTGCACACCTGAGTGAACCAGGCAGTGACAGCTCAGAGCCCAGCAGGAAAATGGGAATCCCATCAGAGAGAGACACAGAGCAGCTCCCAAGCCCTTCCACACTCCCGACTTCTGAATGTGCTCGGACTATGGGTCCATACGTGGAAGGCTTTTCCTTTCCCAACCCTTATGCCTGGGAGCAGGACAGTCAGGACATGGGAAAATCCCTTGTGGACTCTGATATCGAGCACTCTGATGCTGACAACCAAAGTTCCCTCTCCTCTCCTGTTCCCTCTCCTCCCCAGGAGCTGAGCAGGAGGAAATCCAGTGAAGACAATGAGGAAGGGACTGTGAGCCACAGCCATGCCTCCAGAGGAAGCAGTGGCACTGCTGGTGGCCACGTGTGGGGTTTGGATGGTCCAGGCACTGCTGGACAGTCACAGCTCTGGAGCAGCAGTCAGCTGCCCACTGGGGGAGTTCAGGAGGGTCTGCCCAGTGACCCAGCAAGGAGCACACCGTGTTCCAGGCACGGGGAGGGCAGGTGGGCACACCAGTGGGGCGGGCAGGGAGCCCAGGGTGCTGTGGAGTCGGGCAGGGAGGGCGAGCCAGCCCGGATGAGCCTCTATGTTCACTGCATCAAGGGGCTGGTGCTGTCACTGCTGGCTGAGGATCATCTCCGAGAGGACCAGAGCGCCATGGAAGATGTGGTGAGTGGCCAAGCTCTCCTTCACCTGCAGCTGCACGTCCTGGGGGGGGGACAAGGTTTACAGCTGAAGAGGGAACATGGGATCGTGCTTCCCATCCCTTCCTCACCTGCTCTGTGCTGTGTAAGGCGAAGCCGTTTGGCTGAGGGCTCGTCACCACAGCCCTGGCTGCGTGGGAGGGTGTGAGGCAGCGAGCAGGGAGGTGAGAGCCTTGTCTCACACAGCTCCTGGTGCTGCTGTTGTCTGTCAGTGCCAGCACTGGAGCAGAGCGTGTGGGTGTGACCGCCAGACACCCCACGGGCTGCCAAAGGCCTGCACTGGGTTTGAGATTTGCTAGGAAACCCTCTCAGTTTAGGGCTTTTTGGGAAGCAAGGTTTGTTTTGTTTAACCCCCACTTTGCACGTAGCGGCTTCTCCCTCTGGGAGCAGCAGAGACGTGTCTGGCAGCAGGTCCCAGAGTGTTTCCTTTGGCTATAGGGGCTCCCCCACAGCTGGAGAGAAGGATGCCCTTTGGGCACTGCACAGGGGCTCTACCAGAGCAATCCCAGTTTCCTCTGCTCTGGGATTTGGGTGCCAAGGTTTCCCTGTGAGTGGAGCTGATGAGGCTGCAGGGGCAGGATGTGCCAGCCCCCTACCTTTCCTGGGAAGCATCAGCCTGCAGAGCTGCTGCCTGGCCTCTGCCTCCCTCCCAGGAGCTGAGTCAAAGCTGCAGAGCCCTGTTTGATATGCCAGTTGCCATAGGAACAACCTAATTTCCTTACCCAGCCAGACTGGAAGGTGGAGGGAAGCTCAGACTAATGCAGAGCCTCAAGGTTGCTCCTTTCCCTGCGAGCTGTGGGACACAGAGGCTCCCCCATGAGCTGGGGAGCATCTCCTCCTCACAGCATGGGAGAGATGATGTGCCTGGGAAGGGATTGCTGCAGAATCAGCCGAGGGCAGGAGGTGTAGCCAGAGCCTTTTGCACCAGATGTGGCATTTGGTCCCCTTTGTGTGCATTTGGAACAGGCAGCTGCACAAATCTGCTCTGCCTTGCCTGCTCCAGAGAGGGGAAGGGGGAAACAGGCAGGTGGGAATTGTCACTGTGGGGAGCTGAAGGTTCTCCCTATTGCACAGGGATTGCACAGTCCATTTTGCTTTGTGTGTTGCCTCGAGGTTGACAAAGCCCCTTTCCATCCAGGTTGCTCTTTTCCCAAACATCCTGCTTGCATCTCACATACCCTTGCTTTGGATCTCACCAAAACTGCACTGTCACACAGCCTGGCTTTTGGCTGTGTCTGGGCTCTTCTACCTCCTCCTGGGGGTGCAGGTGTTTGCTGTCCCTTAGGAGAGCTGTACTGCATGTCCCATTATCCCAGGAGGAAGAGCATTGCCCGAGGAGCTGCAACTGGGCTCTGCTGCTGCTGGATTTGAGGCACAACCTCAGCTTGTCTGTTACTCTGTTTATCTGCAGATTAAAAATGACCCTCAGCTCTCAGGGATGTCAAAGCTGAGTTATAATTAATGCTTTTTGAATGCTTTGAGGCCCAAAAATGACACCAAAGAAGGGTAAAATATGCTACTTGTGCAGCTGAGAACCTCTGGGAGGGTGGGTTCCATCACAGGCTTTCCCTGCAGAGCAGAAGGCTCTGGGGCTCCCTTCCTGCTGCTTTTTAGGTCTAATCCCTCCATTTCACTACACAGAAGGGAAAATCTGTTCTTTGACAGGGGGTCAAGGGTAGGCCAGGCACTGCTGTCCTGCTGAACAGAGGCTTGATCCTCTCCACAGCAGAGGAAAGCACATGGGCAGGAGGAGGATTATGGAGTTAATCTTTCTGGGAGTGGTGGAGGGGCCTTGCCTGTGCCCAGGGAGCATCAGCACAACCATTCACTGAAAGTCCACTCAGGTGAGCTGCCTGCTGTAAGAAGGGCTGGGAAGCAAAGGAATATTCCTTGCTGTGGCTCAAAGTCATGTGAAAATGAGCCCTGGAGAGGATGGTTGATGGTAAATTAATGAAGCCTTGCATTTTCCTGGAGTTAATAGCATCAGGTAGCTTGTATTCAGGTTGGAGTGCCCTTTTCTGAGTCATGGAATCAAGGAATGGTTGGTTTGGTAAAGATCATCCAGTTCCACCACTCTGCCATGGGCAGGGACCCTTTCCCCTAGATCAGGGTGTTCTGAGCTCCATCACTGACTTGGGATGGTGGGACTTGTCTGCTTTCCTCTGTGCCCAAGTTTCCCAGCCATTCCAGGTGGGATCCTGGGCAGCACAGCAGAGCGTGGAAGGGTCCAGTCCCTCTGTCACCTGAGTTCCCTCCAGCCCCTCCTTGAAAGCCCAGGTGAGGCAGAGGTGGGGCTCTGACCCTTGCCTTTCCCCTGCCTGCAGTACCACAGCAGCCTGGCTTCCCTGAATGGCCTCGAGGTTCACCTGAGGGAGACTCTGCCCAAGGACTCCTCGGCCTCAGCCAGGACAACCTACAGCTTCACACACTATGACCGTGTCCAGAACGTCCTCACGGGTAAGCATTCACCTTCTGGGAGAGCAGGAGGGAATAATGAGGAGAACAGGGTTTATGGGAGCCTTTTCTCCTACCTCAGACAACTCAGAGGCATTTCTCACTGTGACTCCTACCACACAGGCTGGATGAAAGCCCTGTGGAGGGAGCTTTGTTGGGAGTTTATAATTTGCTGAAGCCTTGTTGATGGCTTTGTTTGTGTGGGAGCCAGAGGCTGTGGGAGCTGGAGCAGCTGCCACTGGTGCTTTGCTTGGAATGATGTCCCTGGGGGTTCTGGTGAGGGCTGAGTGTGGGCAGAGGACTCGACATTCCCTTCAAACCCAGCCATTGCCCCCAGCCATTCATCCCAGCCTTGTGTCCCACTGTACTTCCAGGAGTCTGTCAGTCACACCCAAGGGTCTGTCAGTTATTTCTGGCTGTGAGAAGCAGGAACTGGGACCAGGCAGGAGTTGGGGGGCTGTTGCCCTGGGTGATGGGTGGACCATTGACCTGCAGAAAGCCCCATGTACATGTTGCTCCAGCTTGTTCTGCTGCTCCCTGTTGCTGGCAGCCTCCCAGACAGTGTCCTGGCTCTCTCCAGCTTGGAAGTGCTTTAGGGACAGAGAGGAACACCAGTGTTTCTGGGTACCCAGGCCTCAGGCCACCTTGTGACCCCTCGGTGTGTGTTACCTGCAGGGAAAGGTACCCCAGGATCTGCTGGTGGCTGTCCCTGACTGGTTCCATTGAGGTCACACTGGGGTTTAAGGTGTCACCAGCTGCTATTCAGGGTCTGGGGGAAGATGCAGGACCTTTTTCTGCTCAGTAAATGGGGACACACTGCAGACTGGGCTTTTAATACCCCCCTTGCTCCTGTTGTGCAGCCAACCTGCCCCACACCCCTGGGCCTCTGGACAGGCACTTCCTGAGGGCGGCCACCCTGATCCACTCTGACTTCAGCCAGCTTCCCTCGGCCTCAGAAGTGATCATCAGGTAAGGGGTGCTCACAGTCCCTCCCCTCCTCAGGCTGCTTGGTCACAGAAGGGGGGAACCCCTTTTTAAGGCTGTCTGGATTTCAGCACATGTTGTAACCATACCAGTGCCTCCTGGCAAGCACCAGTCACATCTCCTTATTGCCTAAGTTTGCTTTTAATTGTGGGTTCCTTTGTGTTCTGCCTGTGATCTGGGTGTTGAGAGGCTGCAGTGGCACCAGGAGAGTGGACTGATGGCACAGCTGAGTGGGTGCCATGGGTTGGAATAAGATAAAGTGCTCAAACATTGCCAGTTTCTGGCACCATAAGGTTCTAAGATGCAGTGTTAAATATAGCTGTTCCTAATAAATTTGTGTCTCGGCGGGGAGCCAGAGGCGCCCAGATTTGGCAACCTAGATTTTGTTTTCTTGCACGGCTTGTTGGGCTGGAAACACACTGTGATGTGCATGGCAAACTCAATTGTGATGCGCTAGACAGGATGGTCTTATCACAGGCAGAGCCCTTCCAGACACCCAGAGCTCTTCATGACATCCAGAGCCCTCTCTGTTTTCCAGAGCCCTTCCCCACACCCAGATCCCTTGCCCAGCCCTGGCTGAAGTGAACCCCCCTTTCCTCAGCTGAGCTGGGGGGCTGTGTTATGAGTGCACAGATTCTGTCTGCCTGATCCTGCTTGTTTGTCCAAAACATGATGAAATAAAGATTCTTCTGGGAATTACATGGTTTCACTGCTCTGGCACAGCTTGCCAAGGGAATGTGAATCACACACGTCAGTGCTGGAGAACTCCTTGTTTAGCATGAGCTTGACTGGCTGCTTAAATCCAATCCTAAACTGACTGCCTAAGCTGGTGTATTCTGTGTTACCCCAAAAAAAGCAACTCCATGTGTGAATCAGCCTGAGTAACAAGATGACTAAAACTGCTTTCTTTTATGGAGAGTTGTCACAGAAGGGTGTCAGCAAACATAGCAGTTGCTGCTTTCCTCCCTTGAGGAGGAATCCAGGGTCCTTGGCTTTGCTCCCTGCCAGCCTTCCTGCAGGGGAATACTCCATGGGGGATTCTTAATTACTGTTAATAGTCACAGCTTTTGTGATGACAGTACCTGACTCTTGTCTGAGCTTCATCCCACCTTGTGAGTGAATATGTGGTTCCTGCTGCTGTGAGGTGCTGTGCTGAGATTTGGTTATGGCCAGCAGCAGTGAGATGGGCTCCTGTGGGAGAGGAGGAGTGCTGGGCATGTACAGTATTCCTTCCTGGCTTATGGTGTCCTGGGCTGGGCTGCCAGCAAAGGGAATCCTTGGAGCATGGCCACACACAGAATCTCAGAATCACTGAGGTTGGAAAAGACCTCCAGGACCACTGAGTCCAACCTGTGACCCATCCCCACCTTGTCAACCAAACCAGAGCACTGAATTTTTTCATGGATGGGTGGTCAGGCATTGGAAGGGGCTGTCCAGGGAGGTTTGGAGTCCCCATCGCTGGAGGTGTCCAAGGAATGACTGGACATGGCACTCAGTGCTCTGGGCTGGGGGACAAGGTGGGGGTCAGGCACAGGTTGGACTCAGTGGTCTTGGAGGTCTTTTCCAACCTGAATGATTCTGTGATATCCCACTTTCCCTTTTAGGATGCCAGGACCCTTGGGAAGGAGGGTCTGGTTCCCTGTGGCCTTCTGGGAATGCGCTTCAGGTGTTTGGTGCCTGTTTAACTCCATGTCCTCTTGCTGAGACACCTGAAAGTCCCTTTCAATAGCTGGTAGCACAGTGCTGTAAAGACCCCAGTGCCCAGAGGTGAATCTGGCCCAAATCTGTAAATCTGACCTCTCTTCTCCCTGCTGCCCTGCCAGGAATGCCTCCACAGCCGTGTATGCCTGCCGGAACCCCGTCCAGGAAACCTACTTCCAGCAGCTGGGTGCTCCACTCCGCAACTCAGGCGTCCCCAACCCACACGACAGTGCCTTCAGCCTGCCCAGCAAGGCCAAGCAGAAGCTGCTGAAGCACGGGGTGAACCTGCTGTGAGCTGATGTACTCAGACGTATCTCAGCCCCTGCTGAATGTTCATCTCCAATAAGGAAAATCTCAGTCATTTATTCTGTAAGAGGCATGATGCTCTGTCCTGTCTCTGTGGAGTCTCCAGCCTGCCTGGCCCTGAGAAAGGGGCACTCATCACCCTGTCCTGCAGCACATTTTGGGCCAGTGGAGGTGTTACTGGCATTAGCACTTACCAAAGACTGAAGACAGAACACAGCTGTGTTGGGGTGCTTGGTTTACATGGACTCTGGGCCTGTTATTGCTGCTCTGCAGGCTCCCCGTGTGCCTTGACCTGAAGTGAAACCTCGTGTTGCTCTGGGCCACCCAGACTCTGGGCAGTGCTGGCTTTGAGAGATGTCAGTGTCTCTGCCTGCACTTGTCTTGGTAAGATTTGGGCTATATTTATGTCTCCTAATTCATAGGAATGAGCCCCGCCATGATGTAGTGCCTTACCTTGATTAGCAGAGCCTGTCTGTTCTCAGGCTGGAGCAGAAGTAATGGAGAACTCATAAGCCCCCTCTGGGTGCTGTCAGGAGGCTTTTATGATGTAAATGAGTCTGGGAGGTTCTTGTAGTGTGACTGCGGAAATAAAAGAGTCTCTAAGGCTCATCCTAGCACTGTGTCAGCAGCCAGAGTCACGTTGGTTGTCACGTTTGTGGTTCCTGGTGTGATAGCTTGGGTTGGGTGAGCTGTTCCCCTGGTTAGCTCCATGCCAAGGGTAGTTCCTGCACTGGTGGGGTTGAACAGGCAGTGCCTGTTGGTTCAGTCATTCCTGCAAAGCAACTGCTTGGAAGATTGCTGAGTGTAGATGTATTACTGGTGTTACTGAGAGATGGTGAGCAGAGACACGAACATGGTGAGATGGTGGGAAGGCTTGTGTCAGCACCAGAGCTGGACACGGTGTGGTCACCATGGTCACAGCTCGTGGTTCTTTTCCAGCACAGACGGTTCCCAAGGTCTCTCTGCCATTGCAGGGCTGCTCTGCAAACCTTGCTGGGAATTTCAGAGGACTCCAGAGGACAAGCCAGGTGCTTGCTCAGTGGTGGCTGGGCATGGATTGCCACCTGGCTGCCAGCCCTGGCAGCTGAGGGGGTGTTTCAGCAGGAGCAGGGCTGTGTGGCACTGCTCCCATCCCGGGCACAATGGCAGCAAAGGTGCTCTGCACAGAAGGACTGTCAGAAGCCTGTTGGCAGCATAGGAGTGAAGGCTCACTGGGAAGCCTGAGCTGAAGTCTCCCTGGTGACCTCCTGCTTCAGTGACATTCACCTGGAAGGTGGCACAAGGTAAGGTGCTCCTTCCCTATGTGATTTCCTTGTACACTTCCCCTGAATGATGGCCAAGCTGCTCTGGTTGTGGAGCAGAGCACAGGGAGGCATCGTGTGGGTGGGAGAAGGCAGGAGAGGAGGGAGGGATTGTGTGCTCTGGGCTCCCCTGCCAGGCTGAGCCAAGTGGCCCCTCTGGTAGGTGCTGTTCTGCTCGTCCCCTCTGCACACACTCGGCAGATCCAGGTTCCCTCTGCCATCCCCCGGAGGTGAGGAAGCCCCGGAATGCTGGGAGCAGCAAACTGGCTGGCCTGCTTTGCTCCCTGGGGGCGATCCCACTGGCTCCTGCCTGGGCGTGTTGGGAAGTGGCTGTGAGCTCTATCAGGAAACACGAAGAAGTTGGAAGAAAATCCTGAGAGGGACAGGAGGGAGATTTGGCACAGCAGCAAGGCAGAAAATAGATGGATGCTCTCGCCTGCTGCCATCGGGGATCTCCTGCCGCAATCTGCCGAGCCGTCTGCCAGCATGGGAACAGCTGGGGCAGTCCTTCCGTGGCTGCTCAGCCTGCATCTGGTCACCCAGACCACTCTGCCTGAGCTGGCTGGGGGGGAAGCTGCCTGGGCAGCACACGGAGAGCTCCTGGCCCTCGGTGCGACGGCTGCGTTGGAGAGGAGATTGAAAAATGGGGCATTTTGAGTATAAGGGGTGAGGAGCAGCTGCTGCAGCTGGGTCTGTCTGAGCACTGACAGAGGCCCAGGGACTCGTGGGGAGGAGTTCCTGCCCCACCAAGCTGACTCTGTGCTCGGGGTGAGGGTCAGACACTGGTTTTGGGCTGTAGGGTGGAGTTAAGCAGCACCCTCTGCCCTGGAGCTGCTCCTGGGGAGCTGCTGCCTTCGATGTGTCAGCGCAGGCAGCTGGACGCAATTCCCAAAATGGTTTGTTTGCAGATGCTCTGGCAAAGACTGGTGGCTGTTGCGGGGTCTGTGGAACTGTGGGGCTGCAGCTGCTTCTGGGGACAACTGGGGACAGTCTCTGCTGCCCTGAGCCAGGCAGCACTGCCATAACCATGGCTGTGCCCATGCCATGCCACGGCTGTGGGAGAGGCACAGAGGTGCTCCCTGTGCTCTTGGCAGCCTGGGGTCCACTGACAGCACAAAATCCCAGAATGGTCTGGGTTGGAAAGGACCCCAAATACCCAGTTCCAACCCCCTGCCATGGGCAGGGATTCACCCACTAGACCAGGTTGCTCAGGGCCCTGTCCAGCCTGGACAAATCCATGGGGACAGAGGTTCCATGGGGTTGGGCAATTTAAAGCACTGTCCTTGCTCAGATTATGAATAGCAAACAGGACCATGCCCCCTCCCATCCTGCAGCTCCTGCTCTTCCAGCACATTCTCCCCACCAGCAGCTGGGACAAGCAGGACTCAACCTCTCAGTGTCTGCTTGACCCTGGACTCATTAGAGCAGCAGGCAGAGCCCCTTCTGTTTTCAGCACAACTGTTTATTGATAATCTTTGCTTATCCACTTATGAATGTCACCAACTGTCGGACAGAGCCAACCTGCTTCCCCAGGGCCTGCGGCCAGGTAGCCAATGCGTGTAGAAATCATGCACTTCAGGTAGTCTGTAACAAGACGGGTGTAAAAAAGATCTCAGATGTATTTGAAACCTCTGCCTTATCTTGCAATTGAATCACTGAAAAGTCTGTAAAGAAGTTGTGGGGGGACAGGCCTGTGTTCCCTCCCAGGCAGGGCACGGAGTCGAGCGGTCCCCAGCAAGGACAGTGGTGAGCAGCCACGGCACGCTGTGCTTCACAAGTAGGATGTCATAAACTGTCCCCCAGAAAGGCCCTGGATGCCGGGTGCCTTCAGGAAAAGCAGGTGGTGGCTGGGTAGGCAGGACCTTGGGGTGGGGGGCTCATTCCTTGGGCTGCTGTGCTAACCCTCTGCCTTGGGAACCTTTCCTTTGGTGTCAGGTCCGTGTGAGCTGCCGCTGTGTGTGCCTGCCCTGGCTCGAGGAAAGGAGAAGATGAAGCAGCAGAAGGAATAGTGACCTCCTTTCTTCCTACGGACAGACAAAACCCCCACTCTGTGTTCCCAAACAGCATCCCTGCCCCTGCAGGGCTTCCCAGCTGGAGCTGTGAAAACTGAAGGTTGCAGATAGAGCAAGGAGGGGATTTGGGCGATGGATAATGCCCTTGGACAGACTGAAGAGCAGGGCTGTGTGTGCTGTCCCCTGGCTGGGTGGATGTTGGGGCACCCAAGGGCTCGCTGCCTTGCTGGGCTGGGGGCACCTGCAGCTCGAGGCAGTGGGCTCTGCTCCCATTCTGGGTGACAAAAGGGGTTTCTGAGGCCAGAAGGGCTGGGGACCCCCAGTTGGCGATAGGGGAGGAAGCAGGAGCCCCTGGGCTCATGGTGGGAGGGCTCTGTGGGCAGAGCTATGTCCTGCCTGCCCCATGAGCCTCAGGCAGAGCAGCCCTTGCCCATGGGGACCACTGCACCCACTACAGCCCCCAGTGTCCATCTGTCCATCCTTCCTGAACTGCAGCTGGGCAGGGCAGGCTGAGTGCTGGGCTGGGCTGGTTGGCTGTTATGGGGTGTGTGTGTGTGTCTTGTTCCTTTGATGACCACGAGAAATTTTACATTATTACATTCAAATGAACACCCTTAGGTTTGTTACTCTACTTCTGAACACTGCAAAACACAGTAGCAACAGAACACGTAGGAGCGTGGGGGGCAGCGAGCCACAGTGGGGGCGAGAACAGAATCCCTGAAGCCAACGATGGAGGAAGGAGATGGGCGCTGATACACGTCACAGTTTCCATTTACAAGAGCCCCCGGAGGGAGGACCGAGGCCGTGTGCTGGGAGGAAGGTGCCAGCGTGGCCCCCGAGCCGGCACAGCTGCCCACCCTGCCCTGCCCTGAGCCCACCAGGACGGGCAGCGCCGTCATCGCCCCGGCGCGAAGATGAAGTCGAGGGCCTGGCGCTCGGCGGCCGCCACGTTGGGGTGCCACAGGTCCACCATGAACACCACGCGGGGACCGTCCTCCGGGGCACCTGCGTGGGGTGGAAGGGCAGGGTGAGCGCAGGGAGGCACCTGAGCATGCAGCCCCAGTAAACACCCGTGTACTGGGAGCCCAGTGCCTCCAGTAGCTGGCACAGGGCAGGGTCCTCCCTGCCAGGGCTCTAAGGCTGCTTTGGGCACTCAGAGGATTCCCGTGGCAGGGCCAAGGCAGGAGGCTGTGCTTGCCCTTCTTGCAGCTGCACCTTGGATCTGTGCAGGGAGCAGCTGCTGCACCATTCCAGCCTCCCTGGCTCTGCAGCCCTGCACGGAGCTGTGCTTCCCAATCCCGCAGCAGGGTTATGTGGAAGCAACAGCTCTTATTCTGCCACTCTCTCCACATGCTCCCCTGTGTAGAATGGCTCTGCTTGATGCTTTTACGCCATCAGCGACTAATGCTGGTTAATCTGGGAGAGCTGAAGTGGAACAGCCTCTGTCAGCAATGGAGGGAGGAACAATCCAGGCAGGAGTGAGGCTGTTCCCCCTGTGCCAGAGGCAAAGGTGCTGCCCAAAGCCTGAGCTGGCCTGCACAGCTTGGGGATGAAGGAAGCCTTGCCACACTAGCTGCCATGGCAGGGAGAGGATCCCTGAGCAGGGAGAAGGGCACAGGGCCCCATGCAGGGCTGGCAGTGCTGCAGCAGCACCACAAACAAGTCAGGAAGGGAGCAAGCCCTCTGCAGGCTGTTGGGGGCTCCGGGGCTCCGCTGGGAAAGGGGCACTGGATGCCCTGAGGCAGAGGGAGCATTTTCATGAATGAGTTCCCCCCACTGTGCCAGGGACAGAGCTGCCACCCTCGTGGTGCAAGCCAAGGGCAGCACCAGTCCAAGCCCTGTGAGGTGCAGGTGCTGCAGCCCTGCTGTGGCAGGAGAAGGGCATGGGCACAGGACTCCTTGCCCACCCGCTCCTGCCCAGCCCCTGCCACCAGAGGCTGCACACACTGAATCCAGGCTCACCTTCGTGGAACGCCGTGTGCAGGAAGGAGTCATCGAAGAGCAGGCACCGGCCTTCAGCCCAGCACTGGGGCTCGCCCCCCACCACCAGCTCGCAGTTGCTGGGTGTCTTCAGACCTTCAGGCACAAAGAGAGAGAACAGGCAGGGTCAGGCGGTGCTGTGTTCCCTGTGATAGAGCAACAGTGATGAACAGCAAACCCCACATGAGCCCCACGTGAGCCCCATGTGAGCCCCATGCTGCTGCTGAGGGATGCTCTCCCCATTGAGTTCAGCACCGCAGGCACCACTTTTGTATCTGGAACAGCTTTCCAGTCCCCAGAGCCCAGGGCCCTGGGGCATGCACAGGGAACCAGGCTCCTGGGAGGCTTTCCAGCTTCAGGATCAAAGGCAAATCCTGCCTGGTTCTTCCTCCAGCACTGCTGTGCTGACCCTGCCCAGGGCAAAGCTGGGAAAGCAGGAACTGCTGCACTGGAACTGGCAAATGGGCTCAGTTCTGACTCTGCCAGAAGCTCCCCATGGACCTCGTGTGGCTCAGCACCTGCCCCATCCCTCTGTCCCCACCGAGGTGCTGCTACAGGGGGACCCACCAGGCTGCAAGGACAGAAATCCAGGGGCATCACAAAACCCTCACAGAGAAGCAGCTCTGTGAGTGCCACAGGGAGAAGGACAATAATAGAAATAAAATGGGTCTTTTCCTGTGATACCAGCACAAGCCAGACCAGTTTGACAAGGGCTGATCCAATCACCTCCTGCATCAGGACTGTCACCCCCCCGCAGTGCAGGGGACGCTGGAGCTGCTGCAGAGCCAACCTGCCCTGAGGATGCAGCTGTGGTGGAGAAAGGGGTCAGGGCTCACGTGGCTCCTGAACGGTAACGATGCAGCAAACGAGCAGAACAGATCTGAGAGCGATGCCAAAACCGAGCACAGCAGGGACTCCCAGCTGCTCCACAGAGCTGGGAGCACAAAGCTGCTGTTTCAAAGCCTACAAAACCCAAAGCCATTTCCTTGCGCAACAGCCTCAGCTGGAGAGGCTGAGAAGAGGGAGGGGAGCTGCTGGAGGACGCATGGAGAAGGCAGCAGCAGCCTGCAGACCTTCCATCACACCCTCACCCCGAAGATGGTGCCCTGGCCCAGGCAGGGGCAGAGCTGGTGCCCGTGCCTGGGGGCTGAAGTAAATCCTCGAGAGCGATTCAGCCATGCCAATGGCTGCACTGGCTTTGCAGAGCAAGCTGCCTGAAAGGGCAGGTTATCTCTTAAATATATCCACGCTGGGCACAGCGAGAGCCACACCCTAGCACCAAGGTGGGGTGTCTGCCTGCTCCTGGCATGGTGCGGTGTCCTGGTGGAACAAGACAACAACCTCCATTGCCCATCTGTCCAGGGTGTGTGTGCTCCAGCTGTGCTCATCTGAGCCAGCCTGGACCTCACTGGTCCCCTCCTGGGAGCTGCTTCCAGCCCCTTGTGAAGGGAGCACATCCCTGAGCACCCCGCAGAGAGGGGTCAGTGATGGGCTTCCTCCTGGCACCAGCAAGAGCAGGTCCCAGCTGCCCAGCAGCTCCTGGGACCAACCCTGAAAACAATTCCCAATCCAAGTAAATGGCCAGCACTGCCTGGGTGTGTTTACCCAAGCTGTTGGCTGAACAGGCTCAGTGTTTGCCAGCCAGGCCCGTGTGGTGCCTCCCCCGGCACGATCGGTGCCACTGCCAGCCTGGCCATCTGTGCCGCGTGGGCTCTCCCCTTCCCGGTGTCCGCAGAGCACAGAGCACCGTGCCACCAAACCAGCACCTGCCCCACCAGAAGGAACCCCCGGCACCTCCCAGCCATCACTTGCATCTCTGCAAACCCCAGGGCAGCATCTTTGCCCCCATCCACCCATGTCCCATGCAGAGCACCACAGATCCCGGGATGGGGAACTGCTAGTGGCACAACACAGTTCGTGGAGCAGCATCTCAGGCTGATGGGGAGCATCCCAGGATGGGAGGGAGGCCTGCCTGAAGAGTGGGGGGCATTCAGAGAAAAATCAGCCCTGTGTCTTGCACTAGCAAGAGCCCACAGCTCCAGGTCAGCATGAGGAGGAGGTGAAACCCACCTGCTGCTGAGGTGGGGACCGAGGGGATGCTAAATACCCAGGGACTGAGCTCCAGCCTCTCCTGAGGAGGCTGCTGCCACCAAAATCCCAAAAACCTCCCTCAGGCCAAAGCAGAGCAGGTGCCTGAGACCTCAGGGCTGCACTTGGCAGCTGAACCCCAAGAGCACGGGGTGCCAGAGACCCTTTTGGGGCTTCTGCTCCCAGGCCCCAGTGCAGCCCCCAGCCAACACGAGCCGGGGCGCCGGGCACTCACCGAGGTGGCAGCGGATGCGGATGTTGGTGGGTCCGTAGTGCTCCGTGATGACGGTGCCCGGGCTCAGCACGGAGATGCACGCGTTCCCAAAGACATTGTTCCCAATGCAGGTGCGGAGGCTCCCGAGCAAGCGGTACGTCCGTGGGCATCTCCGGCAGTTCCTGGGCACGCACATGCCCTGGTTCACCAGGTAGAAGGTGAACCACTCCCCGCTGGGCGTGCTGTTCATTTTCCATCCTTGCGGGAGGCTGCAGTTTGAGAAAGCTTTGTAGAGGGTCTCAAACTCACACAGGATGGTCTGGAAGTTGCGCTCCAGCAACTCCACGTCGTGCTTTTGAGCGTCCCGGGAGAAATACGGCATGGTCGGCAAGTCCGGCAGGAAGAAGACTTCTGGCTTCTGGATGGAGGGCCGGCTGTTGAGGTAGCGGCCCTGCTCGCGGATGCCCTTGTGGATCCTGCCCATGCCGGACCAGGAGTAGCGCTTGGCGTACTCCTGCAGGTTGTGGTAGAGTTTCTGGTTGAGCCCGTCGTGGTGGGTGCAGCGCACGCACTCGGGCGAGTGGCAGTACACGTACCCGTTCTGCACCCCGTTGGCCTCCGCGCTCTGCATCAGCGCGTTGACCGTGGCGTAGGCGCGGGGCTGCTCCCGCCCCACGTGGTAGCAGTACCACACAAAGAGGACCGTGAGGCAGGCGACGGCAGCCAGGGCGGTGGCATCGCAGTCCCGGAAAGACTGGATGCCGGTGGCGATGAAATCGCGGAGCCCGTCCAGGGACCAGCTCCAGCCCACGAGCCACTCCAGAGACATGGTGGTGGCACGGGGGGTGGGTGCGTGCAGCGGGGCCCGGCGGTCAGTCCTCGTGGGCCTCAGGGGCACCCACACCATGCAGCTGGGCTGGGGGGTGGTGGGAAGGGGATGCCATGGGGAAGCGGAGTGGTGGCTCTCCCCGGCACTCCTGGGAGCTCTGCATTGGTGGCAGCAGCTGGCGGTGGCCAGGGAGGGGGGTGGCCAGGCTGCCCAAGGGTGCCGGTGCTGGGTCAGCAGCGAGGTGCCTGGAGGGTCCCCACCAGTGTTCCTGGGACGATCATCCTGAAGGGCTCCCCTGGAGGGAGGATCTGGGGAGGGAAAACAGAGGTGTTAGGGAGGGAGGTGCCCCTTGGAGTCCCTGCAGAGTGTCAGTGCACAGGGCACAGCCAGGACACCAGTGCCTCAGGGATGGGGCGATGGATGAGAAGTCCTCCTCCCTGCTCAGGAGCCCAGCATCATCCCATGGCAAGAAAACCCCACCACCCTTCCAACAGCATCTTCCACAAGCATCTAAATGGAGGTAGCAGAGAGATCCAGACCTCACCTCCCACCAGCCCAGTGACCATCTATCTCCCTTCCTGCTCTTCCTCCTGTTTCTCTCCTAAGTTGCTGCCTTATCACGTCTGAAATCTGGCTGATAAGAGAATAGAGACTTCACAGCCCTAACTGGCAGCATATCAGTTTATCCCCTCCATCTAACTGCTCTGAAGTGACTCTCCCTCCAGAGTCTGAGCTGCGTGAGAGCCCAGCACTCGCCCAGACTGGCAAGGGCATGTGGCAACAGTAGAATGTCAGGATGGTGGCCACAGGGGCAGATCGGGGTTGGCTTGTTTGATTTCACCTGCTCAGCTGTGAGAGCACTGACTCTAAGGAACAGGATGGGCTTATGAGCCAGGGAAGTCATCCAAATCCTTCCCAGCCCTTCCTACCAAGGTCCTGCAACCTCTACACGTGCATTTCCTTATCCATGGGGATGGGGATGGGGATGGGCTGCAGGAGGGACCTGACCCTGCAGGAGGGAACCTGACCCTGCAGGAGGGATCTTGTGCAGGGCCGGGAACATGGATTTCAAGATGTCCCAGGGAGGGACATCCACACAGTCAGCCTTCCTTCACCCTACTTCCTTGTGGCACGTTTCCTGCGTGCCCTGTCCCAGGATCTGCAATCCACGTGGCACGTCACAGCCTCCTGGGAATCTTAAGATAACTTTCCTCCATCCCCACTGCTGGCATCCCTCCAGACACGCTTCTCTCGCCCAGCCCTCAGCTCCCGGAGTGCCACATCAGAGTCTGTTCCAGAGGTGTCCCCTGAGGTCGCACAATCCCCCCATGCTCCCTGCACGGCCAGAGTGTGCCAGAGAAGTCAGCAGAGCCCTGGTGTGATCTGTATTCAGGGTGGCTCTTGCAGGGACCCACCCCAGCACAGCAGCCAAGCTCGGTACAACACGAGAGCCCGGGGGGCAGAGCTGGGGGTCCAACAGCCTCGGGGTCCCCAGGCCAGAGTCACACCCTGCGAGGGCAGCATGGCACAAACACAGCCCTGCTGCTGCTGTCAACACTTCAAAGGGGCAAAATCAGGGGGAAAACATCAGAGCAACAAGAGATCAAAGGCCTCATACCCACGTGCTGCCTGCCTGGCCCCAGAGCCCTGGGCTCCTACAGGCAGAGACTTCATGGGACCCATCCTGGGAGCTGCCTCCTGTGCTGGCACAGACACAACACAGCAAACCTGCCCAAACCCACCTCCACAGGGGCTGTGCCGGCAGCAGAGCAGGGCCCCCAACACCAGCACCGCTCCCAGGACCTGCCTGGGCACCCAGCGGGTGCTGTCACCTTCCAGCCACAGCCCTGCAATTACTTGGGGGGTCCCATCCAGCACCCCTGGCCTGGGATCCCAGCAGAGGCTCCTCAGCTAATGCTCTCAGAAGGAGAGGAGATCAATTCCACGCTGCACCGAAGTTGTGCAGGACGTGGAGGCGAGCACCGTGCCAGCAGCAGCCGCGTTACATAAGGAAGGCAGAGGCTTCGATGCAGCACAAAGTTGCATCTTGGTGGCTCCGTGGTGGCCCCGGCATCTCCCGGAGGCAGCAGGTCCCGCTGAGCGCGGCCGGGATGCCCTGGCCGTGGGTCCGTGGTGGATGGGACACGGGCAGGGATGTCCTGGGCTCGGTGTCGCCTTCGGGAGCCGCACGAGGAGCGGGAGCGCCGGGGTGCGGGGGGAGCGCCGGGGTGCGGGGGGAGCGCACTGCCGCTCCCGAGAGGAGCCGCGGGTGCTGCCTCCACCCTGTCCCCCGGCGTGCCACCCCGGCGGTGTCACCCGTGTGACGGTGTCACCTGCACGCCGCTCTCGCCCGGGGTGACGGTGTCACCCAGCGTGGCAGCGTCACCGGGTGTCACCAGTGTGGCTGCATCACCCTGCGTGCCGGTGGCACCGCCGCGCTGCTGTCGCCCCCCGCGCCGTGCCGGTGGCCCCTGCCATCACATTGTCACCTGCCATCACATTGTCACCCGCCACACACTGTCACCCGCCGCACACTGTCACCCGCCGCCACGCTGCCACCCGTCCCGGCCGTGCCGCCCTCCCGACGCCGAGCCCTGCCCCGCCCGGGGGGCTCGGGCTGCGCCCCCGCGGGCTCCGCTCCCGCCCCGCGCCCCGCGGCCCCCCCGCGCTGCGCTGCGGAGCGCTGCGGTACCGACACCGACCTGCTGCGGGGCCCGCACCGACCCGCCGCGGT
>JAWWEW010000036.1:9165747-9208122 GCA_035583185.1 Anabacerthia variegaticeps
CCCCGCCGGGACCGCGCCGGGCGGCAGATGCGGCCCCGGCCCCGCACCGCCCCCGCACCGCCCCGCCCGCGCCCTCGGGGCGGCGCGTCCGCCCCCGCACCGCGATCCGCGATCCGCTCCGCACCGCTCCGCACCGCCGGAGGGGCGGGAGGGGCGGCGGGGCTGCGGCACTCGGGGGTCCCGCGGATGGTCCCCGAGGGAGCGCCCGCCCCGGCGGCGGGGGCACCGCGGGTGCAGGGGACGCGCAGGGACACGGGCTCCAAGGATTCGGGGCTGCAGGGGATGCTGACCCCGCGGGTGGTGGTCCCAGCGGTGGGAGCACGCAGGGATGCAGGCGCCCCGGGGATGGGATGGTGGCTCCAGAGACACAGGTTATTAGGGATGCAGCAGTGGGGATGAGCAGGATGATGCCTCCAGGGATGCAGGCGCCCAGGCATGCAGGGAGTAGTCGCTCCAGGATTGCAGTACCCAGGGATTCGGGGAGCAGGGAGTACTCCACAGATTCAGGTCTCTGGGGCTGCAGGGATTGCTGGTCCCCGAGGATGAGTGTATCTGGCGTGCAGGGGACAGGAGCTCCCGGGGAGGCAATGCCCAGGATGCAGGCAGACAGGGAATACCTCAACGAGAATGTGAGGATGTGCTGTGACGCCTGGAATGCGGGGAGGCTGTTCCCGGGTTTGGGGTGTCCCTTAACAACTCTGAAGTGGTGGTAGAGAAACAGTTTGTTGTAAGCCTTCCTGCTTCCTTTTTTCCTCTCTAACCCGTTTCCTGTTCACTTAAGCCATTGCTCTCAGATCCGGGGGCCCCAGGGGCCGCAGTGCTCTGGCCCTCCCTCTTCTATTCCCCTGGTCCCTGGGGAGCTGCTGGTCTGAGCTGCCTGCAGGCAGAGCCGGGTGCAGGCAGAGCCCAAGTGCAGGCAGAGCCCGAGTGCAGGCAGAGCCGGGTGCAGGCAGAGCCGGATGCAGGCAGAGCCCAAGTGCAGGCAGAGCCCGAGTGCAGGCAGAGCACACTGCCCTGCCCTCTGGGAGTGCCACATGGAGCTCTGTGGGACACGTGTCACTGCTCCTGGCACAAGGAAAACCACGCCTCGTTTTGCAGGTGTGGCTGTCCTGTGCCCACGCATCCTCCCCTGTCACAGCTCGAGCTGTGGGACCAGAGCTGTCCTGCTCAGCCCCTCACATGCGTGTGTGTGCTTCCTCTGAGCAAACTCATCCCCTGCTATTGCAGACCTAAGCTACTCCTTGTTTTCTGTCCCGGCATATTTTTGACTCCTGCCTGCTCCTGCTGCTTTCCCATGCTCCCACCAGAAGATTCCCCAGGCCAGTTTGCTGCTGCAGGGTCCTGGCAGCATTGTGTGTTGCAGGGTGAAAGGAGTAGGAGTTTATTCCATCCAGCTCCTTCCCAGACCCCCCAGCCTCAGCTAGCAGCTCCTGCTCCTGGCAGACAGCACATTCTTCTGTCAGCAGCCACAGACTCTGCAGCTCTGGGCTCTCTCATTCTTTCCCTCCTCCCTCTGCCTTCTGCTCCATGTCCCCACTGCCCCACTCCAGGCCCTGCTCCACAGCTCTGCCACTTGTCTCTTCCCTGCGGGACAACCTGCCCCAGCTTTCTTCTGGGGCTCCAAAAGAGCTGGAGAGAGCGTTTGGACAAGGGCCTGGAGTGACAGGACAAGAAGGAATGACTTTAAACTGAGAGTAGGTTTAGTTGGGATATAAGTAAGAAATTCTTCCCTATGAGGGTGGGCAGGCCCTGGCACAGGTTTCCTGGAGAAGCTGTGGCTGCTCCAGCCCTGGAAGTGTCCAATGCCAGGTTGGACGGGGCTTGGAGCAACCTGGGCTAGTGGAAGGTGTCCCTGCCCATGGCAGGGGGTGGTGCTGGGTGAAATTTAAAGGTCCTTTCCAACCCAGACTATCCTGTGATTCCATGATTCTATGATTCCTCGGTACAGGGAAGACCCCTCTGGGAGCACTGTCCTGGCTCCAGCCTAAACACTCCAGGAAATCCCAGCCCTGGCAGAACACAGGCACCGTTTTGGCAGTGGCTGAGGGAAGGATGCAGTGTCTGCCCCAGGAGGACATCTCGGGAAAAGGGAGAAGGAACCACTGGAGCCAGGAGGCTGCCTGCAAACTGGACTCCTGCCAGGGCATCACTGGTAGAACTGTGCCAAGGGCATTCCAGGGCTTTTCCCAGTCCTGGGCTGGGCAAGGCTGCTGTGCCTCTCCCAGACCAGGCAGGGATGCTGTGCCTCCCCTAAACTGGGCAGGGATGCTGTACCTCCCCCAGGCTGGACAGGGATGCTGGAAAGGAGTCGAGGCATCCCTGCAGCTCCGCCCCGGAGCTCGGGGGTCCCTCAGCCACGTGGCTGCCACGGTATGGCCACACTGTCCCCTCGCTCGGCCTCAGGCTCAGGGAGGTGGGTTGTGGCCGAGGCTGCTGCGCCCAGACAAAGCCTCATCTGCAGCACAACGCGTGAGGCCAGAGATTGGCTCTGGCTTTACGTCACCGAGGAGGAACGGTAGCATCAAGGTTTTTTTCTTTTCCTTTCATTTTAATTCCCTTGCAATCTCTGTCCAAAAATAGCCCGAGCTCCCTCCCCCGGGAATGCTCTGCATCAGAGCCTTGGCTCTCTCGCCCCCTGTGCATTAGCCTGGCAGCTGCTAAGCAAAGCCATTATCGATGTCACAGCATAACCTTGTTGAAAAGCACATTCGGAGAGGGCAGGGTTGTTGCATTGTTTTGGTGGTGCAGGGATGGATGGGAGGTCCCAGGTTTCCTCGGCTGGGTGGTAGATGCCCTGGGAAAGGGCATTTACCTGGGCTCCGGGTGGGCTGAGCATCCCCCTCCCTCCCCACCGCCAGGCACATCTGGAACTCTGCAGGCAGCAGGAAACGCTGTTTCAGCTGGGGTGTCCCAGTGGCCCTGCTCCTCGGTGAGGTGACAGCCACCCTCCTGCCACCACGCTCCCAAGCAGGACCCTGCCCTACCCACACCTCATACTGGAGGGAAACCTCCTGGAGCCTTGTCTCTGCACCCACCAGAGTAGCTCAGCCTCTTCCAGGGAGTGGCAGGGGGATTTCCCCACCCAGACCCAGGCTCTCCCCTGAGTTGTGCCCGCCTGCTCCGCGCTGCAGTGGCATGGGATGCAGGCAGTGCAGAGCTGTACAGGGGCAAGTGAAACAGCCCCCAGTGTCCCACCATGCTCTCCCTGTGGTTTTGGAGACCTGCCCTGCCCCAGCCATAGGAGCTGCCAGATGACAGCCACAGGCTGTTGGATAGGGGATGGGTGAGCAGGGCACCTGCAGGATGGGTCCCCACAGACCCTCTGACAGAGGTGCTGGACTAACAGGACTCTCCCAAACCTTCTACATGTCCTACATGCCATGGCCATGGGTCTCCAGTGGGGTCCCAAGTGAGTTGGGGCAGGACCCAGACCCCCGCCCACTTTGTGAGGCATCACTGGGCTGGGCTGGCACAGGACAGGGCAATACTGAGTTCAGTGAGTGCAGGGGGAGCCAGTGTTGGCTCCTGCAGGGTGATCCAGGGAGGGCAGATATCCCCCAGGCTGTGCCAGCTCACTCTGTGTCCCAGCAGAGCTCAGGTGCCTCCATCCTGCAGGAGCAGGAGGCACTGTGGGGCTGCAACAGGCCAGGATCTGGCACTCTGAGCCAACCAGAGGCATCAGGCCACCATCCCACAGTGGGGCATGCAGCGTGCCCAGCCCTCACCCACCCCTGCACCGCTGCAGCCTGTGGCCCGAGTCTCTGCAAACTGATTTCAGACATTTAAAAATACAGAACAATTGGTATCGAGGTTATGCTGAACGCTAGAGCTTCCCACGGAACTACTTTATCATGTTCAAAAATATTTAATCCCAGCAATTTTCACATTGTTCTTATAAAAACAGACATATATGAAGGGAAATGAAATGCCTCGTACATTTTGGCACATTTTTTTCTTTTTTTTTTTCTCTTTTTTTTTTAACCTTTACAAATTACAAACACACATTCGTTGTTTTTAAAGGAAAAACCCTAAATCCCAGCTGTACACTGCAGAGCTGTACTACCACCCCGAGCTAACCCAGCCTCCCGCGGTTGCAATTGTTCTACAAGGACAAAAGAAGGACACCGGCAGCCAAGGACACAGCAGTGGCTTCACTACCCTTCCCAGGGCCTGTCTGGGGGCTGTGGCATGGGGGGCACGGGGATGAGGTGTCCCTCTGAGGTCCATGGCCTTGCCAGTGTCTGGCTCTGGCAGGGGGGATAGAGGAGCACAGGGGATGCCAAGGGTGGAACTGGGGTTCAGGACCAGCTCTGAGGGGCTGATTTCTGCCTGTTCTGCTCCCCCCGGGGTGGTGTCCCATGCCAGAGCCCCCACACATCCCATCTGCCTTCCTTCCCCAATACACCTCCAGCTTCATCCCCTGCCACTCTCCATCTCCATCCCCTGCCCCTCTCCAACTCCTGCCCAGCTGTGAGACCCAGCCAGGTGCTGATCTGGGAGGTGCTGGGTGGGATGTGCTGCTCCAGCTCTGCGTGCCAGGGTCCGCTGCGGACCCTCCTGCAGCGGCAGGAGCGGTGACAGGGAGCCCAGCCTGTCCTGCTTACCCTGAGATGCTGCCGGGGGACGAGGGGTGGCCTCAGGCCATTACCGGGTCGGGGTGTTCCTGGCAGGGTGACTGGAGGTGCTGCTGGAGAGGAACAGCTGGTGTGAGCAGAGGGGCACCAGCTGTGGAGCTCCACTCCCTGCAGGGCGGCTTCCAGGGCTGCCCAGTTCCACTGGGCCAGCAGCCAGGGGTCACTGCTTGGTGCTTCCCTGCAGACCATCACCCCATAAGTCCTGGCTTGCTGCCTCTTCACATCCAATGCAAAGTGGGACAAGAAAGCAGCGTGTCCCTCGTGAGTGCCAGGCTGTCCCAGCTCTCTAAACAGCAGCTTTCCTGAGCCCCGCGGCAAGGATGGTCCTTGCACTGGTTCCATGTGAGCCCCCCGGGTGAGAGTCCTACCTGGGGAGCCAGGAGCTGCAGGATGGGACCCTGCAGGGGACCCTGTGCTACCTCAGCTCCCAGCAATCAACCGCAGGCTCTTGCAATGGAGACATCTTTAATTTTGAACAACACCAGAACCGCAAAAATTCCCCTGCATGTGTGGGCAGTGCCAGGAGACACTCTGCCATGGAGGGGGACACTGCAGGTGACCCCACGCCCCCCTGGCCTCACCAGGACCCAGCTCTGCCCCGGCTCCCACTGCTGCCTGTGCCCAGGGCGTGGCAGCACACCTATCGCAGTTTAAATAGAATAAATACAGTGAAGAAAACAGTAAAATCTTCAATAAAGAGGCAAAAGGAAAGACAACAGCAGGTCCGGGGGTCCAACCAAACTCCACGTGGTCTCTGGATTAGTTACTGAGGAAGTTCTATGAGAGCACATTAAGTTCGCAGCCGGAGACTCTCTTACCGCTGTCCTATATTGAAACCTCGTATTCTCGTGTTTCCTGAAAGGAAGGAAAAGCCAGTTGAGGGCAGCAGCTGCATTTCAGGACCATCTCCCCATTCCCAGGCAGCAAGAGAGATCCTGGGTGCTGTTTTGTTTCCAGGGGAGTGATGCCCTCCCAGCCAGGACCCTGCATCCTCTGTGCCTCCCACCTGGCTCCTGGTGAGTGACCAACACAGACAGACTCCTGCCCACTCAGCGCTCCCACAGCAGTGCAGCTGGACTCATCCCATGGCTGCCCACCCAGCCAAAGCCCTCGGGAGAGTCCCCAGGGAGGATGGGTGTAGGAGGACTCACCCCTGTCTCATAAATCGGGTTGTCGAACTCTGTTTCTACTGTGATCTGGCTGTAGGGGTGGGAGTACATGAGGGGCAGGCGGAGGCTGGAGTAGTACCGACACCTGTGGGAGATGCTGGAGTCACTGGGCTGCACGGACCGGTGCAGAACATGACCAGCCCCATCTCCTAGTTCCCCCATCCCAGCTCCCCACCAGCACCCCAGACACCCTGGAGCACCACTGGGACCATGGTCAGGGTGTGCAGCTGGCAAGGGCACAGCAATGCTGAGCCAGCCCTGGCCGTGTCCCCCTTGCCCTGTGATGGTCCCCAGCCCACCTGCATCCCTACCTTGTGAGATAGATGTATGCTCCTCCCAGCAGGAGGGAGATGATCAGCACTGGGATGAATATGGCCAAGGCCATATTTCCCCCCTCGAGCGATGTCTCTGCAGCAGCTTCTGCTACTGAAAGGACAAGATCTATTATGTTGGCATTTTCAGGCACCATGTGATCCCTTCTCTACCTTTCCCCCTCCTTCTAGGCTCCACCAGGCTCTGGCTGAGGGCCTTGTGAATCCAGCAAACACACATCACTCACCTTCCAGAGCATGTTCAAAGCTATCTTGATTCACTGGAAGAGAAATGGAGAGTTACTGGTTTGTAACTGGGTTTGACTGGGCATTGGCAGTGGTTGGCTGCTGGGGAGCCCAGACCCAGTGTGTCCTGCCCCATTTGGTCCCAAACCACACTGCAAGCTCCCAGTTTTTAATAAGCTCTTGTGTCTGTAAGCACATGGCCAGGACTGAGCAGGCTGGGTCGAGCAGAGATCACTCAGCCCAAAGCCAGAGAAGCTTCAGGTGTCAGCTGAGTTCAGGTTCCAGCCAGAGACCTGCCAGGGTCTGCAGCCAGACCAAGGTCCCTGGGCTGTCCCAGGTTGGGGACAGAGGCATGAGCTCTCCCCAGTGTTTCCCAGCCTCCCACTGTGTTACCTTTGCAGATGGGCAGGGGTCCGCTCCAGTGGGATGGCTGGCCCAGGATGCATTTGATGGTCACCTCCCCCATGAGTTCAAAGCCCTCGTAGCACATGAAGGTCAGAGACTCCCCTGGCAGGTAGAGGCGCTTATAAAGAATTTGATACCCATTTTCTGGCAGTCCTGGATTATCACAGGCCAGCGACTCCTCAGCTGAAAGGGAATGAAACACATCTGGGGTGAGATCAGGGCTTGGGGTGCTGAGGGAGAAAAGAAGCCTGGGGGCAGTGGGGAAGCACCCGAGGTCTCACCCCATCCTGCTTCCAGGTAGCTCAAAGCTCTGCATCACCCTCCGTGCTGGGAAAGGTCCCGGCCACAGTGAAGGGGACCCCAAAGGGGAGCTGAACCACAGGAGGGCAGGAGAGACCACCCAAACTCACAGACACAGTGTGGGAGCCGCGAGGTCCAGATGGGTGTCCCAGTCTCGCGGCTGTAGCAGGTGAGCAGGGAGCTGCCCTCCAGCACGAAGCCAGGGTTACAGGTGTACTGGATGGTGGTGCCCACCAGCAGCACCGGGTCGGAGATGAGACGGGTTGAGTGCTCCACCTCCCCTGGGTCCGTGCAGTACATAACTGGGCAGAGGAGGAGGACTGAGCATGGAGCCCCCTCGGAGCAGGGAGCCCCGGCATGGCAGCAGGGCCAGCAGCATTACAGGGGTGTGGGATGAGGACAGCAGCACCCTGCTGGAGCACTTACTCTTTTCACAGAAGGGTGGGTCGCTGCTCCAGCTGAGGTCCCACTGGCAGGTGAGGGTGTCACTCCCCATGATGTCGTAGCCCGGGTCGCACTGATAGGTGATCTTGGCCCCTCTCACCAGCTCCGTGTGTGATGTGGTCTTCCAGCCATTCTGGATCTCAGGCAGGTCAGAGCAGGAGTCGTTGCGAGACACCTCTGCAGCCAAGAGGGATTCTGGCTGTCACCCACCCAGTGAGACCCCGTGGCACTGCCCTCCTTGGAGCCACCACACCGGGACTCATGGCTCTTCCCAACTGCCCGTCCCTCCCCAGAGCTCTCCAGCCCCACAGTCCACAAAAGGCACAGCCGCAGCCAGCAGCCAGTCTGTAATTGGTATCCCTGGGGCAAAGGAAAGGGGAAGCAGTGGGTGATGGAGGCTCTTTGAAGCCTTCCCAAGCCCTGACCCTACCAGCAGGCAAAGGGCTCAGATGGGGCAGTACCTGTGTTGGGGTCAGGACAACCTGGGGAAACCAGGCTCAGCTCTGGCTGCAGGTGCAGGACCAGTACAGTTACTTTGCCCAGGTGAGGGATCTATGCTTGGCTCCCCCCAGGCTGGTTTGTTCAGGTGAGGGGTCCGTGCCCTGCTGTTCTGGTTGCGCTCTGCCCTCCCCAGCCCCGTGCCCATGGCTGAGCCTGTCCCCCTGTGCTGCAGAGCCCCAAGGAGGGGCCTGCAGCCTCACAAGTGCTCTGCATTGCAGCTTTCTCTGTTTGTTGTAGCCAGGTCTGTCAGCAGTGCAAGGAAAACACGCTTCAAGGAGTCTGGCAAGGGAAGATCAGTGGATTAACATGCAGCCATGGGGAAGGAGTGCCCTCCCCACTACTTGGCCCCTGTGTAGGCACCCACCATCCCAGTCTGGCAGACAGGGCTGCCCCAGAGCGATGGAACAGACATTTCCAGGTGCAGTCTGAGTCACTGCAGCAAGCTGAAAACATCCGTCTCAGAAGCCCACTCAGGGACTGGCTTCAGTGACCTCCCTTGCCATCAGCTCATGCCTGACAGGGTGTGTGTGGGGATCCTGCATCCCCATTTCCAAGAATTTCTTTCCCTCGGGGCTAGACCAAAGCTAACAGGGACAAAAAATGGCACTGCCATTTTGCCAGCCTGGAGAAGGGAGACCCATGGGAACACCCCAGAACTGGCTGACCCAGAGACCGGCAGCTGGGCTGGGGGTTCTGCAGGTGGGATGTGGAATGCTGATATCGCAGCCTTTCCTCCCACTTCCAGACCCGGCACCTGAATAGCCTGGGCTGGCTCTGTCACATCCTCACCTATGCCACAAAGGCAGGGGGCACGCCAGCCCCCCACTCTCCGTACCTATGTAGTTCATGATGAATCCCTGCCCCTTCCCAAAGATGAGCCCGGCAGGATCTGAGTGGAATTGGATGGTGAGGTCGGGACTTGAGGAGTAGAGCTTCTGGGGGCCACTGCTGCCGACGTACTGCCCCAGGATGCGGGCGGTGAGCTCGTCCCCATCGTAGATGGTGAGGATATCGCTGTTGGTGATGTTCAGGCTGAGAGGAGAGTTTGGTTAGAGAGAGCAGGGCCGGGAACCCAGACAAGATACAATGGTGTGGGGCTCAAGGGGCAGCGAAGTGACCACTTGTCCCAGCACTGCAGTGCAACAAACTTGCCTTGTGGCTCATCCCCATCCTGTCCCAACCCTGTTCTGTCTCATCCTTATCCCTCTCTCGTCCCCATCCCTGTCCCTCTCCCATTCCAATCCTATCCCCATCCTGCACCTGTCCCCATTCCCATTCCCGTCCCATCCCCACCCTGTGCCTGTCCCATTCCCCTCCACACCCCTGTCCCCTGTCCAGGCAGGCTGGGCAGCGCTGTGGCACCGTCCCATCCCTGCCTGTTTCCGAGCCGCAGCCCCGGAACGCCGCCGGCTCCCTCGTCCCTTCGGGGCTGGGCGGCGCTCGTCCCCGCGGCCAGCAGAGCGCAGTGGCGGCCCGCGGATGGCGGGGACAGCCCGGGGACACCGCGCTGCGGCGGGCATGCGGCTGCCCCGGACCCGCAGGGCATGGGGGGCTCGCCCTCTCGCCCCGCTGCCACGCCAAGGGCAGGAGATGGAGGCACAGCCCGGGGGACACATCGCTCTGCCGCTCTGGCTGAGCGGGTCACATCAAGGGTGGGCACCGACACCCCCTTCCCTGCTCGCTGTCCTGCCGGGTCCGCATCCCGGCAAGGCTCCCCGGCGCTGGGAGCGCAGCCGGCACCAGTACCGGGAACACAACTGGCACCAGCACTGGGAGCGCAGCCGGCACCAGCGCTTTACTGCTGCGTGGCACAGGAGGGGCTGGAGCAGGGACACCCCATCTTCCCCTTCCACAGGGCAGAAGAGGGCTAGGGGAAAGCACCAGGATGCTCTTGGCCCCACAGGAGATTTCTGAGCCAATACCCAAACGTTTTATTAGGAATGTTCTTGGAAGGAACTCAGCTAATCCCCATGGCAAGCTGACATTTGTAGTAAATCTCTGCTTTCTGTCAAAAACGATTTTCTCAGTGACATTTATGTCTGATGATTTCAAATCACTTGGCCTGCAGTTCTGCTCAGCCCAAGCATCCCACAGAGCTGGGAGAGGTGAGCTGGGAGCTCCAGCCTGGGATTTTATGGGAAGCTTTAAAATCTTTATGACTCTAAGCCTCTACTTGAAGCACATCCTTCTCTTGAAAACCCAAAATAGCATCAAAGGAGACTCCCTCTGCAGAGGCAGCATTACCATGCCAAGGGCTCCCAACCTGGCATCAGATCCTGTTCCCCTCTGACCCTGGCATGTTCAGCCCATGCCTGAGCTTGCTGGGTGGCTCTGCTCCCTTAGTGCCTGTGTTTCACATTCAGCCCAAACATTCAACTGTTTCCAGCTCATGGATGCCCCCAGGCTCTCCTAACCCTGTATCACCCCACTCCTGCTGGTGTTGTGTGTCACCCCAGGTGGCACAGGGCCAAGTGCTGCTGTGGCATCACTCCCTGTGGCAAGTTCCGAAGCCATTGGAGTAGCAATAAACTGCTGCAATGGATGCTGTAACAGTGCTTTGAATTCAGGGAACAGCACTCAGTCCTGCCCAGGTTGCCAAGTGCATCACTGGGGATTAGGGAAGCTCTGAGAGGGAGAACAGGAACATGGCATGACTCTTCCCTGTGAGGGTGGGCAGGCCCTGGCACAGGGTGCCCAGAGAAGCTGTGGCTGCCCCATCCCTGGAAGTGTTCTAGGCCAGGTTGGACAGGGCTTGGAGCAACCTGGGATAGTAGGCAGTGTCCCTTCCCATGGTTAAGGTACCTTCCAACCCAAACCATTATGGGATTCAATGATTCCATGATGGTGCAGATCCCTGGGGCAAGGGAAACAGGATACTGCAGCAAAGTGGGCTGAGCACTGTTGGGGCAGAGACAGATTCTGAGATTCTGGGCTACTCACAGCTGAATGTCCAGGAAGAGCCGCTTCTCCTCACCCACGTGGATCCTCCAGATGCAGTCCTCCCCCTCCGCGTAGGGCTCCGGCCAGTTGGGGGACAGGATGACCCCAGCCACGGCAGTCAGCTCCCCCCCACACGTGGCTGTGGGAGCGAAAGGTGGTCAGGGCTCAGTGGGGTCCCAGGGGTGTTGAGCCACCCTGCCCAGCATTGCCTGCAGCTCGGGGACCAACCTCTGCACAGCGGCTCCGTGTCGTTCCAGTACGGGTCCCGCATGTTGATGCACTCAATGACAGCAGGGCCCTGCTCCAGGGAGTGCCCAGGGTCACAGGTGAACTCCACAGTGGTGCCCAGGTTGTAGGTGGGGTCAGAGGTGGTGAAGTTCCCATTCTGGATGTAGGGCTCGTAGCAGTGGCCCCGTTCGAAGGCTGGAAGAGAAGCCCTGTTAGCCACAGGGACGTGGAGCTTCTCTCTGCTCTGGGGGTTCACTGGCTGAGCCCCGAGCTCTGCCACAGTCCCCTGCCAGAAACCAACCCCTGCACCTCACTGTGCATGGACAGCCTCTTCCATGGCGTGCTTTACAGGCAATTAGGACTAACAACAATTTATCTGTCCTGAGCTTTGTTTAACCAAACCATGCTCCTGTGGTGTTTCACCACTACGCACTGCTGGTCACTGAGTTTGCTGAGCCACCCACCCTGGGATTACTGAGTGTTACCAAGCCTGCTCAGGGGCACAGGCCTCCCATGGGAATGATCCTCCAGCAGGATCCACTTAAGTGACAACTGGAGCAAAGTCATGTGTGCTGCCAGGGCTGGTCCCGCACCCTGTCCCTGAAGGAGCTGGATCCAAAGGATGGCAGATAGGTATGTGGAAGTCAGGACAGCCCCATCCCTGCCACTGGCATGTGCTCTGTGCACTGCATGCCACACTACAGGGTCTGAGGAAAGGGGACACATTGGGCCATTGGTGGTGACAGTCACCATGGGCTGTGTGATTCCTGTGGCACCAACAGCCTTTCCAGCCCAGGCTTGGAGGGGCCCCATCCAGGACACGGCATCCTCTGCACAGGAGACATGCTCCATGGACACTCAGCTCACTAACAAGCCTTTCTGCTGGAGGAAATGCCATTTCACTAATTCTTTTCCTATTTTTTCCTAGACAAAGATATTCCCCAAAGGTCCTCCAGCACCTCTGAGTTTCAAATCACTGTGTGTGCCCACAGTGGCACAGGGAAGCACCAAGTCTGCCGGTGCTGGGGGCAGCTGAGACCCTTCCCATAGCTGTGTGTAACTGCCTGGGTGACCCGAGGCTGGGTGTGCTGGCTGAGGCTGGGCATGCCCCCGGGGCACTGTGATAAGGACACATCACCTTCGAAGCGGATGTTGAAAGCTGTGGTGGCTGCAGGTTCCTCGGCAAGGAAGTCAATCCTTATGGAGGAGCCGTCACTGATGACCCCCTCGAAGGGCACGCTGTCTGCACGCAGAGAGTCGTAGAGCACAGCAGACTGGTTGGTGTCCCCGCTGTACACCACCATCCTGCACGGGAGGACATGGCACGTTATGTGGGACAGCAGTCCCTGTGTCCCACCAGCCCCAGGCAGTCTGAGGTGGGAAACCAGCTGAGAGCTTCCAAGCTTTGGTGTATTTTAGGTCCTTCATGGCAAGAAAGACATTGAGGAGTTGGAGCATGTCCAGAGAAGGTAGTGGAGCTGGGGAAGGGTCTGGAGTGTGAGTCTTATGAGGAGCAACCGAGGAAGATGGGGGGCTCAGCCTGGAGAAAAGGAGGCTTGGGGGGACTTTCTCATTCTCTACAATTCCCTTACAGGTAGGTGGAGCCAGGTGGGGATTGGGCTCTGCTCCCAGAGAACAAGGGACAGGACAGAAGGAACTTGTGACTCAAGTTGTGCCCGGAGAGGTTTAGGTTGAATATTAGGGACAAAAGCCTTGTCCAGTCCCAGCACAGCTGCCCAGTGCAGTGGTGGAGTCACCATCTCTGAAGGGATTTAAAAGCCATGTAGTTGTGGCACTTGGGGACAAGGTTTAGTGGTGGCCTTGGCAGTGCTGGGGGATTCGATGATCTTAGAGAGCTATTCCAATGCAAACAATTCCACGATTCTATGATTCTACATTTGGCTTCCAGAAAAGCTCCCCATAGTCCAAAGGGTGCAGGGAAATGGGAGACTTCACCATCACAGACCTCACAACCACCAGCAGCCCCCGGGTGGCTCCTGGAGCCTCACCTGTCCTTCTCGGTCAGCAGAAGCTTCTCAAAGTGCAGGTGCAGCTTCTGTCCCGGGGGTGCCCCGATGGCCCACACGCAGTACATGCTGCCGGACTGGTTCCCAGTGTAGCTGGGTGACAGGACACGGCCGATGGTGGCGTTGTGGATCGTCCCGCCGCAGGGAGCTGCCAGAACAGAGCACAGCCCCGCTGGGATGGGCAGGGCAAAGGAAACGGGGCAGGGCAAAGAGGACAGGGGCATCTGTACCCCCACGGCCCAGGGATGAGCCCCTCCACTGGCACCTGCCCAGCTCTCCTCAGTCCCTAATGCACAAACCTCTTGCCTGGCTCGGCTTTGCTTTATCTATACGTATTTATACTCACAAATACACACATATTCACACGCACACATAAAACCTATAATTTCCTTTCCCTTCCCTGCCTAAGGAGGGGACAGATTTTACTGTCACAGCCAATCAACTGTAGTACCTCAGGCTGCACTATGTGCAGAGCTGGGCATCACTCTCACCCTCTCTCAGGACCTCATTCAACTCCTGGCACAAAGAAAGGGATTACTTTCTTCTTTGTGGACCCCAGTTTCCCTTAGCCCTGGGGATGTGCAGCGTACCTGAGCAGATGGGCTCGGGGCTGCTCCAGTGCGGCCGCGATGCATTGATGCACGTCAGCACCCGGGGACCCTGCAGCTCATAGCCCAGGTGACAGTGAAAGTGAGCAATTCCACCCGAGTGCAAATCCATCACAGTGACGTCTCCGAAGTCGGGTCTCCGTGGGAAGTTGCAGCTCAGCATAAACACTGCAACAAGAACACGCACTTGGAGCTTAGGGCTCAGCTCCCAGCCACCCCACAGGGGAGTGAGTGTGGGGACATGCTGGATGTCCTCACATGTCACAGACAGACCTGGCTGCCAGGTGCCAACCCCCTGTGTTGCTGCTTCCCCACTTGTTACTGCTCTTGCCCAGTCCCAGTTTCTATTTTAAAAATAATGTGAACTCATTTATTTTTTACAACTCTTTGAGGTAAAAAATAGACTCTCAGTGTGAGTGTGTGTGGGAAGAGCTGCTGCACAGGGACAGAAACAGGGCAAGGCAGGTGTGAAAGGCACAGCCAGTGCTGGGGTCAAGGACATCAGGGCACATTGAACCCTCTACTCTGGGCACAACACCTTGACCACCCCAGCTGATGCTCTGAGCATGGGCAGGGGGTGGAACAGGAGCCCAGCTAGTTTATGGGGGCAGAGCCCACCATCCTCCCACCCCCTGCAGCTGGGTGGGACTGACCCCCATCCCATGACTACCCACGTCAGGGAGACACCCACCCTGATAGTGGAGCTGGAAGGTCCCCACCACCTCATCCTGGAAGGTGCGGAAGTAGACGGAGATGGTGTTGGTGGGGCTGCGGATCACCTGGCCCTCCACCAGCAGGGTCTGGTTGGCCAGGACCACCAGGGCATCGCCGTCCACCCCACGGATGGAGAGCACCTCCCCGTCTGATAGGTTCACACTCTTCACCTGGGAGGGAGAAGAGACCTGTGAGCTAGGGGGCAAAGGGAGGTCCAAGCAGGGTTTTGGGTGAGGGGTCACATCCCAGCCCTGGACACACAGTGCCCACAGAGCACCACACCAGCACAGCCCTCCCTCTGCACTGCTCCAAGCACTGGGTCCCACTGCAACAGGAGCTGCTTGTCCTTGGGTGGTGGAGCAGCCTGTGCCCTGCCCGAGGGACCCCCATGAATGCTGACCCCTCCTCCCTCCCTGGGACAGTGGGTGCAGGCAGCTAGAAATGCTCTTCCAAGCTGGATGCTCCTGAGCATGGGTTGACCCACATCTTCTCCCTGCTGGAGCCAGGGATTTGGACAGGTGGGGAGAGGCATGGTTAGACAGGAGGAAGATGGAGGAGTACCATGAGGGAAGCCCCAACTCCACCCACACCAGCCCTGGGAGCAGACCTGCATCTCGAGGCACCAGAGCGTGGCTACGGCCTGGGCTCAGAGGTCTCAGCCAGGCTGGGCTGCCAAGGACAGCCCTGCAACCAAACCAGGCACTTCCACAGGGTTCGATGCTCCCCGTCCACTCCATGCACTGGGAATCCTCCCAAGGATGCCTCACCCCACTGGGTGGGGGGAGCAGATGGGGAGTCACACAGCAAGTGCAGCTAATGAGTAGTCCCAAAAGCCTTTAATTATTATTTGGAAATAGCAGAGCAGTAACCTCGCATTTACATTTCACGTCCATTTAGCTTAATAAATGGGCTCATATTTCAGCAGAAAGATGCTCATCAGATCGTTTGTTTCCTTAAGTGTCTGAGCCCAGGGCTCTATATTTAGCACCCAGCCCAGCCCCTGATTGCAAGTGCTCCGACGATGTTGTGACTGGAGGGATTGGTGGCTGCTGTCGCCACCGTGCCACCTCCCCCGGGCACACAAGGTGGGCTCTGCCCGGCTCCACGGGCCACTGGCACTGCACAGATCCCCCCACAGCCCTTGGCATCCTCTGCACTTCTGCTGGGAGAAGGGAGATTTCCTCGGGAGAAAGCACTCCAATTCCACCAAGTAACTCCCTGCCTGCCCTGAGGGAAAATCCCTGGGAAAGCCTGGTCCCTGCTGGGGGACTGGATTGAGCATCCCCAGGCTGAGTCAGAATGTGCCTGAGTTCACTCCAGTCCATGTTTTAATCTAGGAGGAGCTGATTTGGCCTTATTTTGCAGCAGGGTGCTGGGTCCTGGCAGGGAAAAACATCATCAGAAACATGGACCCAGTGCAACCCCAGCCCCCATCCTGCCCTGGATCATTCCTTATTCTCCAGGTTTTATCCCAAAAACGTGGCTTCCCAGCACAGTCAGCACACACTGCATCTGGAGGGATGGATCAGATCTAATTATTAATAAATGGAATGAAGTGTTATTTGGGATGAATTATTTGGAACACGGGATCCAGGGATGCTGAGTGGGCTCCATACAATGCTAATGACTTCCCCTCAGCTCCCACTGCAGTAGAGTTTTGCTTCCCCAGCTGGGTCTGAATCCCTGCAAAGATGTTTCCAGGATGTTTCTAACACATTTTGTTCTGAAATCCCTCACAGCCAAACCTGCTCCCCAGCTGGGTCCCTCCAGTGATGATGGCATCATGCACACTATGCAGAGCCAAGTCACTCTGGGAAATTGGGAAGGGAAGCGTTCAGGAGTGCCACCGGAGCAGCTCTGCCCTGGGAAGGGGACTCAAAGGAGCAGCAGGAGCAGGCAGAGCTCTGTGGAAGGGAGGAAGCTGAGGAGCACTGCTGGGTGCCATGGGACACACACTACACCACTCAGCTCCACCAGCAGCCTCCCCTGCGGTAAACCCGGGCTCAGAGGAGCCCGGAGCTGGGTGTCACTGTGAATGTCACATGCCATTCCCTGTGCCAGCACCAGGCTGGCATCCTCAGAGGAGCCCAGAGTAACCAGCGAGTGCAGACGATGCAGTGGCCTTGAGCCAGGGACCGTCAGCCGCTGCGAGAGGGACCATATGTGTGAGCTCCTGCCAGGGGCTGAGGGGACAAGTTCTGACTTTAATCAAAGCCTGCACTGATGTCAGCTCCTCCAGAGCCTGTTGGGAAGGCAGGAGGGATCCTCGAGTCAGGCTGCCAGCCTCGATCACCCACTAGAAAACCTCTTTAGGGAAATTCTATTTCCTGCCAAGAAGATTCAAGAATTTTAAAAATAAATATAATTTCATAAAGCATGTGGAGAGCTGGCTGCTCCCAGCTCCCAGGGCTGCCATGGCACAGCCTGGCTGGCACAGGGATAGGCAGGGGCACAGCTCTCCCTGGGATGCTGTGAGGGATGCAGGGGGCTGCTGGCAGGGAGCAGAGCAGAGACCCTGAGCTCTCACACAGACTGGGGCAGTTCCAGCACCCGGCAGGTTTGCCAACAGCCTTTGCTGGGACCATTCCTGACATGCAGGCTTTGTTCCCACTCTCCCCAAAGGCAGATTTCCCCTGCAGTGAGTGAGGATCTTGTTCCACAGGGTGTGAGGGGCAGGAGCAGAGGTCCCTGTAGCCTCCTGAGTGGCTCCCTGTGTGTGCAGGAGCAACTTCAGGCAGGGCTGGAATGCCACAGGCATTCTTGCCACTACCAGGTTCTCCCACAGTCCCTGCACCGAGAGGTGATCCCCCCATGCAGGGGATCCTCTCCGAGGGGCTTTTCTTTCCTCCAGCAGATGCCTTTAATGAGATTCACAGATGTAAGAGACAGCACCTTCCCATCAGTTGCCCTGCCCTCCCTGTGCCACATGCTCAATCCTTTCCCACACTCTCCAGGACATCCCTCCTTGTCCAACTTCCAGCAGGACATGCTGAGACCCTGCACCACCTGTGACCAGGGTGGGCACCAGCCCAGGCTCCACACAGAGCCCATCCATCCCAGCTCCCCAGCACACCCTGTGCCACAGCAACACAGCTCCTGCTCCAGAGCTTCCAGCCCAGCCTGACTTCTCCCAAACCTGCACCCCTGAGCAGCTCTGGCCTTCAGAGCTCCCAGTTCAACTCACCCATGTGAAAAAAGGAAACCCCTTTGAATCACTCCTGAGTCACACCATCCTGGCAGGAAAGCTCAGCCCCCTCCTAACCCAACAAGGACTTCCTACCCACCCACACTACAGGAGCTGTGAATTAAATCCAAACCCCTCCAATGATACAAATTACCCACATCACAAGGGGCAGTTGGGGAAGTTGCACTCTGTTATCCAGCACCTGCCTGAAGGAATCCACCTCAGAGCCCCCGGAGCCCACAGTGCTGTGGTCAGGTGGCTCAGGGCACTGCCCAGCTGCAGATGAGGCCACACTCTGCCAGCACAGACCTGCTGTTGTGAATTAATTTGTCTGAAATGCTCAGAAGCATCAACAAAGGGAAATGCAAAGCTTGGGGGGTGGAGAGGCTAATTTTATGCTCCATTAAAACCTTGGCTCACAATAGAGTGAGGTCAGGAGTGGTGTCACCTGATGGATTATGGACAGAGGCGAATTTACAGCAGAGCAGCCTGTCTTTAGCACCCTGTGGATCTGGGGAGACAGTCACTGCCATGGAATAGTGTCTGAGATGCTCAGACACCCCAGTGCTCACCTTGTGCTGTTGCCACTGCCCCACTCCCAGGACAACCTCCCTACTGGGGCTGGTGGTCACTGTGGCATCGTGCCCCAGGGGCCAGACCCAGCATATACCCAGCAGGGGAGGGGGCAACCCCACTGGAACTCCTGCTCCTTCTAATGAATATTCTTAATTGCATAGATTACAAGTTAATGGATGCTAATTGGGTGCACATGGTGACATGGGGAGAATGCAAGAAGAAAGAATTGAATGCCAGGGCATGGAGATCCTGGACTGGTTTGACCTGGAGAGTGTTTGAAATGTGTTGAGGTCCCTGCCCTGGCCCCAGCTTCACAAGGCTGAGGGATGCTGCATTTTAGAACACATCAGCCTAGAGAGACCCCTCCACTCTGACAGGAGGGCACACAATGAGTGCCTGCATCAGCTGGACAGGGTACCTGTGCTACCCACCCTGCTGCCTCGGGGCTTCCTGCACCCATCAGGGACACCCACATCCCTCCCAGCAGGCTGGAGTGTGGAGGGGGCAGGGGACTGGTGTCCTTCTCACCAAAACCAAGTGCCTTTTCAGCAAACTGCCTGCCAGTGCCTCCTTGTTAAATTAATTGTGTGACATTTAAACAGCCTGATCATCACTGACATTCAGGATGTACCAGCTCCCTCGTACAGTTTGTTTATTACAAGGCCTGAGAAAAATCTACTTTTTCCCCTAGGAAGGGTTATTTTAGCAAGTGCAAGTGCCCAGGGCAGTGGTGCCTGCACCATTTGCTGCTGTGAAGAGTGGGTCCAGCTGTGGGGATTCCCCCCCCCAATGCAGTTCTCACCTGGAGCTCGACGCCGTAGCCCGTGTAGACAGTGACGTTGTAGGTGCACTGCAGATACCCGTGCAGGGGCAGGGGGGGGTAGTCAGTGGAGTCGATGTAGCCCTCAGGGTCATGGAAGCTCATGCTGCAGAGGACTGGGGGACACACATCAGCAATCACACCGAGGGATGGTCAGCTGGCAGCTTTCTCCCACACCCCAAATCCCAGCACCCCATTCCTGCTCCATCAGCTGACCCCACTGAATCATAGAATCATGGAATGGTTTGGGTTGGAAGGGACCTTAAAGCTCACCTAGTCCCATCCCCTCCCATGGGCAGGGACACCTTCCACCAGACCAGGTTGCTCCAAGTCCTGTCCAACCTGAAACACTTCCAGGGATGGGGCAGGCACAGCTTCTCCCTATAACCTGTGCCAGGTCCTCCCCACCCTCACAGGGAGCAATTCCTTCCCATCAAACCTTGCTCTCTGGCAGTGGGAAGCCATTCCCCCTTGTCCTGTCCCTCCAGGCCCTTGTCCCAAGTCCCTCTCCAGTTCTCTTGGAGCCCCTTTAGGCACTGGAAGGGCTCTAAGGTCTCTCTGGAGCCTTCTCTTATACAGGCTGAACACACCCCCAACTCTCCCAGCCTTTATCCACAGGAGAGGTGCTCCACCCTCTGAGCATCAGGATTTTAGGCAGCGCCATAAACCCAGGTGGTGTGCTGGTTTTGAGGGGCTGCCTAAACACAGACCTGCTCCCCATCAGCTGCTCTATCCCTGTTCCTGTGCTCCAGCAGCTCAGCTTACCTGGGGTGGGCTCTGTGGTGGTGACAGTGGTGGTGATGATGGTGGATGTGGTGGTTTCTTGGCTCTCCTCTGACACGGAGCCGTGCATGTCTCTCTCGGCACTGTTTGTTGGGATAATGGTGTCACCCTTGGGAGCCACGGTTGGAACCTCAGCAGCATCACCCCTGCTGCCAGGGAAGGGCTGAGGCAGGGCTGGTGGCAAGGTGGATGGGGAGATCTGCAGCGTGGGGCGGCTGGTGGTGGCCTGGTCCCCCCAGGGCAGCCCAGGGGGGCTCTGCTCCGTGCCCTCTGCTGACACTCGTGGATCCTGGGCAGTGGTGGGGAGCCCAAAGTGCAGTGGGCTGGTTGGGGAGGCAGTCCCGGGGGGCCCTGCCAGGGTGGGCTTGAGCCTCGGGTGCTTTCTTCCCATATTTATTTGCTTTAGAGTTGGTGGTTTTTTCTTAACAGGGACAGTTTGCTTTGTGTCAGTGTTGGGGGCCGTGGTGGTTGTTGGCAGGACGTGGCTCTGCACCAGCAGTGTTGTCTCCTCTGCTGCTGGCTCAGCACTGTCCTCCGTGGCCGGCAGCAGGTTGAGGGCAGTGGCGTGTCCCAGCTCCCTGGCTCCACCATCTGAACCCATGGCATGCCCAAAATCCTCAATTCCACCAGCCAAACCTGTGTCGTGCCCAAACTCCGCAGCTCCACCGACCGTCTTGTCCACCGGTTCCTGCGCAGTGAGAGGGTCTGGGCTGACAGGGACCAGCACTGCCCCTGATCCACTGTCTGCAGAAAAAACAGGCAAAAGTGGGTCTTTGGCATGAAAGTCTGGGCATGAAATTATAGCTGTGCTGCTGGCATGAAATCAGTCCCCTGGGAAGCTGTTGCTGGAGGAGCACCTGCTGCTCTCCCAGAGAAGGAACAACTGGTTCCCACAGCACAGCACAAGCCTTGGCAGAGACCCTTTAGGCACCCATTAGTGCTGGGGAAACCCAACCCAACCTGCACAGGAAAGAGCAAGTGACCAAAGCCACCCAGCACTGCTCTGGCCAGGAGATAATTGCATAAATACAGATTTATCCACCACGAGTGGGGTGTCAGGACTGAGGTCCATGGGGTGAAGTACGGGGTGATCTTTGTGAGGTGCTGCAAAGAGCTCCGAGAGCTGGAGAGTTGAGAGCTTTCCATGGAAACAGCAGTTGCCAGGGAAAGCGCTTAATGCACGGTACTTAAAGACCATAATTCCAGTCCCCTCAGCTCCCCTGGGAGGGTCTGGAGCCTCCCAAATGCAGGATTCCTGCCCTTGTGTGGGTTTTGGGTCTGCAAACCCCTGGCCCCACTGCTGGCCTGAGCCTGAAGCTGCACACGAAGGCTCCGACCCACGACCCACGACCAAAAGCAGTTTGAGCTGCTGTGATGTGCCCCGGGGGACAGCCAGGACCTGTGCCCACCACAGTGCCAGCTCTCCATGGGACAAGGGGCTGAAGCAGCAGCCAGGGTTTCTTTCCCAAGCAAACTCCAAATAAATCTCCAGATCACTCCGGGCATGTCACTACAGTCAGTATTACAGGTGCTTTAAACAAAAGCACAACACTTGGGTTAGATTTAACTTGATTGTTTTGTGTTTCAATTCTAATAATTA
Organism: Anabacerthia variegaticeps; assembly: GCA_035583185.1. NCBI lineage: Eukaryota > Metazoa > Chordata > Aves > Passeriformes > Furnariidae > Anabacerthia > Anabacerthia variegaticeps. The sequence continues at coordinate 9,187,238 of JAWWEW010000036.1, forward strand.
AGGTAAGACCAAAATGAAAAGGGAAAAGGGAGCTCTTGGATGTGAAAACTGAAACACAAGGATGAAGGGGAACTCTGCTGGGTGACACTGCTGGGTGACACTGCCCACAGGGCTGGAGGGACAACACAAAAGCCTGTGCAGTGAGACTGAACAACTGCTGAAAACTGACTTTGCTCCACCTCCTGGAAAATCACAGCAGTTTCTGGCAAGAACTGAAGGTAAGGAGCAACAGGGAAAGGCAAAGGCTGGTGAGTTAGCCCGAAGGATGGAGACATCAAAACTCACTGACAGTCCCTGTGCTGCTCCTGCCCCTTGATCCTGAAGAGTCTTTGGACACAGTGTGGGTAACTGGGCTGGTCCTTCACCCCCGGGACAGCCAGGGATGGGAGCTGTGCCCACCCCAAGCCACTGTGTCCTGCTGCTGGCCAGTCGAGTCATGGATCCAGCCACCAGCAAACCTGTTCTGGCCCCTGGTGGCTTCCTGGCCTCTCCTACTATGTTTCCCACAAGTTAAAACATTAATTCTTTAATTAGCAAGTGGTTCAGCAAATCCATTAGCCTATTCCCTTAGCACATTAGGAGACATTTCACACACATTGTCGGCAACCACCAACTTGTGTCAGCTCTGAATAATCTCCCCTAGCTCCCTCCTGAGGACTTGGTGTCCCCTTAAACAGTGCTGGGAGTGAGATTCAGGAGACCCTGCAACCCCCACTTTGTTCTGCCTGTCTCTGCCTCCCTCTCCATCCTACCCTGGACTGATCCTGGCCTCCATGGGCATCCTGGTGTGGGCTGATGCACATCCTGCCATGGGGCAATGGAGGGGAATCAGTGCCAGTGCCAACTCTCCTTCCCTGAGAAGTTTTGCAGGGCTCTCATGGGCTTTTGGCTTGCTCTCTCAGCCAAAGCCTGGGACGGACAACTGATGGTTGCTGTTCTATGGCTCAGTTCATTGGTTTTAGTGCTTTGCAGCATAAGGGTTTCTCCATAATGGGAAAAGATGGGGGTCTCAGGCAGGGAGGTGGCAGGATGGTCCTGGGAGGTGAGAAGAGGGGACACAGTGGCTGGTGGGACATGGTGGAACATGGTGGGGAAACCGGGTCACAGGGGGCACTGTCAGAGTGCTCCTGCAGGATCCCAAGTCCTTAAAGCCAGTGTGTCCCCAGAACCATCAAACCAGTATCCCGGGGTTATTTGTCATGTGAACCCTAATTCTTAATGCATTTTGCCATTAAACCATATTTTATGCTTTTGGAAAGTTGACTAATTCCTTATTAGATCCTTTGCCAGGATGCATTTACCAGATTCTGTCCTTAACAAAGCATGAAATAAAACACTCTGTAAAGCGACTCCTTAATGAGACACTGAACATGCTTCAGTTTGTAAAGGGCAAATGTGCATTCCAGGGATGTGGAGAAGGCGGAATGAAGCCAGGCTGGAGCAGGGAGAAGGAGACACAGAGAATCAAGGATTAATATAGGCTTATTCCATGTTACCAGAAAGAGAAGTGATTAGTTATCTCAGCTGCAGACTGCATCACCACCCCCAAACCGAGCTGTGCTCCAGCAAGTCCCTGGGCTGCCAGACCTGCTCCCTCCCCAGCTATATTGGAGCTGCCCCACAGCCCCCACAGCCCCAGTGCAGCCCCCTGCCCGCTCACTCCTGCCTGGAGCCCATCTCGGGAGGCAGAATCGAGTATCCACATCCTTAAGAAAGGATTGCAGTGGGTTTCCATATTTGATATAGTCCAGGATAGGCTTTGGAAATTCTTTAATGTCAGCCTGAAGGCACACATCCATTCTTCCATCTCCAGGACCCAAAGGGTGATCGTGGTGAGACATGACCTGGCTCCATGGGACGCTGGCCTGGGGCAGGACAAGCAGAACTCTCCCTGGCTGCTGAAATCCATCCTTTTCTGCACAAGCGGTCAGTCCAGATACATGGATCTGGTGGAAGGGAAATGCTCACGTTTGACCTTGATCTAATCTGCTAAACCAGCTCTGAAGGAAATAAATGCTATTGAGATGAACAAGAGGTTTATCTTGTATCTCGATTAGGAGCTATCCACAGGTGGTTCAGTACTGAAAGGGCTTCTCCTTATCCACGAAAACCTCTGTGGTGGCTCCGCACCCCCTGCTCCCCCAGGCGTGGCACCGATGGCTCTGCGCTCTGCTCCTGCAGGATGGGACAGACACATCCAGGACACTCTGGAGCACAGGTGACCTTAATGCAAAATGACAGCTTATCTTCAGGTCTATTCTGGGATCTGCCTGGATACCAGCATGTAAACACCGTGGAAGGAAGCTCGGCTCCAGGGAGGATGTCTCCAACCAGCCGCACTCCCCCGCAGTTTATACTTAGCCATGTTGGAAGTGCTGGCTCCTTGGTGGGATGTGGGTGCCAAGCTCTGTGGAAGCTGCCAGCGGGACACAGCCCTGTTCCAGGGCTGGGTTGATGGCACAGGGCTCTGGAGAGGCAGCAGGACAGGAGGGATGGCAGAGCAAGGGCTCCCAGAGTGTCTCCTCTCACCCAGACCTGGCACTGACCCATGTGCTTGCAGGGCACCAACCACCCGTGGGAGCCCCGAAGTTTCATCCCCATGCAAGAGGGTCCCCAGGATCCCTGTAGCCCCAGGAACGGAGACAGGACTGTGTCCAGTGGGCAGCTGTGGCAGAGATGTGTGTGCTGCTCCAGAGGTGCTGTGGATGGAGAGCTCCGGGAGAACCTGATTGCTGAGATACCTCAGCCAGAGGGGCTTAGAGGAATTAGGGAGCTGCAAATGCCTGATAAAAGGATGCTGGAATAATCACAAAGGCCTCATTTTGCCACTGTGCTCCTGAAAGAGCTAAACCCTGAGTAGCTGTATCGAAGGCTCCCATTACTAATGCTGATGGTATCGCTGCCATACGAGGAGCACACACTCTGTGGCTGCTGGGGCTGGCAATGGGATTGCTCAGGCTCAGGAGTCACTGTCCGGGAGGGCTTAGGGTCTGATTATAACAGAAATGGATAAAGCTTATCCAGACGCTATTAATGGTGGTGTTCAGCCCAGTACTCTGCCTGTGTGATGGGCTCAGGCGGATTGATGGGTGCTAGGCCCAGCTAATCCTGCCTGGAGCTGCTGCTGGTGTCTCATGTGAGCCCTCATGGAGAGCTGGGATTGATCCTGCACCCCCCAGCACCCCATCCAGGACTGATCCCTCACCCTCCAGCATCCCTGCTTCTGCATGCAGGCTGGACCCCCAGAATTCCCAGCTCCCACCCAGTCGATGAAGGAGGGTGCTGCTGTCAGGGGGGTGAGTTCATACAGGACTGTTTCAGATCTTGGACAGAAGAGGGTTGTTGAGGCCAGTCCCTGGTGCCACTCAGTGCCAATCGGGTCTGCTGGGTGGGAAGGGGCAGCAGCCCCCTGGGCACCTCCTGCTCTCCTGCTTCTTTCCACTCTGACCTTCAGCACATGCAGCACAGGTTTCATCCTCAGTGAGGAAAACAGGGTTTGGCTGGGAAGCGAGGATCTCAGAAAAAAAGCAGGTTGTGTCCATCAAAACACTCGACTGTGATGGATTGGAAACGTTTTGGTTCAGTTTCAGATTTTAAAAGATTTTTTTTCCTTGAATCTTGAAGAGCAGAAAAACCTTAATGGAAGCAGTTTTTCATTTTCCAAATGTCCCCACAGCCGGATGCAGTCTCGCTGGCCACCTGCCTCCAAGCAGGAGATGTGAATCCCACGTTTTCCTGCAGTTTCCTGCAGTTATGGTTTCAGCAAATGAAGTTTTTCCAATGGCAAAAGAAAAAAAAAAAAAAAAAAGAAAAGAAGTTTTCCTCAAGAGCATCCTGCTGGTTCACCCTGTAAGCAAATAAAGCCGTAGCAATCCTATCCGGGTGAGTCATCCCCGTGGGAGCGCCGGGAGGCGCAGCCAGAGCTGGCACCGCGGGTTTCGGAGCCGCTCTCCTCGCAAAGGCAACTCTGTGCCCCCGGCGAGGCAGGACCGGGAGGGCTGGGGATGCGTTTCAGACATCTCCATCGCAGTCAGAGAAATTAGAAAGTGATTCTCAGATGTGGCACAAGGACGCAGGAGCCGTGCCTGCCCCTGGGCTCTGCCTGGCAGGAATGATGACAGCCTGGGGGTGCCGGGACCCCCAAGACTCCAGGGCTTGGTCCTGCACACCAGGAAAACATGGGCTATCCCGCGGAGCAACTAATGGACGATAATTCAGAAGAAGAAAGATGCCCAGCCTTTGCTGAAGAGCAGACTGCAGCAGAGGTCAAGAAACTTCGGGAATGATTTGCTTCCCATTCCAGGGGTGGATGTCATTTCCACACTGTGCCCGTGTGCTGCATCCTCTGCAGGGCAGGTGAAGCAGCACCTTTCCCTGCTGATTTGATCCTGCTCTGGGCTCAGGCTGGGATGTGGCTAAGCACTGGGATTCCTGGGGCAGGATGGGGTCAGGATGCATTTCTTTCCATTCCCATGAATTTCCCAATGCCACAGAGACTCCGGTGGCCCTGGGGAGTTTCCAATCTGCTTTAAAATGCTGTTAAATTGCCCATGTGCAGAGGTTTATTTATGCTCATAGGACTGTGGTCTGAATATTTCATTTTAAAATTTACATCTGTGTCACTCGCGATGCTCAAATAAGGTTGCCATGGAAACCCCTCATTACTGGGTGAGGATGCTGGCGGTGGTGCCCAGCCCGAGGAGCCGTGGCCGGGAAGGACCAGGCTCTCCTCCCCACTGCCCACTTGGCTGCAGCTCCCACACCCAGCAGCAAATCCGCCTCTGCCAGGAAAGGCAGAGAGAATCATGGAACCGCTGAGTCCTGGAACAGTTTGAGTTGGAAGATATATTAAATATAATCTCATTTGCCCCCTGCCATGGGCAGGGGCACCTTCCACTAGACCAGGTTGCTCCAAGCCCTGTCCAACCTGACCTTGAGCACTTCCAGGGTTGGAAGAGAGGCAGTTCACCAGTGCCTGCTGCTCATGGCAAGAGGTTCAGGGACCAGCAGAGGATGTGGGGCTGGGACGTGGTCCTGGGGGACAGCAGACACCCATGCCCACGCTTGGTCTCAGTGCTGGGCTGAGTCAGACGGAAACTGAACTGGCTGAACTGGCCACAGGGGAGTGAGTTCCTGGTCCCAGCTGGGAGCAGGGAATTCAGCAGCGACTGCTGCAGGTGGTGGGCAATATTCCAAGAACAAAACATTCCTTAAAACCTGTTCTAGTGGCAAATCGATCCGGGTTGTGCCTGACTGGTGAATCCATGCTGCTTGTGGCTGGCTGATTCTGTTCAGGAGCAAGGACACCATCAGGAATATGGGAATTGAACTTGCAACCCTCTCCCCTCCACGTGTTCCAGAGAAGCTCATAACTGCTCTAACGATCCGCAGCAGCCTGACAGATACTGGGAAATTACACACTTCTCCGAGCTATGAGGAAAATGGATTTTCCTCTCCAGTGCTGCTTCATGGAGCTGGAATCAATGAGACTTTGACTCTTGGGTATTTGTTTTGGCCACGCCAGCTCCGCAGAGGCACCTGTGTCTTTGGTGGGATCTGCCCATGGTCCCCTTGCTCTTTAGCCTGTGTGTCCCCATGATGCCCCACCCCTGGCACCCTTCACCTCTGCATCACACCCAGCATGGAGCAGCCCTGGCTGAACCCCAAATCACCAGGGATGAACCCAGCTCATGCTGAGAATTGCCCAACATCTTCTCAAAGGGTTGCAGGAGGAGAAGCAGCAGCAGCTAATGAGGAAGAGGAATTAAAGAAGCTCATCCAATTATGGAGGAATCAAGAGATGTGCAGTTTGGAAGTGATATGACCCATTGTGTGCTGACTGTTCCTGGCTGTATCCCTCTGCTTACCCAGCCAATGGGGGAGGAATTATCCTGATATTCCAGGAAAGATACATGGACTGGTGGGGACCAGGGGTCAGGGTGGCAAAGCCATTATGAAGAGCGGACCTGAGATGCAGGGGTTGGTTTATCACAGATTTTTATGATATCAAGTGTAAGAAAGGCATGTCTGTGTCTTGTCACAGGCAGACAGGCCTGGCTGAAAGGAATTAACCCAATGGGTTCAAGGAGAAATTAATTATTTTGGAAGCTAAGCCTCACTAGGTGCAAATAGGAAGTTTCCCATTGAGCTTTCCAGCCTTTCTGGTAAATCCTCAGTGCCACAACTTCACCTTGGCCAGATGCACCCTCAGGATTATGACAGCCAGCATCAGACGTGGACACCCCAGGGCAGGGGGAACTTCTGTGCCCCTGCTCTCCCCATCCTCTGTTCCCATGGGAGTCCCCACTCTGGAGGGGTTAGTCAGAGGGATAACAGAGTCTCAGAATGGTTTGGATTGGAAGGGACCTTAAAAATCATCCCGTCCCACACCCTGCCATGGGCAGGGACACCTTTCACTAGAGCAGGCTGACCCAAGCCCTGCCCAACCTGGCCTTGAGCAATTTCAGGCATGAGGAATCCACAAGGAAGAAGGAGCAGAGGCAGATCCATCCTGTGACTCTCCCGGACTCCTCAACTGGGATGTTTGCTCCTCAAGGTCCTCCTGGAGAGAGGAAATTGAGTATTTTGGCAGCTTTTCAGGGTACAAATTGAAGAGGAGGAAGAGAAGCTCCTTCTTTCTCCACCAATCATTCAGCCCGACTGTCTACATCAGGGCATAAAATTAAATGGGTTCCTAAAGAGAGAGTATATTTAGCTACAAAACCCCGTTCTAGTCAGCTCTTTGCAGCTAAAATAATTAATCTCCCATCACTGTTAAGATGTAGCGGAGCAGATCTGGAAAAGCGAGTGCTGGGATTAACTCTTTGGGAGCAGGTCAGCCCTGTGGAAGCAGCTCGTACTCCACTCGTGCTGTGACACCACAGGGGCTCCTGGGGGTTCCTGGGCACTCCTGGGGGCTCTTGCCCATCTGGGGTCTGCCTAGCTATGTCCCTGCCATGCCAGTGCCTCTTGGTGCCTGTGCTGCATGAGCCAGGGTGTTGGCAGGGGTGCTCTGCCCTGGCACTGCCTCTTGGTGATGGAGGAGACCCAGAAGTGATGCAGGAGCCCTGGCAAGGATGCAAGAGCACTGGCAGGGATGCAGCTCAGGTGTCAGCAGCTCTGCTGTGGGCAGGACATTGCTCAAAGGGAGTGAGCTGGGAGCCCTGTGTGCCTTCAGCCCTGACCACAGCACCATGGCAGTTCCTGCCACCTTGGACCCGCTGGGCAGGCTGGGGAGGTCAGAATGCCACAGCCAGGAGGGCTTTGCCCCTGAGAGCTCCTTTCCCTCACACACTGATGTCCCCGAACTCCAAGGAGCATCTCTTGCCATGCCAGCCAGAGGCTCTGTGGGACCATGGGGACCATGCTCACATCCCTGCCCACTGTGCCTTGGCCAAGCACATGCCAGAGCAGGGGGAACAGCCCAGGCATCCCACTGGACACCCCATTATGGCATAAGTTCCCATCCAGTGGGTTCAGCCAAACTCCCTGCCCCTGGAGACACTGGAAAGCAATTACTGGATACACAGCTCTAAAGCATCTGGAGAGACAAAGTTTAGTCTGATTGTAATCACCGACTGTTTCTCTGCCTGGCTATAAATCATTCATGGACTCACTCCCAGGCAGTCACATTCATGGAATATCTGACTATTCAAAGCCTCCTCTGTTGTTCTACCTGTCTGCAGTGTGTTCGCTGTTTGGTTTGATTTGATTTCCACTGCATAATTAGAGCTACGAGATGCCAATGTGACATCAGAGATGCAGGTGACCAGCACAGCATCACTGCCCAGTGCTCCCATCACTGCTCAGGCTGGGGCAGCTGGAGGGTTCCACTCCTGCCCGAGCCCACGGCACAGCCCCTGCAGCGACCGCAGCGACAGGGGAGAACTGAGCTGCCTCTGCTCAATCTGTTTGGCAGCTCTTTATGTTTCTTTCACAGGATGTAACAGGAATCGCAGTGTGGCTCCAGTCCAGGCTCCTGAGAGAGCAGCAGACACTGGCAGCACCTCGGGGTGCATCACTGCCTCTCCTGTAGCAGCAGGGCAGGACACGGGTGGCACTGCTGCTGCCCCTGCCTGCTCTCCTCTGTGGGTTTTTGCAGGGGTACCCCAAAAGATTGGTTTTGGAGTACCCCAAAAGTTGCCCTGGGGCATCTCAAGGGAGGATTTGAAGCCCGCCAGGTCCTGGCCTCCTCTCTGGGGTGCAGAGGTGCCTCAGAGCAATGAGGGTGGCCCAGGTGACATCTGGCCCAGGTGACATCTGGCACAGGGCACATGGTGCTTTCTGCTCTCCCCAAGTACTCAGCTGGGCTGTTCCCAACACACGGATGCAGCACGTGGGATCCCACCATGCACATGGGAGAGGTGTCTGAGCTGGAGCTGCTCAGAGTGAGAGACTGGGGACAGAGCTGGGGATTCCCAGTTCCCCAGGACGTGCCTCAGTCCCCTCCACCCCCCCAGCCCATGCACAGCCTGTTTCTTCCTCCCCAGGGACAAAGTGGGATCTGTCCCAACAGCTCTGCCTGTTGGGACAGTGTGTCAGGCCAGGCATTGGGGTCAGTGTGTCCTGCTGATGGTCACAGTTTGCATCATCCCAAGTTGCTGCTGCTGGGGGGGAAATTTCTCCAGGCAATGCTTTCCTCTGCATTTTGTCCTCACTGAGGCCATGCAGGAACCTTGCAGGAACCCGTGCTGCCCCGTGCTGGCTGGTGCCCTTGAAAAGCCCCTGTTGCACTGCTCTGAAATGATGCAGCTCTGGTGCCTAATGACTCCTGACAGCTGGTGAACGGCCCTGCTGCTGGCAATCAGGAAGGCAGGGAAAGCAGAGGGTTACTGATGGTTGTGGTTATTACACTTATCGGGCTCCATCGATTATGGGCACGGTGTGTGCTGCCGAGGCTGGCAGGAACTGGGGCACAGCCTGGCGCTCCCTCTTCCCATTCCAGCACCACAGCTGGCCCCCTGTGCCCCAGCAGAGCAGGCAGAGCTTGGAACTGCATGGGATGGCCGAGGAATGGGACATGCTGGACTCCCAAATGCTGTTTCACAACCTGGAGCAGTGCCAGCAGATGTGATCACAGAACCATAGAATCACAGAATGGTTTGGGTTGGAAGGGACCGTAAAAATCATCCAGTCCCACCCCCTGCCATGGGCAGGGACACTTTTCACCAGACCAGGTTGCCCCAGCCCCATCCGGCCTGGCCTTGACGCAGGTTGTCAGCCAGTCACTCCCTCCATTACTTGGTGTTTTCCTCCTAAAAAAGCAATAGCCTGCACTTCGTTGCCAGATCCTCATTGTGTCAGGCCAATTTGGAGTTTGGCAGCAGAGCAGCTCCCTGTGCCCACGAGCACATCCTGCTACACAGATCTGTGCAGGAACCACAGCCCCATCATGCCCTCAGTGTGCAGCCCCTCCATGCCAGGGATGTGCCTCTGCACTGGATTACTCCTTCAGAATCTAAACCCTTTTCAGACAGGATTTGCCTGAATTTCAGTTTTTAACTTTCTTAAAACATTTTTTCACTAAAAATTGAGTTGTTCTGGGGGCTTCAGCCCCCTGCCCTGACCCAGAGCCTGGGTCCACCCAGCCCACCCTGGCTCCATCCCTGCAGGGTACTGGGCTGCTGCTGCTGCTCCTCAGCCGTCACCTCGTTTCCAGTGACACTGGTTTTTATATAATTAATTGTCAGCTGTATCAGCCATCAGTGATTTGTGTTTTAAAGATGGCCTGGCAGAACTAATTCCATTGCTGCACGACGTTGTGCTGGATGATGATAACCCATGTACAACTTCTCCCACTGAGCCTCATGACGAGCTGCTGCACTTTATTTTAATTAATACAGATAGCAAATATATTTTCATTAGCCATCAGGACATCAGGAAAGGAGCACAGCCCTCTTGCATGGCGAGCAGCAGCTTTGCTCTTGGGGTTGGGTGCAGCCCCCAGCCCTGCTGAGTCCCCTGCCTGGCTCCAGCAACCTCTGCATCCTTCCTCATCCATGTGCACCCACACAACAATAGCTGGGCAGGCACAAGGCAGAGAGTCTCCTCCAGCCCAGTATGGTTGGCATGACCCATCAAATCCTGAAAACCAGGTTTTTCTGGGGATTAAAAGCTGATTCAGCTGTGCTGCTCCATGGTAGCAGCCCCCAGGGTTGGGGATGCAGTGTCTGCTGTGTGGGAGCTCCCATCCAAAGCCTCTCCCAGGTCCCTCCTCCCTCTCCAGTGCAGGAGAACATGCAATTATAAAGCACATTCATAATTTCTCAAATTTAGAACAATTAAGCTGACTCCCTGGTATTTCTGACAAAACAGCCCTTTGTTCCCCGAAGAAGTAACAGCCTTCCTTGACCTCTGCTCTATTATTCTGTTTGATTGATCTTAATTATATCAGAAAGGATAATGATAAGCTTTTGGGGGGTGCAAGTACATTGGGAACAAAGAGGTTGGGCACTTTGTCCAGGACTGCTGGGGTGGTGAAGGCTGTGCTCAGCTAATGAGCCTGATGAGGTGCAGGACACCCCATCCCTTGCACCCAGTACTGCTACCAGGACAGCACCAGCACCCAGGAAATCCCTGGATTCCCTAAAATGGAGAAACAGAAGACTAAAAGCATGTCATAAACAAGCAAAAAGGACTTGGTCCTCCAGCTGGACCATGGCCAGCAATAGGAGCTGTGTCTCTGCCTGTCCTGCTCACTGTAGGTAACTCCCCATCTGCACCAGGGCACCGGCTCTGTGTGGGGATGTGTCGCCTTCTCCTGTGCCCTTGGGGATTTGTTGCCCCTCCACTGTTCCACCTTGGGAACAAGTACAAGGATGCTGACAAGGGGCATGGAAACACATCTCCCTTGTAAGGGACTGAGCAATATTACCCACAAAAATTCCTCTACCCCCAAAAATTCCTTAAATAAAAAAATCAGAAACCCCACACATTCGCGTGACAGCCTGGTTGCTCATTAATCACAGATAGGTTGAGTTAAACAAGAAAGTCCTTAAATGAGGACCATTTCTACCTCTACTTCTACCTCAGGATGGGTGTGTTGGGGAGGACCTGGACCTGTTGCAAAGCATCACACTTCCTAGTGGGCACCTCTTTGGTTTTCCAGCTTTTTTACTCCCATCAAAGCAGCTTTGGCACCGTGTGACACCAGCAGTACCATGCTGGGAAGTGCCCCCCGGGCTCAGGGAGCTGCATTGCTCCAGAGGGCTTTGATGTTTGAACCAGCCTGTGGAGAGGGACTGTGTCCAATGTTCCTCGTGTGTTGGTGTAAAACACATGTCGTATCATTGGAGTCTGGGCACGTTTCCTGCTGACACTATCTTTGGCACACCCTGGGGAAGAGGAAAGGTGGTGAGAAAGGACCCAACTCTTCTTCCCAGCAGGTAAAGAATCAGCTAATTATAAAAGCCCCTGTGTCACGTGCCTCGAATAAGATTTTGTTCACTCCTTCTATTGTTTATGTTCCTAGAGGGTAACCATAATTTTTAATGTCCTTTTGATAGCAGTGTAGTGTGATTAAAAGAGGCACATCTGAGACATAAATCTGCTTTTAAGCATTACTGTCTTGACATGCAATATTGAATGCTCAGGGATCAGGCTGAAGAATCCTGGGCTGTCCCTGTGTGGGGACAGTCCCCCTGGGGAGGAAAGGCAGGGGCTTCAGGGCTGCCAGAGCTCAGATCCCCCTGCCTGCCTAAAGGGGCTCCACGAGGGCTCGAGAGGGACTTTGGACAAGGGCCTGGAGGGACAGGACAAGGGGGAATGGCTTCCCATTGCCAGAGGGCAGGGTGAGATGGGATATTGAGGAGAAATTTCTGGCTGTGAGGGTGGTGAGGTCCTGGCACAGGGTGCCCAGAGAAGCTGTGGCTGCCCCATCCCTGGAAGTGTCCAAGGCCAGGTTGGACAGGGCTTGGAGAACATGGTCAGGTGGAAGGTGTCCCTACGCAAGGCAGGGTGTGGAATGAGACAATGTTTAAGGTTCCTTCCAGCCCAAGCCATTCCAGGATTCCATGGTTAGCTCTAGCAGAGCCACTCAGCCACACCAGAGGGCTCCAAGGGAGCAGACATGGGGCTCCTGCATGGAACCACAGCTCAGAGGTGCTGGGGAAACAGCTTCCCTTTCCTTGCAGGCTCTAGATAAACCCCAACTAGAGGAATGGAACCCTTTTCGAATTTAGATGTTGTAAGAGACATTTTGCAGTGGAAAAACTGAAAAGCTTTGCCCCTGGGGAGCAAGCTGCAGCTGCAAGGACTCTTGTTTTGCTGCACCCTTGCCTCCCTACCTTTCCTAATGAATTCCAAGAAAGCCTCAATGCATTCCTAAATGGGAACACAGCCTGTGTCCTTCACAGTCATCTCTACAACAAAGCCAGCAATCTCGCCGCTGGCAGCCACGGGCTCCTCTGTGAGCTGGAAACAAAAGCTGAAAAGGAGCCTTTCTAGTTGTGATTAGAAAGCTTGAAAAGTTTGGCTTTTACTTGATATTGCTTCACTGATTTCATCTCGGTGGCAGCTCTGAAGCTCTCCGGGAGCGCAGCGCAGCACCAGCCCCTCACCAGGAGACGAGCACTGATCCTGCTGTGGGAGCTGTGGCTCCGAGGGCCCAGGAGAAGCAGGAATGGGGTTGTTTGTGCCTTTTAGGATGCGGCACTGGGTTTGAACATTGCAAGCTGTTGTCTGTGCTTATGGAAGAAGCAGCACCATTGCCCAGCAGATGCCGGAGAGCTCGGCTCTCCCCAGGAGAGGACCAAGGACACCAGGAGCATCCCTATGGCCCAAGGAAATCCCTGACCCCTGCACCCATCAGCACACAAATGGACCCAACAGTGCCAGTTTTCGTCCCAAAGCTACAGCCATCTGCCATCTCCCACCCCCTCTGATCTTGGGAGGATGCAGACACTTGTCCCCCTCAGGACAAGCTGCCTCCAGGGCTGCTCCACGCAGCGAGGTAGGGGGACAGGGGATGATGATGTGGAGGCATTAAATTTAATTATTTAAAAAAAAAAAAAAAGAAGAATGGATGAGGAAGAGAGATTATTGGGGAAATTTTCTCTGGGGGAAATTCTGGCACCAAGACAAACTGCAATATCTCAGTGCAGGCTGGGGACTGAGTCTTGGATAAAAATAAAGCAGGAGGCGGCAGCACCTTCCAGATGACATTCACTCCATTCATCTCCCGCTGCCGCCAGCATGCACAGGCATTAGGAGTTACGTTTTCCTTCACTATTTCTCAAATATATTTATGCTGGGAGATGTTTGTGGAGGTACATCATGTGCCTGGGGCAGAGGATTAATTCCAAACTGTCACCTCGCTTTTTGATGGGTTTGTAAATTCTGCTCTGTTGATTTGCACTCGCAGTAAATTGATAAAATCCTCTTTCCAAAAACCTAATTCACCATTTAGAGCTCACCAGGGTGTTAGACCTCATTGGCTCACATATTTATGTAAATATAGTGTCCAGCAGCAATTTAAAAACTGCTGTGTGGGTAATATGGATGGATGATAAGGAGCGGAGGGAGATGTTGTATGGTGGGGGCTGTGTGCCCTGGAAAGGAGACTTTCATTGTCTTGGAGCCCCAGATTTTGGGGTGGCTGTGCAGTGGGTCGCTGTTTCTGAGTGTTCCCCCAGGATCTTTCCCCTCTGCACCAGAGCTGATTAACCCCAACAGTGTTGGGAGTAGTCTGAGGTCTCTAAGTATGCTTTTGGGGCATTGGATGTGTCTGAGGGGACATTGCTAAGCTGTGCCTGCAGAGCTCTTGTTGGTGTCCTGGGAGCACTGGGAGCTCTTAGGGCTCATGCCAGAGTGGTCTGTCAATTTGGGGACTTCATATCTTTGCAAATGGAAGTTCAGGACTGTCAGGAGTAGCCTGGTTTTTTACTGAAATTGCATTTAAATCAGCATCAGGAGATGCAAGCAGATCGCTGTGCACCATCATCATGGAAGAGATGCAGGATGGCAGAGGGGACAACAGAAGTGATGTCCTCAGTATTGTCCCCCAGCCACCACTCTACCCGAGATGAAGCATCTCATCCACAAAATGTTGCCATGCTCCATTAATCCACCCTAAAAAGTCAGAAGGAGATTCTCTCTTGAATTTTAAATATTTTCAGCCATTCTGACTAGCTCTGAAAGTGCCCTGAATTGACCAGTTTCCAGAACATTCCCTCACTCCCCTGTTATTCCCGTGCCTGCCTGCCCACTGCTGCCCACTGTGCCAGGCCCTGCAGTAGTTCCCTCGACCATGGGCTGGAGCACGTCACTGAATGTCCCCTGGCAGCCCCAAGGACCAAGTCTGCTGTCCCTTCCCGGGGGTCACCCTGCAGAGCCGCCCTCCCAAGGCACTCCTGGCCCCTCGGTGCCTGCCTTTGGCACATCACACACGGCTGTGCAAGACAGTGAGACGGACCGAGACGTGGCAATTCTTCTTGCCGAGCAGATGACGCTGCTCTGGGATCCACCCCACAGTTATCCCTTCTGTCAAGCTTTGGTTTTTGGATGCCTTTGCATTTGGCTCCAAATTTCCTTCCCAGACTAAAGCTTTGCACATGGAACCATGCCTTCAAAGCTGGGCTGAGTGGCCAGGCTGCTCATACGATCTCTCCTCAATGCCAGCAGCTTGGATTTCACTTCCAAACAGTCTTCTTGCACCTTCCCCCTGCAGCCATCTGTCCTGGGGTGCCAAAGCTTTGTCCTCACCCCTAGAGAGGTGACACAGAGCCGAGCCCCTGGGGCAGTCTGCCGGGCACTGTGGGGGTTGAACATCTACTGCAGGAATGGGATCCTGGGGTTGGGAGAAGGGAGAAGGGTCTGGATAACTCTCTGGTTAACACTGCAGACCTGGGAATCCAGGCAGAGCCTTGTCACTTTGCATCAGGAAAGCTCCAGGCTCAGCCAGCGCTCGGGGTTGGTCAGCTGCTCTCCTGGCCTCTTCCCAGGGAAAGGAAAAGGAGGAAAAAGGAATAAAAAAGAGATGGCTGAGTCGAGGCTGTGCTCTGGGAGCATGCCAGCTGCAGCTGCACCAGCAGCAGGAGGTCTAGCAAGCAAAAAGTGGGAACAGAAGGGAAAGCAGTTCCTCAGCACCTCAGGAACACTGTGCCCCCCAAGCAAGGGGAGGTCCTTGGTTGGGAACAGCATTACCTCCATGTACCCACAGCCCTGAGCCCCCAGCACCATGGGACAGAGCACTGCAGCAAGGATCCCCATGCCAGGGGGCTGTCACCCCCTCTCCACCCCTGAGGCTGGATCTGGGTGCCTCTGCTCGCTCCCCACAGGCTCTGGCTACAGCCAGGACCAGGACACTCAGCTGGATCCCCGAGTTACAGCTCAGTGCAGCTCCCACAGCTGTGACAGTGTGACACTAACTCCCAGCAGCACGGTGTGACACTAACTCACAGCAGCAGCGTGCTTCAAAGGGCTCGTTATGCCACATCCGTGTCATCTAAGGAAGACACTGGGCCAGGAATAGTGTCTTCTCAAAAGCACTGGAGTTGCTCCCTGCCAGCTGCAGCCCCATGTTTACAGCTCCTGGCTGTTCTTTCCTGACATCCCCTGGTTTTTGGGGCTCCCAGGGCTGCCAGGGCACTCTGAGCTGTGCCAGGACACAGGCATTGACCATGGCTGCTCAGGCATCCCCCAAGCACAGGCACCACAGATGAAGATCCAAGTGAGAGATAACCAAGGTTTGCATTTGATTATGAGCCAATGCCATGGGCTCTGATGGAAATCCACAACATGTAACTCTCCAATATAGAAAATGAGTCTCCCTTGCACCTGGCTTTGCCCCAGGCTCTGGTTGGCTGCTCCAGCTGCCCAGCTCCATGGAGCTCCTCTGATTTTGGAAATCCTTACAGATGAAGTCTGAGACACACTGGTGCTGCGTGACAAGAGGGTCACTGCAAGCATTGGAAGTTTGTTTATTCCCCTTCTTCACCCTCTCAGCAGTGCAGGTGACCCTGCAGATGTGCTGGTCTGGCACTGGAGGGATGCTGGGTGCCCACCAAAGCTGCTCCACCCTCCCCTGGGTGACAGTCCTAGGGTTCCTTTCATGGGAAACAATCCTCAATGAGCTCTCCAGTGTAGGAGTTCACAGGCTGCAGTCCTTTGGGAACTGCTCCACCATGGATCCCTTCCAGAAGGTCACTCCTTCAGGAAAAGGCTGCTCCAGCGCCCGTCCCCCGTGGGGTCACAAGTACTGCCATCAAACCTGCTCCAGTCTGGGCTTCCCATGGGGTCACAGCCTCCTTTGGGCATCCCCCTGCTCTGGTGTGGGGTCCTCCATGGGCTGTAGGTGGATCTCTGCTCCCTTGTGGACCCCCACAGGCTGCAGGGGCACAGCTGCCTTACCATGGGCACCTGCAGCACCTCCTCCTTCACTGACCTTGGTATCTGCAGGGCTCTTCCTCTCACATGTTCTCACTCCTCTCTCTGGCTACCGTTTCCATTTTGCAGGTATTTTTATCCATGGGTAGAGCAGGATGTGCATAGAGCAGAATGCGGGTGGAGCAGGAACAGCCCCATGGGACGGAGCGAGAAAATCCTTAGCAACTTGTCCATTAACAAGCTGTGAAAGGAGACAGACAGCCAGAAGCTGGCGGCCTGGCCGTGGAATGAAGGACACCTTCCTTCCCTGAGCACCTCAGCAGGAATGACTCCAGCTGCAAAGCCTTTCTCTTTCCCTTCTCCCAGTTCATGCAGGCTGAGTTACCTGACACTGCATTGGACTTGGGGCTGCAGCGAGAGCTGCTGAGGTAGCTACGCCACACGGATCTGCTCCCTGCATCACATCAATCCAGCACTGCTCACATGTGCTTTGGCAGAAAAAGTGATCCTGTGAAGCAGGTCCTTTTGGGGAGGGCTCTGGAAAGCACAGAATACAGCTAGGAGCAGCAGCTGAAGGGCAGCAGCCTGTGTCAGTGACATCAAACCCTCCCTCACCCCACACAGCCCACCCAACCCTTCCCTCCCTCTGTCCTTTGCTCCCTGGTTTGGGGGGGCACCAGCTGGGGAGGTGCTGTCTCCATCCCCACAGCCAGGGCTGGCACCCCAAGGTTTCTCTTGTATTGGCCCCCTATGCTGCCCCACAAATGAAAGGCATGGCCAGGTACTGCCCATGGCCCCCAGGCTCCACATTGGTGTGGTTCCTCCTGGTGCTCACCCAACTCAAGCCCTGATGGGATCAGGGCGCTGGGGGCTGTCACAGTGCCCTCCCCATCCAGTGGTTGAACCTCACAGAGCTGTGGGACCCTGGGACTGGAGCAGAGACAGACACATTCCCACCTTACAGAGCACGCTGTGCCTGGCAAGTCAAGTGGTTAAAGACACAGAACTCTCAGCAATGAATTCAGCAATTTCGTACCCCTGACAAGAGTGTAAATCCATCCTGATGGACTGGAAAATTGGAAAACCAGTGCTCACGCAGTGTTTCATATAGACATGTCTGAGCTCCTGAAAGATGCACTCGGTGGCAGACCCCAGTTCCAGCCGTGTCACTGTCGTCATGCTAATTAAAATAGAGCCTGTGTTTTGTAACAGGATTTCCTTGGAGTGTATTTTACTGTTCAGTAACCATTTTCAAATATTTGAAAAATAAAATTGCATCAAGTAAATAACTTTCGGATTGCCACAGAAGGTTAGTCTGGTTCAGGATTTTTTTGTTCCCAAAACCCACTGGAAGCAGTTGCACTCATCATAGTGACAGAGGATGGAAAATACAGGGATTTCTGAGGCTGCTTGTAGTCTAGATCAAAAGCTGCATCTTATTTAATCATACAAAGCCCATTTCATTAAAAAAACAAGTGTTTGTACAAAATGGGATAACAAAGCACCCCAGTGCTTGGCACTGGCCACAGAACACCCCTGCCTGCTGGCAGGATGGGCCATACTCACACCTGCTGATTTTGATGCCCACGTTACCTGTCCAGCAGCGCTCTGGCACCTCTCTGCCTCATCCGTGACTTACTACCCATTAGCTTCCAAACACGGCTCAATCTGACTTCCAAGGGTTGGATCACACACTGATTTGTTCTGCACTGCCCTTTTTACGTGGTTTGCTTTTCCAAGACCCTTGCCTGCCATTCTGGATGCCAAGGGAGCACACTCAGCTGAATCAGTGCAGCCTGCCTCCTCAGCCCCAAATCCTGGTACAGATTCCTCAGGGACAAAGTTCAAAATGTGACACTGTGGCATCCACAAAACTGCACTTAAAATGGCATCTTTGTGTATTCATAATGGCAAGAAGTACAGGAGAAACAGAAGGCTAAGGGAGACTAATTTCATTTGCTCCTGGTCCAGGATCTCCTCGTCCTTTCTGCCAAGGGGAAGAGTAGGAAGAAGAGCCATTTGCCATGGCTTCTGACAGCTCTCCATCAGACAAGCCCCATTGCCATTGTCTCTGGCCGCACAGTGAGCGAACAGCCTGGCTCTGTGCTCTTATCTCGTCGCTCGGGGTGCTGCCGCGAGAGCTCACCGTGCACTTGTTGCAGCCCTTGCCGAGTTCGTGCTCGGTTTTCCTTCCTCCTGGACACACCTGATTCTCTGGAAACAACCTCCCGTGGTGCTGCACTCACCACGGAGCCAGGGGAATCTCCGTGCCTTGCTATTGCGCTGTGACAGCCAGCCTGGGGTGCCCAAACACCTCGGAGAAGAGAAGGGAGGGCACAGAGGATGGGGCTACAGAGGAGCCCGAAGCTCAGCACCCCCCCGGCTGCATTTCTGCTCACGGAAACGCGGCCTCGGGCAGGGATTGTTGGTCTCATCACAACCTCTAGTGGACACCCTAAACTGGGTGTATTTAGAAATCCTAGATCTCCCAGCGGTCTGGCTTTGCCGCTGCCATCCCCACTGACCAGGCTCTGCCAGCGGTCGGTCCGAGTCCGAGCCTGCATGGGCAGCACAGGCAGCACTGCCTTCTCTGCCCCGTATCTGCCCACACGCCCTGCTTTTGCTCTCTGCGTGATTTCACAGTGCTAAATAAATACCCCTGTTGGTGACCGTGCTCCCTGCATGCCACTGCTCCCTGCACGGCGCTGCCCGGAGCCTCCTGGCACAAGTCCCTGCGCAGGGACGTGCCTGTGCCGCCTGTTCCGCTCTGTGCCGGTGGGTGGGTGCAAGCGGATGCCGAGAGGAGAGGAGAGGCTTTCACACCTCCTCTCTGATGATCTAAATGGCTTCACCAGTGCAGAGCACCAAAAGCCACCAGCCGAGCACCCGATGGGTGCAAGTCATGTGAAATTGGTTGTTTCTTGAAAGTGTGAACTGAAAGAGCAGCAGATGGAGCACGGCAATCTGACTCTGCAGGGTCTGATCCTTCTCCCCCCCGGAGCTGGAGAACAGCAGGGTCTGCTGGTCTGGGCCTTGACTGTGTCCCCCTCCACACAGATCAACAACCCTCCCAGGCACGGGTAGAGCTGCCATGTCGCTGCCAGCTCCAATCTGCGTAGGCAGGAGTTGGGCTTTTACAGCAATAATTCACCAAACCTTGTAAAGGGTCAACAATTTATCAGCTCCCTCTCTGCCAAGGAAAGAGGAGTTCAGCACACTGTGTTCTCCTACCCTGAGATTTATGGCAGATCATGCCAAATCCTGTTCCCAGGGAGCTGGGCTGCCTGCTGATGCTCCCAGCGGGACTGGGGCAGCCCTCCTGCCTCTAGCACATGAGGCAGTGTGGGAGCTGTGAGCCCCCACTGGGCCTGTGCTTGCTGGATTTGCTTCCCAGCTCCCCCAGACCCCCAGGAGCTCAAGGACCATCACTGCACTCACACAACACACCAACAGCCTGGACCAGAGAGTCTGTATAACACACCAGGGGAACGTGCCTCTCTGTGCCTGCTGGAACAGGATGCCAGGACTGGCAGGGACTTTGGATCTGATTCCTCCACACGTACTTGCATGTCCATACGCAGAACACAAATCCATGCGGGTGAGAGACAAATGCCATCCTCTACGCCCATTTCTGTTTTGCTGCCCAGAAAGGATGTAATACAATCCCTGTCTAGAGAGCTCAGTTTAAGGCCAAAAAGTCAAAGTCATTTAATGCAATCTGAACATGAGAGCAGGGACTGAAGAGGGCAGGCAGCATCGCACAGCACTCCTGACACCAGGAGCTGGTCGTCTTTGCTATAACCCCCCTGTGAGCCCCGGAGGGCACCCTCAGGCCCTGCACACACTGCAGCACTGGCAGACACCCGCCTCTCCCGTTCTCCCACTGAACAATCCGCACTGGTAATCCCATCCGGACACACACCTAAGCCCAGCTGCCTCATCCCAGCACCCCACCAGTGCTGAGGGACCAGGTCCAGGCACTGCTTTGGTCGTGTTTAAGCCCCACGCGAGTTTCTGGTGACTTTGCCAAGTCACCCATGAGTGTGTCCCAGAGCCTATTCTTAGGTCTGTCATCGCGGCAGTGGGAGCGGGACTGCATGGAAATGTGACACACGTGGAATGAACATGCAGCCCCTCGGTAAACACTCACCCCCTCACGGCCAACCCCTGCATGCCCGAAAAGGTGGGACTGGAACACCAGTGGGGAGCTGGCAGCCAGGGCTGGAGGGACACCGGGGGCCGGGGACACGCAGAGCACTGGGGACAGACACATCGGGCTTCTCTCCCTGCGGGAGGGAGGCAGAGGGTCCGGCAGGGCTCCCGGGGGCCGCGGCCCGGGTAGCGCTGGGTTTCCCGTCGGAACGCGGCTCTGGGAGCGGCCCCGCTCGGCCCGGGCTGCGGGAGCTGTCCGCCCCGCGGTGCTGAGCGGCGCCGTCCCGCCGGGCCCCGCTCCCGGTGCTGCTCCCGGTGCTGCTCCCGGGGCCGCTCCCGGGGCCGCTCCCGGTGCTGCTCCCGGTGCTGCTCCCGGGGCCGCTCCCGGGGCCGCTCCCGGTGCGGCTCCC
>JAWWEW010000036.1:9216627-9286933 GCA_035583185.1 Anabacerthia variegaticeps
GGGTGGGCAGCAGCCCCGACCCCAGCACCGTGCCCAGGCAGCCAGCGGCCCCAGCCCCGCCGACCTCCCTATCTGTGGAACAAGCAGCACCTGCGGGACTCCACAGGGAGCCAGGAGCGACTCGGAGCGGTGGGAGGGAGGCAGAGGGGGAGGAGGAGGAGGAGCCAGGCTGGAAGAAACTTATGTGGGGTCCTGGCAGGGCTTCGGCATCGCAGCGTGTGCTCTCGCACGGTGGGAGATGTAGCGCAAAGTGCCCTGAGATTAGCAGATGTGCTGCAAACACCAGCCATCCAGGAGGGAGTCGCTCTCGCAAGACCACGGTCCTCCGTGCCTGGCTGGGTGGGCACTGCTGCCCATTCCCCCGAGTCGTGCCTGCAGAAGGTGAGGGCTCTCGGGGGGTGTCTGTGCACGGAGTGTCCCTGGCTTGGGGCACCCGGCAGTGTCCTGGCAGCTCCAGCAGGTCACAAGCAGCACCTCTGGCTCTCCCAAAGCACCTGGCTCTCCATGGCACAGGGTCAGAGCTGCCAGCCCTGGCCCTGTGACAGCCGCTTTCAGTACTGTGTGAAGCAACGAGCTGCATGTCAGCTGCGAGACATGAGAGTGTTCCTGTCGCCCCAGGGAGATGCCCCTGGTCCTGTCCTGTCACCCGGAGATGGCACCAGAGCTCGGAGCTGCTCAGGCAGGGCTGGGAGGTGGGAAAGTGGGAAGGAGCGCTGGCTGCGGGTTAAAGGAGGTCATGTTGTTGCAGACAGGACTGATGGGATCCCTGAGCAACCACGGGGTTAATGAAATAAACACAAATTTGTAAATCTTTCCTGAGCATCCAGGGGATCAGGTTTTGTTTGGCAATAGAAGTAAATACTGCTCTGCTCTCCCTGACCTGGCCATTAGGATGACTTTAGTGAGGACTGGTTTTGATTTCCAAAAGGGTTTTATGCACCTGTGAAAAGCCCCATGGGGACAAGTGCTGCACCAGCCCTGGCTCTGTTCACACTCACTGACCCTGAGCATGTCGTGGGGCTGGAGGGACGTGGGATACACAGCCCGTCTGAGTGTAGTGAATTAACAACATCTTGGGGGATTTCAAATGGAAGAAGCCTCCTGACAGCTCACATGTGGGTCTAATAATTTACTATAACTGCTTTTATGGCAGACCGTAAAAATCTAAAATAAGGCTGGGAATTGTCAGAGAATCCCACACGGAGCTGAATTTCTGCATAATCACAGTTTTTAGGCTCGGTTGCCTTCCTCTGGAAAGTCTGAGGTGTTCAGTGGGCTCCCTCGGTCCTGGTGGTGGGTGTGTGATGGATGGGGTCACTGATGGAGATGTCCAGCAGTCCTGTTCAACCTGAGAGACTCTGGGAGCTGAAAGGTCCACTCCCTGCTTTGACTCTGGAGAGCAGCCCCTCATCTTGAACCCTCCTGATGGCTCTCCCACCGTCTCCAACCTCTCCAGAGGGACCAGCATCCTGGAGGATGCAGAGAGGGATTTTGTTTCCCAGGCTCGAACTCTTCAGACCCTTCCATATGGCACAGGGAGGACATTGTCTGTCCCCAGAGGGTGACATTAAACACTGAGGTAATTCTGCCTCTGAGAGCTGACCCCGAGCAGTTACAGCAATTACTCTGAGTGCCACCGGATGATACTCGGTAATTACGTGGCTCTTTCATCTGGGATCTCTGAGCACTTACTGATCAATTAATTACACTTTGCAGCAGGCTTTTGCCCCAGTGCCGGACGCTGATGGATCAATAGTCCCTCCCCTGAGATGTGGCCGGTGCTGAACGACTCAGCCCTGCCAGCACAGGGCTGGACCCCGAGGGATCGAGTCCCGGGGTTTGAGGTGCCCAGGCTCCCTGGGGAAGGTGGGGGATGAGGTAATGGAAAGCTTATGGGTGAGAATCATAAAATTTAGGTTGGATAAGACTTCTGAGATCATTGAGTCCAAGCCTTAACCCAGCTCAAGAGGGTCCTGAGCAGTTGCCAGCTCTTCCTTAGCCTTTCTTTGCATTTCCACAGTGTTGACTCTTCAGAGATGCAAGAGTGGAAATCAAGGGCATGGGGTCTGTCCCTGAGTGGGGTGTCACAGCTATCTCACAGCTCGGAGCTAAATTGCAGCATTTGCAGCCTGTCCCTGCCAGGAGAGCTGCAGGCTGCACAGTCCCTATCCCAGCTCATTGCTGAAAATTGCCAGTTGCAGGCAGAGAAACACATTTCCCCCTTCCCAAGAGCCCCCACAGCTCAGCTGAGCTGATCTCATTCCCCTCCTGCTTGGCCAAAGATCTGCATCACTCTGCAGCCTGACATCCTTTCCATGTTTTTCCTGGCTGCCCTCGGCGATGTGTCCTCTTCCCGCAATACCTGCCTGGCACAGCCGTGGCTCCCAGCCCCTCTTCCCGATACTGGTGGGGACAGTGGCACATGGGAAGGGGAGCACAGCCTTCTAGGGGGACTGCCCTGGAAGCAGGACAGATTTTCTCACCCTGGGACTGTGCCCTGCACTTTTGGCTGTCCTTCCTTTCTTCCAGGCAATCTTTCAGCCCAGATGGAGAGCACCATAAGGAGTTTTGTTTCCTTCCCAAAACACACGACACATTCCCTGCCTGTCTAACAAGGTGTCTGTGCTGGGCTGTGTGACGTGGTGCGAGGCACAGCCAGCTCTGCAGGAACCATCCACACTCCTGCCCTCGGTCCCTGCAGCAGGGAGGGGGAGCGAAGGGGAGGGAGGGGAGTTCTGGCCCCTCATGCCCCATGTCCAGATGGAGCAGAGCCACATCTCATGCTCGGGGACACTCTGTGTGCGGGTGCTGTGCCCAGAGGGCACTGTGTCCCTGCCCTGCAGCAGATGTAGCACTGCTCTGCCAGGACACATGAGGGTTGGCACAGCTACACCGGCATTGGCCCCGGGGCTGGTGCAGAAGGGCTGTGGGTGAGTGGCACCGGGGCCAGGCTGTGACTGCCGGAGGTCCCCAGAGTGTGGCCACCACCACACCACCCACTCCTTGGCACCGGCACAGCACAGAGGGCGTTTTGAAGCTGAAAGGCAGGTGTGGGATACAGTCAAGTCGGAGATGCTCCCTCCCACTTAGGGCTTGTTACTGAGAGCCATTAAAAAGGTCTGGGGCTGTCCTTTCCAGGGACTGCTGGTGTGGGGGAGATTGAGGGTGATGGGAGACTGAGGATGAGGAAGACTTTTTACAAGGGCATGCAGGGATAGAACAAGTGGAAATGGCTTTAAGCTGAAGGAGGGTTAGTTTAGATTAAGTATTAGGAAGAAATTCTTTTCTGTGAGGCATTGGCTGCCCAGAGAAGCTGTGGGTGAGGGAGTGGCTGTGGGGATGTCCAGGCATTGGGATGAGCTGGTGCCAGCAGAGGGATGGAAGGATGAGCCATCAGCAGGGATTTCTCCAGCACTTAAAAGCCTCCTTCACATTCTCTGCCATGAAACACAGCCGTGATTTTTGCTTTACAAGTGTGATTGCTTATAACAGCATGAAATTATAGCCAGACATGATCAGCCTGGCAGCAGATAAGGGAAGCTGTCGAGTGTGGCAGTGTTAGTACACAGGGGGCTGGAAGGAGGGAGCTTGGCAGCCCCTGGATGAGCTGTGTCTCTGGGCTATCACAGTGGGAAGGTGCTGGGGATCCCAGAGGGAATGCTGCAGGGTTAGACCTGGTGGTGATTGAGATGGGTGGGAAGAGAGGATTAGTCAAGGGTCTTAAACTGGGAATAAACACATGACTGCTCTGTCCAGTGCATACTCAGTCTCTCATTTGGGGACTTCAGCTCTGGATGTAACGACTGTGTTAATTAGCCCTGTACCCTTATCAGTGCCAGTGCGTGCCTTGCCCTAGGATAAAAGGTGCTCACCACGTCCTCTCAAACTCTTATGTGAAACAGGTAATGAATGACCACTCAGGACCTTAGGTGAGCCATCAGTTGGTGGGGGCTTTGCATGGGAGGGACAGTTGGAGCAGCCCTTTCCTTGTAGTGTTTGGACCTGCTCCTCTGACACTGGTAGTGGCCCATGGCCAGGAACAGTCACAACTGGGCCGTCCTTCTGCTGGCATCCACTGGGCAAATGGTGCCCATGGATTAAAGGTTGGACTCGAGGATCTTGGAGGTCTTTTCTAACCTAAATGACTCTGTGATTCTGTGACTACTCACGGGGCCCAGCCCTGGCAGGTCACGTTGCACATGACACATGACAGGGTAATGGGCCAATCATGGTGACACACAGCTCTGAGTCACGAGGACCTTCTCCAGCTGCCTGGGTGGCTCCCTGAGTCTGAGGATGATGAGAGGATGAGCTGTACAAGCCTTCACGCCTGGAGCCAATGACTTGAGCAGGTAACACTGGTAATACAATGTCTGTAAGCACAGACAATGATTTTTCTCTAATGATCCTCCAAAAATTAAGACTTCTTGTAAAGCTATTGCGTTTGCTTCCTCCTCTGTACATGTGGTGGCAGATTTGTGCAGTGTTGATGTGAGGAATGTGCCCCAGCTCGGTGTCATCTCTGTTCTGTGCCTACACAGCCCTCTGTGGTCATCCCAGGAGTGAGCCCATGAGGATGCCCCAACATCCTCAGAGCCTTTCTGCCCAAGGCAGAGGCTGCCTCTTGGATTAGCCCCAGGGTCCTGTTCTCATTCTTCCCAGAGCTGGTAAAAGCTCGAGGCGAGGGGCAGTCCTGCCCTGAATACCCTTGGAGGGGGCAGCAATTCCTCTGTCCTGCTGCCAGCGCCTCTTGGTGTGCTTCTCTGGTGCAAAGGCTGCTTTGTGCCCCAGTGCCTTGAGGAACATCTCAGTGGTCACTCCAAAGCCTGACTGTTTGCAAAAGGGGCTGCTCAGTACCCCTTGAGCCTCAAGGAACATTCCAGCTCAGTGTGGTCCACATCTCTGCCCTGCAGCTGCTGGGGTTGGACCTTTATCCTTTATGGAGAGGGTGATCAGGCATTGAAATCGGCTGTCCAGGGGAGTGGTGAAGTCACCATCCTTGGGGGTGTCAAGGAATGACAGGACTGTGCCCTGACTGAGGTTGCTCCTGCACTCCGCAAAACTCAGCTTGTTGAACGAACCTCCTTGGGATCACTGAGCCCGTGTTCAGGGTGTTGTGGAGTGAGGTTTGTTGCTGTCACAAATTGCCATTGACACTTGAACTTGCCACAGTGTGTGGTCCTGGTGGATGTGGAATTCGGGAGGCAATGCCAAGGCTCCACACCCCAAGACTGAGCTGTTACCAGCGCTGCTCTGTGCAAGCTTCCTCTGCTCACAGCCCTGTCCCACACCTCCTTAAAAGCCAGCCTTTCCTGGCATTTTCCTCACTTTCATAAGCATTTTTCCCACTCTGGAAAAAAAAGGTCTCCATTTACTCATCACTGCCCTAAAACCGTTTGTGTCGACCTGAGGTGGGTCAGTGAGACCCAGAAAGGATTCCTGGTGGAATGAGCTTGTGTGTGCTGGATGGGATTGATTTCACGGCGCAGAAGCCACTCATCAGGCAGCCCTGCCTGCCCTCCTGCCATGCACAGCACTGTGGAAAATGCACTTATTCACATATTAGACCAATTCTCTGAAGTTCAAACCTTCCAGGTATTTCTGGTCTCTACTGGTCTCTGCTTTCATCCCCTTTCATCCCACTGCCTTTGCACTTTCCCAGTTCTGCTCCACTTCCTGTGCTTTTTGGAGAGAAAACAAGCCAGCTGAGGGATGGCACAGGGCTGGCACTGCTGGGGGCTGGGGAGTGTTTACTTGGAGATTGTGCTCTGCCAGCCTGACCTTTCTAGGAAGCAGCCTCAGCACCCAGGCAGGGCTGATCTTTGCTGCAGTGTCACTACCAGGAAGGTGGCCCTGCCAGGAAGGGGGCCCATCCCAGGGTCTGGATCAGCGGTCTCTGCTCAGAAAGCCTCGAGCATCATGGCATTGCAGCAGATGCCTTTGTGGGACTGGCCATGCTGTTGGTGGAAAAGGGCAGGTGAGGGGCTCAGGGGGTCAGGGCAATGCTGCTCAGGAAAGCAGTCAGTGCCTCTGCCTTTGCCTTCAGCCCCTGATGGATTCGTGTGACCGATGGCCGAGTGTTTCACCCTGAACATGCTGATACCTTCCAAAAACCCTGGTGATGGATGTTCTCATTAAACAAAGGTGCACTGTGAGGGAGAGGAGCAGATGACTTACTGCTTCTGCTGTGGGTTTTGCTGTCAGCGTGAGGCACAGCTCATTCCTTCTTCCCCACAGCCAGGTGTGTTCATCACCTTCATCAGCCTCGGTGCATGTGGGGTCCCTGGGGCACCAGAAGCAGATACCAGACGGGCTGGGGTGCAGCACAGGGCTCAGGGATGCCTTTGCAGGTCACTGTCTTACTGCAGGCCAGAGCAGTGCTCCTTTTCCAGCTCTGATGCCCAGGAGGAGCTGGTGAGGTGATCCAAAGCAGGACGGTCCCAGCTGGTCCATGACTGTGCTCACAAAACAGGTAAAAGGACTGTGGGGGGTGGAGGGTGATGATCCAAGACAGGAGTGGAGGTACTTTGATTTCTCTTTCTGGGATCATGTTCATTTTCTTGGCACAGTTCAAGAAGTTCTGTGCAGGGGTGTAGAGGATGAGCAGGCTGTCCCCAGGGGTGCCTGGGTGCAGGTTTTGACAGGGAGTCAGGGATACAGGGACTGAGTGGAGATGGACTCTGCCGTTCAGCACTGCTGGGTTTTTGTCTGGGATGCTCTGAGGCTCATGGCCTTGGGGGACCAGAGACACAATTTGATTTACAGAAGTTTGTTTGGTCTTGAAATGAATAGTTAAAGGGAAAGTGGGAATCTGAGCAGGGACATGCTCTTGGCTGTTTTAGAGAGAAATTTGCAGTCTCAGGCTGGCTGTGGGATTGAGAACTGCATTAGTATTGACCTCAGGTGTGGTGAGCAGCAGAGATTTCCTAACTCAGCACGAGGCTGTGCTTGACTCTAAATATCACCTAACACTGTGCAGCAGTAGCACCTGCCTTGCAGGAGTGTTTGGGGTCTTTGATTCAGCAGTGTCTGCTGAGACCCACCCGTACCCTGAGATGAAGGATGCCCTGGCTGTGCAATGTGCTGTTCTGGCTGATAACTGTGCATCAGGTACCAACGTGGCATCTGAAACCATCTTGTGCTGAACAGGATCCCAGCTCCAGTCTCAGAGGGGAGGGCTGGGAGGAATAAAAGTCTCCCATCCCTTGCCCTTCCACTGCAGCTCTGACCTGGCACAGAACTTGGCCCCATGTTTGGTTTCAGGTAGAAAGAGCAGGTGATGGTTGTAGAGTCTCATGTCGCTTGCACGAATGAGTTATCCCAGGAAAAATGCAGGTTCTCCCTCTCTGTGGGATCCTGAACTGCTTCGGCTTTGATATGCTCCTTCTGCAAGTGAGCAGAGCTAAAGGGAACATGGAATCAGCACCATCTTCCCCCAGGAGTTCTTCCCTTTCAGGCTTCACTTGGCGTCATGACGATCCAATCAATCCCAGGAGGCTCCAAATAATTATTAATTAAGGCAGTGATTGGGTGATTTGGCCATCATTGCAGCTGTCTTTCACAGGCAGAAAGAAAAGCCTGATCCTTTCTTATTTTTTCCTAAAGCCTGACTTTCTGATGGCACGCGGCTGCTCTGCAGAACACAATGTAATAGCAGGGTGAGTCACAGCCAAGGATTTGTATTCAATATCAGTTTGGATTACATTAGCTTTGCCTAATGCCTTAGCAATAAAGTGCCTCTTCATTGTATGGCTGCAATTTATTTCAGCTCCTGGGTCGGCACAGAGCAAACATCCGTCATGCTGCAACACGTGTGCCCTGCGACGGGAGTGCACAGTGGATGTCGGCTGCTCTCAGAGGCAGGGGGGGTGCAGGCTGTGCTGGCTGGTGCTCTGCCTCTCCAACTGCTCCTGCTCCCGGCAGGAGCTCTGTGCTGGCTGCTGCTGCTGCCCAGAACGTGCTGGTGGCAGATGGGCTCTGCAACAGGGCCATTTTTAAAGCCATCTCTTGGAAGCTGGGGCAGAGAGGTTTGTGGAGGCTGGGAGGCAGAGGCACCCTGGGGATGCACTGGTTGCAAAATCTCACCTTATCAAAGAATCACAGAATGGTTTGGGTGGGACAGGACCTTAAAGCTCATCTCATTCCACCCCCTGCCATGGGCAGGGACACCATCCCCTAGCCCAGGTTGCTCCAAGCCCTGTCCAGCCTGACCTTGAATACTTTCATGCATGGGGAATTATCCATTTGTTCAGCCATCAAACCTGCCCAGCTTTCAAACAGGAGCCCCACCAAATGCCTGTTCCCCTGGTGAGGTGTGGTACTGGTGCCTGGTGCTTGGTGCTTCAGTCCTGGAGCGCTTCCCTGTAACTAGCACAGGTCCTGGAGCATCTTTCCGTCCCCCCACTTGTCCAGGGCGGTGCTCCCTGCAGCGTGCAGGCTGTGACTGCTGCCCCATGGCACTGAGCAAGGCTTCAGCTGGGCTTTGAAGCCACCTGAGTCCCCAGTGCCCAGCTTGGCTGTGTGGGCAGTGCAGGAGGGTGGCAGGTCCCCAGGCCGATGATGTTCAGGTCACGTCCCTGCTGCACAGAGTTTCCCCCCTTCTGCCAGCCTTGCCTCCGGTGCTTTCCCACTGGTGCTGTTCCCCTGTTGCCTTGGCAGAGCAAAAGAGATGCAGAAAAGCAGCAAAGGCTGCCGAGAGCACAGTCCGTGCTCTGTTCTGTGCCAGCTGCAGCTGCTTGGCAAAGGGTTCCTGTGCTGGGCTCTGTCAGCTCAGCACTGCCGGCACAGCCCAGAGCAAGGGTGAGGGGACAGCCAGAATTGCTTTTTTTAGTGGGTTTGCAGAAGTCTGGGAAAATGGAGCATTTTCCTTTGCTGCCCTTGTGGGACCCAGCAATGATTCACATGGGCAGTGGTGAGTAAGAATTTTATCTTTATTTACTTGATGGTTTTGTGATGCTGCTGTGGAACACAGAGGAGGAGGAGCAGGTCCACAAGGACCTTCCTGGAGCACGTCCAGACTGGCTTTGATGAGAGGAGGGCTGAGCAAATCAATGATGATTTATGGACTCTCCCATGCAGAGCAGAGGTCCCCATTCTGCCTCATACCAGTCTTGTCAAAGGAGGAAACTGGCCTCTGCCTCGCTCAAAGAAGCTGCCAGAGATTTCCTTATTGCCAAAGAAACGCCCCCACAGGTGCTCCTGTGTGATGGTGGGTGCTGCATGGTCTCATCCTGTTTGTTTGTCACCCGGCCAGGAAGCAGGAGTGATACCATATCTGCACAGAATTGTGTGCAAAATGCAAGGAGCAAGCCATGAGTAATCCCAGCGAGCTCTCTGTGGTGTCCCCTGACCTGGGAACTGTCCCCATGGGACACAGACATCCACAGATGTCAAAGCCACCCACCAAACAGAGACTCCGGTGCTGTGCCCTTCACCAGGCAGTGACACAAAGTGCCAGGCAATGTGAGAATGAAGGGAGCGACCCCAAGGCTGTGCTGGAACGGAAGGCTGGCCCTGGGATGGGGTCCTTAAGGCCACTACTGGGTGAGTGGTGCCATCTCTGTTAATTACTGTGCAGTACTGACTGTGGTGCTCGTGCCAGCGCTGCCCACGGGTCACCTGTGGCCCTTGGACACTGCTGGTGTCAGCGTCTGGGGCAGAGCTGTCCTGCTCCCGCCCTGTGCCGGGCTGGAATGGTGCTGCTGCTGAGTGGAGACATTGTTAGAGGTGACATCTAATTGCTGAGAACACCTCAGGCTCACAGCCCCGTGATTGCAAGCACGGCTGGGCGAGTGCCAGCTCCGGGCGCTGCAGCCGCTGCCAGCGCATGCCCGGCTGGGATGGGGATGCTCCTCGGTGCTGTGCCAGGTGCCTGTGCTGTGCCACCCGCCTGCAGTGCGCCAGCAGCACCGTCAGCTTGGCCAGCTGTCACCTCTGCATTGCCCAGGAACCAACAGCTCTCCCACTGGCACTCCCGTGCCCCTTCTCTGCCCGATAACCCAGAAGCAGCACCGTGGGGCTGGGAGATTGCCTGGTGTCTGGTTGCCAAGCCGGAGTTCTGGGGCTGCACTGTCACCCGCCTTGGAGGGTGCTGGTTTGTGCCAGTGGGATGGCTGTGCCAGCAATGGCAGGAGACCCTCAAGGACCAAGCAGGGCAGGGAGTTCCCCCAGTGCTCCCCAGGCTGCTGGGGCTGGGAACAGGGATCCCTGAGTAGGAGTATTGCCCTGATCTCCCTACAAACCCAGCATTACTCCTGCTAAGGAGCTTAAGCCACAGGACCCGATGTTAAACCTCTTAGTGCTGGCAGTGGTGCCCGGGAGCCGACAGCTCGCTGCCGAGGTGCTGGTGCTGGGAGCACTTCTCCAGGATTAAGAAACACCTCGAATTCTCACACACCACTCCCTTTATGCAAGGTTTGGGTGAAGAGGCTCATTTGCTGGGACTGCTGGCGCACTGGTGTCCCACGGGAGCAGGGGGATCTGGGTTCCTTGGTAAATCAAGTGCCATCCAAGAAAAAATACGTTTCAATCAAATCGAAGGCAATGTTGCAATAGAGACGGGAAATATAGGCCATGCTCACAAACTGGGAGGCTGCGTCCCAGAAAACATCAAATGTGAAAATAATTTACAGTCTGTAGGAAAAAAAAGTAGCTCAACGGGTGCTCTTAGTGTTGCATGGTGAGATACCCTCCAAGGCTGGAGTGAGTGACCCCAGCACAGCCATGGGGGTGGGGGACTTAGGGGAGTTGCTGTGGTCCTGACATGGTCCTGACACATCTGTGGGACCAAGCTGAATGTTCCAGGCAGGTCTGGGATCTGTGGTTAATTGGAGAGGGGTTTGGCAAACAGGAGATGGTGGATAAAAACAGCAGGAAAATTCTTTGAGGACTGGAAAAATATCTCTGAAAGGCAAGAGGGGAAAGAGGTCCCTGGGGTTTAGCAAAAGGAGAATCCAGAAGTGTCTTGAATCCACTGTGCCAAAACCTTCCTGGGATACAACAGGCACTGAAAGGGCCCTTTAATCCAACAGGGAGCTGGAGACTGGAAGCTGGAGCCAGACACATTTAAATTAGAACAAAAGACACATTTCTAATAGTGAGGTAATTAACCGCTGGAACAAATTATCAAGAGGAAGTGATGCTTCCTCAGTGTCTTGAAGTTTTCAGATTAAGTGGGGATGTTTTTTCGAAGAAGAAGCTTTGCTTGCACATAGATGACTGGAGGAATTTACTGCCTGTGCTCAAAGGTCAGCCCAGACCCTGCAGTTCTGCCTTAAAATCAGTATTTTGATGAAACTGGGAAATTTTAAGGCAAAACCCAGGCTCCAGTCACTGCTGTGAAATGGGGTGAAGAGGCATTTCCCAGCATAACCCTCTCCGCAGTGAATCCAGGATCACTGGCCCAGCCACTGGCCCTGCTTTTGAGCTTGCCACCCTCCGGACAATTCCTTTGCTTTTGGAAAATGGTGTCTGTACAAAATTTGGAGTTGGAGAGTGGTCTGAATGTGTCCCAGGGGACCTGCTCTGGGTGGTGGGGCTGCAGCTCTGTGCAAAACCACCCTGGAAGTCGAGGGCTGTGGGAGCTGGGGCTCTCCTTGCAGGACACTGTATATATGTATGCATATATATGTTTATTCACATTTCTATGGCACTCTGACAGTCCTCCAGCAGTTGCACCATTGCAATGGCCATGCCCAGTGTGAGGTTGTCCCTGTGTGTTTGGTGTCAGACACTTTACCCCTTCCCGTGAGCTGGGGCTGAGCTGATAAGTCAATCACAGTCACTCCGTGGAGCTCTGGTCCTGTAATTACTCTGTGATTAAATAAAAGCGTAATTCCTTCAACACCTCCACACTCCTGCTTTATTGCGGGAGAGCCCACACAAGGAATTAATGTTTAAATAATGGCTTTCCTCACCAGGAGCAGCTCCGAAATAGGCAGGAATATATTAATGCTCTGTCCTGCAGAGGGAAGGAGCAGCACCTTGCTGTGGGACAGTGGGTACTCTAGGGCTGCAGTGCAGCATCCACTGGGATTTTCCCAGGGTTATCTGTGTACACGTCTTCTGGACACAGCTGAGGGCTCTCTCATGTGGGCACAGCCCCCCAAACCAGCCCCTCAGCTGGCAGGAAGAGCCTTCCTGAGTGCGATGCCGGGTCGTGATGGCTTGGAAATTGCCCGGTAATTTCTGCAATTCAGGTGTGAGTTTGATGCCTGGAGGGGTGCAGGGAATTCCAGCCGCTGGCTGCACGGATTTCTAAGCTGCCCATTTTTCCTATTGGCAGATGCCAGCTGAGGCATCTGTGCCTTGGGAAGAATTGTCTCTCCCTGCAAAGAGCGACACGTTTCCAACCTCTTTATTAAACCAAGCACAATCCTGTGCACCGGCAGAGATGAAGAAAAGCCCCTGATAAGCAGGACTGGCCATTCCCTGAGTTTCCAGTCTCCTTGGTTACAGTACGCCATACAAATGCTTTTTTTGGAGACCAGGCTGTTCAACAGAGAGTTTGAATCCCAGATTTGAGAGGTTCTCCAACTCACTGCCTCTTGCTGCCTCATACAGGGAGCCTGGGGGCTGGTGGTGGTGTTGGAAGGATATTGGTCATCATCTCCGTTTGTTAACCAGGTTTGTCACATCTCCTGTGATCTGAGTGGCTGAAACACGAGCACAGGCTATTTTCCATGTTGGCCTTACACCCATGCCGTGCCCACAGTGCCACATGCTGTGATGCCAGCTCAGCGGTGCCACCCAGGGCACGGCAGTCCCGAGGGATTGCTGTCACCACATCCAACCTGTGACACCCTCAGTACTGCGATCCACTGGCTGGTCAGAGCCTCCTGTAGCTATGGTAATGGACTACCATAATTCACAATTATAATGTCAAATTTAAACGCAGGGCTTGTGCAAAAGGATAAAAATATCTCTTTGCTCATGGGATCTTGGTATTATTTGCTTTGGTATATTGGAAGCTAAATGCTCTCACCAACATCAAGTGATTGCGCCGAGATTAAACACTTTTCTTCTGTTTATGCACGTTTCATTCTTTTACAGTTTTATTAAAATGCTGACTGCACTCTCAATTAAGTGAATTCCTTCTGCACTTGTGAGCACATTTCATAGGAATAAATAATTTAATTTCCAGGGCACTTTGGGCTCAAAACCACAATGCAAAGATGTTGGAAGGGTACAAATCTGGGTACCCTGAGCCTGCCCCAGGGCAGGGGAGTGGTCACTGTCTTGTCACTGTGCTCCATGAGGGATCAGCAGGCTGAGCACAGAGTCCTCCAGGTGTGCACAGGATGTGCACCCTCACACACCTGAGCTGCACCACCAGCCTTGCCCCCTGGCCTCCAAACTGCCCATGGGGGCGAGGGGGCTCATGGCAGAGTCATTGGCCACCCACCTCAGTGATGCCACTGACACCTTCCACCTGAGGAGCCCAAACTCATCTGCAAATATTAATTAATTTTCCAAGCTGCACAGCTTGTGCTCCAGGAAACTTCACAGTCATAGTTTCACCGAATTTCACATGACAAAATCTGTCTGTTTTCTGCCATTTCTTAACCTCCAAATGTTGCTTTCTTGGCACTTTCCAGAAAGCACATGTTCACGTTTCCAGCACGGAGCCGTTTCCCTGGATCCCTGCCCACGCTCCCTGTGCTTGCCTGAGCCATCATGTCCTGCTGCAGGTGGGAGGCTGTGAGTCCCAGCCCCTGCCCAGGGCACCCCAAAAGCAAACCTCTCTCCCCCTCATTGCCACCTTTCCTCAGAAGTCCTGGATCACCAGGGCTGTCGATCTGTCCTTCACTCTGTGTGTTTGAACAGCGCTGGGTATGCAAGCTCCCAGTGAAATCCCGCTGTTCCTGGGAAACTCTGGCAAAGCAGGATGGGTTTATCCTGTGTGGTGGCAGCTGACAAAGGCTGTGCTGTTGGAAAGTAATTAAAATAGACAGGTACCAAACCTTTGTCTTAAAACCCGCAAGGCCTTGAGCTATTTTTAACACATCAGCAAGAAGTGGCAGCAGCAGTGACAGACACGGGGTCAGAGCTGTCTCAGAGGGGCCCCTTTCCCAAGGCACGGCCACTGTGCCCTGGTCACTCTGGCCAGCAGATGAAAATATTAATATTCCCTAGGAAAAGCATTTTCAGTGGCTCTAGTTTGCCCCAGTTATGGGTTTTTGCTGGAATTGGTGCCTGGGTGGGTTGGAGTCGCAGTGCCAGCCCAGAGCTCTGCAATGGGAATGCAAATGAGCCTCAGACTCAGTGATTTGCTTCTGCTGGGTGTTTTTTTTTCCCCTTTAAAAGCCTCCCTCTGCCCCAGGTGCCCCAGTGCCAGCACAGTGCTCTGGAAAGGTTCTTACTGTAAGAGCTCCTGTCCCCAGCTGCTTTGCAATGTGCTCACGAGCACAAAGACCTTTCACTGTAATTAAGCTCTCGCTGTTCTTTCAGGACTTCGATTCAGAGAAATTCATCACTCACATGAGCAGCTTGACTGGGAACTGAGGAAAGCCAACATTTTTCCCCCAAAGCCGTGGGCAATGTGTGAAGTTAATGCCCCAGCAGTGTCACCACTCCCTCCCCATCACCCAGGCAAGCAGAGCAGGGCCTTTCTGCTGCTCTCAGTCCTCATGTTACAGAAATTATTTAGCACAATATAAATTACTGAGATTGATCAGTGGCTGTCCAGCAAAATCTAATTATGTTGGGTTCATTTTGCAGCAATTTTGCTTAATGACCAGGGTGGCCATGAGTGGGTGTGTGGTAAAAGTGATCTCTTGGATACAGGTGGAAAAGGCCTGCATGGGCCTGCACTCTAAAATAACAACCAAAAATTAACCATTATAGCAGTTCAAGCAAAAGTACATTTAGTGTAGGGGGAAAATGGAATGAGGATAATTATAGTGGTTTTTCCCTAATGCACCATGTCATTTGATGGCATAGCAAGCTCCTCTATAAATATAGATTAGATAAATATAATACAGAATACAGAACACATAGCACATAATATATAACATAACATATTGTAATATATCATATATAAATGCATCAATATATAATATGCATCTGACATACTATATTTGTATATAATACTTTAGTGTATATATATATATACAAAATATTATTATATACGTATAATACATATTATATATATATATATAAAATATAATTAATATGATACATATTCTGGATCTTTTGAGTTGAGAGAGAGACCAGGAGCCACTCAGGGACATGCAGGTGTCCAGAGTGGAGCCAGCCCTGTCCCTGCTACTGCAGCAGAGTCTCCTGGGCAGATCCCATCCTGGGGGAGGTCACTGAATCCCACCTTTGGCTCCTCATTTGTGCTCTGCAGCCCTGTCACATCATCTGCTCATTTGCTACTTGGATCCCAGCTCTTCCAGGACCCAGGATCTGCAGGGTCAGTGCTCCCCTAAGCCGAGCCCAGCAGAGCCTCGACCCAGAGACACCAGCTCTTCCTCTGACTCCTTGTCCTGACTTTGGGAATTGTCCCCCTCCGTGAGCGTGAGGTGATGGCACGTGTGTGTGTGGAGTAGTTAATATTAACCAGATTATCTGGGGTGCTCTGGGCTCTGCTGGGATCACCAGGAGCCTTGCTGGAGCACGGCAGGAGGGTGAGGGCTGCCTGGCACTGAGACAGCAATCCCGGCGGGACTTCAATAAGGATAAAGCTCAGCCTGACAAAACCAAGCCCCAGTTTGACAGATGGCCCCGAATCTGCAGTCACTCAGCCCTGAGCTGGGGAGAAAGGCAGGAGCTGGGCAGGGAGCACATCCTGCCTTCCTCTCGACACTGCCACACTGGCATGGGTGCTGGGCAGAGGGAGGACACCCTGGACAGTGACAGGGTCCAGACTGGGTGGGGACATGGGATTTGGGCCCATCCTTAGTGTTCTGGCACAGCATGGGGGCACCATCCCTGCTCTCTGTGGGCACAGAGAGGAGGAGGGTGACCAAGGCAGTACCACTTTGACAAATTCAGGTCATTTTCATTTTCTACCCATCTCTGCCATGCCATGCCATGCCAAAGTCTTGGCTCGTCTCTTCACAGGCCAAATTTCCCATTCCAACCCTTTTGAAGGTCCCTGTGCTGGGGATGGGCTTGGCTGCTGCTGGAGCTGCCGAGACACAAGCCCAGGCACAACAGCAAACAGTGAGGAGAGAAGGAGAGGCTTCCACGGCTGCTGAACTGCCCGCAGGAAGAGTAATCTCAATTATATCCCCCTTTTGGAGGGGACACATTTAACTGGCAGAGAGGCTCTGTGCATGACAGCAGTTGGGAATTAACTCCCTGCATCCAACTGCCGTGAAATTGAATCCTGTCACTGAGGGCTGGAGCTGAACCCTGTGCAGGCACAGGGGGGTCCCTCGTCCCCATCCTGCTGCTGGAGCCACCAGCCTGCAGGAGAGCCCTGGCTGCTCTGCCAGGTGAAGATGTGCACCAAATGCTTCCCATCCCACTGAGCAGAGTTAGGAGTCAAAGCTGAGTGTTCATAGATACAGGTCCTGGGAAAAACAGCTTATTTGTTAGAAAAGAGGCTTACAGACCCAGCTAAAAACCTCAGAAGTGTAAAGAATGGAGTTCCCTGACTCCTCTGAGGGCATTGGAGCATCTCAGACACATGGCAGAATTCTTGGTGTGTCCTGTGCAGGGCCAGGGGTGGAACTGATGATCCTTGTGGGTCCCTTCCAACTCAGGATAGATTTTCTATGACTCCCTGACATGCAGCTCCTGCAAAGATGCCATGGTTCAGGGAGGTGATGGGGAGCCCCGAGGGCCTCCAGCACTGGTACCTACCACAGCAGGGACCGGGCATTGCTCCATGAGAGCTGCAGGACAGCTCTGGACACTCAATCCTGAGTGATGAGCATCGTGCAGAGAGGGAGCTCTTACAGAGATCATTCCTCTGAGGAAGGCTCTCCGCAGGCAAATTCATTGGAAGAAAAGAGCACGCTTTAATTATGCTAATTAGAAACTTGGCAGTCTTGTTGCTTGGTGCTTTTCCATCTGATGTGGAGACATTTCCCTTTGCCAGGGTCTGCCTTCCTCAGAGAGGAACAGTGCTGTGGGCATAGGCATGCAGGCGGGATTACCCTCACATTCCTGGCTGATCCCTTCTCTGAACTGCGCTCAGGTGAAGGATTCTGGCCAGGGATTACCCTCACATTCCTGCCTGATGCAGCTCTGAGGTGCACCCAGTGATGAATTCTGACTGGCAGGCTCTGGGCTGGCAGCACTCTCCCTTCTCCAAGGGTCCCATGCAGTCTCCCCATTTCCCTCCCTGTGGGCTCTGTTTCTCAGAGCATCAAAGGGCAAAGCTCTTGTGCTGAAAGGCAGTGAAAGTGGCTAAAGCACGGAGGCAAAGGGAATAACTCCTGTCCTCCCACTCCAAGCTATAAACTGCCATGGTGCTGCACCCAGCTGACTCAGCCATCGGTTTTGTGTCTCCTGGACATTCTGGGGAGGAGCAGGGTACAGGATCTCTCACCCCCATGCCATGCACGCTCCATATTTATTGTTGGCCGGTGCTGATGGATGGCTCGGTCTCACCATCCATGAGCTTTGCACTCTGGCTGCTCCAAGGACAAACAATTCTCTGGACTCAGGCTGAAACACTCCAGGCCAAGCATCATTTTGTCCTGGTTTGTCATTAAAGGATGTGCACAGCCATTCCAAGTGACAGAGCAATTTCCTTTGTGTCCTGCAAAGCAAAAGAAAAGAAAGAAGTCAGCGTATTACACACAAATCTGCTTTTCTTCTGCAAGTTGAAATAGGAACAGCTTAATTTCCAGCAAACCCGCCACTGTAGTAATTCCAAATCAAAGGCTTGGTGTCAAAGGAATCATTTTGCTACAGCCACAAATAATGAGCAATTTATGCTGTGTTTTGAGATTAAATTAAAAATGAGCTGCAAACTGACACCTCATTCAGCAGCAGTGGTAGGTTGGACTTCAGAGGCCAGAGGTGGGGACGATGCTCAGTAGGGCTGGGCTCCTGGCACTGGGGATCCTTCAGGGTGTCCCTCCTTCAGGTGCCACTGGTGTCCCTCTCCTCAGGTGCCACCAGCTGGCTCTGGGTGAGCCCATTACCCCCTGTGTAGCAGGGAAGGGGCAGAGGTGGGTTGCTGTGGGAGGCAGCCATGCCCCAATGCTCTTCCTGCTCATCCATCTGCCTGATCCATGTCCTGCCTGGCATCATACTGCCCCTTACCCCACATTTTCCATCTATGCCACAGCACAGACACAGACAGGCAGACTCCCTGTCCCCTCCATGCCACAGGAGACAGCAGATTGTCCAGGCCTCACTGAAATTTTTGATGCATCAGGCTGCACCTCCACCCATGTGGGCAGCAAATCCAATTCTGCCCCTCTGCTCTGCTTAGGGGAGACTTCCCTGCAGAGCTGCCTCCAGCCCTGGGGTCCTCAGCAAAGAAAGCATGGGGGGCTGCTGGAGAGAGTCCAGAGGAGGACATGGAGATGCTCCAAGGGTTGGAGCCCCTCTGCTCTGCAGCCAGGCTGGGAGAGCTGGGGGTGATCCCCTGGAGAAGAGAAGCATCCAGGGAGAACTTAGAGCCCCTTCCAGAGCCTAAAGGGGCTCCAGGAGAGCTGGAAAGGGACTTTGGAAAAGGGCCTGGAGTGACAGGACAAGACATAATGGCTTCTCACTGCCAGAGGACAGGGTTAGATGGGATATTGGGACAGAATTCCTCCCTGTGAGGGTGGGCAGGCCCTGGCACAGGGTGCCCAGAGAAGCTGTGGCTGCCCCATTCCTGGGAGTGTTCAAGGCCAGGTTGGACAGGGCTTGGAGCAACCTGGGACAGTGGAAGGTGTTCCTGTCCATGGCAGGGGGTGGAACGAGATGATCTTTAAGGTCCCTTCCCACCCAAATCACTCCAGAATTCTATGGTTCTGTGAAATCCTTCTTTGGAGCAAGACTTGCTGCAAAGGGAAAAGCACTTGCATTTTGGTTTCAGAAATAGCAGAATAATTAGAAAGACTAATTTAAAACTAATTAGATGTAATTTCTTCATTTGCTGCCTTCTTGCATGAGTCACACATCGCAAGAGGGACACCTGGGAGTGCAGGGAATGTCACCCTGAGCAGAGCTGCCTCCTGCCAGGCTGCCAGCCGTGCAGAGCCACTGGGACCGAGGGATTGCTGGGAATTGCTGATGGGCTGCTGAGCAAACTGCTGATGTGAGCCCTCAGCCCCAGGCTCTGCATCCATCGCTGACAAGGGAAATGCTGCTTGCTGCAAGGCTTCGCTTTAAATTAGACACAAACATGAGGAATCCAAGAGGAAAAACAAAATGCTGAATAGTGACCAATTGGCCTTTCAAGCTGCTGCTGCCCTGTGGGCACCTCAGAGGGTCCAGTGAGGCTGTGCAAACTGGCACAAATTTCAGTCTAGCAAACGACTTAGAAATCCCTGATGGAAAGGAGAGGTTTGTGCATAGGCCTGTACCATTTTGCCCCAAACCTCTGATCAATGAATAAGTTTGGATCTCTTCTAGAAAAGAAGGCTGAGGTTGAGAAATGGGCTTTTTGTGCATGCAGAGGGATGGGCTCAATTCTGCACCGCTTCTATGGACCCACTCCCAGGGCAGGGAAAGGAATGACAAGAAGTGACCTGTGTGTCAAAGAAGCAAATATTTTATTGTGTAAAAACCAAGCAGACATCAAATAGAGCTTCCCTCTGCCCCACACATCATGGTGCTGCCTTGCATGTCACCGGGATGTGCCCAGATGTCCCAAACAGGCAGGAGCCTGGGAAGCTTGTATGGATCCATCTTCACATACCTATGGAATTATAAAAGCTTCCGAGCTCCCCTGTTGCTGGTGTCACACTGAGAGACCCAGGAGTGTCCCTTGGCCATTGGGATGACTTTCGAGGCAGTGTGGGATGAGACACCTGGGCTGCACCTCTGGGTTGAAAAGGAGGGGTTTGGTGTTCCTCCAGCTCTTCTCAGTGTGGCCTTCCCCTGGCCGTGGCACATCCTCAGCACCTGTGGCAGCCGCTGGGGTTTAAATAAAGCACCAACTCCCGAGTGAAACAACTGCAGGAGAACAGGAAAGTCACTTGTCCCTGCGGCTGGCCCTGAGCAAAGCTGCAGGGCTGGGAAACCGAGCAGCAGCAAAAGGAAACCACGGTAGGTCCAAACCAAAAAGAGTTCATAAAACAATCCTACAGCTTTTGAGGAGCCCTTTGCAGTTGCTGTTCACGTGAGGTGTGTCCCACCAGGAGCAGGGAAGCCATCTGCCTGCCGTGGCTCCTCATCACTGCAGCGACGGGTCGGCTGCTGCACTTTATCAAAACAAACTCTGGAGAAAGTGGGACGTTGCATTATGCAAATTTGCTTCCTGGAAAGAAATGTTTTATTAACACACACTCCCTTCGTGTGTTGGCTTAGTCAATTTGGTCACAGCTTGACATCCAATAAGTTAGTCTAAAGGCAATGGTTTTACAAAATGTTTTTCTAATCTATTTTAAACACTTAATTACAGTTGTGGCGCATTCATTAGGGACTTTGCTTTCAAACCTGGATTGCAGCAATAAATCCTAATTTTCCAAGTGTCAGTTGCAATACAGAAATGGCATCTGAGTGGGTGTTGGAGGCTCTTGATAACTGGGGGGAAGTATGTCTGGGCCAGGCACAAGTCCCGTCCTTCAGAGAGGGGACCTCCAACATTCAGCTCAAGCCAATTTCTAACTACCCAAACAAGCTTGGGCCCTGAAGAAGTGAGGGCCTGTGGGGCTCAGGGGGTTGTGTCTGCTGGCTGGTGGTGTGGGAGCTAGGGGATGCTATTTTGGGGAAACCCCAATGGATTCAGAGCTGGTCCTGTGGCCAGCTTTTGAGGCTGGCACTGGCACTGGCAGCATTCCCATTGCCCTTGTCCTTGCAGCTCTGAAGGTGGCAAAGAGGGGGCAAGGCAGGGCCAGTCCCAGTGCCACACACCCCATGGGACATCCTGCCAGCAAGGCTGAAGCCAGGCCAATGCCTCCCATGTGCTGGGGTGCTGTGACATGCTGGGAGGAGCACTGGGACCCTGTCCCCACATCCCCTGCAGACACTGAGGAGATTGGTGCCAACAGCCCAAACATTCCCCCACTGCCCTGAGCCGGGGCGGGCAGTGGCTCAGCAGAGTTACCTTAGTCTTTACCCAGGTACTTCTTCATGATGCTGCTGACATCATCTTCCTTT
This sequence comes from Anabacerthia variegaticeps, assembly GCA_035583185.1. Lineage (NCBI taxonomy): Eukaryota > Metazoa > Chordata > Aves > Passeriformes > Furnariidae > Anabacerthia > Anabacerthia variegaticeps. Next base: position 9,237,844 of record JAWWEW010000036.1, read on the forward strand.
CCTTCAGCCTCGGCACGGTCTGTCCTGCTGCCCTGGGGGATGGCTTTGCCACTGGACCCCTCTCCATCCCCTCTCTGGAGCTGTGGCCGATGCTTGATGCTATCGGCACTTCGGGAGGAGAGGAGGGAGCCAGAGGACGAGGAGTCAGAGAGATCCCCAGGGTCTTCCCGAAGGGCTGGACTGCATTTGGCTGTGCCCTTGGTCTCGGAGGGCTCCAAACTGCCCGCTATGGCCTCATCCTCAAAGCGGACAGTGAGGGGCCGGTGGCCTTCCCTTCTGTCCCTCCTGGACTTGGCCAGGCTGCTGGTGGAGCGGGATTTGCGAATGGCCGGGAGGAAGTCATCGAAGTCGACCTTGGTTCTCCTCTCGTAGTTGAGGGTGGGGATTCGCCAGCTGAAGGGGTCGCTGCCCTTCCCCTCTCCCAGCGCGTCGCTGGACAGGGAGCTCAGGACGCCCCCAGAGCCCTTTCCCAGCTCCACATCCTCCAGCGACGGCTCCAGGCAGCTCCTCCAGGAGCTCGGCCGCAGCGAGCCCGGCACCTCCATCCCGGCAGCCGGAGAGCTCGGCCGGCGGCTGGAGCCGTCGAGGGTCTGCAGGAGGGAGTCGTAGGAGCCGAACTTGGATGCCCTTTTCAGCGCTGGGAGGCGTGAGGGCTCAGCCGGCTCCGAGGCCATGCTCCGCAGGCTGGAGGAGCGCGGCAGGCTGGCACCGGCTCCTTCCCCTTCCCCTTCCCCTTGCCTTTCCCCTGCCTGATTCCCGTCCAGCTTCCCCAGCGCATCCTCGGCCGCCGGCACAGCCCTGGCGCGCCGCAGCGCCGCGGCGCCCGTGGTGCGGTAAATGGGCAGGGCAGAGGGGTCCCCCAGGGCCGGGTGCCCCGGCTCCGCTCCCCGCTGCCGCCGCAGCTCCTCCACGTACTCGGACAGCGCGGCCGAAGAGCTGGGCACCGGCCCCGGGGCCACCGAGAGCCTCCTCCTCGTCGGCGCCGTCGGAGACAGCGGGCTGGGGAACCTCCCGTCCGGGGCAGGGGAGTCCCCCCGCCGCAGCACAGACGGGGACGTCTCTCCTATCCTATCCACAGACTTTTTCGGGCTCTCCAGCTCCGTTTCCTCTGCTGCAGGTTTTCCATATTCCCGTCTTCTAGTCCCGAGCAGGGGACTCCCCATCCTCCCCAGATCCGCAGCATCACTGGCCCTGGAGGCGCTCCGGGAAGATACGGGAAGGCTCAGTGCTGGGTCCTTCGTGTCTCTGCTCACCCTAACAACAGAAATTTGTGTTAGTTTGGTCTGTGTGATTCCCAGTGACCACAATGTCATTCAGCAAGAACAAGGCTGAGCAGCAAAAAGCCAGTATTGGCATGGGAGTCTCAGAATAAACTCATTGCTGCATCCAGCATTGGACAGTGCCCAAGGATTTTATCCTAAATAACTCCAGGTCAGCCAGTCCGGATAATCCCTGGCATAAAGTGTGTGGTGTGACCAGCTCCAGCTCTGCCAAGCCAACACTTACCTCCAACTATCCCTTTTTCCTGACAGATTATAGCAACATACAGGGTTTATTTTATTTCTGTCAAAGCCAAAGATTAATCACTAAAATTTCATGAAACCAGCTTGCAGCACACCCCAGATGCATCTTAATGTTATTGTGGGGCGTGTTTCACTCAGGCTGCTGCTCAAGGAGTTCTGAACTGCAAGAGCCCAGTAACACCCGGGCAGGGGCTGCTCATAGAGGGGTGATGGCCAGACATGGCATGTGGGGCTGGGACCTCACCCCAAAACAACAGCTGATGCAGGAATCACATGGGATCCTACTCCATTCACCCCTGAGGAGTGACACTGGTCACCCCCACTTGGGTTTCTCTGTACCAAGCCTGTCCCTGTCCTCATGCAGCTGAAGTACAGACACTGGGAGGGACTGCAGTCACCCGTGGGCTTGGGGACACTAAGCCCCTGATGGGACACTTTACGACCCACTCCAAGGACCTACTTTTGTTTGTTGGCAGCTGTGAGCACTGTAGTGGAGTATCCCCACCCTCAGGTACCCCAGCATTGCTCAGTCCAGGGGAAACCAGGACTGGCCTGAATGGGAAATCTGCTGGGATGTGAATTTGAGAAAAAAAGGAGGAGGGAAAAAGAGAGCAAAGGCAAAGTAAAGTAGCAGAACCCAAATAACAAACTCAGCTCTGGGAGACCAGCAGCCTCGGAGGTGTGGGAGCAGCAGTCGAGTTGTACATTGCTGGTAATGAAGCATCCTGCCCCGGGAACGCTGGTGTTGCCATGGGAATGGGGAGAGCAGAAAATCCAGGCAGTGCACAGGATGCACTTGGACCAGGCTTTGCTGACCCGTGAAATGATTTACATGCCAAGATGGGCTAAAGACAAAGTCCATGGCTGGGAAACAGGTGATGGCAGGAGGGAAGGGAGAAAGGAGTAGCTCCAGGTTCCTGGCACCTCCCAGGACAGCCTGGGGCACAGAGGTGCCCACCTGCCCTGTTCACGCACCATTCCCTGCTCATTAAACCAGCCCGAATCATTGGATTATTCAATACAAAATGAATTAACCGAGATTTAATCCCCCTGAATCACTCCATCCTTCAGGGCCCCCCCGTGCCACTGATGAATAGTTTGAGACATTTCAGTAATGCTGGATTTTAGGACCCTAAATTGCATCTTGCTTAAATAGCTGGTGTAATACTTCTGTGAGAATGGGTCCAAAAATTGCTCCAATCACTCTCCATGTTTCCAAATAATATTATAACCTGTGTGCTCCATGAGTGACTTTCATAATTTAAACACCAGTATCAGTGGGTTTATTTGGGTTTTAGGGCTGAGATAAAAGAGAGAAGCACTAATGGGCTGTGAACATGGACAGTTACACACCACTATTTATTGTCCTGTTCTGCATGACAGACAGTGACTATTTTTATGAAAATCTTTAGAGCCTCAAATGGAGTGAAAGCCGCAGAGGTGGAAAAGCTCTCATGGCTGGCCCTACAGCCCCAGGGCCCAAACAGGGGTGAAACTGGGGAGTGTTCAAGGTCCCTTTGAACCCAAACCATTCTGTGATTCATTTCTTTAGCCCGGATAGCTACCAAAAACATCACACAAAAATCATGGCTAGTCTCCATCATTCTCATCCTCCTCACAAGACAGAGCATAAGAGTGAGATGGTCCCATCCCATTCTGTGGCATTCTCTGCTCATCCATAAATTCCTGATGAATGGCTGATGTGCCAACAATAATTCTCAGGTCTTGGAACGACCCTGGGGAGGCCTGGGCAGTCCTGGAGGAGGGTGATGCCACAGGAGGAAGGCCCATGAGCCCACTCCAGCCCTGAGCAGAGCCTTTCTCCTCCATCACCCTCACAGAAGATGATTTTCCCAGCCAAAGGCAAAAGCAGGGCCGAATGCCGAACTCGGGAGGCATCTGTAAGCCAACCAAGCTCTGCAATACACCATTCACACCAAAGCAAATGACATACAACAATAATTAGCGACGATTACATAGCAATTAACATGATTACAATTATGCTAGTTGAAATAATTTATACAATAAAATCCACACATGCTTTGCAACACATGACCAAGGCTGAAAGTGTGGCTCGGCTGCATTTCCTGGGAGCTCATAAATAAAGCCAAGACAACTCCATTTCAGGGAGGGAAGAGCCACTGGCCTAATTTCTGTCAGAAAAGGATTTTCTTGTCACACCGTCATCTACAGAAGAGCTCCCAGTTTCCCATGTAATGATTTGCTTTTGACACGATCGTGTTTAAAAATAAATGTGTCGGATCCCCAGCAGCCTTGGGACCAGGATTCCTGGTTCTGTGAACTAAGGCAGAACAGGAAGAGATGGCAGGCTGATGCCAGGGTGATGCAGGGGCTGTGGATGCCACAGTGCCATGGCACACAGGATGGAGAGGCAGAGCCCTGGGTTGTGGATTCACTCCCTGCCTGCACCTCTGGATAATCCCACTATTGCAGCACAACCCTGACCTGCCTGGAAAGGGATAGAATAAATACATGAAGTTTTAAATTGGCTTTTTAATAAAAAAATTATATTTACTCCTACCCTGCACTGTGTTATATTTATGGAGGCCTAGCTCTGCTGGCCAACGTTTTGTACAAGCATTTAAATAGCAGAGAATTAAAGGAACTGTTAATCAAAGCTCTCACTCCTCTAACCACACAGGCAGTAGCAGCCTCCACACTCTCCTCTGGCTCTTGGCAGCTGTTTGTTCAGCAAACACCCCAGATGTAGTGCTGAGCAGCCAACGAGAGCAAGACTCATTTTTCATTACTGGGTGCTTGTGTAAGACAAAGGAATCTTAATAAGGAAGAGCTCGTTTCCCTGATCTCATTTTTATTACCTTACCAGTCTCGTCCTCTGTTTGTTTGCATTTCATACACCTGCCTTGCTCCTATTTCCATCTTAGATTAGCTGAAGCCAAACACAGCTCCCACACCAGGGTTGGCAATGTGCCCCCTCACAACCTCCAGGATGGAGGGTGATGGTCACACTGTGACCAGGGCTGGGGACAATTTGCCTTTTGCAATGGCCACAGGCTATCACAGTATCCCAGAATCTCAGAATCATTCGGGTTGGAAAAGACCTCCAAGATCATCAAGTCCAACCTGTGCCTGACCCCCACCTTGTCCCCCAGCCCAGAGCACTGAGTGCCATGTCCAGTCATTCCTTGGACACCTCCAGGGATGGGGACTCCAAACCTCCCTGGGCAGCCCCTCCCAAGGCCTGACCACCCTGTCCATTAAGACAAAGTTGCAGTGTCCAAGTTGCATTTCTCACAACATTTTAAGCCTTCCCCACCTTCCCTTTAGTGGGAAGATGCTCTCAGGGATAATGCTTTCTGGATCCACACCAGCTTTGTTCTTCTCCAAGTCCCAGGACTCCAAGCTCCATCCCTGCTCTGTCTCTGCCCTCCCAAGCCTCCAAGGGGATCCAACACCCTCCTCCATCCCCTCCACCTCCCTCCACGACACAGCTCCCAGACCCTTATTTACATGGCTTTTCAAAACAACCTGTGCAATTTCTTCACACATGAAACAAAAAGAACCAGTTTCTCTGTGACCCACATGCTGGGCAGAGCTCTAAAATGGGGTTTGTGAGTGAGCTGGGGGGTTCTCTCTGATGGGCACCAGTTTGGGCTGGGCACGTGGGCACCCACTGAGCCCAGGCACCCCGAAACATCTCCACTGGAGCCAAGTGGGGGCAGTTGGGCCATGTGAGTGCTTAGGCCCCTCTCCAGCTCCCTCACAGCCTATTAACATCACCATCAAAAATTAACATATTTGATATTAGAACTGTAGAAATGCATCCCACTTCCTCAGCCGGGAACGGCGAGCATATGGCATACAAATCCTCAAATAGGCTGCATCGCCTCTTTAAATTATCTCCAGAGAACACATCAAGGGATATTACACTGCTTGAAGCATGTTTTTGATGTAGTGACTTTCATCTGGTGTTTCACGGATGCTGGCGTGGCAGCGACTGCCTTCCTTGATTTGATGTTTTGACCTTAAACTCCACAGGTCCCCCTGCCCCAATCTCCACTCTGCCTGTCCTCAAGGAGCCCAGTGGAAGCCCCTCTGCAGCACCCCTGATGCACCCGGGCTGGGCTGGGGGTCCCTTACCTCAGGCTCAGGGTGCTGCGGCTGCCGACAGACTGTGCCGAGACGCTCCCGGCCACGCTGGTGCCCGCTGGGGTTGTCCAGCCCGTGGATGAGCTCAGCCAGGACTTGATGCTCTCTGCAGGCTCCAGACTGAGCGCGGAGCTGACAGTGGAGCAAGCATCCCTGTGGGGAGAGGAGAGACCTCCTTAGATCTGCAGGCACGATTGGGAGGAGAGCGGCACCTGGGAGGGGTCCTGGACCCCGTGTGACAGTGACACCTGGCACAGAGCAGGGGCTCCTCACACCTCCAGCCACGGCAGCCCCACTGGTGGGCTCCGTTCTGCCTGGTTTGGGGCACCAGCAGGTAAAACAAACCTTGCCAGGCAGCCTGGTCCTTGTGCCATTGCTGCTGCCACTTGCTTTTTGCTCAGGTTTTTACAAATGCTCTTTATCCCATAGGCCATGGGCAGGAAAATCCTACACTGCCTGCAGTGCCCAGGGCCAGTGTGACCCCAGGCACTCCACTGCGCCCTACAGACCCCGGGGCTCCTCCAGAGCTGGAGCTACCCCTGCCCACCCACCAGGACCCCCAGACCGGGTGCAGTGGATGAAATCCTTTAGGATCCCAGTTTTCCTTCAAAGTCATAGATGAGTTTTATATCTCAAAGAGTAGCCCAGGGGGAGTGAGGGCATCCTGCTGAGATAAGAGACAGAGCTCAAAGGGCAAGGGAGCAGGTCGATGGGCATGGGGCACACAACTTCAGATATCTGGATGCCAGCGTGAGCCCTGCCCACGCAGGCTGCAGCAGCCAGTGGTCCATAACCCATCACTGCAGCAGCCAGTGGTCCATAACCCATCACTGCAGCATCCAGTAGCCCACAACCCATGGCAGAGGCAGGCAGTCTCCTGCCCCTCAGCACCAGTTCCCCGGGCTCACTCACGTCTCTCTCCTGGAGCACAGTGAGTCCCGCGCCGTCTGAACACTGCAAGGAACAACACGAGAGCATCAGCCACAGCAGGCAATGGCTCAGGGGGCCTCCCCAAAGCCACTGCACGAGGCTGACAAGGGGACAAAACTGACTGCATCAGGGGTTGCTGCTCTGGCTGTCAGTATGAGCAGAGCAGGGGCTTGCATGAGCCAGGAAACACCCCCAAAACAGCCAGAGCAGCGGTGCCTCAGGGACCAGGGCATGGCCAGTGGCTGGAGACCCTTTAGTGCTCCCTGCATGGGCTGCAGCCGGGACCCCAGGGCAGAGGGCAGGGAGCAGAACACACCAACACACCAACACACCGACACACAGCTCCTGCTGCAGCAGCTGCCATTCCCGCCGGGAAGCACTTCTCACCTCTGGCTGCTGCATCAGCTGCATTGGAAATCACTTCTCTTTTGAGGAGGAGTGAGTGTCTGATCTCACGGTTTCTGTCTCACCCTTCCCTGGTTTAATCACTACACAGAGCAAATCTCCTCTCACTGCGTGCTGACAAGCACACCTCTGCTTTTTTTTAAACTCATTTTTCTGTTTTGTCTCCATTTGTCACAATGCCCCTTTAGACATGTAACAGAGGGGAAAATTGGAGGGCTGTAGAAATAACACCTGAAAAGTGCACTGGAATTTTTTCCTCATTTTTTTTCTGAGTGAAATCCTCTGCCAACCATTCAGTTTCATTGGCTCCTCCAGCTCCTGTGGCTGATCAAAGGAGGATTTTCACTTGAGGAACCCAGCACTGAGGCACCTGCTGCTGCAGGGCAACACACAACTGTCAGGGATGGGACCTGCACCGCAAATGGGGTTGTTCCCACCCTTTTTGCTCTGTTTAAGCTGGGCCACAGAAGAGGATTTCAAGGCTGACACTTTTTCATGAAACCTTCCATTAACACCAAGTTCTTTTTTCATACACATGTGCTGCTGCAGCGAAAACACATGAGGATGAGGACATGCACTTACAGCCACCCTGGCATTGCCCAGCACAGCATCCTTCCCCACCACTCAGCAGCTGAGCCTGCCCCTCTGCAGCCCCACAGCCCCCTGTTCCTCACCTCTCAGCATCGCTCTCCTCGCTGGACCGCAGATCCTCCAGGGCCACCTGCAGGTCTGCGATGCGCCGGATGGAGGTGCCCAGGTCAGCCTGCAGCGCCTGCCGCACCTCTGCCAGCTCTGCCAGCTGCTGCTCCTGCACAGGTGGCACGGGGTTAGTGCCAGCACCCCAGCACAGCACCCGAAACCATGAGTGGGGTGTCTGCTAAAGCTCCCCCAACCCACTGCTCCATGTGCCTGCCAGGGCTTGTTACCCACACTGCACCCTGAGACACCTGCAATGGCTTGGGGAACATAAACTTCATCTCGTTCCAGTGCCTAAAGGGGCTCCAAGAGAGCTGGAGAGGGGCTTTGGACAAGGGCCTGGAGGGACAGGACAAGGCAGAATGGCTTCCTATTGCCAGAAGTCAGGCTTAGATGGGATATTGGAAAGGAATTCTTGGCTGTGAGTGTGGGGAGGTCCTGGCATATGTTGACCAGAGAAGCTGTGGCTGCCCCAGCCCTGGAAGTGTCCAAGGGCAGGTTGGATAGGGCTTGGAACAACCTGGTCTAGTGGAAGGCATCCCTGCCCACGGCAAGAGGTGGAACAAGATGATCTTTAAGGTTTCTTCCAATGCAAACCATTCCAGGATTCTACAATCTTACACAACCCACATGGCTTCACGGTCCCAGCATTGCCTGCAGCTGGGTGGCCTCACAGCACACCAAGGATGCCAGCTTGGCACTGCACCCCTGTGTTCATCACATTGCAAGTTCTTCCAGCCAGGAAGGGACTCTTCCTGCTGTCTCTAAGCCGTCACTGGGCAGAGGGAGGAGGTGAGTGAGTGTGAGCCGCAAATCCGCGGTGATTGAAGCTGCCAGCTGTGAAATCGCCATCGCGGCGGTGACAAGGTGAGGGATGATCTGCAGCACGGCCACGACAGGCCCGGCACAGGAGCCAGCACACTGTCACAGCAAATAATGGGAGCCCTGGAATCACCGGGTGCACGGGCCTGAGGGGAAGAGCATCTCAGTTCATCCAAACATGCAAGGAAATAGCCTAGTTTGGGTTGCACAGCATCCCAGTGGCTTCTGGAAACGCACCCGTATTGGTGAAAACCTGACTGTTTCTAAGAAGCTTTCTGAAACTCGGTGCTTCTGAGCCCTCTGCTTCCCTCCCAGCTCAGGCAGAAAGTGGAAAGGACCCATTTCATCAAGAGAACTGCTCCAAGTGGCACGGGATGGCCCGGGCAGTGGGGATGCTCCCACACCAGGGCTGACCCCTGGGGCTCAGGACAGGGCATGCAGTGAAACACCAATCCCCGAGAGGAGAAAAGCCCAAGGGGACAAAGCCCCAAGCTCCAGCTGTCTATGTGCCTGTGTTCAGCTATTCGGGACTGCAGGACACCAGGCAGTGAAATAACCACCAGGTAAAGAGCTCAGCCCTTCCACAGGATGATAAGAGCCTCTATTGGACCTGCTCCCCAGCTCCAAGATGCAGCACAAATTAAATATAGTTCAGTGGCTGCATTTAATTCCTCTCTTCCATTTTGCTGTTATTAACCTGACAGGGATGGGCAGGGAGGCAGCAGGACTCACAGCAGCATCCCTCCCCCAGCACCACAACCCTGCTTCCTCCAGCCACTGTCAAACTAAATCCCCCAGGGATGGCTGTGGGAGCAGCTAGCAGTGTATCCTGGTGGCTGGTGGGATCTCCCTGGCTGGTGGGTCCCCCCCAGCCTCTTCAACTCCTGCATGACAGCCATGGGCATGCTGAGAGAAAAGGGGCCACCACTGGGCTGATGTTGCTGAGCTGAGGCTCCAGCCTGGCTCCCCCCAGGGATGTCCTTGAGCATCCACAGTCTGTGGCACCCACGCTGGTGGCCGTGGGAGGGGAATGCACAGGGCAGTGGGGTGATGTTGGGGACTCTGGGTAACCCTGGGGACTTCTGCCTACAGGCCAGCCAAGTGACAATTTGAATGAGTCTGAAAATAAAACATTTGTTTGTTAATAAGATCTCACTTTGCTCAGCCCCACATCCCACCTGTTCCAAGTCTCATCCACAGAGGCACTTTATGTTTTCCTTCGTACTATAAAATTGTCTTAAGGAAAGGAATACTTATGTCAATATCATTCAATTTCAAATGCAAAAATACCATTTTCATAACACAAACGGACAAGGCTGGCCCCAGCATCAGGGCCCTGGCACCCAGTGAGTTGTTAGACATCTTTGACACAGGTTGTTTCAATCTAAATGTAAACCCAGGAAGCATTTCCCTTTTCCTGCAGTCCCTGGGCTGAGCATTGACTTCCTCACGCAGGATGAGCTGCAGGGCAGAGCTGGCTGCTTGTTTCCTCTGGGCAGGAAATGGGGGCAAATAAAGGGGGAAATATATTCTTTGAGAAAACTCATAATATTGAGCCAGCTGAGCTGCAGCTTGACCAGAGGGCTGAAAGGAGCATTCTCTGCTGTTAAACGCCTGTTGGCACCAGCACCTCTGGCTCCTTCCACCAAACCAGTCAGTCACGCACAGCCGGATCAGCCAGACCAGCTCAGAATCCCTGGCTGATGCATATTTTATAGCCAATAAATAAAATATACGTTCTCCCTGCTTCCAAATACATTTCCAAACCAGATTCTCCCATTCACATTGGTGGACAGGTCATCCCAGAGCACAGGACTCCCGAACCCAGCAGCACCATCCCGCTGGCAGGTCAGAAGCTGTGATTTTAGAAGGCTGAGGTTGATTCCTGCTGACAGGGGGACTGGATTAGAGGCTCTCTGAGACAAGGGAGACAGGAGCTCGCTCAGTGCTGACCAGCACACAGCAAACCCACAGAGAGCTGCTGCTCACAGCTGGGCTCGTGACCCCGCCCGTGGGCTCGCAGGAGGAGGCTGCTGCACATCCCTGCTGGAAAGACCATGACAACACGAGCTAAACTGCAAAAATCATTAACTCCTACTGCGAGTGACACAGCTGAGTGCTCAGCAGCAGGTCTGGCCTGCTGGGTGCCTTTCCCTGCGGTTCATGTGGCCCCTCTGCACCCCCCTGCTCAAAGGCACCACAGGGCCGTGTCCTTGTCACCACCTTGTATTTCTGTTTGTGGTTCAGCTGTGACAACACAACCTTTGCACGCTCCCATCCACCTCAAGTGAAGTGTAATCTAATTAGTCCAATTTGGATCACTTTTCTTTGAATAACTTAGTGTACACCTGCAGCATTCATCCATCATTATTATTTTTAATTAAGTCATTAACTCGCAGGTTTTCAGCGATTTTGAAGTGACAAAATTTGCTTGGTTGAAGGCTCGAGTGGGAATGGGGGGGTGACACCAGAACTGGTGCAAGAGCAGCCACCAGTGCTGATGGATTCCTGAGGAATTTACTCCCTTAAAGGCAAAGCAGAATCACAACAGCCCTAATTACCACGTACACAGCCGAGTTTTCTTTCCTGGCTCCTCCATCACCCAACCTCACCTCTAAGGACTGGCTGCCTTTGATCGTAATTGTGGTTACACTTCATCAAAGTCATTAACTTTCCAATGAAAGAGCAGCTGGAAAGACCCAGGAGCAAGCAGGGAAGGGACTGAGGGCTGCAGAGACATCAGAGAGTTTGTTGGGACCCTGCTGGGAGCACAGGGTTTCCCTGGGTGAGACCGTGGCATTCCCAGCTGGAGGTACAAACAGCTCCCTCTTTGCTTCTCAAGTTCACTGGAAGCATCAAAAAAAAAGCTTTAAAGTTTGCAAAGGAACAAAAAAGTAATCCTAAAGCTAAGGCTATGTTGTGCTACACAGCGTGGCCATAGAGAGGCTGCAGCACACAGATCTGCCAGCAAAAGAAGCAGAAAAAAAGAAAGGTTATTTACACTGAAGTTCTCACCTTTTCTACAAAAAAAGAAAAGCCTGTGAAGAATATCTTCACATCTGTACTTCAGTTTTCTGTAAAACTAGGTAATTATTATGCTGATGAATTTCACAGTTTCATTAAAGAAACCTGAGTTTAGGATAGCGCCTGCGATGTCTTCCCCCGCGTTCCCCCTCTGTGGTGTGCCAAGGGGAGGGGGCTCCGGGCTTAGTGGAGCTGTGTGTGGGTACAGAGGGGCAGGAGGAGACACAGCAAGTCCCTACACCTCCCTGGATTGTGCCTCAGCCAGCCAGGGCTTCATCCCAACAGGATCAGCCCCTGCTTTTCCCTGGGCATCCCAGGAAGGAGGCACCCAGCTCTCCAGGCAGGAGGGACTCCAGGGACCCCTCTCCATGGCCGGACCACTTCCCAGAGTTTTCATCCCAGAGTCCCACTCCAGAACCCCCATTCCCAGATGTTTGATTTCTCTCATGAGAGCAGCCTCAGGAGGGAAACCCCAGACCATGGCTGGTCCCAGCTCCTATGACAGCGGCTCACTGCCCATACCTCGGCCCTTTAGGGTGTCACAAACTGCCTCACTTTGTTCCGTGTGCTCCCTGGTTCCTTGGTAAGGTGGTTCCAGGTGTCCCTGGTCCCAGTCCTGCTCCATCCTTCCCTGCACTGCAGCTTCACCAGGAAACACGTGTACAGGGACAAGCACAAGCGTGTCTGCACACACAATGAGCACAGAGACCAGGGCTTGTTTTAAGCTCCCCAGGATTAACTCCAAGTTGGAAATCCATCTCTGGCTTCTCACCATGACTCAGTGTCTGCTGCAGCCCAGGGAGACCAGGTGGCTGGGTCTGGCCTGTCAAGCTCTGGGTGTCAGCACAGCAGCTGAGAAACAAGGAGCTGTTGCAGGCTGGGATCCAGATTTTATTGGAAGAGGAGCTACATCTCCAGGGAGGAAACCCAGTACGTGCAACCAGAGCAAAGACAGAGACAAGCAGGGCCAAGTACTGCTACAAACCAAGCCTCCCTCGCTGCAATGGCACTGGTCTTGGAAAGTGTTCAAAATCCATCCTTCTTACAAAATTCATAAGGCAAAGCCTTCTGCCTGGCAGCCAGCTCTCCAGCTCCCTTCCCTGCTCCTGCCTGGATATTCCCTGATGAATGGCACAAGGCTGCCTTGAACTGCCCAAAGCAGGGTGGAAAACCAGGGAGAGATGGAAATAGCTGCCCTGAGCCTGGCTGGGGGCATGGGGATGGTGGCACAGGAATTTCCAGTGCCTTGACCATTGATAAATATGAGCTGTGATATCAAAATACCTTCCCTTTTGTATATGGTATATAGATAGCATATGTATACCTGTACAGGCAGCATCTCTTAGGATCCCAGGAAACAAGATGGGATTTCTAACCCAATCTGTGCAGTGGATTTGTCCCTTCAACAAACCCCTCAAACCCCAGCAGTGCATGGCAAATCCACAACCTTGCTGCTGTGTATTTAAACAAATGTAAAAAAAATAATTGTTAGGTGCAGACCATGACTTAAGTAATGTCAAGTGAATAATTCAGGCTGGATTTATAATTGATGGGGGATTTAGCAGGAGCAGAGTGGTAAGTGGCTTTCTATTAACTATTGATGCTCCCTGCCAGAATCCTGCCAAGCACGGCTGGGCTCTGCGATCACAGCTCTGCCCCATGTTTTATTTAAGTGCTGTTAAGAGGACACACAGTCTGGGGGATGCCTCTGCTCCTGAGAATGTCACAGCAGCCCTTGGCTCTGCTGTGCCCATGCACATGGATTCTGTTCCCACGGAGCAGTCACCCCAACCAGCCAGCATGGAAAACCTGGAATGTTGTGGTGTGTCTGGGGGAGCCTGTCCACTGCAGGGCTTGCTGGCTCCCTCCTCCAGCAGATACCACACAACCTCCAATATCTGAGTGCCTGGGTAAGTCCAGACCCCTCAGTTCTGCCTCACAAGTTCAGTTGTTTGTGGGGTTTAGTGTCTTATTTGAGGGAGGTGCCTCTAAAATCCCTTTCAGATCTCTTTGCACACTCCCCTTGGGAGAACAGAAGAGTGCTAAGAAGTCCAAGTATATTGCTTCACCCATCACTCAAATCTCCATATGAAACATTCAAAAAGCTTCTCAAAATATCGGCACAAACCCAAAAACACAGTGAAAAGAACCCACCTAACAGCCAGCACATCTGTGTACCAAACACGGAGCTTCCAACAAAGCTGCAACAAACACCCAGCCCAGCCAACACAGCCGTGGCTCCCTCAGTCACACAGGGAGAGCAGCAGGATCAGGGAGCCCTGCAGCCCAGGATTCCCACAGCACCCCAAGGAGCCCAGCAGAGCCTCCCTCTCCAGCATCTCCTGGCTCTGCAAGGCATCAGTGGCTGCATGACTCTGACCTCCATCCATGCCCAGGGCAAGGCGTCCTGGCAGCTGGAGTGGTGTGCCAGCATATGGGGCTTAGTGTGCCAGCACATGGGGCTTGGGGTGCCAGCACACGGGGCTTGGGGTGCCAGCACACGGGGCTTGGCCTGGCAGAGCAAGGACAAAGCCTGTCCCTGCCACAGCCAGGGGATTGGGAATGATTCGCATCATTCCCCTTGGAAATGCTGGCAGCCTCTGGGTGGAATAAATGTTAAAATCTCCTTGATTGTTAAATAAAAGATTACGGATAACTGCTCTTGATTTGGTCCTGCTGCCAGCAGAGCTGCGATATCTTTCAATTACTGTTCAGGAGTGAGACTTTCTCTTGGATTACTGGAAGAAACAACATGAAGAGAAGTTGGCAAAGGGCTGTAAAGTGAAGGTGAATCTATTTTTGCTGGTCTCCAAACCCAGCTGAGTCTCTGCTCACTCAGAGTGGGTTTAGCTGCTGGTTGGCACCATCTGAGCCACCACCACAACGCAGGGGGGTGGTTTGGCATAGCCAGGAGCGACAGGAGGAGCTGGCACAGAGCCCTGAGCCCCAGCACACTGAGCCCCATGGTCGGTCTGTGGCATGTGGGGGACTGACAGGAGGATGGGGCACTTCCCATCCACTGTGGTTCTGCCTGACTTGTGGGGAACCAGAATGAGGAGGTGCAGGAATGACCTGAGCAACTTGGAATTACAGATTCATTCAGGTTAGAAATACCTCTAATATCATCAAGTTCAACCATTCCCCCAGCACTGCCAAGGCCACCGCTAAACCATGTCCCCAAGTGCCACACCAACATGTGAATTGTAATTCTTCCAGCAGAGCTGGCAAAGCCAACTTCTTCCCAGAAAATAAAAAGGTGGAGCAGAGAGATTTCCCAGGCTGCCAGCCCAGCCATGGGGAAAGGGAACACGAGGGGCCTCAAAGACAGCTTTAGTTCAAGTTTGGGGCTGTTGAGGGGTGCAAAGCAATTCCTGTCCCTCCAAGCCCTGGTGCAGCCCAGGATGCACAGTGTACCTGCAGAGGGGTCAGCTCCATCCCCAACTCAGAGCACACATAGCACCACACAAAAAATGACCTTTCTGGGACCTTCAGACCAATCTGGGGGTCACAACGGGGCAGCCTCCAGAAGCACCAATCTTTGCCCATGGCCAGGGGGCTGCCCGAGCCCCCAGCCCTTACCAGCTCCACGCGCCGGCGGCTGGACTCCAGCTCCCTCTGCACCAGCTCATCCATGTCAGCCTTCATCTCCTCCATCCTCCTCTGGTAGTACCTGGTGTTCTCCTTCTCCCGTGCCTCTGACTCGGCCGCCTTCTCCAGCTCCTCTCCCATCTTGATGATGCTGTCTCGCAAACGCAGCACCAGCACCTGGGGTGCCAGGTGAAGCAGGGGGTGGAGGTGAGGTGTTAGAAAGCTCTCCACAAGCATCAAGCCAGTGTTGGTTGTCAGTAAACCCCACAGCAAAGCACACAGAGATAATAGCAATGCCATGAACCATATGGACTGTCTGCAGCTCCCACCTGCCCCCTCCCACCCCTTCCCAGGTGCTTCCTTGCCCAAAGCCGAGGTGGTGGGCATCACTGCAAGCACAAGTGGGGAGGGGGTACCTCAAAGCGCTTCATCTGCACAGCCTGGAAGTCCAGCTGGCTCTCCAGGTCGCGGATCCGAGCTTCCTGCCGGCTGACGATGGAGCGCTCGGCCGGGCACTGCTCCAGCTGTGCTGCCCTCGCCTGCACTGCCTGCAGCTGGGAGAGGATGGGCTGCACTGGCACCTCTGCCCTGGCCATGCCAACACCTCCCTGTCCCTCTCCGGGATCCCTCACCAGTCCCCCACATGCACTGGGGGCCTCTCGTGGCTCTGAGGTGATGAGCACCATGGCACAGCGTTGTCTTTGCTTCCCAAAGCATTCTCTGCTGTTAAAGCCACACAGCACAGCCCTGACACCAACGTATATTTTTGAATGAAAAACCTGCTGGCAAGTGACACATGTCTGGGTCTCCTTTGCTTTTCTCATCTCACAGACTCTTTGAGGACAGCAGGCGTAAAAATTCACAATCTGTGTGGAAAGCTGCCTGGGCCAAGCTGTTTCCTCAACTGTTACACAGAGATCTCCAAAGGAAACTGCCCTCTTAGTGATCCCGGTACAACTCGGGTTCAGATTTTGAATTTGACCTAGAACTACGGGAATTTGTCTCCTTTTATCCAGCCTATCTCTAAAGCACCACCCGCTCCGCCTCGGAGGGAGCGAGTCCTGCTTCTGATTCCTGGGCAGCTTAGCTACGCTCCAATAAAGCACTTAACTTAATGGGATTACTCATGTGTTTAAAATTAAATCCATCACTCCAGGAGGGTTGGCACAGCTGCAGAGGGGAGGGAGTGCAGCACCCGCCAGTGTCCACCCAGGGCCAGCCCCATCCCAGCAGCTCAGGAGGGGAGGAGGGAGAACTGGGGTGGTGAATCCCAAGAGCCTTGACAGGAAAAGGTTTCTGCAGCTCAAAGCCATTGCTGGGAGAGCCCCACAGCCTGCCTTGCTCCTGTCCTCCCCCAGGGGCTGCAGGCACCCAGCAGCACTGTGCTGCTCTCGAGGGCACTCACAGCCCATCAGGAGAGACACCTGACCACATCATGAAGGAGAAATGGTTTTGTGCTGCCTGGACAGACACTTGATCTCATTTCAGACCAAAGCACAGCACCCACGGCTGGCACAGGGGATGTGCTGGGCACAAACGTCAG
Source organism: Anabacerthia variegaticeps (assembly GCA_035583185.1). Classification (NCBI taxonomy): domain Eukaryota; kingdom Metazoa; phylum Chordata; class Aves; order Passeriformes; family Furnariidae; genus Anabacerthia; species Anabacerthia variegaticeps. The sequence continues at coordinate 9,254,506 of JAWWEW010000036.1, forward strand.
CAGACGCTCCTGCTCCTCAGCTCTGGGTGCCATGGGCTGAGCAGGAATTACCTTCTCCTGCAAGCTCTGCTTTTCTTTCTTCACATCCTCCACCTGTGTCTGCAGCTCCCGGATCTGAGCAATATCTGTTGCTGACTGCAGAAAGAGAAGTGGGGAGTGGGAGCACTGGGAGCAGAGCCGAGGGACCTGGCTCATGCCTGCACCTCCTACCACCCACCCAGTGAGCTGCTCCTGGATTGCACTTCAGGAGATTAATTCTCATGACTCAATGCAGCTTTTCTAAGTTTTGAAACAAATATTTGTGGATCAGGACAGAAACCGTGTTGTCAATGTCATCTCTGTCCTCAGGGCCCTTTCAGATACAGACTCCTAGATCTGTAACACCACTACCAGGGGCACCAGCCTGTGAATTGTCAGTCTGGCTGGCCTGCCCCTGTGCCCATGGGAGCCTTGAGGTCCCTCAGCTTCCAGTACAATCCTTTGGGAGAGCCTGAGGTATTCTGGATATGGCACAGAAAGCCCCAGGGCTGTCTGGCAGAACATTTTAAGCTCTGCATGAGAAAGCAGTGAAAGAAAGAATAAAAAAAAAGATCCAGAAGGGCAGCTGTAGGGTTTCACAAGTATTGGAACTAAAGCCAAGACACCTCTTGAAAGAAGACTCAAAACTGCAAGTGAGAGGGGATGGAGCCATGAGCTGTCCCTTCCTCATCACAGCATCTGTGTCCTGGGATGCCCCCCCTTCTGTGCACTCACAGAGACCACTGTCTGCTCTGTGCCAGGCTCAGGGTCTTCCAAGAGCCTCCCCATGGAAGGAGATGCTGTGCCAGCTCCTACCTGGGCGATCAGAGCCTTGTGCTTTTCCATGAGCTCATTCAGGTCTTCCTGGTCCTCATCGATGCGTTTCAGGAGATCGGCTCTCTCGTGCTGCAGCTGGAACAGCTGCTCATCCACCTGCAGGAGGATCCACATGACCACTGGCTCATGCATCCCCCAGGGAAGGCACCACACCACCCAGACTGCAGTGTCCTCTGGGACACACTGCCAACAGCTCCAGAGAGGCAATGGGAGCTCCTGCTTATCCACAGAGCAGGACTGTAGGATGCTGAGCCCTTGTAGTACTTTTATCCACCCATTAAACCACCTGGGGGCTGCTGTTTGCAAACAGTCTGGGTGATTTAGTGGATATCCTCGGATATTTAGTAAATATACATGGTGATGTAGTAAATATGCTGAGGTGATTTACTAAACATGCTGGTAGTTGCTGATTTAGCAAACCAGCTGCTGATTGCTGCCAAACCCAAGGAGGGGGGACTGTGCCCTCCTACCTCCCCCTGCCCTGGTCACATCTCCAGGAACCCACCAGGGTCTTGTTTTTGCTGAGGGTCTCCAGCTCCATGTGCAAGTTCTCCAGCTCCAGGGCTGCTGTCTGCTGGTTCTTCTGGGCCTCTGCACACTTTGCTTCACTCTCTTCCAGCTGGGAAAAATTGGGGGAACAGAAATCATCACTGATTATGCCACCACCGTGCCACACAGCTATGTCTATTCCCACTTCCCCAGAGGATTTTTCCCTGGTAAAGCACAAGGAATCTTGACCTTCTGCTCCTGGTTTACAGGGAAAACAAGGCTTCCTTGGCAGCTCCCAGCACATCTCACCACAGACCCCAAATCACCATCCTGGGGAGTGTGGCAGGCAGTGCCTCAATAGCACATCCACCCCCTGCCTCCCTGAGGTAGAGCTGGGATCATTAATTTGCAAAATTATGTGAATTACATGTAATTCTTGATTAGAGCAATTCATGATTTGGGGTTTCAAATGGCCTTTTCATGTGGTGTAAATTGCATTTGCAAATACACATGGAAGATCATATTTATAAATGCTAATTTACTCTCGGGTTTTACAGCTCAGCCATTAAGATCACAATGATATTCAATGGGCTGCAAACATCTGGAAGCTGCAGCACCATCCCAAAAACATCCCCCTGCCAGGACGGAGGAGTTTATGTAGGCTGTACCCGAACAACCAGTTCCTTCCCCTGCTTGCTGGGGCTTCTTTCTTTTCTTTCCAAAGAAGAAAAGCAAACACCAAACCCTTCTGCTCACTGCTCATTTCCTGTGCCTGGTCCTGGTTTCCCTGTGGAGCTCACAGGAACAACAGGAACCACTGCACACCACGGTGAGGGTTTGAGCATTTTAGGCTATTTTCTCAGGGTTTACTTTTCTTGTTTTAACTCTCTCCCTCAAAAAACCAAAGGGAAACCGTGAAATATTATAACTGGAGCAATCCTTGGCTCGTTTCTCTCCACTGCGTGGGATCACTGAGACCTTCCACTAGAGAACCCAGAACTTTCTTCCACCAGTTAAAAAACACCCCTTGTGTTTTGCTGGGGTGAGTTGAAGATGGCAATGGGATTGACTCCTGGGTTTAAGGCCAAGGGCTTTCCCACCCAACTTGGGGCTCCTTCAGAAGCAACAGCATCCACGACCAGCTCTGGGACTGGCCTCGCCCCTGCCATGACCTCACCAAGACTCCTGATGTTTTAATCAGAGGGAAACACATCTCCAGGACCTCTCATTAAACAGCCAGCTTCCAATTCACTTTGTGTAATGGAATTTTCCCACTTGGGAAGAATAAATTGAAATTCCCCCCAAAAATGCATAATGTATGAACTTCAGAACAACATTAGTTTGCTGTGAACACCATCTGTTAAATACCTGCGTAAAATGGATGCCTCAGCCTTATTAAGAAACAATGCTGTACTTCCAGCCATATGGATTTTGATTAGCGGAAATGTAGCATTTTAGCAAAGCTTTTCTCCTTGTGGAGCTCCGTGGGCTGGTGGTAGGATGCACTGGCTTTTGAGAAAGTCATCATGAATGCCATTAGAAATTGTTTAAATTTAAAGGACAGGAAAATCATGTGGCATTTTTAACACATGCAGAGTCTCAGTGCTGGTGGCACAGCAAAAACTCAATATCCCCAAAGTTAAGGCTGTTCCTTCACCTCCAAACACGAGGCAGCCAAGCCAGGGAAGGGAGGTGAGCACAGGGCCCTGCCCCAAATAGAGAACCAGGGCTGGGAAAAAACAGGGGGTGTGCAACCTCTCCAGCCCCAAAGTGGGAAATACTGAGGAATGAATGAAGTGCAGCATTACAGCATTGGGTCAATAAGAGAGAACATGTGAGTGCCAAAAATGGCCAGTCCCACTGCCTGTCCTGGCCATGGCCATCCCCTGCCCTGGATAGCCAGGTAATGGCCACAGGCATGGCCACAGACATGGGCATGGCCATGGAGATGGACACACTGCTGGCTCCATCAGGCCGAGCTTACCTTCCCCTTCTCCCTCGGCACAGGTGGGAGCAGCTGCTGCTCACAGCTGTTATTTATGCAGAACTACCAGCCCAATTATATTTGGATGTTGCTGGAATAGCTCATGCCTCCCGATTAGCTTCTTTGCAGGGGAAATGTACAGTACAGAGTCATTACTGAGCAGTTTGGGAGGACCAGTATCATTAGCTCAGCCCCTGCTTGGCACTGCGGGATGCATGTCCATGGCCAGCCTGGGGTGGACAGCCCCGAGGGACCCCTGTCCATGGCAGGGCACCCCATGGGACCCTGAGCTCACCCCGGGGCTGGGGTTATCCCTGGTCTGGTGGGCACAAGCTGGCACACATCTGTAGCTGCTCACCAGCTGCTCACTCAGCACTGCTGAACCTGCAGTGTCTGTGCTCAAAACACGGAAAATCCAGCGGGATCCCTGCTCCTGCTCACAGCATCCCTATGGCAACACCACCCCAGCCCAGCGCCGTAAGAGACAGAGGGAAATGCACCAAACAGACGGTAATTAACGGGGAAAAAGAGAAAAATACTTAAACACTGTTGACTTAATTACAGGGAAGTCCTCCTTCCAGGGAGCCCCATAAGAGTGTGAGGCATCACGCCCTGCCTGGGTGGGCGATGGTTGCAGGGTCTCTGCTCGCCCTGGATGTGACTGAAACCAGGAGAGCTGGAACATCCCTGTGGCTGCCCTGCTGTCCCCCAGGTCCTCACCTGCTTGCGCAGGAGCTCCAGCTCCTGGGTGCTGGTCCCAGGCTCGGCGGGGTCCGTCACCAGGAGCTGCAGGTCGGCCAGGAGGGCGCGTGTCCGGCGCAGGTCGCGCCGCAGCCGCTTCTCCACGTCGAAGTCACGGTGACCGATCTGGGGAGGCGAGAGGAGAGAGGGTGTCCTGAGCCCTTCACCTCCATCAGAACCTCTCGTCTCACCCCAAGGCAATCCCCACACCATGTAAGAATGTTTTGGTAACACTGAGGGCATGATGGAAGAAGATATTAAATATCTATGCATAAATATTACTATTTTCATAGAATAATAGAATCACATAATCATGGAATCATTTAGTTTGGAAAAGACCTCCAAGATCATCGAGTCCAGTCTTTGACCCATTGCCACCTCGTCAACTAGACCAGAGCACTGAGTGCCACATCCAGTCATTTCCTGAACCCTTTCAGAGATGGTGACTCCATCATCTCTTTCAAATAAAAATAATTTCATAGTTAAATGAAAGGGAGTAAACAAATTATGTAAACATTGAAATTAGCAGATTACACCAAAATACCACATTTTTCCCCACCAAAAAGCTGTCCCTCTGAAAACATTTGCCCACCCTTGGTTTCCACCAGCCACATCCCTGCCCAGTAGCCACTTCTGTGGCCAGGGGGACAGCCCAGCCACACGTCTGTGGGAAGCACCTTAAAAACCCCCACCCTCTATGCTCCTGCTTCGAGCTGAGAGCAACCATGGTTACAGGGATAAAGGAATTAGAAAAACACCAAATAAACAGACATGGTTTCAGTGCTTGATTTCAGCCTAATTGAAGTATAAGAGCATTTTCCATTTAGGTTGTTTTCCACGGCTCTTGCTTCAAACCCCTTCTCCTATTTTCTGTTCACTGGCTGAAATGAACTGCATGGATTTGACCTTGTAGCCCAGTTTAGAGCTGGCTGGAATTTGCTGGAACCAGAAATCATTGGCATCTCCATTTCCTTAATTAGTTTTCTGGGCTGGCTGGTTTTTTTCCCTTTTTAGATGAACTGTCCTCTGCAAATCAGAGGGTGTCTGTAGCACTGTCGTGGTGGAGCTGGCTGGCTGCTCTCCTGCCATCCCCACCGACTGTATCCTGAACACCACTCACATCATTTTCTGTCAGGTTCTGTCCACCACACAGGGGATGCATTTGGTGCCACGGCTGGAAGCAGCTGCCCCCTCCCACCATTGCAGCCCAGGGTTTTTAAGTGACAGAGCCAGGATTTCATTTAATAGCTCTGCCAAGGCTGCAGTTGTATCTCACACGTACTACAGCAATCCTCAGCTGCACAGTTCCACCTCCCCTTCCTCTGTCACTGTGACTGCCCTTGGGGGGCTCAGAACTGCCAGGGCAGCACGTGAGGACAGTCCTGGACCAAGTAGGTGCCTTTCCTCATGAGCTCCTGCTTCGTCCTCATCCATCTCAGTTCTCCTCCACCAAACAAGTGGGACATGTTGGAGTGTTGCAATAATATCCTGCTTTGATACAGCACGATTTATTGTGACAGTTCCCAAAGCATTTTCTAAGCCAGGAGCTCGGGGGATGTTATGGGTAAGCCTCATCAGACCATTTTGTGTCTACTTGAAATATACCCACCATTCCAGTGCTGCAAAGCTCCCAGATTCATCCCATTTAATGAACACTGCCAGGGCTGGTGAAATGGTGAAATCCAGCTTGTGCCAATGGCCAGAGGACACTGTGCTTAAATACTGTGCCAGGGTGAGTGGCACTGGGACAAGGCTGTGTGAGGGTGGGCAGGAAGCATCAGAGAGACCCTCCAGGCTGAGCTCTGGGGGGCCCTGGGGTGCAGCACCACTGAGATGGTGACTCTGAACACAGGGGGCTGGTGCCTTCCTCAGCCCTGGCAGCACCGTGGCCCCAGGGAAGGGCCAGGTGGGACCTCACTCAGTCACCAGAGTGCCACGAAGCCTCTGGGTGATGCCAAGGGATGCCCAAAGGCTGCCCAAGGAGGCTGCATTCAGCCCCTCACCTGCTCATTGAACAAGGAACAGCTGGGTGTGCTTTCCCATGACCTACACTTCAATTGCTACCACAGACACATCAGAGAGGGAGAAAGGATTTGTTCAACAAATGTAGCTGGGATAGAATTCCTCTGAAAAGAGCAGACTTGGATAAACTGCTTTTCTAGGCAGTTGGATGCACTCCAGTGTTAGCTGAGGCTAGTTTGACTCTCATGAAAACAGCAGCAAGAAGCAGATACCTTCTCCTGCTTAGAAATTCTCCTGTACCAAAGGGAACAGTTCCCCTCTGTGGGCCCTTAGTGGCACCGTGTGGCTCCTGTGTGATCTCTGCAGATCTCAGTGCTGCTGTGGCACACACTGCTGCTCTGACAGGAGGCATTTGGGAGAGGTGAGGGACAGGAGCATCCTGGCCAGCTGCACGTGCATCAACAACCAGGCTGTTGCTCTGTCTGCACTTGTGCAGTCCCACTCCCATTTTTATGGGCAGTGTTTTCAGGCAGGGCATGGCCCACAAAACAGCCCTCGGGGCAGGCACTGTCCTCTTACCTGCTCACACAAAGTGCCAATCAGCCCTTCCAGGTCCTGTTTCTCATGTAGCACCATCTGCTTCTCCTCGTGCTCCTGTTCCAGCTGCATCTCCAGCTGCCGGAGCTGTGTGTGGAAGAAACCCCAGCCGTGCTCAGAGCCTAGCCAGCCCCCCAAAGCCCCATGTCCCACCAGGGCACAGCCACTGCTGCAGTGGGGACCTGGCACCCCCCAGTAAAGGGGATGCATCGAGGTCTCCCATCACTGCACTCAGCACTGGGAACCAGGAATGGGTCATGTCCCCTGGAGCACCTGCCTGCAGGTAGTGCAAGTGCAGAAGAGGGGAAGCAGCCCAGGTGCCTGCTGAACTTTTGGGGACAGGACGGGCTATTTGAGCCACTCTGCCTGTGAAGCACACTCAGACATGCCCAAGGGCTATCATGGCAGCTCCAACATTGTAGTCTCATGGAAATTGTATTTTCTGTAAATTACCCCCAAACATGAAACCCTGGAGCTGGTGCCCTTGGCCTGATGCTGGTGTTACCAGAAGCAGTGTGTCCGTATTCAGCATCACACACAGCTCTTACACACTGTGCCCAACAGCCCCTCCAGCGTGGCAGGGACTCGCACCCAACCCAGATCCTGATCTGCACCCCTGAGATGTGACTAAGGCTTATGTAGGGGTGGTGGTGGTAAATCAGCACCTCGACACTTCCTGGAGAGAACAGACCCCTGGAACAGCTCCTCCTCAGCACTGAGGGCATGGGGAGCTCCAAGGAGCACCCAGCATAGTCCCCACACCCAGCGAGGACTTACCCTCTTCTGGCAGGACTGCCGCACATCCTCCAGCTCCTCATCCTTGTCCTCCAGCTCCTTCTGGTGGATCTGCTTCATCCGCTCAATCTCCAGCTCCAGCCTCTCATGAAGCTGAAAGACCCAGAGATGATGCACAGCAGTGGCACAGCCCCAAAGGGATGAGGATGGTGTTGGTCTGGGCTCTGTGTGCCCAGTGGGATGGACACCCCCGGCACACCCAGCCCACGTTACCTGCTCCAGGTGATCCACAGCGGCTCTTTGTCGCTCCAGCTCCTTCCGCTGCTCGGCAGCGCTGCCCTCCAGGTCCCAGAGCTGCTTCTTGAGGGTGGGCACAGCGCTGGTGTCCGTGGCACCGGGAGTGCTGAGCTCCTGCACCCGGCTGTCCAGCAGGGCTGCCCGCTGGGCCAGCCTGGCCACCTCAGCCTCCTTCTGCTGCTCGGCCGGGCAGAGCAGGAGGTCAGAGCCCCGACATGGCAGGGGGGCCTGGCACTCACACCCTGCTCTTAGACCCCACAGCATTCCCAGCAGCATCATCCAAACCCCTCGGAGCAGCAGTGGGGGGTGGACAGCCCGCTCCCTGCACTGAGAGCCCTTTCCCTCTCGATCCTGAGCTCACCTTCCCACTCCCATGGATGTCCCCTCTGTCCCCACAGTCTCTGCTGCCTGGGGGTGCTGGCAGAAGTGCTAGAGGTTCCCCCCGACCCCTGCAGTCATGTCCCTGCCACTGCAGGGGTCTTGGTGGCACCCGGGGTGGCCCCATCCCATGGGGCACAGACTGGAAGCTGCCCGCAGGTGAGAGTGGGGTAGGGGTGTGAGGAAGAGCATAAGTGACTACCATGACAATGGGGGTGGGCCCAATTAGCTAAAGCATGGGGTGAGGATCACTTATACATAGCAACAGCCCTTCTTCTGGCAGAGGAGAAAGTTATTTAAACACATCAGGTGCCTCCCAGAACTGCGCTAAAAGAAATTGGAATCAAGTTTCCTGATTGCCTCTGTTCTAATTGCAAAGGTAATAGCTTTGCTCTCAAAGCTGTTCCCAAAACAGGGCATAGCACAGTAAAGTGGGATGTCTGCTCTTACCTCCAAGCTCTGCTGGAGTTTACCCATCTCCCAGCGGATGCTGGTGTTCTCCTGGGACAACTTTTCACGGAGGCTCTTTTCAAAGGCAGACTGTCCCAGGGCCTGGGCTAACTGCAGGTCAAACCTAGAGGGGAACACCTATTACCTCTCCCGAGGTCAGGCTAGACCTGGGCTAGTGGAAGGTGTCCCTTCCCATGGCAGGGGTTTGCCACAAGATGAGCTTTTAGGTCCCTTCCAACCCAAAACAATCTGTGATTCCATGATAAAGTCACACAGCAACTCGATGTAAAAATAACCCCGAGGCTTGGTGCAACCTCTAGCCCTTTTGGGAGCCTTTTACCCATCCTACCCATGCCCATTCCCTGCCCTCCTGCTCCAGCACCCCCAGCCCTCCAGGAGCTCCCACCAGCCTTACTTCTTCTGCCTCTTCTCCAGCTCGTGGCTGCGGCTCTGCTGGCTCTCGGCGAGCACCTTTGCATCCTCCAGCTCGCAGGACAGGCGCCTGCACCTCCTCCTCAGCTGCTGGGACACCTGCTTGGCTGCCTCACACGCCGCCTGTGCTGCACCGAGCTGTGGGGAGGGACAGCCGTGAGACCCCACGGGACACATACCCTGCAGAGGAGAGACCCCACGGCACACACACCCTGCAGAGGAGGGACGCCACAGACCCTACAGCACACACACCCTGCCCAGGAGGGACCCCACGGACCCCACAGCACACACACCCTGCAGAGGAGAGACCCCACAGACCCCACAGCACACACACCCTGCAGAGGAGAGACACCACGGACCCCACAGCACACACACCCTGCAGAGGAGAGACCCCACAGACCCCACAGCACACACACCTCACACAGGAGGGACCCCACGGACCCTACAGCACACACGCCCTGCAGAGGAGAGATCCCACAGACCCTACAGCACACACACCTCATATAGGAGGGACCCCACGGACCCCACAACACACACACACTTCAGAAGAGAGACCCTACAGACCCCACAGCACACACACCCCACACAGGAGGGACCTGGTTAAGAACCCCACCCAGGACTCAGCCCCACTCCAGTCCCAGGGGATGATTCACTCAGAGATTTTTTCACTAAATAAGGACAAACTGAGGTGCTTTGGCCCCTCAGGCTCCAGGCACCCCTTCGAGTGCCTGCAGCATCCCAGCCCTCCTGCTGAGCCAGAGAACCTGTCCCATGGCAATGCCTGGTTCTGTTTCTCTGCAAAAAGCAGTGTCTGGATGGAGGGAGATGAATCCCCCAAGGATTCATATCGTGTTTGGGACAGACACACAGAGCTCTAACACGCCAAAGAATGGAGTCATTAAGGAATGACTTTAAATAAGCAAAATCTTGCATTAATGAAGCCTGTAATTCCAAACTAACTAAAAGCAAATGGGCTGCTTTGCTTTACTTGAGCTCCTAAGACTCAGCTGCTTTTCATATTACTATTTAATGTACCATGAGCAATCTTCATTTCTTTGCTTTATCCATATGGGAAGTGACCTGACTCCCAGGCACTGCTCAGGGAAACACATTGGCTTTTCCCCCCTCAGGGCAAAGCTTGTAAGCTGCCAGCTCTTTGCATCAACAGTTCTTTGTGTGACAGATGGTGCCAGCACAGCCCTGTCCAGCTCCCAAGCCCAGAGCAGCACCAAGACCCACCACTGAGCCTCCCCACCCCACAGCTCCCACCCTCTACCCGTGCTCACACTTGACCAAGGTGGAATTCTGCCATGTTCTTGTGTAAAAGTTATTTTTGAAGCTTGAAGGAAGTTTTTGGGGCATTTATTTTTAAACCAGCAGAAAACAGGCGGTGTCCCCTGGTCAGTAGGAGTAGAAGCAACAAGCAGATGTGATGCTGAGCCTTAGCCCTGCAAAGCTTTGCCTGCTCCAGCAGCAGGGAGAGGACAACCAGCTCCAGAGCAGCCCCACTCCCCAGTGTGACCTGGGGGTCCCTGTGCCCTCCGGGGCTGGCAGCACTTGCCTTTTGCTCGAGCCCTGTCCTGGTGCCCAGCTCAGCCTCCAGCCGCTCCTCCAGCTGCACCAGCCTCTTCCTCAGGAACACAATCTCTGTCTGTGCACACTCGAACCTCACCTGCCACTCATCCTCTGCAAAGAGAGACCCCGAGCTCATGGGGTGTGCTCAGCCCCCCAAGGGCCATGCCAGGGACATCTGGGCAGGGGAACAAGGACACCACGGCTCCTGGGTAGCACCAACACCAGCACTGAGCTGGTAGGGCACAGATGGGCTTTCTGTGTCCAGGGCTGTCCCAGATCACATGGAACATGTTCCCTGCCTTAGGCAGAGCATGTATGCTCATCCTGTCACATTCCACTGCACCCCATCCCATCCCACTTGTGCCTTACCAGCCTCCTCATCCCTCCACACATGCTTCAGATGCACTCTGAGGTGCTGGGAGTGCTGAGCACCGTCAGGCAGTGCCAGGAGCACCCTGGGGCAGAGTCCCTGCTGGCACCCCCAGCCCCATGCCAGAGTCAGCACCGTGTGTGACCAAGCTGCCACTTTCAGCTCCCACCAGATAAACAGTGTGGGATGAGGGGCTGCCAAAATACACTACAGTGCCAGGGCTGGGGAGTGGCACTGACTGGAGGGGCCAAACCTCTGTGCTCTGCTTCGTGGCCCTGCTGGTCCCATGGGTCCAGCTGGATGCCTGGGACATGCATCACCTCCAGAGGGACAGTCCTACCTCCTCCAGAGCCACTTATCTTCATCTCCCGCAGCTGGACCAGCTGCTGGGCCTCTTCCAGCTGCTTTTCCACTGACTCCAGTTTCTTCTGCACTTGGTCGTGTTTGCTCTGGGGAAGCCAAGAGGGGAAGAGAACAGGTCTACCTGGCGCTGGGGTCCAGTAAGGCTGTGCCAGGAGGATGGTGCTGCCACTGGCACGGCCCAGGGGCTCGGGGCTGTCATACCTGCAGTTCCTGCAGCTCTCGGGCACCCCGGAGCCGCTCTGCCCGCTCCCCATCCAGGGCCTGGCAGGTGGCATCACTCTTGTACTGCTCCTCCGACAGCTCCGTCGTCAGGTTGAGGATCTGGGGGGAGTGGGGGTCACTCTGGGCATGGTTGTGCACGCCAGCTCAGGGGGGTCAGCCATCCCACACTGACCCCAGCCCTCAGTGCACTCTGCCTGTCCTCTGGGGAGGTGCTCAGTGCACACCAGCACTGACCAGTGCCACCAGTGGGAGCCCAGGATCCCACTTGGCATTGTCCAGCTGCCTGTGGCATGCTGCCTGCACTGCAGACAGGGCTCATCAGATTTCTCATTGTTCGAGTAGATTACAATAAATTTCCTTTGAAACCAGAAGCAGATGAATGAAGGGGAGAACTATTAATCAAGAGAATCAATTCCATTTTCCACAGAGCAGAGGGGCACGTGGTCCATCCTGCTCAGCTGAGTAGGTGAGGGGCTGTAGAGGAGCAGGGCCACAGGAAAACACAAGATTCCAATGCTCCTTTTGCTGCATCTGACAGCATTTTAAGGCACTTCACATTTTGCAGGCAACAGCTCCTTAGGGGGTTTTACAAGTTTAACTGGGTAAGCAAACCCCACAGGTTTCCTCTCCCTGAGGAGAGGTTTTTCTAGGTCTGCCCTGAGGTGTTTGCCTTGCTCAGCGTTCCCAATCTCATGGAGGGGATTTCACCTTTAACAGAGAGCTTAAACTAAATCAGCTTTACCCGCTTCCCATTGAGCAGAAGGTCCCTGGCCCTTGGGGCTATTGGCACCCTTAGCTGGAGCTGCAGCCTAGACCCCAGCTCAGCCTCACTGCAGCCCAGTGATTCGGGCAAGCCCAGGGTATTTATAGAAACCTTGGGAGCTCCTTGTCCTCAAAATGCTTGGCAAAATCTCAGGCACAATCGCACAGGAGCCCTTGAATGGTAGAGCAGAACCCACAAAGGACCAGCAGCCATCCGGGGATTATTGAATTTATGGGTTTGGGTTGGAAGGGACCTTAAAGCTTCGAGCCCTGTCCAGCCTTGCCTTGGACACTTCCATGGAGCAGCCACAGCTCCACTGGGCAACCTGGAGTGATGCCAGCCTGCAGTGTTGCAGCTGGGCACCACAGCCCACCAGGGTCCTGCCCAGAGAACCACCCCCTGAGAAGGGCATTGCTGGCAGCAGCCACTGCCCACCCCGCTGCTGCACAGGCTCCTCCAGCTCCAGTGGATCTGGTGCTCCTATTCATCCTGATGGGGCTTCATTCCCAACCTGGCCAAGCAGCCTGTGGCAGAGGCTTTGGGGACTGCACCAGAGGTTTTGTGGCCATACCAGAGGTTTTTGGGGCTGTACCTTGCTCTCTAGCCTCTCTGCAGTCTGCCTGAGCTCGCTGCATGCCTGCTCGGATTTTTCCAGCTTCCTTCTCAGCACCACCAGCTCCTCCTAGGGAAGATTGGGGGGAAAAAAATACACAGAGAGTTCCAGCATCCTTGGTTTATTTATGAAAACCTTGTTTTCTGTTTAAAATAAGTGGAAGAGACATAGCTGCCCCATTAGTAAAATTTACTAGGCAATTTTGAAGGCTGCTCACTGCAAATTGCCAGGACTACAGCTCCTGACATGAATTCCATCGGAGGGAATGTCAGCTTGGGTGTGCATAGAGCACGTTTTATGAGAAAGCAGCAAGCCTCAAAAGCCTGGGGTGAACAGCCAGAGGCCTGGATCATGCCCAGGGAGTGTCCCAGGGCCCTGGCAGGTATCACAGCGCAGTGCAAAGGCACAGTGTTAGCTCTGATTCCTTTCCAGGCAGCAGGAGCTGCTCCATGCAGCCTTGTCCTGCTTTGATGCCCAACACTGAGCGGGAGCAGAACGTGCAGAGTTGTGATAAAAACAGAGGTTAAAGGGTGATGGGGGCCCGAGGGATCCCAGGTGGGTTTGGAGGCAGAAACAGAGGCTTGGGCAACTTTTATTTCATCTGAACCAGCCTGAAAACATCCTATTAAAACCTCACTTAGGCAAGAGGAGGAGCAGGATGCTAGGGAAGATGGACTAGGAATTTAGCACGGGTCTGTCCAAACCCACCCATCCTACCCCATCCCATCCCTTGGTACTCACCTCTTTTGCATGGAGCTGCCCCTCTGCTAGGCTGACGCTGAGCAAGGGCCGCACGTGGCTCAGCAGCTGCCACCAGGGCCAGTGCCTGACTGCCTGGAAGACCACCAGGTTCTTCTGGATGCAGTGGATGGCAAGGCGCTGGATCTGCAGGGAGACACGGCAGCAGTGACCCAGCCAGGAAGGACCAGCCTGGAGCACTGGGCTGGAGGGAGAGGAGATGGCAGAGGAGCTCAGGGGATGGCACTGTGGCATCTCATGGCTGCCCACAGGACAGGGCAAAGTGGGTGCCCTTCAAAGGAGCTCAAAAGAGCTGTAATTTGGGTGTTCTGGGCCACATCCCAGCAGCACTGAGCTGGGTGGGTACAGGTATCCCCAACACATAGAATGGGTACCTTCAACCTCTTGAACTTCTGGCGGCTGAGAAAGCCCTTGCAAGCAGCCTGGAGCAGGGTCATCTTCTGGGCTATGAGCTTGTCACGCTGCTTCTCCAGCCTGGAGATGACCCCTGGCTTCAGGAACACCTGAGAGCAAATAATATGGTTACACACCCCCAGGATGAGGATGAAACCTCTCCTGCCTCCTGTCAGACAGAAGCATCGACCATCACAAGGTACAATTCCTCAATTCCTTCCCTTGGGATGCTGCCCATTCCCTGCTGCAGGGATGGATCAGTGTCTCTGCTGGCAGTGGCTGCTGACAGGTAACACACAGACACACACTGTAACACACAGCTATGCAGAAGCAAACACAGTGACACAGGTAACAGCACCAATGCCTTACGATAGCAAACCCAAAACCAACCACATGGTTTTCTTTCACTGAACTGGTCACAAACATTTCGTAAACAATACAGATTTGTTGATGCCATTGAATTCAGCCCAGTATCAGTCTCTGAGAGTTTAAGGTGCCTCTGGATCACTGCCTAGCAAAGCTCTTGGGGCCAGGACTTGGGATACAGGCACTCCTGACTATCACACACCATTTGCATAACACAGCTTTAATAACCCCTGAAGGACACGCGTGAGGCCGGCAGGTGCTCAAAGAGCTGCATCTTAAAGATGCCAAATTGAATCAAAGAACAATTCCAAGGAAACTCGCTCTCTAGAGCTAATGCCATGATTGCTCCACCACCTATTCAATTGCCTCATTAATGTCTGTATTAACTCCCCAACCCGGCGAGCTCCAAGCCAGTACAAAATCAATGCTCAAAGCAATGGCAAAGCGAACTCCTCCACAATGAGATGTGACCGGGGCTGCCATCGTGCTATTGATTAATAACAAGGGTTCCAGAGAAGAGATAATTGCAAACTGTGCTGTGCAGGATAAAAGAAAGTTATTTTGCTCCACAGACCTGTTTCACGAATTCTTTCTTTGCAGACTGCAGAGCTGAAGGCAAGCACGCATGGGAAATTAATTTTTCTTTGAGACCATCACATTTGAGTTCAAACCTTGTTGCTGTGACAGCTGCCTGGCTTTGCACTGTGAGCCCCAGCCCACCAAACCCACGAGCTGCCCAAGCCCCATTCCCTCCCGCGAGGCATTAATAGTAATTAGGAATTTAAATAACATGAGGGGCTGGATTTTGATCATTAGGTACAGATTTTATCCAGGGTACTGCTTTCAGATGTGTTTTAGGAGTCTTCTGCACTGATTTTCAGTGAGGCTGTTTCCCAGCCCACCTGGGGCAATGTGGAGCAGCAGAGAAGAGGCTTTCTCCCTGATCTGGGGAGCTTTGGGCAGCAGGGGAGCCTGGACAGGGCTGGCTGTGCCCACACACACCACGAGCAAAGGGGAAGCAGGGACTGGAACCACCATACCTGGCTGCGTCCTATGGCAATGCTCTTCTTCTCCAGATCCAGCGCCTGGAACAGCTCCTCTATAGCCTGCAGGGAAGAAACACATCATGGAATTGCTCAGGAAACATTTCTACTCTGCTTTGAGCGTGCTGAAACGAGGTGCAGGAGCCCCTGGTCCTCACAGGTGCCCAGTAAGGTGCATCCAGCTTATGGCAACCCCATAAGGGTGCATGCAGCTTTGCCCTCCTTTCCTCTTCCCCATGCCAAGGCCCACCTTCCCAGTCACAAGTCCTGGTGTAAGAGGAACTTTCTGCCCTGGAGGATTTTGGTGGGACTGGGGGCAGAGATCTGCAGCTCCATGAAAGTTATTCCTCCTTTTAATGCCATCCCTGGTCTGTAAGGACCTCAGTACTTGGGCAGCCATGGAAGGAGGTAACACAGGAGACTGTGAGAGCCTGTCCCAGTTCTGTCCAACTGCATTCAGTGCTCCTCTCCTGTCCACCTTGCCAACAGCTTGTTCCATGAATTACTCTGAGCTTTGGACCGACACACAAACACAACAGGCAGTAACACCAGACATTCCCCCAGGGCAGCAAATGTTGTCTGAATGGATGGATGGTAACAGAAAATCTCCACCAATACTTCACTCCAGACAACACCCTCTGGCAGCCTCACACACCTCCCTGAAGGACAAACCCATGGCAGGAATATTTCACCATGGACCCAGGAATACCTTGTGCAGCAGAACTCCACTCCTGGCCTCACCAGTGACCATGCAGAGGGGGGATGGAGTACAGCAGGGAATGGGAATATGGTCCACCACAAGGCATGAAACTTTGTGCTGGAGGCAAGGAAGCACCAGCTGTGCCCTTCTCCAGAGGCACTGCTGGGACTGGGACTGGTGTAGGGCTGAGTGGGATCATCCCATCTCATCCCATCCCATCCCCACCTTCATCCCCAACTGATACCTGATCTACTGCATTCCCATCCCATCTCTGTCCCTGTCTCCATCCCATCCCATCCCATCCCCTTCCACCATATCTCCATTCCAGCAAAAGCACAGGGCCTGTTGTTGCTGCACTGTCACCCCTCAGCTGCTCAGCATTTCTCCTGCTCCAGCAGCCAGATTAATGCCTCTTCTCGGGAAGCAGTCCCCAGCCAACAAAACCTCATGGCAGCAAGCTCCAGGGAAGATGGGATTTTCCAAATCCCCTGCTTACACCCTGCTGACAAGGCACCCTCTGCCTTCGACAGCATTTCAAAGCAATATTGACCTTTTCCGACTGTCAAACTTGTCTTATTAAATCCCGAGGTCTTAACTGCCTTTGCACATGCTGGCTGGCAGTTTGCACAACACAGCACGTGCCCAGCTTTAATTCATCTCCTCTCAGCTCTTCCCAGTTCGGCAGCAGCCTTATTCCAGGGGCAGGGATGGTTGTCTCATGGGTTTGCTACAAATTTATCAGGAAAAAAATAAAACTGGCACATCTCCACCTTCCTTCCTGAGCACCTTTGGCTTTCAGGCATTGTGGGACAAGGTGAGGAGCCACTCTGGCCTGTAGATGATGCTCAATACCCGGGAACTCTATGATCCCTGCTCCCTTGGGTCCCTGGGAATGTTGCCTGGTTTGTCCTCAGCCAGATGGCTTTTGGGGGATCCAGGCAAAGGGATGGGGTATTGTCATGCTAAGCCACAGCAATTCACAGATCCTGCCCTCAGTTGGTGCCCTCTCCTGCAAACCAGGACTAGCAGGAATCCTCAAAACACAGGATTGTCAAGGCTGTTTCCCCTCAAGTATTAAAAAGACAGAATAGCAGGAGAAGTTCTCCAAGTCCTCTCCGTGGTGCAATAGCACTGGCAAGTGCAGCCCACGTCAGGAATTTACAGCCTTGACAAAAACAGTTCTCAGGGGGGAGACTCCAGGATGCAGAGCTGAGCTGGGCTGCCCTGCCAGGCTGCTGGATGATCCATGTCCTCCTGTGCTCAGGCACAGTGGGGAGGGTGAAGAGGACCAGGATGCAAAGCCACCCCCTGAATCCAGGGCTGCAGGAGGCTGCACCCACACAGGATGCAGCCCCATGGACAGATAGCTCCTGATCCCTGCTAAGGAGGGATGGCCTGGAGGCTCACAGACCTGGTCACCAGTGCTGGTGTGCTGCCTATTGCTGTGCTGAGTGGGATTTTGTCCTTCTCCTGGTTTCTGAGGGCAGCATTATGTTTAGAATCACAGAACCGTTTAGGTTGGAAAAGCCCTATAGGATCATCAAACTGTTCTCCCAGCACTTACACCAAGGCCACCACTAACCCATGTCCCCAAGTGCCACATCTACACATCTGTTAAACCCCTCCAGGGGTGGTGACTCCACCACTTCCCTGAGCAGCCTATTCCAGGGCTTTTCCAGGGCTTGACAACCCTTTCAGTGAAGGAATTTTTCCTAATATCCCATCTAAGAGCTCTAGGAACTGCACCTCATTACAAAGACAGCCCTGATGGCACTGGAGAGGGCTGAAATAGCTTTTGGCACAGCCCCATGAGGGGGACTCAGCCCATGCCCCCAGCCAGCACAGCACAGACCTTGCTCTCATCTGGCACCTCGTAGGCAGAGGTGTGTTTCTTCATCACCTCCGGAGCCAGGACCTGGAAGCGCCTTCGGAACTGGGTGAGGAGCAGGCGATCCGTGTACCCTGGAGGCAGAGAGACATGCTGGGGGCTGCACCAGCCCTGGGGCACTGGGCAGGGACCCGGTGGGAGGGGGCTGTGAAGGGTGGCATGTCCTGTCCACAGCAAAGGGCACCGTGGGTGGAGGGTACCAGGGGAGCTGCCGTGAGAGAAACCCCTGAAACAAGGGCAGGGCAGAAGGAGCAGAGAAGCAGCAGAGATGGGCTCGAGGTGGCCAAATGCTATCACAGCACCTCATGTCATGCAGGAAATATCCCTGGACCTCCTGCACAGGTCCCTCTCCCCAGGTGATGAGCAGAGCCTGGGAGGGCTGAGGCAGGGCAGGGTGGCAGTGGTGGGTGGGATGGGCACAGCCCATGGCAGCGGCAGGGCCAGACATACCCACACGGTGCAGGCGCAGGGCGTCCAGGAGCTGGGCCCCCTCCAGCTGTGCCCGCAGGGCCACCATGTCCAGCTGTGGGGCTGCGTCAGGTGGCACAGGGGGACAAGGGACTGGCCCTTCTGACCCCGTTCCTGGGAGGAGGCAGTGGACAAAGTGCAGCTGGGACCGTCGGAGAAGGTTGGTGAGGGCATCCTGTAGGGCAAGCAGAGGTCAGTGGGCACAGAGGGGAACAAAGGGACAGCACACACTGGCAGCACAAAATGCTCCCTGTGCTCCTGCTGCAGGGAGCCTGGGCAGGTGAAGGAGTCACCTCCAAACCCTCAGGCTGCATGGTAGGAACAGCTGTGGTCACAAAAATGCACACAGGTCACAGACACTGGGCAGAACCCTTTCTCCTAATGTCTCATGTTTCCAGTGGATGGGATGCAAAAACTTACCAGGGTTCATAGAATCATAGAATGGTTTGGATTGGAAGGGACCTTAAAGATAATCATGGTTGAGGGACATTGGCAGGGGTTTGCCAGGGACAGAGACCCCTAGATGGCCTGGCTGGAAAGTCAGCAGAGTCTGAGCCTCATCTCTGAGAGAGAGTTTGGGCATCTAATTATAGCTGAGAGAGGCAGGAGCTTGGCACGTGCCCAGCACCAAAGGGTAGTTTACTGTCTGAGTGCTTAAGAGGATTAAACAGCGGCACAGCGAGGTTCTGTGTAATCTGCTCATGATCTGTTTGCCTGGGATGCTCTCCCTGAATGACAGCAGTGCTGGGGAGCCTCGTGGTCAGAGCAGCATCCCAGCTGGGACACAACTACAATGGTCACCCAGCCCCTGGGGCAGGAGGTGGCTGCTGGGGGGGTGTGGGATTCCTCAATAAGGAGAGTGTGTCTAGGGCAGTTCTCAGTGTGGGGCCACGAAACTTTGTGCCATAAAGCCCCCAAGCCAGAGCTGTGAGGGTCCCCACACCAGCACTCACCGCCTGCAGCTTGATCTGAGCACACACCGACCTCTTCCTCACGGCTGCGAAGCTGCTGGCGAAGCTCTTCCTCAGGCAGGTGTTGCGGTGCAGGGTGGCCTGGGACTGTCCCTCCAGCCCGGCCACGGCACGGCAGGATGGCAGTGCCCGCACTCGGGGCTGCACCAGCTCCCTCACCACGGGGCTGTCGGGGTGAGACACGGGATGGGGCACTGCAGCCACCGTGGGGATGGGAATCTGGGCTTCCCAGCCCCTTCTACAGCAATGCCACACCCAGGGCCCCAAATTCACATTGATGCTGCCCTGCGGAGTGGAAAGGGGTGCTGGGACAACCCCCACCCACTCCACTCCTCTCTGGTCTGGGCACTGAGCTGTTCACTGCTGTTAAACCTCCCATGAGTTGAAGCACAAAGCAATACAAGCCAGCAAAGTGTGAGCAGAAGGTTAAAATCCCCGATGTGTGCAGCCACCTGCAGCACCTCTGTTCCTTTTCAATTCCAATTTAGTTTACAAGTTCCTCAAAGCAGTGGGAAAATCCAGGCAGTTGCTGCACAGGGAGCTGCTCCCAGCTGCTGATGGCTGTGCTGGACCCCCAACAGCCCCCTATGGGCTGGGACACCTTCCACTAGACCAGGTTGCTCCAAACCCCATCCAACGCATCCACCACTTCCAGGGATGGGGCAGCCACAGCTTCTCTGAGCAACCTGTGCCAGGGCCTGCCCACCCTCACAGGGAGGAATTCCATCCCAGTATACCAGTTAACCCTGCCCTCTGTCAGTGAGAAGCCTCTTGTCCCTCTTGTCCCCACAAGGGATGCCACACACAACCCTGTGCCTCCCCCTCCCTGACCAGAGCCAGGGCAGGTCTGCAATACCCAGCCCCAACTCATGGCAGGGTTATCCACCACCCACTCCTGCAGGCACAGGGTCCACCAGCAGCTCCGTGGAACCTCCCTGGTACTCACACCGAGGAATGCTGCAGCACCTGGAGGGCGTTCTGGGCTGACAGGTTGAACTTGGCTTTGCTGACCCAGCCCGTGAGGTCGTAGCGCACGGGGTCGGTGCCCAGCTGGTGGGAGATCTCGAAGTGCAGAGCCTGCTCACACCTACGCAGGTGCCCGTCCCCTGGGGCAGTGACAGCAGCCCAGAACCAGCCAGAGAAAACTCCAGTGAGATGTTTAATCGGCTGCGGCTCTCAAAGTTCCAAAGCCAAATGGCGATGCCAAAGGCTGGGCAGCCAAGGTGAGCCCAACTTACCCTCCTGGTCCGGTCCCTTCGTGGCAAAGTAGGAGCAGAGGCGGCTGAAGGCAGAGCTGTCCCCAGAGCCTGGGATCAGCACCTCCTCGTCCAGGATCCACAGCAGCCCCCGGCAATCGGCCCTGGGGCTGCCTGGCAGCACCTGTGGCTGCTGAGGGAGATGGTGCTTGGTGCTGGGAACGGGCAGGAGGGCTGGGGGCTCCAGCTACAGCCACACCAGCCTGCTCCCTCCAACCTGCTCCCACTGCCCAGCTGTGGACCCTACCCCAGAGCAAGGCCAGGACACCCTCCTGGTCTGATCCAGCTCTGTTCATGACCCTGAACCCTCCCCAGTGAGAGCGTCCCAGAGGGGGCTGTCATTGCAGCTCTGCAGTCAGGCTGGGAGGGGTGACAGGGTGCAGGGCTCAGCCAGGGAGGGTCCTTGTATTTTAAACAGCCAAAAAATCTGCTGGTGGATGCTGTGCCCTCCCCTGCAACACCCCAGGCTTCTCTGGGACACTCCACAGGGTCCCTCTTTGCCCCTGGAACCCACACTGTTCCAAAAAAGAGCATGCAGAGTTCCCACAGTGCACACAGGAACAGGGTACCTGGGAGCAGCTCAGGTCAATGATGGACAGCGTGGCCAGTGGGGAGCGGTCTGGAAGATCAAAAGACACCTCAACATTTTCCTGGAAAACATTATTTAAAAGCTTGCTTCAGTCATGGGCTGGTATCTGGAAGCCAAGTGGAGATCCATTGCCAGGGATGGGAAGGAAGGCAGAGATCCAGGGGAGCAGAGCTGCCACTGGAGACACCTCCACCTCGACACAGAGGCATGGCCATGCCTGTCACCGTGGGCAGGGCTGTCCAGACCCCTGCACTCCATGGAATGGTGGTTTGGGGGTGTCAGACAAGCTGCATAAATCATGGAGGTGATAATAATTGATATATTACAATTGGTAATGATTCCTTAACAAGAGAACAGCAAGAAAGCAATCAATTATTTAATTTGCAGCTTGTTGGTGTTGTTTGCCAAGGGCTGCAGGGCTCACCCCCTTTCCCAACACATCCAGCACCGTGTCCAGGAGCACAGGGAGCCCCCCAGGAGGGACAGAGTGAGACAGCTTGTTCTTTCCCAGGCCCAAACTGGGGATGCTCGGCAAAAGCCATGGCTTCAGTGTCTCTCCATGGCAACACAGAGCGGATCTGCCGAGGCATCCGGGTCTGCAGGCAGAGCAAAAAGCAGCAGTGGGGATTCAGTTCCTCCCTGCCACAGGCATGTGCCGCTGTCAGCGCTGGGTGTGAGTGGTCCCTGGGCTCACACAGCAGTCCTGGGGCTCACAGGGATGTGTCCTGCACTATCCTTAGCAGGAAAGCCCGGGCAAGGAGAGCCTGCCGAGCCCTCTGGCATTCCAAGCTCAGGCACTTACATATTCATCACTACTGAAGGACACATCTATCCTTACTCGGCACAAGTGATGTGTGAGTATTAAACCACAAGAATTCAACCATTTTCTCAGGACTAGAGGCATTAAAGTAACTCCTACAAGCCTAATAATAAGTTCATCTCTACTTGTAGGTTTCTCAGCAGCATATCTCTGCAATAATTCATCATTTTCCTTTCTAGACTCTCTTATTCATCACCCGAGGAAAAAGTCAGCTGTGCCAACAGAAGGGCACAAAGCCTCCTCAGCTAGTGCCAGTCTATCATAGAATCCCAGAATGGTCTGGGTTGGAAGGGACCTTAAAAATCATCTAGTTCCAATCCCCCTGCCATGGGAGGTTCCACGAAACACTAAGAGAGCCTGGCATCTCTTGCATGTCAGAAACATCCAAGAGGATCCAGGACTGGGGCAGGGGGACAAGAGAGACAGAGCTCAAGGCTACAGTTCTGTACACACCTCCCATTTCTGCAAGACCCCTCCAGTTAAAGCTACTGAGTTATTCACTTACAGCGTGGCAGGGCACAGGGATCCGCTGGGCTAAAGGCAGCCCCATTCCCAGGTGCTGGGAAGCTGCTCCCTGGGATGCTGCTCCCAGCCCTTGCTCCTCACCTCTCTGTACCTCTCCATCTCCAAAAGGAAGGTTTTCTCATAGAAGAGCCCCTGCAGCCTCTCATGGACGTAGTTGTGGCACAGCTCTTCGAAGGTGGCCGCTCGCTCTGCCCGCTGGTGCCGCGGGTTCTGGAAGCCAGGGGTGTCCACCACGGCAATGGAAGCCATGGAGAGGTGCTGGGAGGAGAAAGACCTGGGAGAAGAGCCACACACAGCACTGGGATTTAGCCATGGAGAGCAGAAGGGATGTCTAGCAGGTACCCACAGTGCCAGGTCTCCGTGCCAGGCTGCCTGTCCCACAGGAGGGCAGGACACAGGAGGTCCCAAGCACCAGCACACTCTCCCAGGCAAAGGTTTTCACACAACTTCCTAATTTTACAGCAGGCAGCCATCACCTGCTCCATTCCTGTCTCTGGAGAGCCCCAGCAAAGGTTTCTCCTCGGCAGCCCCTGGAGAAGGCGCTGCCACCCCGAACCTCCAGTGCCTGGCAGTTCCATACCTGTTGATCAGCGAGACAACAGCAGCAAAGAGCTCCTCGTAGAGCCCCGAGGCCATTCCCTCCACACACTCCACACCCGTCATCTTCGGCCCTGGCACAGGGGGAGGGAAGAGAGGGCACAGAGACATCATTTATTTACAGCCAAATTCAGCCCACACGGAGCTGAGATGGTACCCAGGATTCCCTGGATGACTGGGCAGGAGAACCCTCATGGCTCCAGGGTATCACTCCAGGGACAAGCCCTGCACATGCCCCCACCTGCCTCCTGTCTCAGGTATATTTAAGAAATAAAACTATTGCCATGTCAAAGACCAATTCTTCAGGTTCTTGCTCTTAGTGGAATAACTTGCAGGGATCAGGCCGGAATTCTGCTGCTGAGGATCACAGAATCATTAAGGTTGGAGAAAACCTCCAAGATCATCAAGTCTAAACTTTAAAGGGTGTGGAAAAACTGACCTGAAATCCAGGCAATATCTCACTCTCCCACCACACACAAGCTGGATCTGTCTGTGTTAATTAGATCCATACATTAATTTGAGGTTTATAGTGACTCAGGAGCACAGTCCCTCACTTTGTCCAGGTCTCCTTGCAGGACACAGCACAACACCAGCATGGCTCCATTTGTGGAGGGGACAGGGGAGGAGGATGCCCACCCTGCTGCCCTCTCAGTTTGGGGGTTTTCCAAATCACTTATCTGAATTCACCTGATCTTCATGTGTCCCTAAGGAGGGACAGGCAGAGGCAGCTGGAAAGCTGAGGGCAGCAACAGTGACGCAGCACAATCAATGATTTAATGAATATTAATATCCCTAAATGGGCCTAAGAATGGGGTGTGTTGCCCCTCCTGCAGACTCCCCTACCTGCTGTCAGAGCAGCAGCCCCCCATTCCTTATTCCCCAAAATGAAGGGAGCAGGGATGCAGCACCCGGTACCTGCTGGGCTCTCCTCTGGCAGGGCTGGCCGCCGGCCCCGCGCCGTCACCTGCGCCAGGATCTGCTTCAGGTGGTGTTTGAAGACGGCGGTGCTGAGCTCCTCGGGGTCACAGCCCAGCACCTCTGCGGCACGGCTGGCACTCTCGAACCTCAGGAACTGCTTCCTGCCCACTGGGGAGGGGGACGGGGCACGAGGGGGTCAGAGCTGGCTGCAGGCTCAGTGTCTCCACCAAACATCCCACCCGTTCCCACGTGCACCCCCAAATTCAAGGTGATTCAGAGCAAGTCAGGGACCAGGTGGATGCTGCAACCTGCCCAGACTGCCACCAGCCAGGCATAACTTATGTTATGCATTTCAAGAGTTTCAGTGGAGCAAACCAGCAGATGTGCTGATGGGAACTGGTGGGATTCCAAACCAATCCCTGGAAATTCAGGATCACCTTTCCTGGCCCCAGCAGAGTTTGCTGTCCCAGCAGCCTGGGAGCAGCGTTCCTCCCCACACCAAATCTCCACACATTACTTATATCCAGTGATAATTACTCCATCTTATCAATAGTGATTTTAATCTGTAGGGTCAATCCTTTTACAAATCCAGGATGGAAAGGTGCTGTGGAGGCAGCAGGCTGGCAAGTGCTCAGGAACACGGGGATGAGCAGAAAGAGGAGCAGACAAGCAAAGTCACCCTGACAGCTCAGTGTAGCACTTTTGGGTGGTGGATGAGAAGCCCAGGAGGTCACAGCTAAGATGGGCCCTTAAAACACAGCTGGGAGCTGGTGGCAGGGTAGAGGGTTTGGGATGGAGAGCAAGAGGTGGCACATCCTGGGATGCCCCACAAGGGACCTGCTCCAGCAATAGGGATGCACAGAGCAGAGCCCAAGGGCTGGGGGCTGCTTCACAGCACACTCACAAGAGTCAACTCCCCTTTCCCTTCCCCTTTGATCCATTCCCAGTATTTGCTATGCTGACTGAAGGACTCCAACATCAAGGGCTGTGCTGGAGCAGGCACAGGAATTGCCTCGACACTTCTTGCTTTGATTTATTGTGTTTTCACTGGTTCTCATGTGAGCTGGCTGGACAGAGGCTGATTCCTGACAGATACAGGATCTCTGCCTGCCAGGGAAAGGAGGGCCTGGGAGGTCAGAGCTGCACAGACCTGCCATGCCAGCCAGGCTCCCAAAGCTGGCATTCCACACTGCCCACTCCAGCACCCCA
This sequence comes from Anabacerthia variegaticeps, assembly GCA_035583185.1. NCBI lineage: Eukaryota > Metazoa > Chordata > Aves > Passeriformes > Furnariidae > Anabacerthia > Anabacerthia variegaticeps. The sequence continues at coordinate 9,279,834 of JAWWEW010000036.1, forward strand.
AAACAAGTGACAGGCTCCACTGAGCCCCAGAGGAGGCCAGGCACCATTTCACACTTCATAAACTATAACCAGCAGCAGCATCACACGACTCTCCTGGGTGTGATGTGACCATGGAAAACTCACCAGCTTTAACACCTAAAGGGAATTACTTTGGCCAGTTTAATATTTAAGAAAAGCAGGGGGAAAACACAGAGTCAGCACTAGCTTTGCCTCACTCCCAGGGAGCCCAGCTCAGCCTCTCCAGCTACAGCCTCAGCACAGCCCCAGCCCATCTCTAAATTGCCCCATGCCTCGGTTTCCTGAGGCTGGAACAGGGATGCTCCTTCTCTTGCCTCCTTGGGCATGATGCCACAGCAGTGGGGCTGGGTAGGACCCACCTGGGCCATGGCAATCCCCCCAGCCAGCAGCTCGGGCAGTCCCCCCCAGGCTGGTGGTCTCACATCCTGGCCCCAGAACTCCCCCTCAGCTGTCCAGGTGCTCCCACCTCTCCTGCTGCCCTGGTACCACTGCCCTCCACAGGGTTTGGGGGAGCACAGAGCCTTCCCCACCTGACCAGCGGGATCCAGACCCCACTTCTTGCGTGGTTTCCCTCCATCCAAGGGGCTCAGGACCCTGGGTTTGCAGCAGTCACTGCAGTGACTGAGGGGTTTGCAGGTGATCCCTGAGCATGACACAGACCTGCAGCAGCACCAGGAGGATTTGGTGACTGGAGTCACATCAGCTCCATTACAGGTGTGGGTTGGGAGCCCTCAGGGAGCCACAGTGCTTTATTTTTCTATCAGCCAGCAAAAGGGACAGCTTGAGAGCGAGCTGAGCGCTGACCCCCGCTGCGCCCCAAACTTCCCCCCCGCTTAAAGACTCAGCGAATAAAGGCAAACAGGAGGCATTCTGCAGGCCACAAAGGCACTGAAGCACTTAGGTGAATGGTACCCAGGATGCCCCGCTGGCCTCTGGCTGCCAGGCTGCTTTCCCACTAAAAGAGCTGCTCTAACACGTTTCAAAGGCAGCGGGAAGGGCTGACACCGGGATGGAGCAGAGCAGGCTTTTGAAATTCAACCTTTTCTTCTCAGTGTTTTTGTAGCTGCAAATGCATTTTTCACTCTCAGCCAGGAAGAGGTGGTACTGTTCCCTCCTGATTTATTCCTGCACAAACTGAATGTGTGAGAAGAGAAGGGGAAAAGGTGCCTTTAACCCACCCTGGGGCCCATTTAACACGTGCTGGGGCTGCCACAGGGGATGGAGATGGGGATGGCAGAGGCGCCGAGCTGTGGTCCTGAATGCCCATGAAAAAGCAGCACTGAGGCTCCCTTTGGTGAGATTTCAAGGAGAGGATCTCGAATGCACAACATCAAAGGGCGGGAAAGGGGAAGGGAAGAGATGGCTATCAGGAGACAGGTTTAACCACATTAAAAGAGTCGTCACCCCCACTGAGACTTTTGCTCCATCCTGCTTTGATCCATTTTTTATCCATATTTCCTTTCATTTCTCCCCTTTTGTTCACACACGATGGGGGAATCAATACCAGAGTGAGCGACGCTGAGACATGCTCTGGTTGTTAATCCCACACCCGAGCGTGCTCAGGAGCCACAGCCCTGTCTGGCCCCGCTATTCCTATTCCTGCTCATGCTGAAAGAACTGTGCAGGATTTGTGGACACAGCGCTGAATTCCCTCCCAGACTTACAGGAGGCTCAGGACAGAACGTGCAGGGAGCCTGAGCAAAGCAGCTCAGTTTTGCCCACCACCACCACTGCCCCTCCACCTGCCCTTGAACTGAGCTCTCCCAAAACGAGACGCTGCTCCAAAATCCACCCTCCTGAAAATGCACAAGGCAGAAGGGCTTTCAATATTTTTTGGCAAAGAGCCTTCTCACAGACATCAGCTTGAGACCACGGGTTTATCTTTAGAAGCTGGAAGGGCATTAGGAGATGGAGGTGCAGAAAGAGAACACCAGAGAAGAGAAAGAGAACTCACTGTGAGTGACGCCAGCATCCATCCTTTTAAAATAATTAATAAATGATTAATGGCATAAATTACCATTAGATGTGTTATGACATGTTGCAGAGACATTTATAAATGTCTGTGGCTTAGTTTATGGCAGCTTTTATGCAGCCCTCATAAATTGAAGTGTGTAAATCAATGTGGCTGCCTCTAAAACAGGTTAGGGCACGTCCTAAAATAATTTACAAGGGATAAGGCAATTTCTATTTGCCTGTATTAACAAAGTCTTTATAAATACAATCTTCATCCAGATTCAGCCTATTATAATTCAGTTACTGTGGTAGACACTCAAGACGTGATAAAGTCAGTGCTACCTGAAGCTGTCCCTTTGCAGTGTCACTGGGGACAATGTGCCAACAAACGAGTCACCCGCTCTGGTCCTTCCCAAGGAGGTGGCACAAGGTGATGTCCTGCAGCCCTGTCCTCTCCACATGCAGCTGGGGATGGATCTTCTCCAGAAGCCCCCACGGGACAGGAGATCATCACCCCACATCACCCAGCTCCTCCATGGGTGACAAAGGGCTTGGATCCATCAGAAATGAAAGAGCTTTGGGATAAGCATCACCCCTGCCCGCCCTCCCATGCTCTGTACACCTCCCCATGCCCCACACACCCCAGCACCAAACACCACCAGGACACGCTTCCTCCTCCCCCGGCTCCAAGAGGAGGTGTAAGGGATGGAGAGGCAGGAGCCCCCTCACCTTTGCAGGCACCAGCAGCTCCCAGGTGGAAGATGCCAGCCAGGATGCGCCAGACGGCCGCCTGCTCCTCTGCGGTGACACCCAGCGTGCCCATGGCAGCCCGGAGCTGGGCAAAGCCTGCCGAGGCTCTCTGCTTCTCCTCGGGCTGCAGGAGGGGAGAGATGGGGGGACATCACTGCCTCCACCAGAGCAACATGGGCATCACAGGGGTACACCACACAAGGGAGCATGGAAATCATCAGGCCAGCGAGGAAAAGGCAATAAGGGACCCTTGCAACAGTTTGGACAGAGTGGAGAAGGCCCTGGCAGGTTCCTTGAGAGCCTGGTGTTAGGACCAAGCTTGGTACATCACCCTGTCAGAGGAGGACACATAACTCCCACTTCAGGAATGTCTACAAGCAGCAGATGGAGAGGTTTTATATCACAGAATCCCAAAGTGGTTTGGGTTGGAAGGGCATGGGCAGAGACACCTTTCACTAGACCAGGTTGCTCAGGGTCCCATCCAACCACATCCTTTCACTTCTCACCAAATACACCTTCCCACATCTCCCAGCCACCAGCAGGACCTGCCACCTCCCACCAGGGATATCCCCCTCTGGCTGTCCTGCACTCCCTGAGCTGAGGCTGCTCTGTGCAGCCCTGGCACTGCAGGCTCCAGCAGGCAGCATCCCATTCTGTCAAGGACCAGTGGGACAGCCCTCCATGCTGGGATGGGGAACCCACAGGAATGGGGGCTGTGAAAGGAGGGTTAAGCCCCATCTCTGAACTCAAATCTGCCACATCATCAGGATGAGGACTTCATTGTGCCCTCCTTGGAGCCACTGCTCCAGCAGCTGATTCCCTTGGCTGCTGGACCAGAACAGGAGCTCACTAATGAAGATGGAATATTGGATCCATTGATAGATGATGTAACTGCAAATTGCTGTGATTCATCCCAGCGCTTTGGCTCCTGGACAATCTGCCAGGGCTCTGCAAACAACTCAGGCTAATGAGGGGCTGGAGCTGGGAGTCAGCTGAGGAGCTTTTAGCCCCTAAAAATCACATTCGGGGCTCCCCAAAGGATTCACTTGCCCCCAGGAGCTGCTGCTGCAGAAGAATTTCAGGGAAGTTGACTCCAGGGCAGCAGAACCTCTTCCCAAGGTGGTTGGGGCACGTACAAAACCCAAGCACAGATTCCAGGCAGGGCAGCCCTGGTCCCAACAGCTCCCCTGGGGCTATTGAATGGGTCTTGGGGGCTGTTCAGACAGACCCTTCCTCATATCCCTTCACTGGCTCCCTCCCTCCGTGCTCCCAGGGCAGGGGCATCATCACGAGTCACGCAGCAGCCAAGGAGCACAAGACACCCTCTAACTGGGGGTGACAAAGGGACTGCACTGCAGGTGGCCACAAGGCTCCAACATTTCTCTCTCCCTACCTTCGTTAATGGCTTGATCCCAAAGGAATTGCTCTCAGCCACCTGGTGCAGGTGCAGCATCGTCCTGGGAACAGTTACAGAAAATGAGAGTCAGGATCCCCCCTCACCTGCCCCAGCACCCCCTGCCCCCTGCTCTCCCCCAGGAGCAGCTCTGGCACCCACAGGGCCCCTTTACAGCACCATCCAAGGGACCTGGATGGGAAGGTCACCATGGAGCTGCTCCATGCAGGGGGACAAGCTGGCACCCAACACACCAGGAGCCTTCACCCAGGGACACATCTTGGAGTGAACCAGAGTGAGAGGGAAAGGGATCTCTGTCTCACTTATCACTCCAATTTCAGCTTTAGTGAAGAGGCAAAAAAGCACCAGACAGTGCTCCCATTTCATCACAGATCTCTAATATAAGTGTATACAGATCCCTGCAGCATCACCAACACAATTGCTCTCACCATCCCTTCTCAGAGGGGCCTCAAATATCCCGTTGGATGGAGTGAATTTAGGTATATGCAGTGGTGAGCCCCTGGGCAGAGGGTACCCCCCAGGGGGGCAGCCAGGGGGGAGCAGAGCTGCCCGGTGCCACGGGAGCCTCACACCCACCTCTCTGTCACATCCAGCCCCGCCAGCATCAGGGGGAACACGTTGAAGTTGCTCTCTCCATCAGGCTGCTGGGCAACACGGGCTCTCTCCAGCAGAAAGGTCTGGGGAGGGAACAGAGGGCACTGGAGATGAGAAGGTGCTGATGGGAGCTGTCAAGGAGAGGCTGAATTTCCCCTTGCAGGGCCAAGGCTGGATTTGGAGCTGCTCTTCCAGCTCAGGGCTGTGCAAGCAAGAGTTGAATTGGGCCCCAGGCATTGAGGGGTGACATTTCAGTGGGTGGATGCAACACCCACAGCACCTCCACACCTCCAGAGGTCTGGGCAGTGTGGTGGCCCTGGCAAAGATACTGCAGGATCTGGGTAAGTTATTGTCTGGGCTTGAGACATGCCCAGACCAGCCCCAGCCTTGTCAAAAGCTCTGACTCCAGGAATGAGTCTCTGCAGAGCTGGGTGTGAAACCCACCCCAGATTGTCCCATCCTTCCATGAACATCCTAGGATGGTACTAGTGGGCACATTCCCATTCCTGCACAAGGACAGCCCCACCAGGTCATCGGCTCCCTGCGGGTGCCTTGGACAGAGGAGGGGCAGGAATGGGAATCCCTGGTGCTCCAGCCCTCTCCTCCCTCAAATAAGCCCTGGGGCCACAGGCAGCTGTGATTAAAGAGCCTTTGATAAGAGCCCTGATGGTGATAAAAGCCCTCGGAGGCGTCAGCTCCAGGCAGCCCTGTGAGGTGCTGTTAATGAAACACTGAATTATACATTTCCTCATCAACATTTCATCCCAGCACTGCTCTGAGCTCCCTGGCAGGGAGGGGATAGGCTGAGGGACCCCACCAGGCTGCTGACAGAGCCCTTGCTCAGGTGCCATTTGGGATCCTCTGGGCCAGGAGGAGCAGGGAGCAGAGCATCACTCCTCACACCAGCCTGGACAGGAAGGACAGCACCAGGGTGGTTCACCCCCACCCCAGGGACCCCCAGTTTCAGGCACAGCCCTCCCATCTCGCTGGGTGGCAGATACCTGGAGATGAGCTGCGGTGATCTGGCCAGTGGCACTGAAATCCAGTGACAGCACCATGGAGAAGCGTGTGGAGCTCCTGCTGTGGCCCGTGGTCACCGACCCAAAGGCTCCCAGGACCGTGAACATCGCCTGGATCTTCTCCACTGCAAAAGCAGCACCGGAGCCCCCCTGAATCCCCCTGAATTCCTGGAGGAGGTTTCTTCTCCTGGCTCACCTCTGCCTGCTCCTCCCAGAGGTCTGTCCCAGTGCTCAGGGAACTGGTTGGGCAGAGGGTCAGCATCCCACACCATGAGAGCATGTGTTTGCTGATGGGAAGGGGGTGTGCCAGCCTGTGCACACCTCCACCCTGCTCCAGACCATTCGTCAGCCCTTTGCAGGAGCACAGTGTACTCAGAGAGCTCTGAAATCCAACCCTGCCCTCCAAAGCCACAGAGTGCTGAGCAGCACTTCCTCCCACGTCACCAGTAACTTGATCAGGTGGGAAAGTGCTGTCCCAAGCACGGGAATAATTCGAGTCATTATCTCCTGGTACTCGTGGTGGTGTTTGTCAAAACAGCAGATCTGTTGGGTCTGGGATGGGGACGGGGCACTCACAGTCACACCAGGGGCAGTGGCACTTGCCGGCACACCGGCTGCTCAGGAGCCACCCCAAGGGGCACAAATCAGGTCAGGAATGGGGCAAACAGAGGCCATTAGGTGAAAACAGCATCACCTTTGTGTTTGTGTGCTCCCAGCCTGCACAGTCTCTGTGTGCTGCCTCTGCCCAGCACTCAGAACATCTCTGGGGGGCTCCCAGCAGCCCCCAGCCCCGTACCTGAGACCCTGCCGTCCACACTGCCTGCTGTGCCCACCAGGTACTCCAGGGCACTCTGGCAGCACCGGGTCCTGCCGGCCCCACTGCGCCCCAGGGGGATGATGGCCTGGTCCTGGCGCTGCAGCAGCAGGTTCCTGTAGGCTCGGTGTGCCAGCGAGGAGATGTGTGGGGGCAGGTTGTCCCGCTTCCCCCTGGGAGCCTGTGAGCAGGGAGACAGTGGCAGAGCACACCCCAAAACAGATTTCCTGTAGGGAAAAACCTGAAGACATTCACATCCAGGGTGATGATTTCCCCCCAGGGTGCAGAACCGCCCAAGACTGTGTCCTCAAAACATAACCTTGCTCCAAACTTTTCTGACTGCCAGTGTTCTCAGAGCCCCCCAGCCCCAAGCATCCCTGGCCCTGAGTCCCCAGAGCATCCCCCTCCCTGGGCATCCCTGGTCCTGAGTGTCCTCAGCACATCCCTCAGATCATCACCCATCTTGCATGTCCCCAGAGCTCCCCCCAGTCCCGACTGTCCCCCGAGCATCCCCAGTCCCAAGTGTCCCCAGGACATC